>OY039071.1:10893305-11562412 GCA_955850985.1 Elophila nymphaeata | reverse complement strand
TTTTGCAATATTATTTGTACATAAAAGTATACAAAAATGCTTTGTTTTAGTCATTAAGTATGGCATCGCTGTGTTTCAGCTATATAAGTGAATATCCCATGTAAATATCACGATATGACAGATAGTTAATTATACATCGGTAATCAGATTGTTGATAAATTAATATGTGGTAGTTATTTAATTGTACGTGGGAAATAATATTGCATTTTTCGAGTAAATGGTATATGCTTAATTGTACGTGGGAAATAATATTTTATTTTTAGAGTAAATGGTAGTTACCTAATTGAAACGGCGTGGGTAATACAATTATATTCTTTGGGATACTAGGTAGTTACTTAATTGTATATGTGAAACATCCTATTATTTATTATTTAGGATAATTATTTTGTTTGTTTTTCAGGTCCACTAGACGATACAGTTGCAGGTTTTGAAATTAATGAGCCATTTGATACAATTTCTCATACTGAAGATATTATTGCCCTTGAACCTAGATAATTTTAAAGATCATGTTAATGATAACATAAGTTTGTTTTCTCCTTCAATTTCAACTATAGTAAACAACATGGATCTAACAATGACTACCAACTTAAGTTTGTTATCTGTAGCAACAGGTATCACAGTTGACTCTTCATTGGCACCAATGATTGAATAATCAAATAAGACTGATTTAGAGTTTCTCCCGAGTTCTTGTTGTAAAAACACGTGTTGAGAGACTCCATTTTTAACCCCAATCAACCGTACAATTTTTATGACTTTAGTTACATTTTCACTTGACATTGGCAAAATCCGTACGCTTAATGCGACGCGATGCCATTAATTAAGAATAGAAGACTGATTTAGAGTTTGATATATCAAAGACACCGGCGTCTAATATAAAAAGCACTGTCATTACTACGCAAAAAAGCCGTAGAACCCATATTAATACGAGCACACAGCAGTTATAGCATTTAACATTCTTCGAAACATTTATAATTATTTAACTTTTTCACTTTTTTCTTACATAAACCGATAGAGTTACTTCTTAGGAAGGCAAAGAAACAAAAAACTGAAAATCACGCAAGTGCCAGATCTGGGATTATATTTATTTATTTATTTTTATTTAATAATTTATTGTACACATAGAAACAATAATGGAAAACACAATAATAACAATGTACAAAAGGTGTGGCTTATTTCTAAAAGAAATCTCTTCCAACCCACCTAGAATAGGAGATGTGCTGCGAGACGTCAATGTCGTGTGTACCTAACCTATAGGTATATTAAATACATAAAGCATAAGTTAAAAATAAATACAATATCAAAACAATACAATAAAAAAATAAATACAATATAATACAATACAATATAATACATATTACCTATATAATTATACAATACAATATATACATATATGACATGAACATACAAGGAATCCTAATCCTAATATAAAATAAGTCTAAAATTAAGAAAGGAATTTAGCTCAAAGAAAGGAAGTGTTCTTTAACTCTCTTCTTAAAAAGTGGAAGTGACGAGATTTCTCGAATTGCGGGATTATACTTAGGGACCGTCGATGTGTCCTTTTAGCTTTAAATTAGATATGTTGTTTGTGTAAATAAGAAACAACAACGGCTCAATTATGGACCCTTGTGGTATACCATAAGTCATGTGACAGGATTTACTGCTGTAATTATCAATTTTTACTATTTGATGCCTATTCTGGAGGTAAGATGTGAGAATGTCAATAGCTTTTCCCGTGATACCTATGTTTTTTAATTTTTGAAGTAATTTTTTATGACTGACAGTATCAAAACATTTTTTTAGGTCAATAAAAATACCCAACGCTAAATTTTTTTCATCAATGTTAGTTTTAATTTTTGTTATTAGATCAACAGCAGCGTTGAGAGTTCCTGACCTAGGGCGGAAACCGTATTGTTGTTCTATTAGTAATTTTTTTTCTGTAACATATTTATGTAGGCGGTCATACAAAACACGTTCAAATATTTTAGAAATTACCGGTAACACCGATAACGGCCTATAATTACTGGGATCAGATTTGCTTCCAGATTTATAAATTGGGCTCACCTTTGCAATCTTTAATGTATCGGGAAAAATACCGCAGGCTAAACATCCGTTAATACAATCGGTTAACCTGTCAACAATTACGTTCTTTATGCATTTAATAGCTTTGGTACTAATCCCATCCAATCCTATGCTCGTGTTACTATCCAGGTTGTCTATAATTTTAGATATTTTAGATGTGGAACACGGTATTAACTCACATAGTGTTACTGTGCGTTTGTAATTAGTGTCGTACATAAGAGTGTTTGTGGTGTTCTCATGGTATATCTTAGGTATTTTGTTTGCTAAATTTGAGCCAATTGTTGAGAAAAAAGAGTTAAATACGTCACAAATTGCATTACCTTCCGTGATGACATGTCCCGACTCCGATAATAGTTTTGAGGGGGCACCGCTGCATGCGCCACCGTCCTTGACATTGTTCGTAGCTAAGTTGTTTATTAGTTCCCACATTTTTTTGGTTGTGTTTGATGGCTGTTGAACAAATCGTTATAATAGGTTTCTTTTCGTGATCTGATTACATATTTTACTTTATTTCGTTGTTGAATAAACTTATTTTTCAATTCATCGTCTGTAGGGTTTGATTTGGTTTGTTGCCATAGATTATTTCGTTCATTTATTAATTCTTTGATATTTTTGGTTATCCAGTCCTTTTGAAGAGGGTTTTTGTATTTTATTTTATCTATTTTACTGTTTTGTACCTGTTCTGTAATAAATCTCTCTAAGTATATAACGGGTGTAAAAGACATGAGCAGTCAAACGAAAACCATGTATTCTACTCACCATCATAACATTTTTTTTCCTTCAGACTATACCTGGGAAATTGATAGTTACGATTTTATTGAAGGTCAAAGTCGTAATTTTTTTTTTAATTTTTTTATGAAAACATAATCTAAACATTATTTCTTAATTTTTGTCCAAAGAAACATTATCATTTTTTTTAGTATTTCATAAAAAAAAATGGCTTCAAAACGTTAGCGTTCAACGTAGATCACTCGATCCGCGCGGACACTAACGAACGGGGCCATTGAACTCCGTGCGCGTCATCCTGAGTGACGCGTCAACGACTGTAGTTGCAAAAAAATTACCACTCAAAATAATGATCAGCTGATGAGTTAATGATTAAATTACTTAATCAACGTGTTAAAACTTAATTGATTTAAGTATTGGACCCGCAGTCAGCTGACTAATAAATTATTAGATCTAGGTAGGTACCACCTGGTTGAACAAAGTAATAAACGATCAACCATCCAATAACCTGCCGTCAAGCTCAGACCGCCAAGTAGTAAGCATCTACATTACCTGCTTATTAAGTTTCTTATCACTGATAAAGAATTACCTACGTACTTTGTTGATTTACCATACAAGTAACAGATAGGTATTGAATAACTACCTACATAAAGCGGTGATTTCAATTTCATACACATTAAAAAAGTTACTTCTCGTTCTTTTACATTTTTAAAATCACAGTGCCTGTAAAAAAATGAGTTTTCTTTTACGTTCATTTTGATATAAACTTATGCCTTTATGGATAGCGAAAAAACATATCCAGATAGGATAGAACCCGCAATTCCAAATTTATTCCTTAATAATGTAAGAATTTACGCTTTGACTTTAGTTCCTACGTAGATGTGTAGGTATGTTAGTAAGGACTGACAATTTCTTCAAGTTCCAGAGACGATAACATTTTGAAGAAAGCTTTAAATGAATTAAGGCATGATTACTTATTACACTTGTTATAAAATTTAACAAGGAAGAAAGGTACAGAAAATAAAATACCTAGATTCAATCAAGCATTGCTTCGTAACCTAGCAACGCGCGGGAAACTCGTGTCGCGGCAGACGCTTTGGCCGGCGGCCGGCGGGGCGCGTCAAAAGAATTCCAGGAATTACCTACGTACCGCGCTTGCATACAATGTTGCCAACTTAGTGTTTGCTCTAAACCTAGTAAAAAATTTTTTTTTTGTTCATTGTGTTGTTTGCGATAATTGAATTCAATTCAAGGTTCACTGTTTAACGTCATAAACGAGCACCAAAGCAGTAATTACTTTTTAACTTTCGCGTTGCATGAATAAACGGTAATGTTAAAATGGGAATTAACACGATTTGTTGAACAATAATTATTAAATCAGTAATTACTGGTGAGATATGGCCAGTGTATTACACACACCATCACTGGTAAATTGGCACTCTTATAGCGATTGATTTATTTGGTTAAATGATTTTTTTTACATAAGTTGAGTTATTTATTGTGTCTGCGCAGATATCTGAAACGATTACGACAATTCTTTTTTGTTATAAAGGTCGTAATAGCAGATTGGTTTCTTTTACATTAAATGGTCAATTTTCTTTTACAATTTAATACGGGACGTGGCAAGCGGACGCGTTCCCTTCTGCCAAAGTACATACATGAATAAACGTTCATGTCAGTTTATAAAAAATAGTTCGCCGCGACGACCGACCGCCATTTTGAATTCGTATCTGTCGCTAAGCGGACCTCTTAAAAATTATTGGTTGCGGAGTGTCTTCTTGTAAACGACCACCAGAAACATTAAAGTTATCCTAAAACGGAGTTGCTTATCATACGAAAGTAATTTTCTATTCAAATCAACTACTGTTTCACATAACAATACAATTTTTCATCTACAAATTCAGAAACAACGATATAACAACGTTAGGCGATATGGTAGTACCGCGGGTTAAGCCGATCCCGCGAGTGTGCGCTGCAAATAATTTTTGCAATAGTGTGCACGAGTGAGTAAATGTGTGCTATGCGTGTTTGCCTCACCCCCCGCAAAAAACGGCAGATTGTTTTCTGTACTAAATCTGCGCTATGCCACGTCCCGTGTTAAATGGTCTAAGGTCACCGTCATGATGATGGGATTAGTAGATTTTTAACGACAATTAGCTCATACATTGTGCTTAAAGTATTGGAAAGTGTTTCAAGATTGTCTACCACAAGTGTGTTTATTTTAGTTCCTTTTTTGGTTGGTACTATGTATTTTATTTTCAGATAAATTGCCTACTACCTAATCAAATTTTTTTAAATTTCTAAAAATGTATTGTAGTACTAAAAATAAGTATGTTTGGTTGCGGAATTTTTATCTCAGCAGCTGGCAACACTCCGCGTGATTTATTTCTCTACTTCGCTAGTCGCTAGCGCAGCGCCACGGTAGTAGCGCGCTTATGATCGAATGCTTTCGAACTCGCGTAAATGAGGTTGCGTAATCAAACCGGTTTTATGGCATGACATCGTGCTGTCCTAGTAATAAGCGGTTCTAAGTCATCAGTGCAGTTTGTGTTGTGATCGTGGTGATTTAGTGAGTGTTAGAAACAAGATCCCGGGCATGTTTATAGGGCCCGCGAATATGTGAACATGGTTTACTGTTATACTTGGTCCCGTTTTCTTGCCGCAAAGAATGGATGGGCGAGCTTACCTGGATCTGTTAAACGGGTACATTTCAGACGCTCTGGACAACATGCCACTAACTCAGCTGCGAGATAGATGGTAATAGCACGACGGCGACCCCCCCAAACACACATTGTGAGACCCGTTCGGGAGCGGCTGACGGAGCTGTTCAGTGTCCAAGGGATTGGGCGGTATGGGCCTATTCACGATTGCCAAATAACCCCTCTAGATTTTTTTTGTAAGGGGTTCGTTAAGGACAGAGTTTTTGACCGCCCTTGCGAAACGGCTGTTGAGATGCGTCAAAAAATTATTGACGTATTCGACGAACATAAGCAGCAGTCGCTACGAGTGGAAATCCTGGAGCGAGTTCACGAAGAAACGCTGTAGGTATCGTGCGTGCATGTGTCTACACGTCGAAGGTCGCCAGTTTGAACCGCACCTCACCCTTTCGAAAGGCCTATCGTGGATGAAAATTAATGAACAGTAGGTAAGTACCTAGATTAATTGTGTTTTGAAACAAAAATGTTTACTGACATTTATGTTAACCTACATTGCGAACTTCGTGGCCGTCTGGCAAAATTATCGCGGTTTTGCGATGCGTGCGCGTTGAGCGCTTTACATTGCGCGGTTCAATTTGCAATTTTTTTTAACACCAAAAAATTAAAATCATTTCCCAGCAATTATTTTTTGGTATGTTACTTATTTTGATGTATAGAATACATGGTTCTCGTTTGACTGTTCATGTCTTTTACACCCGGTATAGTTATTTGAGATGTTATCGTAATCTGTTGTCAAAGCGTTACTGAGAAGTTTGTCGTAATCCAGAGCCTTGTAACGTATCTTTTTATTTAATTGTATAGGCAGTTGTCCAATTTCTACATATATCTGTTTGTGGTCAGATAATGACGATTCTATGATCGTAGTGGTAAAGGTGTGATTTTTTATGTTTGTACAGACATGGTCTAAAATGGTATTGGTAGTACTTGTTTCGCGGGTACTATGTTTACTATCAATTTTATTTATTATTTCATACCCTGCTCCTTGTATTTCTTGTAAGTATTTAGTGATGTGGCAGCCCTCGCTAAGTAAATCGATATTGAAGTCTCCAAACACTACACACCTTTGACGAAGTTCTAATTGTGAAGAATATCTTTCCAAGAAGTTGCTTAGGTTTGTTTCTCCCAGTTTATAAATTGCACCAATACTTAATGATAACTTATCTATCTTCAACCATAAATAGTGGTTCCATCCTCCGACAATTCCTCCGTTATTTCATAGTTTATGCTGTTGTGTATGTATATAGACACCCCGCCGCCCCTCCGATCCTTTCTATAGTTGTATGCATGCTCGTAGTTAGGTAATTTGTATATGTTCGCATCATTTTCTGAATTAATCCATGTCTCAGTGAATACCAAAATATGTGTAGTCGCAGGAATCGATCGAATTATGCATTTAATTTCATCTAATTTACCCGCTGTGCGGATACTGCGTAAATTTGTATAGAAAAATCTTAGGCATGATGGTCGGGTAGGTATGCTTTTGTATCGTATGTAGGTCACATCACTACAGTGCTGTCACATCCCTAGCGCGAACTTAAATAAATGCAGTGTGCAAATGGCCGTCCTGTGTTTCACTTGTGTTCCCGTGTCCTAAACATAATATTGGCGACGAGTTACCCGCAATTATTACAAAATAAAAATGTCGTGTGTCAGTTTCGGGATTTTAAACAATTTCGACCATAGTCTCCAAACTTGGAAGACCTGGAAGAGTAGATTCATTCAGTGGCTGATCGCGAACGATGTCGACGCGGTGAAAGATGTGAAAGGTGAAAAAAGGCGGGCGATTTTGTTGAGCGCACTCAGCGAAGCAACCTACAAACTCGCATCGGATTTGGTATTACCTAAAGAGATCCAAGCTGTGCCATTCGAGGATATAATTGCCGTTTTAGATAACCATTTTACTCCGAAACCGGTAGGATTTAGCGAGCGCCACAAGTTTTACGCCGCTACTCAACAACCGGGTGAGTCGGCGTCTCAATGGGCGGCAAGGTTACGCGGGCTTACTTCACATTGTCAGTTCAACAACGTGGAGGAGGCGTTACGAGATAGATTTATTATGGGTATGCTACCCGGATCGGAGAAGGAGAAGCTATACACGCAAGATTTAGACGGACTGACACTAACCAAAAGCGTCGAGTTGGTAGAAAACCTGCGGAGCGCCCGCGCCGCCGCCGCTGCGGCCACGGGCAGCGCGGGGCTCGACAGCGCCGGCGTCGGGGACCAACAGCTTTTTAAAATCGAGAAGCGATCATCTTACAGTGCTCAAAGTGCAAAAGAAAAGTGTTCCGTGTGTGGTTATTCGAATCATAAAGCTGCGGAGTGTCGGTTTTTGAGTTACACTTGTAGGAAGTGCAATAAGAAAGGCCATTTACGTAGGATGTGCAATAAAGTTAAATATCTTGCTACCAGGGAGGTAAACGAGGGCGATGACGATGACGGTAAGATTTGTAATATTCGTTCAGTTAGAGGTGAACCGTTAATTGAAACTATGATGTAGGCGACAGCTATAATGTATGTTTTTTAATTTATTTTATTTTATTTTTTATATTATTTGTTATGTTGTTTTTAAATGATTATGTGAAATGAAACGTATTACCGGCTATTTTAAATATAATGTTAAAAGGTAGTTGTTAAAACTTTGGTTAACAATTGTATCGACGGTACATAACCGAGCTAATTTAGTCGCCATTCTTGATTGTCGCGCGCACTAACAGTTTTCCGAAATATTTTAATTGTGTCTACATTTTACTGTAATTTTGGTATTAAACGGTAAAATACGAACCCAAGTGACTCTTTTCAATCACCCGCAGCTATATACTTTACAATTTTTGGTCCTTCGAGCCGGATCGGATCATGATGAGGTCACCGGGTATTAAGACGCGAAAGTATTTGCGAGAGAAATATGAAAGCGCATCGGCACAAGTGGTGCAGTCAACGCCACTACTTGAGGAGCAACCACGTTGTGTGAGAAGTAACATCACAATAATCAAGAAATCAGTGCCATCCGTAAAATCGAGTGCCTCCTCTGTTGCTAAAAAGAAGCAGCTTGAGCTGGAAGCGGCTGAAGCACGCGCTAAAATTGCATTGGAGTTAATAGATAAAAAGCTTGAGGCGGATTTGGCAGCAGTAGACATGGAAGAAGCTCAAGAACGACAAGATGGCAGCCAGAGTAGTCGAGGAGTCCGAAAAGTTGAAGAGTGGCTCGAGAAAACCCACACGGAGGGCGACAACGCTAGCATAGCGCACCAAGGCCAAGACCGTCAGACGGCACCTACTGAAAACCCCGTGATTAATGAGTTGGCGCACACGTTGCAAGGTCTAATGAGACAAACCGCGTCCCATCACGAGGAACGTCTTCTGACGCGTCTGGCAACGCCGAGGGAACTACCAGCCTTCGACGGCGACTGTTTTGAGTGGCTACATTTCAAGAGTGCATACGACGAATCTACTCGGGTATGTAATTTCTCTGATACTGAAAATTTATGGAGACTTCGTAAAGCTTTGAGAGGACAGGCAAAGGAAGCAGTCACCGATTTATTAATAGGCCACTCGCCACCAAGCACTGTTATGGAGACGCTACATCTTCTATTTGGGAGGCCTGATATAATTATTCAGAACCTTATGAAGCAGTTAAGGAAGCTACCTAATTTACCGCCATTTTATCAAACAGATTTGATTAAATTTTCCGTAAAAGTTAATAACTGTGTGGCGACAGTGCAAGCATTAAAACAAAAGGACATCTTATGGAGCACGGAAATTACTAGTGTAATTATATCTAAATTCCCTAGTACGTTGTTATCAAAGTGGACGGAGTACGCATACACTAAACTTCAAGGGCAACACAATTCCAAACTTGAATTGCTAGCAGCGTTTTTAAAACTTGAAACTGAGATGCTATGCACTGTTGGAGTACCCCAGTTACCCGAGCGCAATCGTATAGATGAAATTCCGAAACTCCGTAATAATCGCCCTAATATATTTGCGACAACATCTACGAATGAACAACTAAAGTGCAAATTTTGTAAGAAATCTGTTCATATGTTGGCCGATTGCAGACTTTTTAGACGCGCCCTAAGAAAGGACAGGTGGCGTTTTATTAAAACGAATAGATTGTGCTTTTCCTGTTTGTCAGTACGACACGAAAAGGACGCATGCACAGCACCGGTATGTGATGTCGAGGGTTGTGGGCTACAGCATCATCGTCTGCTGCATTGGTCACGAGGCTCGTCCCCGCCGCGGCGCGCCGAGATCCCGGTCCTGTCAGAGGAGTCGACGGCGTCGACAGTCGCGCATGTCACGGCGAGCGATAATGGAACGGCTTTATTAAAAATAGTGAAAGTGAAATTGTGCGGTCCCAAAGGTCATGTTATTACCCACGCTTTACTAGACGACGCAGCTTCAGTGTCCCTAATTAGCACAGATTTAGTTCAAACATTAGGCCTAAAGTGTGAACAGTCATCCCCAACCAAGTTTATCGATGCCTTTGGGCTAGAAGTGTATCACGCGGATGCCCCTATTGTGCGCGCTAGAATAAGCAGTGTACTTGAAAATTGTACTAGTGACATTAAGTTCCGTAAGTGTAACCTAAATTTACCGGCTCAGGATTTGTCCATAATCAAGCATTTGAAGTGTAAGCATTTGTTACATATTAAGCATAAAGTGTGTGATAGTCGCATTGTTCCACAATTGTTAATAGGCGAAGATAATTATCATTTAATTGCGCCGCTCGAGATATTGCATGGAGGTAAAAACGACCCGTACGCTACCCGTTGTTGTTTAGGATGGTGTATTCATGGTTACTGCGCTCGCGCTCACACTCACGTAAGTAACAGCAGTATTTTTTATCTATCTCAAACGCCCGACTTATTTCACGATGTTGAAAATGACAAATTAAGTGAATTAAATAAAATCATAAAAGATAGTTTTCAATTTGATGCCATAGGAATTTCAACCGTATATCGTGAGAATAAGGCTCATACACGAGCGATTAAAATACTCGATGAGACGTGTCGACTTGTTGATAAACAATGGGAAGTAGGTTTGCCATTCAAGAATGATAGTTTTGTTCTGCCTGATTCTTACCCTACTGCTTTGTCTCGATTACAGGTTTTATTGAAAAAATTTGAACGAGACAGCGATTACAAAATAAAGTACAGTAAAGAGATTCAGAAGTTATTGGACGAGGGTTACGCTCGCACTGTTGAGGAGCACGAGATGGTGTGTAAGCACAAGCAGGCGTGGTACTTGCCTCATTTCGGAGTGCTTAATCCAAACAAACCCGGTAAACTAAGGCTTGTGTACGACGCTGCTGCCCGGGTAAGTGATGTTTCACTTAACGATTTGTTACTCACCGGGCCAGATTTATATAACTCATTATTTGGTATAATGTTGCAATTCCGTGAAGGAAAAATCGCCTTTACGGGAGATATTAAAGATATGTTTTTACGGATAAAGATACGCCGTGAGGATCATAATTACATGAGATTTTTATGGCACGATGGTAAAGCAATTAATACGTATTGTATGCAAAATTTAATATTCGGAGCCACATGTTCACCTTTTGTAGCACAATATGTGAAAAATAAGAACGCCCTTAGGTTTGAAGATGTGCATCCGGAAGCTGTAAATGTAATAATAAATAGTCATTATATGGATGACTGCTTGTATACAACCGATAATGAAAACAAAGCTATCGAACTCATAAATCAAATAACAAATATTCATAAAAATGGTGGATTTGAGATTCGTAATTGGGCTAGCAACAGTAAAGCTGTCGTTAGCAGTCTACCCTCAAGCGCGCTCGCACCAAGCGCATTGTTGTTAAAACATGGAGCTACGAATATTAGTGAGCGCACTCTCGGTTTGATGTGGTATCCCGCCGATGATATGTTTGGGTTTCAAATTAATTTAACGCGCATTCCGCCTGAGATATTAAATGGTAATGAGGCACCTACTAAGGCTAAAATGCTTAGTATAATTATGTCTGTGTATGATATTCACGGATTTTTATCGCCGTTTTTAATAAAAAGTAAAATAATTTTACAAAACGTTCATAGAAGCGGTGTTGATTGGAGATGCCGCATCCATGATGCCGATCATATAGATTGGGTTTCGTGGCTCGATGAACTTAAGCAGCTAATATCTTTACGAATTCCAAGACATTACGTAAGTGCTACTACTTGGACTCCGTGCTACGATGTGTCACCGAGTGACAATAAAATTATTGTGCGCTCTGAGATGCATGTTTTTTTGTGATGCGTCAATTAAAGCGTACGCCGCTGTTATTTATTTTCGTTTTATAGATTCCTTTGGTAATGTTTCCGTTTGTTTCGTTACCAGTAAATGCCGCGTCACTCCGTTACGTCCTGTATCAGTTCCAAGGCTTGAACTACAAGCAGCCATGATAGCTGCACGATTGGCCAGGAAGGTTAATAGTGAGCACAAGCGAATAAAAATAAATAAGCGATATTTTTGGACAGATTCTCATACAGTACTACATTGGATTCGAAGTGACCCTAGGACATTTAAACCTTATGTTGCCCATAGGTTAGGGGAAATTGATGAGCTATCGAGCGTAAACGAATGGCGGTATGTGCCTTCTAGCTTGAACGCCGCTGATGTAGCTACTAAATCTAAATCTCCCCCGCTAAAATATAATCAAATGTGGTTTCAGGGACCCGATTTCCTACGTCAGAATGAGTTGCAGTGGCCAAAGGATATGAGAAAGTTGAAGACTCCCGAAGAGGCGATTTGTGAACAGAGGGCAGTGCTTGTGCTGTCAGTGTCAGTATCCGACTGGGGGTTACCAGAGGAAAATCGATTTTCATCATGGCTGAAACTCGTACGTACAACTGCACGAATATTATTTTTTATTAAAAAATGTCAACGTCAACATGTCGAGATGAATGTTGACTTAATTGAAAAAGCACAGCAGTTGCTTATAAAAAAGTGTCAAGCAGATACTTTTCAAACTGAAATTAACTGCCTAAAGCAAGGCCAGCCATTACCATCAGACAGTAGACTACGCAGCTTGACTCCTTATGTCGATGACTCAGGTGTGTTACGAGTAGGAGGTCGCATAGATAAGGTTGTTGGTGTCAGTGCTACTACCACACGTCCTATAATTTTGGATGGTAAACATCTATTATCGAGATTACTTGTAGAATATTACCACAGGCAAGCACTGCACGGAGCTAATGAACTTGTAGTTAACGAGCTACGACAGAAATTTTGGATAATAAAATTAAGACCTACCGTTCGAGGGATAGCTGCACGTTGTCTCTTTTGTAGATACCGACGTGCTAAACCACAGCCTCAACGCATGGCCGATTTACCTGACGCACGCCTGCAGTACAGCCGACGTCCGTTTACATATACTGGGCTTGATTACTTCGGACCCATGGAAGTGACGGTCGGTCGTCGGCGCGAGAAGAGGTATGGGGTCTTATTTACCTGCCTAACAATTAGAGCTATTCACATAGAAATCGCGGAAAGCCTAACTACTGATTCTGCTATTATGGCCCTGCAGCGTATGATAGCTCGAAGAGGAGCGCCTTCAGTTATATTTTCAGACAACGGCACAAATCTACGAGGCGCTGATGTTGAATTGAAAAATAGCATTAAAGAGTTGAACGCTGAAAGGATGAAAGAGGATGGATTATCACGTGGCATAGACTGGCGATTTATCCCACCAGGTGCACCCGAGATGGGAGGCTCGTGGGAGCGTATGATTCGCACAGTAAAGAGTGCTTTAAGAACAGTATTAAAGGAACGTGCTCCCCATCAAGAAACTCTTTATACACTGATGTCAGAAGTAGAAGGGCTAGTAAACAGCCGGCCAGTTACGCATGTGTCTGACGATCCATTTTACCCCGAAGCACTCACACCTAATCATTTTTTAATAGGTACATCCTCCATAGGTCCAGCTGTGGGAACTTATTCCGACGCTGATCTTTGTTTGCGTCGCAGATGGCGTGTAGCTCAGCGTCTCACAGACTTATTTTGGAACCGCTGGCTTAAGGAGTACCTGCCTACACTGCTGCCTAGGCAGAAGTGGCACACAGAGGTGCGTTCGCTTAAAGTAGGTGACTATGTAGTTATTTGCGAACAAAATGTAGAACGCGGGTCGTGGCGTCACGGAGTTGTGAGTGCGACGCATGAGGGTTCTGACGGTCGCGTACGGGTCGTTGATGTGCGTACACGCACAGGGGTGCTGCGACGCCCTGTGACGCGTGTCGCCTTATTGTCACCAGTAGATTCTAGTGCTGACTAGTCAGCACTGAGGGGCGGGATTGTAGGCGACAGCTATAATGTATGTTTTTTAATTTATTTTATTTTATTTTTTATATTATTTGTTATGTTGTTTTTAAATGATTATGTGAAATGAAACGTATTACCGGCTATTTTAAATATAATGTTAAAAGGTAGTTGTTAAAACTTTGGTTAACAATTGTATCGACGGTACATAACCGAGCTAATTTAGTCGCCATTCTTGATTGTCGCGCGCACTAACAGTTTTCCGAAATATTTTAATTGTGTCTACATTTTACTGTAATTTTGGTATTAAACGGTAAAATACGAACCCAAGTGACTCTTTTCAATCACCCGCAGCTATATACTTTACAATTTTTGGTCTTCGAGTCGAATCGGATCATGATGAGGTCACCGGGTATTAAGACGCGAAAGTATTTGCGAGAGAAATATGAAAGCGCATCGGCACAAGTGGTGCAGTCAACGCCACTACTTGAGGAGCAACCACGTTGTGTGAGAAGTAACATCACAATAATCAAGAAATCAGTGCCATCCGTAAAATCGAGTGCCTCCTCTGTTGCTAAAAAGAAGCAGCTTGAGCTGGAAGCGGCTGAAGCACGCGCTAAAATTGCATTGGAGTTAATAGATAAAAAGCTTGAGGCGGATTTGGCAGCAGTAGACATGGAAGAAGCTCAAGAACGACAAGATGGCAGCCAGAGTAGTCGAGGAGTCCGAAAAGTTGAAGAGTGGCTCGAGAAAACCCACACGGAGGGCGACAACGCTAGCATAGCGTACCAAGGCCAAGACCGTCAGACGGCACCTACTGAAAACCCCGTGATTAATGAGTTGGCGCACACGTTGCAAGGTCTAATGAGACAAACCGCGTCCCATCACGAGGAACGTCTTCTGACGCGTCTGGCAACGCCGAGGGAACTACCAGCCTTCGACGGCGACTGTTTTGAGTGGCTACATTTCAAGAGTGCATACGACGAATCTACTCGGGTATGTAATTTCTCTGATACTGAAAATTTATGGAGACTTCGTAAAGCTTTGAGAGGACAGGCAAAGGAAGCAGTCACCGATTTATTAATAGGCCACTCGCCACCAAGCACTGTTATGGAGACGCTACATCTTCTATTTGGAAGGCCTGATATAATTATTCAGAACCTTATGAAGCAGTTAAGGAAGCTACCTAATTTACCGCCATTTTATCAAACAGATTTGATTAAATTTTCCGTAAAAGTTAATAACTGTGTGGCGACAGTGCAAGCATTAAAACAAAAGGACATCTTATGGAGCACGGAAATTACTAGTGTAATTATATCTAAATTCCCTAGTACGTTGTTATCAAAGTGGACGGAGTACGCATACACTAAACTTCAAGGGCAACACAATTCCAAACTTGAATTGCTAGCAGCGTTTTTAAAACTTGAAACTGAGATGCTATGCACTGTTGGAGTACCCCAGTTACCCGAGCGCAATCGTATAGATGAAATTCCGAAACTCCGTAATAATCGCCCTAATATATTTGCGACAACATCTACGAATGAACAACTAAAGTGCAAATTTTGTAAGAAATCTGTTCATATGTTGGCCGATTGCAGACTTTTTAGACGCGCCCTAAGAAAGGACAGGTGGCGTTTTATTAAAACGAATAGATTGTGCTTTTCCTGTTTGTCAGTACGACACGAAAAGGACGCATGCACAGCACCGGTATGTGATGTCGAGGGTTGTGGGCTACAGCATCATCGTCTGCTGCATTGGTCACGAGGCTCGTCCCCGCCGCGGCGCGCCGAGATCCCGGTCCTGTCAGAGGAGTCGACGGCGTCGACAGTCGCGCATGTCACGGCGAGCGATAATGGAACGGCTTTATTAAAAATAGTGAAAGTGAAATTGTGCGGTCCCAAAGGTCATGTTATTACCCACGCTTTACTAGACGACGCAGCTTCAGTGTCCCTAATTAGCACAGATTTAGTTCAAACATTAGGCCTAAAGTGTGAACAGTCATCCCCAACCAAGTTTATCGATGCCTTTGGGCTAGAAGTGTATCACGCGGATGCCCCTATTGTGCGCGCTAGAATAAGCAGTGTACTTGAAAATTGTACTAGTGACATTAAGTTCCGTAAGTGTAACCTAAATTTACCGGCTCAGGATTTGTCCATAATCAAGCATTTGAAGTGTAAGCATTTGTTACATATTAAGCATAAAGTGTGTGATAGTCGCATTGTTCCACAATTGTTAATAGGCGAAGATAATTATCATTTAATTGCGCCGCTCGAGATATTGCATGGAGGTAAAAACGACCCGTACGCTACCCGTTGTTGTTTAGGATGGTGTATTCATGGTTACTGCGCTCGCGCTCACACTCACGTAAGTAACAGCAGTATTTTTTATCTATCTCAAACGCCCGACTTATTTCACGATGTTGAAAATGACAAATTAAGTGAATTAAATAAAATCATAAAAGATAGTTTTCAATTTGATGCCATAGGAATTTCAACCGTATATCGTGAGAATAAGGCTCATACACGAGCGATTAAAATACTCGATGAGACGTGTCGACTTGTTGATAAACAATGGGAAGTAGGTTTGCCATTCAAGAATGATAGTTTTGTTCTGCCTGATTCTTACCCTACTGCTTTGTCTCGATTACAGGTTTTATTGAAAAAATTTGAACGAGACAGCGATTACAAAATAAAGTACAGTAAAGAGATTCAGAAGTTATTGGACGAGGGTTACGCTCGCACTGTTGAGGAGCACGAGATGGTGTGTAAGCACAAGCAGGCGTGGTACTTGCCTCATTTCGGAGTGCTTAATCCAAACAAACCCGGTAAACTAAGGCTTGTGTACGACGCTGCTGCCCGGGTAAGTGATGTTTCACTTAACGATTTGTTACTCACCGGGCCAGATTTATATAACTCATTATTTGGTATAATGTTGCAATTCCGTGAAGGAAAAATCGCCTTTACGGGAGATATTAAAGATATGTTTTTACGGATAAAGATACGCCGTGAGGATCATAATTACATGAGATTTTTATGGCACGATGGTAAAGCAATTAATACGTATTGTATGCAAAATTTAATATTCGGAGCCACATGTTCACCTTTTGTAGCACAATATGTGAAAAATAAGAACGCCCTTAGGTTTGAAGATGTGCATCCGGAAGCTGTAAATGTAATAATAAATAGTCATTATATGGATGACTGCTTGTATACAACCGATAATGAAAACAAAGCTATCGAACTCATAAATCAAATAACAAATATTCATAAAAATGGTGGATTTGAGATTCGTAATTGGGCTAGCAACAGTAAAGCTGTCGTTAGCAGTCTACCCTCAAGCGCGCTCGCACCAAGCGCATTGTTGTTAAAACATGGAGCTACGAATATTAGTGAGCGCACTCTCGGTTTGATGTGGTATCCCGCCGATGATATGTTTGGGTTTCAAATTAATTTAACGCGCATTCCGCCTGAGATATTAAATGGTAATGAGGCACCTACTAAGGCTAAAATGCTTAGTATAAATTATGTCTGTGTATGATATTCACGGATTTTTATCGCCGTTTTTAATAAAAAGTAAAATAATTTTACAAAACGTTCATAGAAGCGGTGTTGATTGGAGATGCCGCATCCATGACGCCGATCATATAGATTGGGTTTCGTGGCTCGATGAACTTAAGCAGCTAATATCTTTACGAATTCCAAGACATTACGTAAGTGCTACTACTTGGACTCCGTGCTACGATGTGTCACCGAGTGACAATAAAATTATTGTGCGCTCTGAGATGCATGTTTTTTGTGATGCGTCAATTAAAGCGTACGCCGCTGTTATTTATTTTCGTTTTATAGATTCCTTTGGTAATGTTTCCGTTTGTTTCGTTACCAGTAAATGCCGCGTCACTCCGTTACGTCCTGTATCAGTTCCAAGGCTTGAACTACAAGCAGCCATGATAGCTGCACGATTGGCCAGGACGATTAATAGTGAGCACAAGCGAATAAAAATAAATAAGCGATATTTTTGGACAGATTCTCACACAGTACTACATTGGATTCGAAGTGACCCTAGGACATTTAAACCTTATGTCGCCCATAGGTTAGGGGAAATTGATGAGCTATCGAGCGTAAACGAATGGCGGTATGTGCCTTCTAGCTTGAACGCCGCTGATGTAGCTACTAAATCTAAATCTCCCCCGCTGAAATATGATCAAATGTGGTTTCAGGGACCCGATTTCCTACGTCAGAATGAGTCGCAGTGGCCAAAGGATATGAGAAAGTTGAAGACTCCCGAAGAGGCGATTTGTGAACAGAGGGCAGTGCTTGTGCTGTCAGTGTCAGTAGCCGACTGGGGGTTACCAGAGGAAAATCGATTTTCATCATGGCTGAAACTCGTACGTACAACTGCACGAATATTATTTTTTATTAAAAAATGTCAACGTCAACATGTCGAGATGAATGTTGACTTAATTGAAAAATCACAGCAGTTGCTTATAAAAAAGTGTCAAGCAGATACTTTTCAAACTGAAATTAACTGCCTAAAGCAAGGCCAGCCACTACCATCAGACAGTAGACTACGCAGCTTGACCCCTTATGTCGATGACTCAGGTGTGTTACGAGTAGGAGGTCGCATAGATAAGGTTGTTGGTGTTAGTGCTACTACCACACGTCCTATAATTTTGGATGGTAAACATCAATTATCGAGATTACTTGTAGAATATTACCACAGGCAAGCACTGCACGGAGCTAATGAACTTGTAGTTAACGAGCTACGACAGAAATTTTGGATAATAAAATTAAGACCTACCGTTCGAGGGATAGCTGCAAGTTGTCTCTTTTGTAGATACCGACGTGCTAAACCACAGCCTCAACGCATGGCCGATTTACCTGACGTACGCCTGCAGCACAGCCGACGTCCGTTTACATATACTGGGCTTGATTACTTCGGACCCATGGAAGTGACGGTCGGCCGTCGGCGCGAGAAGAGGTATGGGGTCTTATTTACCTGCCTAACAATTAGAGCTATTCACATAGAAATCGCGGAAAGCCTAACTACTGATTCTGCTATTATGGCCCTGCAGCGTATGATAGCTCGAAGAGGAGCGCCTTCAGTTATATTTTCAGACAACGGCACAAATCTACGAGGCGCTGATGTTGAATTGAAAAATAGCATTAAAGAGTTGAACGCTGAAAGGATGAAAGAGGATGGATTATCACGTGGCATAGACTGGCGATTTATCCCACCAGGTGCACCCGAGATGGGAGGCTCGTGGGAGCGTATGATTCGCACAGTAAAGAGTGCTTTAAGAACAGTATTAAAGGAACGTGCTCCCCATCAAGAAACTCTTTATACACTGATGTCAGAAGTAGAAGCGCTAGTAAACAGCCGGCCAGTTACGCATGTGTCTGACGATCCATTTTACCCCGAAGCACTCACACCTAATCATTTTTTAATAGGTACATCCTCCATAGGTCCAGCTGTGGGAACTTATTCCGACGCTGATCTTTGTTTGCGTCGCAGATGGCGTGTAGCTCAGCGTCTCACAGACTTATTTTGGAACCGCTGGCTTAAGGAGTACCTGCCTACACTGCTGCCTAGGCAGAAGTGGCACACAGAGGTGCGTTCGCTTAAGGTAGGTGACTACGTAGTTATTTGCGAACAAAACGTAGAACGCGGGTCGTGGCGTCACGGAGTTGTGAGTGCGACGCATGAGGGTTCTGACGGTCGCGTACGGGTCGTTGATGTGCGTACACGCACATATGAGTTTAAACGGGACGAATTTACAGTTCGAAATCGACAGTGGATCAGCTGTAACAGTTATGTGTAAAACATTATTTAATAAGCATTTTAAAAATGTTAAGTTAACGTGTCCGTCAAGGAAACTTGTAGGTTATAATGGTGCGGAGTAGATGGTTATTGGGAATTCTGTCCCACCTCCATTCGCTCGGGCTCACGCCCTCACTCACTTCGGTTGTACAGAATACCCAATACCCATTATGTATGCTATTGATCATTACGTACTTTCCTACAAATTTTCCAGTCGAACAGTATAGGTCACTAACGTTATCATGAGCTCTCAGGAAGGTAATGTCCACTAACATAGAGTTATTCATCACAAGCTGATGGCCCAGGATGTTTAAATATAAATACATAAGAATTTGAAGTCATTGTGTGTGTGCCTTTCATACACTGCAAATAAGTTAACAATTCATTATGAAATTTGTAAAACAAAAGGAATCTTTAAAATTAGAATGCCTTAGTCCAATATTACCTAATGAAGCCAAACGTCATGGCAACTTACTACCTAACACTATTCGTTGTCTTGTTTGTGGTCCATCAAATTGTGGAAAAACCAACTTAGTTATTAGTTTGTTATTGCATAGAAACGGTCCTCGCTTCCGTAATTTATATGTGTATTCAAAATCTTTGTACCAACCTAAGTATAAATTTCTGGAAGACGTTCTACAATTAGTACCTGGTACATCATTTTACAAATACAACCACAATAGTGAGATTTTGAGTCCTCATGAAGCTTTGATAGACTCCATTATTATTTTTGATGATGTTGCTTGTGAAAATCAAAACAACATTCGAGATTATTTTGCTATGGGTCGTCATAAGAATATTGATTGTTTTTATATTAATCAAACTTATTCTAAAATTCCAAAACAGCTTGTGAGGGACAATTCTAATCTAATAATTTTATTCAAACAAGATGATATAAATTTAAAACACGTCTATGACGAGCATGTAAGTTCAGACATGTCGTGGTCCGAATTCCGTGAAATGTGTTCTGCTGTTTGGACCAAACCTTACAGTTATCTTGTAATAAATAAGGACTGTGAACGAAACAAAGGATGCTACAGAATGAAATTTGATACATTTATAGTATTAGATTAACATTCATAAGTGATTGTAACGTTGTTAACTATCACTTTCATTTGTGATTTCGAAAGGAGTAGAATTCTAAACATGGAAAGAAATCTTAAAGAACAAATTGTAAAATCTGCAGCAGCAGTAAAAAGGAAGGTGAAAATGATAAAAGATGTAAAAAATTCTAACAACATGGCTCTGGAAACAATTTTTCAACCTATAGTAAACCCCCTTAATCAATTAGTAAACAAAAACGATGAAAAATTTGAAGAAGAAGAATTTGACTATAAACCTATAATGAAGAAAAATAAGGACAGTGAGAGTGAAGAGTCGTATTCATCCAACGAAGACTCTGAAAGACCTCTTAGTGATGAGGAAAACTTGGATGATGCTCGTACTCACCAATCGAACAAAACTCTTACTGTCTCACCTTTTGTAGATCATAACGTAAGCGAAGAGTCGTTTAAGTCTTTTCAATCGTCACCAAGCATAAAAGATCAGTCTATATGGTCTGGGTCATCTGAAATTGAGAAAAATGTACCATACGGTGTTAAACTTGAGCGTGGAAAACTTTTTCTGGGTAAAACACGTGTCTTTGACCGAAATCGTACCTGGCGAATTGGAAATCGTGTTGTAAACAAAACCCTTGGCTTAAAAGAATTATTATTTAAAAAAGCACCGAATATGGATATGATAACGGAAGAAGATTTACAAAATTATAAAATATTGTTGGTTGACACGAATGCTCATAGACGTAATTTTGACTCAACTAAGACCATAAATAGCAACAAAGGATACAAATATATACACATTATCAAACCATTATTTAAATACTCAAGAAGTGCAAGTACAAGTACTGAGAATCTACCACTGGGGAAAGGATTGAAACTCTTGAAAAAAGTGAAAAAAAATACTGATTTAATTTATTGGGATGACCCAAACGAGCTAGTAGATCGTCTTAAATTATTATTTGCATCGCGAGATGCAGGTAATACTGGTTTAGATAATGAAATTATTGCAATAATTGAAGAACTATACGAAGCCGGTATCATCAACAAAAAATATAAAGAAACTACATAAGAATAATTCAGCAGTATACTTACAGTAAGCAGCTGATGAGCATTGGCTTTGCAATGAATATAGACAAATTTGGTAATCACGTTCATAAGCGTTTACGATTATCTGAATTATTTGATACTAACAACGTTTCTTTAGTAAAATCAGAAACAGGAGACTACGATTTAAAATCATCAAGATTGAAAGGTTTGCTACCTCCAGATAAAGACGACGAAGCACGACGAAATGTAAATAAAGGATATTTGGATAAATCAATCCAACACATGGAAAAAGAATTGAAAAAAGTTTCGAGTGATGTTAAACATTATTTAAACAATTTAGAAAAAATTGTTTTAGATCGTTTCAAAACCGTTATAGAAAAAGGTCTTTCAGATCGTATGAATGTCGATTATTATACAAAAACTGAAATAGACAATTTAATACAAGATAAAACAAACCAAAAATGAGTAAGCAAAACATTGTTGATGAACTTCATAGAGCTGTGCGAAAAAATTTCCCACGTCGATGTACAATTATAAAAGCGATGGATGATTTATGGCAAGCTGATCTAATAGACTTCCAAAAGTATTCAAAATTCAATAAAGGTTATAAATATATATTAGTAGTCATTGATGCTTTGTCGAAATATGTATGGGTCAATCCTCTAAAATCTAAAGCAAAAAATGAGGTAACGAATGCAATGAAATACATATTAGCTGATTCATGCAGAAAACCAAAAAATCTGCAAACGGATGGAGGGAAAGAGTTTTATAATGAAAAGTTTAAGCAATTAATGACCCAGTATAAAATAAATCATTATTCTACATATTCGGTGAAGAAAGCGTCTATTGTAGAACGAGTAATAAGAACATTAAAATGTCAACTTTATAAACTATTCAGCCTATGTGGTCAATATCGATGGTTGGAGAAAAATTTGGAAACCACTGTACAATGCTATAACAACACAATTCATCGTATAACAAAATTTAAACCCAAAGAAGTAAATAAATTCAATGAGTTGTTAGTTAGATCTAATATTATTAGAGCACAAAAACAAAAGAGAATTTGGGTCTCTAAATTTCATGTTGGTGATCATGTTCGTATCAGTAAATATAAAGGAGAATTTTATAAAGGTTATACACCTAATTGGTCGACGGAAATATTCTCTGTGCTAAAAGTGAAACAAACCAATCCACCAAGTTATGAAATAGAAGATAAGAATAAACAAAGAATCTTAGGATCATTTTATGAATATGAATTACAGAAAACAAAATATCCAGACCTTTACCTGATCGAAAAAGTTATAAAACGAAAAGGAAATAAACTGTTTGTGAAATGGTTAGGTCTCAAAGATAATGAAAATAGTTGGGTTGAAAAAAATTCATTGGTGTTCTAATATATATATAAGATACTATTGATCTATAATAATCACTTTGCCTGTACCAATGAAGGAAGGAAGCGGCATCATTAACACTTTAATAAATAAAATACCTTTTGAATTACACTTACCTGGGTATCAATATTGTGGTCCTGGAACAAAACTTAAAAAACGTTTACTAAGAGGCGATCGAGGAATAAACCAATTGGACAACGCTTGTATGTATCACGACATTGCTTATAACAATAACGATTTGAACGTTCGACGTAACGCTGACTTGGAGCTTTTGAACATGGCTAAGAGAAGACTAAAATCTAAAGATGCTAAAAAAGGAGAAAAGATTGCTTCGTGGATTGTAAAAAATGCAATGAAAGCAAAACTCAAAGCTGGTGGTGGTGTACGCTCATTTATGGGAATTGTGAAAAAAATTCAATCTAAAATAAAGAAACTAAAATCGAAAAACAATCATGTCGCTATTAAATGTGCATATGCAGCTGCGAAAAAATTATTCACTAATAAAAAAGGTGTTCGTTTACCACGTTGTATTCCTCTTCCTAAAAGTGGTGGAATATTACCTTTGATTCCAATTTTTGCTGGACTGTCAGCTTTGGGTTCATTAGCGGGTGGCGCAGCAGGAATAGCAAAAGCTGTAAACGACTATAAGGCCTCTCAAAAAAATCTTCAGGAATCTGAGCGCCATAATAGAATGATGGAAGCGGTCGCTCTTGGAAAAGGGGTATATATCAAACCTCATAAAAAAGGAGCAGGTTTATACTTGAATCCATCAAAAAACTGATGCGTCGGCTGCCCAGAAGAGCGTTAACTAATTTGGATATATTAGAGCATGCAAGGACCATTCCATATTTCCGTGGTGTTTTTATGAGAGATACCTTACCGCTAAAACCAAGAAAAATAGAGTGTGCGATAGTCAACTTGGACAGCTCTGAGAACCCTGGAACACATTGGGTAGCCTACGTTAAGAAATTCAATTATGCTGAATATTTTGATAGTTTTGGTAACTTGAAACCACCATTAGAACTATTAAAATATTTAAAAGGGACTCCTATATGCTACAATTATATACAACATCAGAGATTCGGATCAGTAAACTGCGGACATCTTTGTTTAAAATTTTTAAAAAAATTCTGGAACATACATTTAAATAAGGAATCAAAGTAAAATGTTTATCATAAGAAAAATGTCTTTCACTGTGTCGATAACCGGAAAAGAAGCTTCCTTAACAACATATTATTCACCAACCTTACAATTAGATGGAGAATATGAATGTGGACTTTTATATTTTTCGACATTCAATTCCATACCGAATATAGATAAGCGAAATAACAAGTTCTACTACGGTGACAATGAAGTCATTGAGATACCTGAAGGATCGTATGAACTTCAAGATATTTGTGATTACTTGAGAAATAATATAAAAAATACCACATTGAAATTGTCTTGTAATAATAATACTTTGAAGACAAGTATTTTCTGTTCGAAAGACATTTTCTTTAACAAAAGTGATTCAATAGGTAAAGTTTTGGGTTTTGGTACGGAAACAGTAAAGGCTAATATAAGTAGCGAGTCCCAGTACCCAGTAAACATTTTATCAACAACCATCGTGCGCATAGAATGTGATGTTGTAAGTGGTTCGTTCGTGAATGGAAGAGCAAGTCACATTATTTATGAATTTGTGCCGAACGTACCACCAGGATATCGAATCATTGAAATACCCAAGAATTTAATATATTTTCCTGTTAACCAAACCTCAATAAGTGCAGTCAATATAAGATTATTAGACTCTGAAAATAAGCAAATTAATTTACGAGGTGAAGAGGTACAGTTGTATTTACATTTTAAGAAAAAATGTTAAATTTTAATAAAAACTGTACTACCTCTTGTAATAAAATCAGTTCTAAGAGAGCAGTTAAAAAAGAAAGACCTCCACAGATAAAGCAAAAACTGACAAAAGCTAACAAGGAATTTCTTAAACTAGTAGGCTTATTAAAATGAACATTTTAAATGTATCCCAATCAACTTCATGCGATAACAGCATTGAAAGTTTCGAATATCATTCATATAAACCATACGTAACAAGTTTCAACAAGAACGATGAAATACGAATACCTATCAACCAACAAGACTTATACGTACTACCCTCCCTCAGCACTTTGTATATTGAGGGCAAGGTTAGCGTGTATGATAGCACTACTAAAACAAAAATACCAAATGTACATTTTGTAAATAATCCAGTGCTTTTTTTATTTCAAGACATTCGATATGAATTAAATGGAGTTGAAATAGACAAAATTAAAAATGTTGGTGTTACTGCTACTATTAAATCTTATTTGTCGTTAAATGAAAATGAATCTAAGTCTGCGAAAGTTTGGGGTTGGTCTACTACTGGCATAACTAATGTTAAGGATGGTATGTTCTCAGCTTCGATACCTTTAAACAAAATCTTAGGATTCGCAGAAGATTATAATAAAATTATAATAAACTGCAAACACGAGTTGGTATTACTAAGAAGTAACACCAACCTCAATGCTTTAAAATTAAATGAGGGTGAAATTGTGGATGATATTGTAATCAATAAAGTAGTATGGCGTGTACCTCATGTAAAAGTGTCTGATCGGGAGAGGATTAATTTACTGAAGCATTTAGAAAAAGATCGAGCAGTAACTCTAGCATTTAGAAATTGGGATCTTTATGAATATCCTTTGTTACCAAAAACACGGAAGCATACATGGTCTATTAAGACTTCATCACAAACAGAAAAACCAAGATTTGTTATTCTTGCACTTCAAACTAATAGAAAAAATATAGCTGGATTATCAATGGCTGAATTTGATCATTGCAATGTACGCGACGTAAAAGTATATTTAAATTCTTGTCATGGCAACTTACTACCTAACACTATTCGTTGTCTTGTTTGTGGTCCATCAAATTGTGGAAAAACCAACTTAGTTATTAGTTTGTTATTGCATAGAAACGGTCCTCGCTTCCGTAATTTATATGTGTATTCAAAATCTTTGTACCAACCTAAGTATAAATTTCTGGAAGACGTTCTACAATTAGTACCTGGTACATCATTTTACAAATACAACCACAATAGTGAGATTTTGAGTCCTCATGAAGCTTTGATAGACTCCATTATTATTTTTGATGATGTTGCTTGTGAAAATCAAAACAACATTCGAGATTATTTTGCTATGGGTCGTCATAAGAATATTGATTGTTTTTATATTAATCAAACTTATTCTAAAATTCCAAAACAGCTTGTGAGGGACAATTCTAATCTAATAATTTTATTCAAACAAGATGATATAAATTTAAAACACGTCTATGACGAGCATGTAAGTTCAGACATGTCGTGGTCCGAATTCCGTGAAATGTGTTCTGCTGTTTGGACCAAACCTTACAGTTATCTTGTAATAAATAAGGACTGTGAACGAAACAAAGGATGCTACAGAATGAAATTTGATACATTTATAGTATTAGATTAACATTCATAAGTGATTGTAACGTTGTTAACTATCACTTTCATTTGTGATTTCGAAAGGAGTAGAATTCTAAACATGGAAAGAAATCTTAAAGAACAAATTGTAAAATCTGCAGCAGCAGTAAAAAGGAAGGTGAAAATGATAAAAGATGTAAAAAATTCTAACAACATGGCTCTGGAAACAATTTTTCAACCTATAGTAAACCCCCTTAATCAATTAGTAAACAAAAACGATGAAAAATTTGAAGAAGAAGAATTTGACTATAAACCTATAATGAAGAAAAATAAGGACAGTGAGAGTGAAGAGTCGTATTCATCCAACGAAGACTCTGAAAGACCTCTTAGTGATGAGGAAAACTTGGATGATGCTCGTACTCACCAATCGAACAAAACTCTTACTGTCTCACCTTTTGTAGATCATAACGTAAGCGAAGAGTCGTTTAAGTCTTTTCAATCGTCACCAAGCATAAAAGATCAGTCTATATTAGGGCTTTCAAATACCGGATTTTTTTGATACCGGTATCAATACCGGTATTAGCATGTTCAATACCGTGATCACGGGATCACGGTATTAAATATGAACTCAAACAAAATGCCCGTTTTATTTCTAATCAGTCTTTATTTCTGTTACATAGGTACCTAATAAAGACATGAAAAACAGGCTAACAAAATATTAAACATACATGTTATCTACTAACATATTGTTTCTACCCTTCCCGGGTAATCTTTTATTAATAGTTCGGCGGAACTAAAAATTAAAGACTCAAAAATTTTTTATCAAACAAAATATAAACCCTGTAATGGTAGGTTTAAGTTTGTTAAATAAATATTAAAATAAAAAAATACAACAAAAATACCCTCCTATTAATTAAAGTTCGCATAGCAATCACCATTAAAAAAAATATTATAGATAGATTACTTAACAATAATCTATTCTTTTACCTTGTAACATTCATATAATTACTAATCAAACAATCCTAACTAACAATATTCAAAAGAAACGAAAATAAAACGATAAACATAATCAATAAAACCTTAAGATTTTGGAATTTTTTGTAACTGAAAGTGTGATCTTAAAAAGAACAGAGCGTTTAATGACTTATCAGATAGAACTTCTCAATTTATTGCATAAATAGCTGACTGAAGAAAAAGCCCGCTCAGCTTCTACACTTGTAGGTACTACAGATAGTACATATTTGTAAGCTGCAGATAAAAATATTTCCTGACCACCCCCACCGGTTTCGAAGACACACATCTCTACTCTACTCTTATTATTGATTCAAAATCAGTGCCTCTAGTTGTAGTTGTACTTTGAGTTAAGGTTTATGCCTAACATTTACTCATGTCTTATATTCATATAACTCTAATAAAGAATTGTTAATTTGTAATACCGTAAAATCACGGTATCGACTGATCAATACCGGTATTGAAGAATACCAAGAAAAAAACGGGATTACGGTATTACGGGATCCCGGAATACCGGTATTGAAAGCCCTAGTCTATATGGTCTGGGTCATCTGAAATTGAGAAAAATGTACCATACGGTGTTAAACTTGAGCGTGGAAAACTTTTTCTGGGTAAAACACGTGTCTTTGACCGAAATCGTACCTGGCGAATTGGAAATCGTGTTGTAAACAAAACCCTTGGCTTAAAAGAATTATTATTTAAAAAAGCACCGAATATGGATATGATAACGGAAGAAGATTTACAAAATTATAAAATATTGTTGGTTGACACGAATGCTCATAGACGTAATTTTGACTCAACTAAGACCATAAATAGCAACAAAGGATACAAATATATACACATTATCAAACCATTATTTAAATACTCAAGAAGTGCAAGTACAAGTACTGAGAATCTACCACTGGGGAAAGGATTGAAACTCTTGAAAAAAGTGAAAAAAAATACTGATTTAATTTATTGGGATGACCCAAACGAGCTAGTAGATCGTCTTAAATTATTATTTGCATCGCGAGATGCAGGTAATACTGGTTTAGATAATGAAATTATTGCAATAATTGAAGAACTATACGAAGCCGGTATCATCAACAAAAAATATAAAGAAACTACATAAGAATAATTCAGCAGTATACTTACAGTAAGCAGCTGATGAGCATTGGCTTTGCAATGAATATAGACAAATTTGGTAATCACGTTCATAAGCGTTTACGATTATCTGAATTATTTGATACTAACAACGTTTCTTTAGTAAAATCAGAAACAGGAGACTACGATTTAAAATCATCAAGATTGAAAGGTTTGCTACCTCCAGATAAAGACGACGAAGCTGTAAATAAAGGATATTTGGATAAATCAATCCAACACATGGAAAAAGAATTGAAAAAAGTTTCGAGTGATGTTAAACATTATTTAAACAATTTAGAAAAAATTGTTTTAGATCGTTTCAAAACCGTTATAGAAAAAGGTCTTTCAGATCGTATGAATGTCGATTATTATACAAAAACTGAAATAGACAATTTAATACAAGATAAAACAAACCAAAAATGAGTAAGCAAAACATTGTTGATGAACTTCATAGAGCTGTGCGAAACGTCGATGTACAATTATAAAAGCGATGGATGATTTATGGCAAGCTGATCTAATAGACTTCCAAAAGTATTCAAAATTCAATAAAGGTTATAAATATATATTAGTAGTCATTGATGCTTTGTCGAAATATGTATGGGTCAATCCTCTAAAATCTAAAGCAAAAAATGAGGTAACGAATGCAATGAAATACATATTAGCTGATTCATGCAGAAAACCAAAAAATCTGCAAACGGATGGAGGGAAAGAGTTTTATAATGAAAAGTTTAAGCAATTAATGACCCAGTATAAAATAAATCATTATTCTACATATTCGGTGAAGAAAGCGTCTATTGTAGAACGAGTAATAAGAACATTAAAATGTCAACTTTATAAACTATTCAGCCTATGTGGTCAATATCGATGGTTGGAGAAAAATTTGGAAACCACTGTACAATGCTATAACAACACAATTCATCGTATAACAAAATTTAAACCCAAAGAAGTAAATAAATTCAATGAGTTGTTAGTTAGATCTAATATTATTAGAGCACAAAAACAAAAGAGAATTTGGGTCTCTAAATTTCATGTTGGTGATCATGTTCGTATCAGTAAATATAAAGGAGAATTTTATAAAGGTTATACACCTAATTGGTCGACGGAAATATTCTCTGTGCTAAAAGTGAAACAAACCAATCCACCAAGTTATGAAATAGAAGATAAGAATAAACAAAGAATCTTAGGATCATTTTATGAATATGAATTACAGAAAACAAAATATCCAGACCTTTACCTGATCGAAAAAGTTATAAAACGAAAAGGAAATAAACTGTTTGTGAAATGGTTAGGTCTCAAAGATAATGAAAATAGTTGGGTTGAAAAAAATTCATTGGTGTTCTAATATATATATAAGATACTATTGATCTATAATAATCACTTTGCCTGTACCAATGAAGGAAGGAAGCGGCATCATTAACACTTTAATAAATAAAATACCTTTTGAATTACACTTACCTGGGTATCAATATTGTGGTCCTGGAACAAAACTTAAAAAACGTTTACTAAGAGGCGATCGAGGAATAAACCAATTGGACAACGCTTGTATGTATCACGACATTGCTTATAACAATAACGATTTGAACGTTCGACGTAACGCTGACTTGGAGCTTTTGAACATGGCTAAGAGAAGACTAAAATCTAAAGATGCTAAAAAAGGAGAAAAGATTGCTTCGTGGATTGTAAAAAATGCAATGAAAGCAAAACTCAAAGCTGGTGGTGGTGTACGCTCATTTATGGGAATTGTGAAAAAAATTCAATCTAAAATAAAGAAACTAAAATCGAAAAACAATCATGTCGCTATTAAATGTGCATATGCAGCTGCGAAAAAATTATTCACTAATAAAAAAGGTGTTCGTTTACCACGTTGTATTCCTCTTCCTAAAAGTGGTGGAATATTACCTTTGATTCCAATTTTTGCTGGACTGTCAGCTTTGGGTTCATTAGCGGGTGGCGCAGCAGGAATAGCAAAAGCTGTAAACGACTATAAGGCCTCTCAAAAAAATCTTCAGGAATCTGAGCGCCATAATAGAATGATGGAAGCGGTCGCTCTTGGAAAAGGGGTATATATCAAACCTCATAAAAAAGGAGCAGGTTTATACTTGAATCCATCAAAAAACTGATGCGTCGGCTGCCCAGAAGAGCGTTAACTAATTTGGATATATTAGAGCATGCAAGGACCATTCCATATTTCCGTGGTGTTTTTATGAGAGATACCTTACCGCTAAAACCAAGAAAAATAGAGTGTGCGATAGTCAACTTGGACAGCTCTGAGAACCCTGGAACACATTGGGTAGCCTACGTTAAGAAATTCAATTATGCTGAATATTTTGATAGTTTTGGTAACTTGAAACCACCATTAGAACTATTAAAATATTTAAAAGGGACTCCTATATGCTACAATTATATACAACATCAGAGATTCGGATCAGTAAACTGCGGACATCTTTGTTTAAAATTTTTAAAAAAATTCTGGAACATACATTTAAATAAGGAATCAAAGTAAAATGTTTATCATAAGAAAAATGTCTTTCACTGTGTCGATAACCGGAAAAGAAGCTTCCTTAACAACATATTATTCACCAACCTTACAATTAGATGGAGAATATGAATGTGGACTTTTATATTTTTCGACATTCAATTCCATACCGAATATAGATAAGCGAAATAACAAGTTCTACTACGGTGACAATGAAGTCATTGAGATACCTGAAGGATCGTATGAACTTCAAGATATTTGTGATTACTTGAGAAATAATATAAAAAATACCACATTGAAATTGTCTTGTAATAATAATACTTTGAAGACAAGTATTTTCTGTTCGAAAGACATTTTCTTTAACAAAAGTGATTCAATAGGTAAAGTTTTGGGTTTTGGTACGGAAACAGTAAAGGCTAATATAAGTAGCGAGTCCCAGTACCCAGTAAACATTTTATCAACAACCATCGTGCGCATAGAATGTGATGTTGTAAGTGGTTCGTTCGTGAATGGAAGAGCAAGTCACATTATTTATGAATTTGTGCCGAACGTACCACCAGGATATCGAATCATTGAAATACCCAAGAATTTAATATATTTTCCTGTTAACCAAACCTCAATAAGTGCAGTCAATATAAGATTATTAGACTCTGAAAATAAGCAAATTAATTTACGAGGTGAAGAGGTACAGTTGTATTTACATTTTAAGAAAAAATGTTAAATTTTAATAAAAACTGTACTACCTCTTGTAATAAAATCAGTTCTAAGAGAGCAGTTAAAAAAGAAAGACCTCCACAGATAAAGCAAAAACTGACAAAAGCTAACAAGGAATTTCTTAAACTAGTAGGCTTATTAAAATGAACATTTTAAATGTATCCCAATCAACTTCATGCGATAACAGCATTGAAAGTTTCGAATATCATTCATATAAACCATACGTAACAAGTTTCAACAAGAACGATGAAATACGAATACCTATCAACCAACAAGACTTATACGTACTACCCTCCCTCAGCACTTTGTATATTGAGGGCAAGGTTAGCGTGTATGATAGCACTACTAAAACAAAAATACCAAATGTACATTTTGTAAATAATCCAGTGCTTTTTTTATTTCAAGACATTCGATATGAATTAAATGGAGTTGAAATAGACAAAATTAAAAATGTTGGTGTTACTGCTACTATTAAATCTTATTTGTCGTTAAATGAAAATGAATCTAAGTCTGCGAAAGTTTGGGGTTGGTCTACTACTGGCATAACTAATGTTAAGGATGGTATGTTCTCAGCTTCGATACCTTTAAACAAAATCTTAGGATTCGCAGAAGATTATAATAAAATTATAATAAACTGCAAACACGAGTTGGTATTACTAAGAAGTAACACCAACCTCAATGCTTTAAAATTAAATGAGGGTGAAATTGTGGATGATATTGTAATCAATAAAGTAGTATGGCGTGTACCTCATGTAAAAGTGTCTGATCGGGAGAGGATTAATTTACTGAAGCATTTAGAAAAAGATCGAGCAGTAACTCTAGCATTTAGAAATTGGGATCTTTATGAATATCCTTTGTTACCAAAAACACGGAAGCATACATGGTCTATTAAGACTTCATCACAAACAGAAAAACCAAGATTTGTTATTCTTGCACTTCAAACTAATAGAAAAAATATAGCTGGATTATCAATGGCTGAATTTGATCATTGCAATGTACGCGACGTAAAAGTATATTTAAATTCTAGATATTTTCCTTATGAAAGCTTAAATATTAGTTTTGCGGAAGACAAGGTTAGCTTATTATATGAAGAATATGTCAGATTTCAACAGTCTTATTATGGACGTAGACCTGAACCTTTATTGAGCCTAAAAGAATTCAAAGACATTGCACCTTTGTTCGTTATTGATTGTTCCCGTCAACAAGAAATGCTAAAAGGTTCTATAGACGTGAGAGTTGAAATCGAAACTGATCAAGAAATACCGGATCAGACCGCTGCATATTGTCTCATTTTTAACGATTGCATATTCGAATACAAACCCTTAAGTAACATTGTAAAAAAAATATCATGAATAAGGATACAGTCATAGTGGACGTGCAGGGTTTTAAAAATGAAAAACATGAGTTTATTGTTAAAGAATTAGTTATAGCTACTGAAGAGCATACTCAAGTATTCTTAATAAAACCACCCTATCCATTCTCTACATTAACGCTTCAAGAAAGAAAACATGTTTGGTGGATAGAAAGAAATAGAGGATACCGATGGAGTGAGGGTTATATTGACTACAGAGAATTTAGAAAGCTTATTATACCCTACTTCAAACAAAGAAAAATCATTGTAAAAGGCGAAGAAAAAGTTAAGTGGGTGCAAGAGTTATGTCAACATAAAAATGTTTTAGATATAAGTAACACAGGCATTCCTAATTTAAATACTTTAACTGAACTCTACTGTAAAGATATATTTTCATATAATTGTTTTAACCATTTTAAATACTGTGCTTTAAAAAATGTTATATGTATAAGAAAGTGGTGTGTAGATAATAACATTAGTATTTAATTTTTTTATTATTAACTATTGTATTGTATTGGAAGTAGTTATTTCACATGTATGTAATTTAAAAATGATTTTCTTTTTTTAATAAATATCGATGACATTTATTTATTTGTTTTTTTTATAAAAGAGAAATCCTAAGTTAGATAACTAATTGAGTGTTAAGAAAATGAAACAATAAAATAATAATTCATTAAATTTATTTAATTTACACATAATACAGTAATTTTTACATAGCTGAACTATAAGCTTATGGCATATTTTAGTGTATCTCATTAGGTGTTTCTGTGTGAATATGATAAATCACACATAAATCAACCCTAATTGAGAGCTTTAATGTTAAAGTAAATAGCAGATAATCAATTAAAAACTGTTATAACTATATCCACATAACTTTTTGGAGATATTACTAATGAGACACTCAGTCTGGTCCATAATGCCATCAACGTGGTCTTCAACCACGTATTGTGCACGCACCATCGTGTTATCTTCATCAGAGTCACAAGGCACTGATGATTCTAAGTCCACAATTTGAATTTTAATTAAATATCTACCTTTTTTTGGTGCACTTTTTAAAACAAATGAGTGTTGTTGGTTGTGGAAATGTTTTAGATAACATCTTTTCTTGCGGTGTTTTTTCAACTTCTTAATAAAAGGCTCCGTTCGTGTATTCTCTGGTTCAAAGTGACTGGTTGCTTCAAGGAATACATTCAAGTCTTGAGCATCTTGTTGATAAAATGCTGACCTCAGATATTGGGGTTCGTCATCTGGTAGAGCCAAAACTGGGGACGGCGGTGGAGTATTCTGAAACGAAATATATTTTTTGTTAGATGGCTACATATAAAATTGATGTATTATCATCCATCACAATCTTAAATGTGCAAACGAACTTACCATAATATCGTCAAATGACGGCGACTGACCGCGATTTGTATTCAAATAAAAATGAATTTATTTAATAAAAATATATCATTTATATAGATATTCATTGAACAAGTGTTGTGGTGTGTGTTTTCGTGAAAACCTAACGCTGACAGTGCAATATGTTACGATATGGGTCAAATTGCATTATTGTATGAACATGTTAGGACATGATTTTTGAGCATGAACTACTTACTTGAAGTAATGTAACAAGACTCTACCGTAATTTAAATCAAATATTGGGTACATATTCATTTGAAAAAAGAAAACAAAAATAATAATTCATATTTAGTTTTATTAGTTTTTATTCCATTAATATGTAGGTAAGTAGGTACAAACAGCGTCATATAAATTCATTGATATTTACATACGTTTATTTATAATAAAATAAAATGTTTCTTTTATAAACTATAAAATAAAATTTTCTTTTCTACAATTATGACATACATTTTCATTAATTTTCTTAGACAATAATACGAGTACATACAATCAACATAAAACTATACTACTAACTATAAGTAACTATTATCTAATATAATGTGAGGATACACATGTTGAAAAAGGCTTTTAATAATTTAGTATGTTAGTATGTCCCCATGCTCTTGTAGAAACTTTATCTTTCAGTATCAATCTCTTATCATCATCACCAGATAAAGCTATTTTATTCACAGCACACGTAAAAATTTCGTGTTTGATGGATTTGAATAAAACGTTTGTTTTACGAACAATGTCACCTTTAAACAGTGTTTTTTCATAGTCCGCTACATCGAATTTTGATACAATATTTTTTTTTATTCCCTTTGCTTTTTTTATTGTGTTATCTGTAGTTTTTATGCAATATAGCTTAGAACGAAGGCCTACAAATTCAGAAATAATTTTACCCCCCATTTCGTCTTTAAACAAACCAGGGATTTTTTTATTTTGTATGGGTAAGTTATACTTATTTGTCTCTTGGTAATTACTTGTATCAAAGTATTTTAGGAACTTTTCTTTTATATCTTTATAAAAATTATATGTATATATATGATATACAAAACTATCAGTATCTGTGTAACACATCTGTACGTTCGTACTGTAAGAAGGTTGAATTACAGAGTAGTGGAAGTCATACATATGACTTTTTGATAATTCTAAAACGGTAAAACCTATATAAATTGGTTTGTTTAAAATGACTTGCTCTGGCTTCAATTGCACTGCAACTAAATTGTCTGTAAATACTGTCGAACTATGAAAATTATGCCGAGCAATAAGTTGTTGTGCGCTCTTCCTTTTTTTGGTAACATTTTTGTGATCTGACCACTGATTGACCATGTAAACGTTAACACGTTTCTCAGTATTTTCCAAAGTTTTTCCAAACACACTATTATTTAAAAGCTTAAAAAAATCTTGTTCAAATTTTGAGTTACTTTTCTGTCTTAATTCTGTATTTAAATCAATGTATTGTTTTAAGTATGGACTTTGTTTAAAACTGATCACTCGATGAATTTTCCTTAATATCAAACCATGTTTTAGACAGGTTTTCAAATGTATATAATGTATAACATAATTGAATTTGTCATATAAATTTGGAACGAGTTTATGATTCTTTCCACCTGGCGGGATACATTTTTCGGGACAGAACGGTAGGTCGTTATGTAAGTGATGCAGATGTTTGGGATATTCTAAATCGACTTCAAGAATAAAACCGTACTCTGCATTTGACGGAATATCAGATACTTCTAAATTATCAATTTCGTGTTGTTCTAAAAATCTGAAATTAGATAATGGTAAAAACTGACACATGCTATGTCCATATAAATTATTGCAGTCAATATAAGCAATATAAGAACTAGGTTTAGACCGGTCGTAATCTGATAAAAATACGTTATTTGCTTTAGCGTATCTGTGAGAACATAAGCATACACCGCCTCTGATACCGCTTTGTAACATTCGTAACATAGCTAAGTCATCAATAAGTTCAAGCTGTATTCCCGTCTTCAACAACATCGCGTCAAAAGACAAACTAGGTGCAGTTAAGTAGAAAGCTGGATCTAATTGATAATGTTGTTTGCAAGTTTTTCTAAAATGTTCAAAAATATCGGCTAGTAAAAGCACATCAGTTTTCAAATATAAATCTGTATAGCTTCCTAAATCACAAATATTAAATGTCGACCATATCAAACGAGCATGTTGATAATCCTCGTCAGAAATTCCGTGACCATTGAGTGCACTATAGAAGCATTCCTTCTGAGGAAGGGATCTTTCTTGATACCTTTCCCATGAGTCCATATATTCGTAAGGATAGATACCCTTGCGAGTGAGCAACTGAAATTTTCGGTCATTAGGAAAGTGATTTTTTAAATATTTAAAGTCTTCTGGCTTTAAAGTTTCAGCTAATTGACTTAAACTGGTACCCAAAAATTTGAATGAATCGACAAAACGGAGCTGAAAAAATTTCTTATTGGCAACTGGTACAAATTTAGTAAAAGAAATGTAATTTTCTTTAGTTTTTGGGATTATTTTTATATCGCCATTAGCCTCACCTAATGCTTTAATAAATAAGTGGCAATCGTATCCACTCAAATTATGGAAAAATATGGGAACAAATGAAGGACGTTTATATTGCAAGTTACAATAGGGATGTGCGGCTCCACGGTATCGTCCTGTCAAATGACAGTGGTCGCGGACTTTGTCTGAAAACACTAAATGTCCACAAATGTGACAACGTGTTGATTTCTCAAAATCTGCTTTGTCCATCTCACTAAATATCATGGGAGAGGTTGAGCTCACTATTTCATAGATTTTTTTCACATCCTCAAATATACAGCGTACAAACCGCTGGTCGCAATTAGGCCCTCGATACGATACGTACCGATTATAACTCGGATCGTCACAACAAACAATATAATACGCGAACGCGATCGGTATATGTTGATGCAACGTAGACGTGTTGCTGTTAGTGGCGGTACAGTCAATATCAGATTTTTGTAGCATCGATTCGAAATCAGCGTAGATACAAAAAGGCATGTTTTGTTTACGATCGAAGTTTTTAAATTGAATTACTGAACCTTTTTCCGGTAGTACAGTCACTACACCACTACATATATGGCAATCGACTTCTTCTGGCGTTTTGAAAAATATAAGACATAAATCACAGAAATACAACCTGCTGTGATGTGAAGTAACCTGGCTTCGAAAAAGTCTGGAACAATCTTTAATTAAACAATAATGTGCAATATTGCCATTTTCGAGTAACAACAAATGTATAATTTTGTTGTTGTCTTTTTTATTAAAGTCTGATTTATACAGTGGACCTATTATAGTTTTATTATTTTTTAAACCGTATATTATAAACTTAATATTCGAATTATTATTTTCGAAGGTCTGTATGTCGCGAAAAGTGACAGGAAAACGCATTCCAGAAATATCAAACAGTTTAAAAATATTTGGATAAGATGTAACTCTTTCTGGGTGTTTTTTAGCTGGATAGAGAGCAGCTGACACACACCATAAAAAGCAGTATTGATCTTTATTATTGATATTTAAACATGCCTTTTTGAGTTGAATTGATTTAGGCAATTCAATAAAGCTAGAACCTCCGAGTGGTTGGTATTTATTTAGATTGACCTCAACGTGCGAATTGTTTAAAAATGCCCAGCCGCTGTCACGGTGCTCAAATTCTTCGATACGTTTTTTTAGATAATTAACTACCTCAAAATAAAAACTTTCGAAGTTGTAATTAAAGTATAAAAGTTTATTTTTCGAACCAAAAGATTTTATTGATTGTGAGTTATTTTTAAATTGCAGAAATGTTGCAAATAGTTCAAAATTGACTTTCACACATATGTGTTTAATAAGAAATTCATCTAAGAGTGACTTTATTTTGTTACGTATTTCATCAAAAAATCTATCAACAGACATAAGTTGGTAATCATTGATTGCTACTATTTTATAAGTTAATATGCGATTGCGAAAAGCGGATGTTATGATTTCCACACCATCGCTGTGTTTTATTGAGTGGTTATTTTGCTTGTGCAAATTACTTCTCAAATGACCTACCCATGATTTACTCTGTACAGATATGTTACACGTCGTACAGAAAGGCATGTTATTTAATTAATATCACAAAATACTTCAATATTAGGTATATTATCAGTAACCTAAGTAAAAGTATTGGTGTTTTTATAATACCTACTAACCTACTAATATAAAAAAATAAAGATATAATTATGAAACCTTTAATTGACATAAGCTTAATTATTTAAAATTAACTTTATCTGAGTAGTGTGAGGGCTCAGAGTGTTCGAAGTCCTTCCAGGCTTGGCTCAAGAAGCCTTGAACAGCTTCCCACGAAGGTGACTGGTCGTCGCTCTGTAGCTTGACGGATACTAACGCGGTCTTGTATCTGACATCAGTCGGTTTAGTCAAATAGTCGTGTTTATTATAGACCTTGAGGTCTATAACATAGTCTCCAGCCGTCACTGCAGTCCGACGAGAGGTGCCCGTTGAGACCCGGCTGGAGAAGCTTGACGTGAACACTTCACGCTGCTTGGGTTGGTTGCTAACGACCTCCTCTGACCGCAATATGTGAAACAAGTCAGTGCGTGGTTTCTTGTTTACTCTGTAAAAAAATAAGTTCATTACATTATGTTAGCGTAAATAGTTACATACTATTAGTTACAGATACTATTTTAGGATATGTAATATTTTAAGAAACAAGTAAAAGTATTTTTACTTAGGCGGAAAGTAAACATTGGTAAACCGGTGCCACCGATAGGTTAATATTATTAATATCTAAAAATAACGTGGTATAGGACTTCAGTATATAATAACTATGTAATGAGATAGTAGGTGTGTAACTATGGTATAATTTATGAATATGTACCTCTGAGAGGAGACAGTCTCGTATGACGTCGATTCCGTCGATGTCCGACGAATGCGTGGCTTGACACTCTTGGCAGCAACCGATTTCCTTTTCTTAGTGGTGGAAGAGGACTTGGTTGTGCTCTTCTTTGCGGGCGCCTCGAACACAGAGGATTCAAACTCGGAGTCAGACCTGTTAAAATAATTTATCTATAAGTATCGCTTACAGTTAAAACACTGAAACACAAATACCTAAACAACATTTTTTAATTTCATAACCATCTATAATGTAGACAATAAGTGCTATCCTCGACAACACAAGTGTTCGTTATGAAACAGTTTTTTCATAAGACTGTTCCATAACGAACACTTGTGTTGTCGATCCATCTGTGGAAAATAAAGTAAATTAGTACAAAAAAATCTAAAGGTACTTACGCACATTTTAGTCAGATTATCTTTGATGAAATACAGCACTGATAAAAACTGATGGTGACTGGTGAGCACTGGCGGGTACTGATGGGCACTATGATGGTGTCAGAATTATGGTGAACCACCGAAGTGAATTGTGAAAATAATGAAATTTCCTCTATTGTCGGTGTTTTTATGTAGCAAAAATGTTGATGTCATCAATTCATAAATTATTTAAAATATAAAATAATATTTTTCTTATGAAAATTTGAAAATTTTGTGACTCTTATTGTATAGAGAATAAAGTCTCTAGGAGTTTAACAGTATTAACTTATTACTATTATACCACAGAATGACTCATTAATTCTGAATCTCAACTTTGCTGCAATTGAAATAAAATAATTATTTCTTTGAAATCGACAGCTGCACATAAGTCATTTTACAATACATCATATTATAAATAACATTTTATTATTTCTACTACATTGTAATTTTAGCTGCTGCCGCTAATTGCGAAATCGCTATGCTTGCTTTTTCTTGCATAAGGACGTTCCAATAGAAACAAACAACGAGTTAATTTATTAACCGATTAGTATACTAAACTATCGATCCGATTCTGACATTTATTGTTTTACTTAATGTTTTTAGAAATAGTTATTGATTTTCCTTTGTTTTCACTTGGCTATCTAAATTCTTTTTCAATATAATGTAGGTACTCAGTAAACTTTCAAGACATGTTATTTCAGTTTTGTGGATATTATAAATGATCCCTCCGTATTTTGTTTTTACTTATTTTATTAGGTATTAATAAATATATAATAATAATAAATGTATTTATGGTATCGCAAAGTTACAGATTTTTGAAGGAAGGGCTCTTTTAAATTTGAATAATATGAGAGGACTCTGCTCTATCGTTTAACAATATATCCAACACTATAGTAATTTAATTATAACACTAATAATTAGGCACCAGCTATAGAGCACCAATTATTATCGTATATTGTAAATAAATATTAGTAGTTAAAAGTTAATAATTTGAAACAAAAAAAAATAAACTAAGTACCGCAGGAGGAATGTCGCACCAATATTTATTCTGTTGTACCTACTTATAGGAAAACATTGCGTTAACTTAAACCCTAATGTATTGAAATTTCGAGTACCGTGCTTCCGGCCAAACGATTTACTTAGAATCGAAAGACCATCGAAAACAGTAAAATATATGTATATATTTTTTAACATCACTATTATAGTTTGAGAGCCAGCTTTTAAGGTAATTGTGCGAGTAGAAATATTCTTATAAATGATTAGGTACTTCTTATTAAAATCCATATAACAATAGAAAATAATTAAGAAACCCAAAAAAAAGACGAGATGCTCTTATTTGTGATAGAAAAATATAAATTTATGACTGAAAACAAAGGTAAAATTAGAATAGAATTTTTAATTTCATATATTTAATATCAGAATTTTTCCTTGTTACTTATGAGCATTTCGTATATGAAAACTAAACATAAATACTAATATTCATATATTATTATAATTTTACTTCTTGATATGTCTTACTGCGTTGACAAAATATTCCTAAGCTCTCAGACTTTGTAACGTAGGGGACTCGGGGGGAGCGCAAGCGAAGCTCGACTTACAGTTCCCACGTTCTCGTCCATTGCATTTGGGACGGCGTCGAAATCGCTAACTAGCTATCAACCACGTGCTTTCTCAGTGTATTAATAATTAACGTTTTCTATTTTAAAATAAATTAATTTCAAATGTTAGTAATAATAATCGAAGAAAATTGTGAAATGTATTAACACAAGGTAAGTGCAAATATTTTTTTTCTGCTTCTTTTTCTTCTTTTTTTTAGGAAAAACTCTTAAAATATTTGTTCTGTATTTTTTTTTTATTATTTTAAACTATTTTTTTATAAATTCAAAACCAGAATAGTACATTTTTTGATCAATACAGTATACTATTCATTGCTAATATTTCGTAAATGCACCACGTGGTAGTAATATAATGTTTTGATTAAATAGTATATATCTTATTATCTGAAATAAGCTAACTACCTAATTATAAGTAATGCAAAATTTTGTAAATTTAATTTTTTCATCAATAGAGTATAATATTCATTGATAATATAATATATTTCGTAAATGCACCACGTGGTAGTAATATATTTTATAATATTGAAATAGTTTTATCATATTACCTTAAATTAATTAACTACCTACGTACCTAATAGTAATGCAAAATTTTGTAAATTTAAAATTTTCAAGGGTAGCCTTCGGGATACTATGCTGGGACAAGGGACTTAGAAAAAGTTTGACTAAAAATTCGACTAACAAACAACAGCCTTTATTCGGCCTCAATCGGTTCTTAAAGAGATTTTAAAATATTTATTTTTAAATTTTCTCGAAAAATATGAGTTTAAGGTATAAGAAATAAATTTGTGAGGACGATGATACAGACACATTAAAATGAGTCATTGAAAGAATATTCTCTTAAATTTAAAAATCCTATAAGTAATTATATTTTCAAAATTTCTTTCGATTGAGGTCGAAAAAAGGAAGGTGTCTGTTAGTCGATACAAATAATTTTTAAAAGCTTAGAAAATACAAATAATTTTTAAAAATATTTTTTTAGCCTTATTGCTATCTCATATAGCCCCGAATACTAAATATATTTAAGTTCATAATTATGACTATGAAAAAGACATATATTATCTATTTCTTTTTTACTAGTTAAAGAAATAAATTAATTTGTTTTATTTTATTTTTAGGATACATGCTCGATAATGGAGTCATGTGTTGGTGATTATAACAACAAAGAGTTTGCTTTACATAATTTGTAAGTATTCCACTGTCACAAAAAGCATTTTGTTGCTATATACATAATCGTGTGAACAAAAGTTTTAAATTGATGTTATATATTTTTTTTCAGAGCCGAGGGTGGGTTACTGCCTATTGCAAGACAACAGCGATGTTCAGAAAACGTAGAATTTTATCATGTATAAAATTTGATTAAAAATGCTTCCCATATTCCCCACTCCCTTAGATATAGTATGACGATTTGGTAATAAGCAATCACATACATAATTACTTATGTGTATGTGGTAGCTTAATGTACTCGAGGTATTGAAGGTAATAAGCAATCACATACAAGTTTATCTACTTACTTGTATATGATAGCTTATGGTACGTAAGAGGTAATAATGGTTGGTTTTACCAAAACAAAGGTAACAAAGTAAGTATAAGTAGTAAGTATGTAGTGTCGTCTAGAGCGATAGATAAAGAGACAGAGAGATTCAGAGAGCTAGTAAAGTTTTGATTCATTAGGTAGTTAGGAGTCTGTTCGGTGCGTGATCTTACCACGGGCTCGCAGGGAGTTACTCTAACACAGTGCTTCCAGCCGAACAGTTTAGCAGTCTGTTCAGTGCGTGATCTTACCATGGGCTCGCAGGGAGTTACTACGGTGCTTCCAGCTGAACAGTTTAGGAGTCTGTTCGGTGCGTGATCTTACCACGGGCTCGCAGGGAGTTAACTACGGTGCTTCCAGCCGAACAGTTTAGAAGGTGTTGGTGCGTGATCTTACCATGGACTCGCAGAGGGATACTTACCATGGTTCTCTCAGCCAACACCTGTTAGGAGTCTGTTCGGTGCGTGATCTTACCACGGGCTCGCAGGGAGTTACTCTAACACAGTGCTTCCAGCCGAACAGTTTAGGAGTCTGTTCAGTGCGTGATCTTACCATGGGCTCGCAGGGAGTTACTACGGTGCTTCCAGCTGAACAGTTTAGGAGTCTGTTCGGTGCGTGATCTTACCACGGGCTCGCAGGGAGTTAACTACGGTGCTTCCAGCCGAACAGTTTAGAAGGTGTTGGTGCGTGATCTTACCATGGACTCGCAGAGGGATACTTACCATGGTTCTCTCAGCCAACACCTGTTAGGAGTCTGTTCGGTGCGTGATCTTACCACGGGCTCGCAGGGAGTTAACTACGGTGCTTCCAGCCGAACAGTTTAGAAGGTGTTGGTGCGTGATCTTACCATGGGCTCGCAGAGGGATACTTACCATGGTTCTCTCAGCCAACACCTGTTAGGAGTCTGTTCGGTGCGTGATCTTACCACGGGCTCGCAGGGAGTTACTCTAACACAGTGCTTCCAGCCGAACAGTTTAGGAGTCTGTTCAGTGCGTGATCTTACCATGGGCTCGCAGGGAGTTACTACGGTGCTTCCAGCTGAACAGTTTAGGAGTCTGTTCGGTGCGTGATCTTACCACGGGCTCGCAGGGAGTTAACTACGGTGCTTCCAGCCGAACAGTTTAGAAGGTGTTGGTGCGTGATCTTACCATGGACTCGCAGAGGGATACTTACCATGGTTCTCTCAGCCAACACCTGTTAGGAGTCTGTTCGGTGCGTGATCTTACCACGGGCTCGCAGGGAGTTAACTACGGTGCTTCCAGCCGAACAGTTTAGAAGGTGTTGGTGCGTGATCTTACCATGGGCTTGCAGAGGGATACTTACCATGGTTCTCTCAGCCAACACCTGTTAGGAGTCTGTTCGGTGCGTGATCTTACCACGGGCTCGCAGGGAGTTAACTACGGTGCTTCCAGCCGAACAGTTTAGAAGGTGTTGGTGCGTGATCTTACCATGGGCTTGCAGAGGGATACTTACCATGGTTCTCTCAGCCAACACCTGTTAGGAGTCTGTTCGGTGCGTGATCTTACCACGGGCTCGCAGGGAGTTAACTACGGTGCTTCCAGCCGAACAGTTTAGAAGGTGTTGGTGCGTGATCTTACCATGGGCTCGCAGAGGGATACTTACCATGGTTCTCTCAGCCAACACCTGTTAGGTTAGGAGTCTGTTCAGTGCGTGATTTTACCACAGACTCCACTCTCCACACCAATTTAGAATGTGTTTGTTGCATGATCTTCAGAAGGTTTCTAGCATACAAAATGGTTATTGGGATTTCTGTACAACCGAAGTGAGTGAGGGCGTGAGCCCGAGCGAATGGAGGTGGGACAGAATTCCCAATAACCATCTACTGTGCGGAGTTGAGATGCGACGGTTGCGCCTCCATGTCGGTCCGGTGGCGGGGGCGGGGCTGCATGCTCGACGTGTACGTAGTCCGAGACGGTGGGCCGCCGTTATTAGGGCGGGATTTTATTTCAAAATTCGAATTAGAATTAGCACCAATTTATCAATGTAAATTTCCACATGACCAATTAATGTCACTACATTTACGTTACCCAACAGTATTTTCTGAAGATTTAGGTTGTTTTACAAAGTATAAAGTTAAATTGACTTTAAAAGATAACGCTCAGCCGAAATTTTTTAGACCGCGTCCCATTGCATTCGCGCTGAGAGACAAAGTTGATCACGAGATTAATCGTTTAGTGAAGCTGGGGGTGCTACGGCCGGTAGACCACTCAGAGTACGCTTCGCCTATAGTACCCGTGTTGAAACGTGACGGCTCAGTTCGAATCTGTGCTGATTTTTCAGTGACTATTAACAAACAATTAGTTGTTGAACAATATCCCTTACCAACTATTACGGAATTATTTTCTAAACTGCATGGTGGTCAGAAATTTACGAAATTAGATTTATCTATGGCCTACGGACAATTTTGTCTTCAAGAAGAATCACAAAGGTTCACATGCGTTAATACGCACCGCGGGCTTTTTGTATATACGAGACTCGTGTTTGGGTTGTCCAGCGCGCCAGCTATCTTCCAGCGAGCCATGGAAACGATCCTGGCTGGCCTAGACGGCACTTTATGCCTATTAGATGATGTCCTGGTAACGGGTTCCACAGATGCGCAACACTGGGAAAGGCTGCACAAAGTGTTACAGCGACTACAGGACGCGGGTCTAACTTTGCAAAAAGAAAAATGTAATTTTTTCCAAGACGAAATTTGTTATTTAGGCTATAAAATAAATAAAGATGGTTTGAAAAAGTCACCAGAAAAGGTAGAAGCCATATTAAAGGCCCCGGTACCTACTAACGTAAGCCAGTTGCAATCATTCTTAGGGTTAGTAAATTATTATAGAAATTTTGTACCGGGAGCGTCAACGATATTAAGTCCACTTTACGATCTTTTAAAAAAACAATCAAAATGGCAATGGTCTAAGCTACAAAGCGATGCATTCGACAAAATAAGGAAACTGTTAGTATCCGATCAAACTTTAGCACATTTTAATCCTAATGCTAAGATAGTTTTAACTGTGGACGCGTCCCCAACCGGGTTAGGTGCTATTTTATCGCAAATAGAGTTAGGCGGTTGCGAAAAACCTATTTCATTCGCCTCCCGCACGCTGAACGCTGCCGAGAAGAAATACTCACAAATTCAGAAGGAGGCAACTGCGATTATATTCGGGGTACGCCGATTTCATCAATATTTGTTTGGTAGGTCAACGCCCTTTATCTTGAGAACCGATCACAAACCGCTGTTATCTATATTTGGTCCCCATCGCGGAATACCGGAGGTATCAGCAAATAGATTGCAAAGGTACGCAATCTTTTTAGCCGGTTATAATTATTCAATAGAGTACATTAAGAGTGCGAATAATAGTGCAGACTATCTGTCGCGAGCGAGCCTCGCGGGCCGGCCGGCGACGACGGGCGAGCCCGGGCGCGGCTGTGGGCAGCACGCCGAGGCCGAGGACTCTGCCACTTATGTGTCGTTTGTGGTGCAGGGGGCGATGCCTATCACGGTTGACGATTTGCGAGCCGCTACGAAAAGCGATAACGTATTACAAACAATTGTTTCTTACATTTCAAACGGCTGGCCTAAAAAGGTCAATGACCCTGTTATTAGGCCTTATCATTTTTGTAGATTGCAACTGTCTTACGAAAACGGGTGTGTGATGAGGGGTCATAAAGTAGTAATACCTGAAGTACTACGTCCCAAGGTCATGTCCGAGTTGCATTCATCACACCTCGGCATCGTGAAAACGAAAGCAGAAGCTCGGTCTCGTTTTTGGTTTCCGGGCATAGACGATGCATTGGAGCACATGATAGGTGCATGTGAGATTTGTTTGCAGCTCCGACCGTCGCCACCGCACGTTCCCTTAACGCCATGGAAATACCCAATGTTCCCCTTCCAGCGCGTTCATTTGGATTTTTTAGGTCCTATGAACGGCCGCATGTACCTAGTTATAGTGGACGCGTACTCAAAATGGGTGGAAGTGTACGACATGAATAGTTCAACTAGTGCAGCGGTCATTGAAAAAATGTACGAGTTTATGTCGAGGTTTGGATTGCCGCAGACACTGGTAACCGATAACGGCACTTGTTTTTGTTCTCATGAATTTTTACAGTTCTGCAATCTAAACGGTATAGTGCATATAACATCTCCAGCATATCACCCAGCTAGTAACGGCCAAGCAGAATCGTACGTAAAGATTGTTAAAAAAGGTATTAAATCATGTCTAATGGGTAGTTCAAGCGCTAAGTATAGTAAACTAAAGTTGTACAAATATTTATTCGACTATCGTAACTCTTTACATGCTACCACCGGAACGTCGCCGGCGGAGATAGTGTTCGGTCACAAATTAAGATCGCGGTTAGATTTAATGAACCCGCTACCGTCATCACCGCCGTCGTCTACCTCCTTGGCTGATCGGGTCGAATCTCAACAGTGTTTGCAGGCTAAAGCTAAAGGTGGTAAAATGAAAAGTTTTGTACCTAATGATAGTGTTATGTTTAAAAAGTACTTTAGTAATAATAAAACTGTTTGGTGTAAAGGAATAATTATTAAAAAAATTGGAAAGAGTGTATACATCGTTAAAGATTGTTTAACTCTAAATCAGCTAAAAAAACATTGTAATCAATTAATTTTATGTAAATATAGTAATGTTTTTGAGCCCGGGAACTATGACCTACCAATTCACGAACCTCAAGTCTTGGAAAGTGCAGCATCCTTCCATTCTGCGCCAGCACCGCCGGCAAATTTGGAGCAGGTGGAACCAAATGGAGAAGAGGAAGGTGGAGGTCAGGCACCGGAGAACGCAGATACAACAAATGACTTGGTTGCAGCAAGCCCATTGTCGGGGAGTCGGAGGTCTCCATCACCGAGCTGGGTGACGACGAGACGCGGGGTGCAGCGGCCGCGGTCGCCGGTGGCTCGGCAGTCTCCATCGCCAAGTTATGTAACGATCAGGCGCAGAATGCGACATCCGCGATCGTCGGATGACGATTACGATTTATCTGATACGGGACCAGATGAAAGCGAAGCTTCCGAAGAGCAGTGACTAAGGTTGTAGGCGTTCCAGGGCTATTGTGGGTTTAATTAAGTTCAGACTAATGTAATTTATGTCCTTAACTATTGGGGAAGGAATGTATCGTATGTAGGTCACATCACTACAGTGCTGTCACATCCCTAGCGCGAACTTAAATAAATGCAGTGTGCAAATGGCCGTCCTGTGTTTCACTTGTGTTCCCGTGTCCTAAACATAATAGCTTTCATAATTCTGCACCGTATGATAACTAAATCTGCTTAATTTACTAAGGTTTTCTGTAATATTGCCATTCTGTTTAGTGGTAGTTAAAGGTTTTTTTTATTATCTGTAATGACGGTTATCTTCGGCTTACCTTTAATGTACTTTATAATGAGATTTTTTTCACCACTTTCGAGTCGTTTGGTTAGTTCTTCTTTTAAATTTTGTAAATATTGTTTTTGTGCAGGAGTTTGGTCAGAGTATATTTTTATGGTTTCAGGTAAATTTGTTTTATTTCGTAACAAAAACCTGGGAGTTTCAGAATGATTAAACAATACTTTTATTGGACGATTCTTGTCAACTTCATACTTTCCCAATCGTATTGTTTTTAACGGCTTAGGACAGTCTGTATAAACCAAAGTCAGTAATTTCATAACTTCTTCCTCATCGTAAACTTGCCTCAAGTCGGAATTGTTATCTTTTTTTTCCAATATACCCACTATTATGATGTTCTTTTCTCGTTCGCAACGATTTTTCATTTCTAGGATGAGGTTTTCATAATTGAGGATTGGCGATTTTATTATTGAGTCTTCGGTACACTTTGGTTCTTTTATGTTAGCTATCTCACTTTGAATATATTTCGATGGGTGCCTGGAACACTACAGCAATCGACAAAACACAATTGTTCAGGAAAAAAGATTTAGTGAAAATCTTGAATAATTACTAAACTTCGAGTCGTATCAAAACGGTTTGGATATCAAACGAAGCGTTATTTTTTTCTGAAGTGACATTTAATGTACATTAGCATATACAGCTTCAAAAATACATAAAAAGTGTTAAAAAAACATATTGCCACTTCGTACATTAAAACGCGTTTACGTTAAGAGTCCTTTGTGGTTTTATTCCAGTAAAAAGTGCGTAAAAATCGAACAGCAATAATCTATTGCAACGTTGTGCATTGATCTGAAGGATGTATGGCAAATACAGTAATAGTGTTTTGCAGTGATATTACAATTAATAAATGATTGACTAAGAAAATGTACTCTTGAATGTTGTGTTAGTACTTTGTATGAATATAGTTGTATAAGAATGGGTACACAGTATAATATTTAATATATTACGTAAATATCTCTTTAATGTACTCGAATTTATTTGTAAATAATCATCACAATATTTTATTATACCTACATATAGTAGGTAATAATATTGTTTGATAGGTGTATTTATAATTTTATGTACAGTCGCCAGCACGTGCAGTTACCCCACTTTGACCTTGAGCGCATTGAAAGTTGAACAGCGATAATCAGTGGAAAGAGACAAATAGCTTTTGATCTGTGCCGTCTCATTTTATAGCGCTGCATACACCGTTTTGTGTAACTGTGTGCGTAGAGACCCTGTAAACGACAGCTAAGAAACGTCAAAATTCAGATGTGTTTGTGAGTCAAAATGGTCGTTTATTTTGATGAAATACGAGTACGAAAACAAACAAAATATATAGTGCTGAAAATAGGGCAGATTTGCAAATATAATAAACTTAAAACAGGTAACTAATGTATGGAAGTTACGAAACTAATCATAAGATAGATTAATTTTATATTTCATCATTAAGTTTTTAGGCTAAGTTTGTCAACAAATTACAATAAACTTTATTTTTCTTACAGATCTATCTATGTATCCGTATAAAGACGATGGCGCTGATAACTTCGTGTAATATGTTGGGAATCTAACATCTGTTAATCAAGTGTAAAAGAACTAAGCCCGGAACAATTTTCAACAAAGCAATAAAAATCGTGGATATTAGTGTTGTGTTCTAAGTTTTACGAGTTTATCATAGCTGTCAATATTTTACAAGTTTTACCTACAAATATTCATGAAAAAGTGTGGTGCATCAACTTATTCTATGAATACTTATATCTGCATTATCCATTGGAATTATGGTCATAATTATGGGTTCATATTGTAATCAACATTGACAGCTCATAAAATTAAATGGCTCACCTGCAATGGAAAAAATCAAACTACATTCTGTCCAAAATAAAATTGAAGATAGAGGTAGGTGTGGTGTCCTCCGGAGTGTCCGGAGAGGGTTGTGCTATAACACTAAGTCACTCTATGATTCACTGTACACTGTCGTGGCAAACGTCCGCTCGGTCCGGCGGTCGGAACACGACTGACTCAACCGAGCCGTCACCGCCATTACGGCGTATACCTTTATTGTCTATTCCACAACTACCCACATATTTAGTTAGACATCACATTTCTTCCTTTTTTTTATAATTTGATGTATTTGTTACATCCACTTAATAGTAGGAAAATATTCAATGTATCATTTTATTTTACATGACATGAATATTAAATATGTCAACAAATAATTATTGTAATTACACAGAATACCAGCGTTGCAGGTGTTGTGCATGCTGCAACATAATACTGAGTGGCGGCCTTTTGGTTTAAATTATTCTTATGTGTATATTTTTTTTTGTTTTGTTGTTGTTTTTTTTTAAACAAGAAATAATATATATTAATTGTCTGTTGAAACCAAATAAATTTATTTTGATTTGATTTGATTTAATTCATAACTTTGTGATCTCATTGGATACAATATTAAAATAAGCTATAATTAAGTAATTTACTTACTTAAGTCTTTTTAAAGATAACTTTCTATGACTCTGGATCAGCAGGTCACAGTTTTACCGATATCCCCCCTTTTTTCATATTTTTTTTTAGATGAAATCTATATGCAACTTTCAACTTATGACAAAAAGTCAAACTTAGGTAAGAAGGAAATAACGTTTGACGTCATGGAATAATTTTATTTTTGCGTTTTCAAACGCGTAAATATAATACTAGAAAAATGCACTGAAACTGCGTTTGATGTCATTAGTTACCGGAGAACATTTGTAAGAAACCAGATAAAAATGTACCTACTATAAATTTCCCCACGATGGAGCTACTTGTCTTGTAAATTGTGAATGTTGGTACAGCTTGTCTCATACAGAGAGTCAAGTGCAAAAGTATTTTGATGCATAGAGATTGTTATCCAACATTTTGACAACCAATAATCAGCTGTTGCTTCCACGAAGATAGAGCAAAATATAAGCTTCTTGGTTGCTTCCGAAATCACCCTTTGCCACTTTTCAGAAGCTTCACCCCTGCCGTGTGCGAATTTGCACACACACAAATTTAAAGTCTCTTTCGTGAACATAAAGTAATTCCTAAACGCAGCAGCGTTCTATTGTTTGATTATTTAATTAACATGTATATTTGACCAATTACTTGATATGTAAGTACTAGCTTACCCTACATTTTTATAGAAAAATTTACGTATCTGTAGATACATAGTAAGTTTTGTTTGAACTTAACCCATTAACGCCCAAAATAAAACAAGCTTTATTTTTTTTGATTTAATGATATTTGTTGTATTATTAGGGACAAAAGAAAAGGTATTCAAAGAAAAATAGAGCAAAAAAGAAATATGTATTGAAATATAGGTATGTACTCGGCCGGGTACACTGGGCGGAATACTAGTGAAATTGTTCGAAGCAAGGTCTTTATACACATAATGTTTTCACACATTTTTTAGACACATTCACACATTTTTTAGTTCTATTTACTCGTATTTTGCCTGTAGCTCTGAAGCCTAAGGACCGGAGGTCAACGAATAACTGATATTTTGTGAAAAAAATGTCAAAATAAACGATATATTCACTAGGAATTACGGTCATTTTGTCCAGAAGAGATTTCACAACTTTTGCGCCTAATGGATTATCAGCTATTTCGTTAGTCTTGCCACAATACACATCGAACGCATAACAGTATAGCTAATGAGTTATCTACGAAATGAAGATTACGTTTTATCTCCAAGAATCGATTCCGTGACATGCAATTTGATACTATAGGAACTCCAAGGTCTTCATCCAAACTCCAATAAGCACATTCAGTTGGTAGTACAGGAGTGCAAGCTTTCAACTTTTCTACGACGACTTTTTGCCGGATATATTAGCAGGATATACTAGCTTCATCTTCCTCCACATAGGTTTGTTTGAATGAATATTTCTGGATCGTTTCGAAGGCCTTACATAATTTGACAAAGGCTCATCGTCACTATCGGACCAGTCTGAAACATCATGATTGGGACAGCGTGGTATGACTTCTACAGTTCGTGGAACTTCTCTAGGAAGATTAGAAGAAACCAAATCATCATCGTTCCCTTCTTCTTCGTCACTTACAATTGCAGGTTCCGGAGGCCCCAGTAGGACATCATATTCCGAATCATTATTTTCATCTGCAAATATAGATTCGATGGCTTCCTCCAGCTCAGCATAGCTATTTTGGCTTGTCAAGACACGACGGTTCGCCATTGTTGAATAATGAAAATAGCTGATAAAATATAATTTTGTTATACATATGTGACCATTGTACTCAGCCGAGTACAGTGGAATAAATTGAATCAAAACGTAAAAATATCGAAATAAAATTCTTCAAAAACAAGAGATAATAACAAAATAAAGAGTAACAAACTATTTGTATCAAATTTCTGTTAAAAAAAGTTCTATTTTGTAATAAAAATTTATTGTTGAAACTTACCATATAAACTTTCTTTGCAATCCGTATTTGACAGTGGCAAAAGTGACATTTATTTTCGCGCTACACTAAACTTTTTTATTTTATCAGACGGGTTAACCATCTGGTTATGAAATAATGAATTATTTGAATGACAACCATTGATTATAAAAACTAAATAATACTTTTTGTAGTTGTACTCGCGCGAGTACGGAGGGCGTTAATGGGTTAATAAAACAATTGGAAAACGCGCTATTAGGCAGCGTCATAACTGCCTGCTTCCATTATTTAACACGAATGATATATTCACAAACAAGACCGTTCCACTTAACTTCCTCACTTAGGAGCTCCTAACGACACGGCTTCCTTGTAGTCTTGTACTTTTGTTGACAATTACTTTGACAAAAAAAAAAACCCGCTTAGGATGCTGGACACCATAGTCATATAATTTACACAATGAGTGTTGATAAAAGTTAGCTCCTTTTATCTTGTCTATTTGTGTCATTCCCGAATCACTAGGTATGCTAAATCATAGATAAATTACAATAATAATCATTGTAAAATGAGAAAATAATCATTGCAATTTTCTCACATTTTCTATTATATCTAACGTGATGGGGTTACTTGCGCTTTACACGATAGTATGTGATAGTACCTATAATAGTTAAGGAAACTCTAATCTTCAATATACTAACCTGGGAGTTATATTAACCTCTCATTCACTGGAATTCATCGATTACAACGTGATATTAAAATCTGATTCCTAAGCCTGCGAAATCAGAATGTTTTGGATTCATGACTATAAAATATGCACTTATACGGTTGTTGCAAATTAGGTTACATACACTAGCAGTAGGTAATACTTGATTCATTAATGCCTATAGTCATCTTTAAAATATTTCCGCTAAGTAAATATCTTTATCAGTCTCCATTTACTAATTATATCTTTTGAAGATTTATATGATTGTGGTTCAAGGGAATATAAAGCCATAACCAGCCTCTTGAACCAATTCTCTGTATTTGTCTGTATTGTCGTCCGATATTTGGACTACCTTAGCTATTTTTGAAGCCTATACATTAGATAAGTATTTAAAATATCTTTAGTTTCCTTCTTTTATTTATTTAATTTTAGGAAGACCAACAGCTTGTAAACTAAATAGATATATGTAACTAGCACTCAGGTCAATTGGCCTCAGATCTGCACTAGTAGGGACCGGTCTATTGCTACCTGGCTTATTTTCCGCTTACTTGAGCTTTATTTACATGAAGCTTGGAAATTACCGACATACCTACCCCTGCCCAAGATTACAGTATAATACACCTTCTAGGTACCTTTTGTACAAAGATAGATAGTGTGGGTAGGCTAATAGGTACGTACCTTAATGAGTAATTGGTGTTAGTGTGGGAATCGCTTTATATTAGGTTGGGGAAAAAGTCTTTTCGCATTATAGTATGTATAAACTTGTAATAAAATCTCTTTGGCTATACTATTTGTATCTGGCTGGTTTTGGTATCATTGAAAGTTTAATTTTTAAAGAACATAATTCCAAATTCAAATTAGGAAAATGTGTGATTTTCATTTGTTTTTCGTACCGCCAAGATGAGTGAATCTAATGAAGAAATTCGATACATTTTAAAATTTTACTACAAAAAAGGTAAAAATGCAACGCAAGCCGCGAAAAAAAATTGCGATGTTTATGGACCTAGTGCAGTGTCTGTGAAAATAGCACAAATTTGGTTTAAGCGTTTTCAATCCGGAAATTTTGATGTCAAAGATGCACGTCGCTCTGGTCGCCCTATTACAGATAAAATGGATGCCATTTTTGAAAAAGTGGAGCAAGATCGACATGTCAGTAGTTACGACGTAGCTGAAGAACTGGGAATTGACAACAAAACAGTTTTGGCGCATTTGAAAAAAACTGGGACACAAAAAAGCTCGACATTTGGGTACCTCACGAGCTCACTGAAAGAAACCTAATGAACCGTGTACTCATTTGTGATTCTTTATTACGACGTAATGAAACCGAACCATTTTTGAAGAAGCTGATAACTGGTGATGAAAAGTGGATCACGTACGACAAGAACGTGCGAAAAAGGTCGTGGTCAAAGGCCGGTCAGGCTTCACAGACGTGGCGAAACCCGGGTTAACTCGCAACAAGGTGATGCTGTGTGTGTGGTGGGATTGGAAGGGCATTATTCATTATGAGCTGTTACCACCAGGCAGGACCATCGATTCTGAACTCTACTGCGAACAACTGATGAGATTAAAGCAAGAAGTTGAGAGAAAGCGGCCGGAATGAATCAACAGAAGGGGTGTGGTTTTTCATCATGATAACGCTAGACCTCACACATCTTTAGCCACTCAGCAAAAATTAAGAGAGTTTGGCTGGGAGGTGTTAACGCATCCGCCGTATAGTCCTGACCTTGCACCTTCAGATTTCCACCTGTTTCGGTCTCTTCAGAATTCTTTAGGCAGTGTCAGGTTAACATCACGAGAGGACTGCCAAAAGCACTTGTCGCGGTATTTTGACCAGAAGTCCCAAAATTTCTATAGCAATGGGATCATGTCCCTACCTACAAGATGGCAAAAAGTTATCGAACAAAATGGTACCTAAATACTTTAGTTAAATGTAAATAAACTATATTAAAAAATGTTTTGAATTTTCTCAAAAAATGCGAAGAAACTTTTTCCCCAACCTATTATATTGTACTAAGGAAGGAATCCGATAATTCCTGTTCTTATTTGTTTAATCATAAGTATACTGCATTACTACTGTATAATGTACCATAACATTGTGTCAGAATCGTAACTAGTTATTATTATGAGTTTGTATTGTCATGATCATAATTATGTATTTTATTTGTATCTTAAAAGTTTCTTCTTCCGGTTTGCAGAAACAGTCTTAACGTGTCTCTGCAAACCGGAAGCCCCTTGCACGCGAGGCGCTCGTGATTGTTATCTGCTATTAGGTGTAAATCAGTGTATTACAATTCAAACCTGTTATAAATTATTATTAACATTAATGTAATAATTATTAATGGTGAATGTATGGAGTTTAGTTTTTTTTAATCGTTTAATTTGTCTGAGAGTACCGGAAGCCACGTGCGCGCAAAGTTGTCCTCCCAATCAATTAAAATGACAACTAGCGTCGGAATTTTATTTAATTATTGTTATAAATTAATATTGTTATTTTTGTAATAGTTCTTTACTTCAATCAATGTAATTTAATAATATTCCTTTTAAGTTTGTTTGTGCAAACCGGAAGCCACGTACGCGCGAAACGCACGTGGTTCGTTCTCCCTACCACTTGGGTATAAATACCGGTGTTGCACAAGCAAGCGGTCACTTTACTGTCGTCTGCCGAAGCGTTCACTGGGATATTGCAGTAACACCGTTTGTGAGTAAGTGTATTTACTATGTCTAAGTCTAATTTACAACGTATGAAATAGTGATTCTAATTGTACAAAAACTATGGTTATTGCCCATTGATCATGTTGTTTTCGTCGCTCATCTATGTTAAATAATTGTCAAAATAAATGCAGTAATACTAATGAAGTACTTTTCATTTACTTCTCCAAATATTCGTGTTTAAATATCTTATAGATTCCATTGCCACGGGTAAGGTCTCACGAGCTCCCTCGTTCCTAAGAAACAGGGAGTTAAATGAGACACGTGAGATCCATGCAGAACAATTTAATAAATGGTGGAAGTGGGTACGACGAACGGCTCTATCATGCCCAATAGCGCGTACTCCCCTGGTGGTAGCCGGAGATGGTCTCGGTGAGGGTCGCTCGGTGGGAAGAGTTAGGGCGGCTTGTGCTGCTGCTCACTGTAAGTCCAGCCCTGGGCGGAAGTGAAGCAGCGGAGGCGACAGCGGCTACCTTAGCCTAATCTTGGACCCTGGAACGCGCCATTAGGAAGACGTTAGTAGCTGTCCTCGTTTCTTTGGGAACCACCAACGGCACAAAGGGAAGTAAAGGAAAGTACCATAGCCGTTGTGTCGTGGGTGTTCACAATCAGATACGGAGATTACACAAGATTGAAAATTATAAAATTCAAACAATATATTTTTATAAAATTAATGGAGGTAGAAAATAAATTTTAGTAAAACTGCAGAATCATTAATTTACAAATGCAAGCCACAACATTACAATTATATCAATGAAAAGAATGATCATAAAATGATAGATTGGATGAATAAAATGATTTAAATTGAAACACACTTTACAATGAAATAACATCATTACATTAACCAGCCAAAGCATATGAATTGCACTATGACTACGTTTGCGATAATAAATATTTTGCAACCACTTACCCAATTAGGGGTTAAACACATTAAAATAACTTTTGTTGCACACGATTATCAAATTAGATAACTAGTAATAGGTCGGTCTTATCGGTGCTCAATTTACTTAGCGAACCACGCAAGCGCAAGACCGAATCACCAAATCTCTGTGTGCGATTCCTGACAAGATCGAGACTGCCGGCGCGACGCAGGCGCAATCTATCGAAGATTGCCCGCAACAGTCGTGCGGTCACTATAATGTAGCATATTAACGTTGATATGGAGCGCTAAAACGTGTTGATAAATTTAGAAGGCGAACTCTAATGAAATATTTCAATTAGATGAGCTTCTTTTATATCTTAATTTATGTAATATTTATAAATAGTGTAATTATTCCTATTTAATTTAAAATTATGTATGTAGGTCGGTAAAATATGTACGTGTAACGTTACATTACCCCCCGCTTCACGGAAAGGGTTTTAATTTAATTTAAAACCCGTCTAAATTAGCTCAATTACAATTAACAGTACACACTCATTCGTCATCTAGCATAACATAACCAGGCAAAAATCATCTTAATCAAAAAAGCAACAACAACTACAATATTAACGTTGTAGGCGCATCCTTACAAACGAAAAGTTACCGTTCTGAAATATTGATAACTCCTGATAATCGCAAGATGTTTAAAAAAAGGATAAGTAACCTATATCGTACAATATAAATATACCTTTGTTTTTAACTTCCTCCGTTGTTTACTAATTTAATATCTTTTATGTGCCACACTCCTAAATTTTTGCCAGACATATCTTCTAAAACGTACACCAAAGGAGACCGTTTTTCAATAATGCGGCATTTTATATACTTAGGGGCTAGTTTTTTACTAAAATATTTGTCTTTGTCACTCAACATATATGTTCTTTTGAAAACTATATCGCCGACGTTAAACTCTGTATGTTTTCTACGTAAATTATAATGGGAGGTGTTCTTAACATGTGCACGCCATAATGAAGCTTGCACATCATTGAAAACGGAAGCGAGAGATCCTAGGTTTTCAGCATACATATCACGTGGCAAAAACAATACTTCATCACCCAAATCCGTATCAGTATAGTGCGATCCACATAAAACTAACTCCCTGCCATAGACCAGAAAGGATGGCGTATAGCCTGTAGCTTCGTTTACAGAGTTATTTATCGCAAACTGTACTTTGGGAATATAAGTGTCCCATGAGCGATGATCATTTTCAACGAAAGTAGATAAACTGGTGACAATAGTCTTATTGTACCGCTCCACTGTATTTATTTGGGGCGTATACCTAGGAGTAAAATAAACATTAGGTATCTTATATTTTTTAAATAAATTATCAGTTACAGAGCTAATAAACTGAGTACCGTTGTCTAGAAAAATGGTCTGTGGAACACCATGAACTAAAAAATACCGACTCTTCCAAAACTTTAATCACCATGTCCGAAACTGCACGACGCAAGGGAAAAATAAGACAGTACTTGGAAAAGCAACAAGTTATCACAAGCATGTAGCTGTTCTGTTTGCGAGTGACGGGAAGAGGGCCAATGAAGTCGATGGAAATCATTTGGAATGGCCTTGAGCACTGTTTGGGACGACCCATATGGCCTAACGTGGTGTGATTCTGTGCCTTATAAGACAGGCAAGTAGGACAAGAGCCCACGAACTTTACCACGTCTTGATGCATTCCAGGCCAGTAATATTTTAATGAAAGCCTTCTATAAGTTTTGAATATCCCAAGATGACCAGCAGTTGGCTCTGAGTGATTCTCTTTTATGATTTCCTCGCGAAACTCTTTGGGAACAATTTCCTTCCAAGCGAATTCGGACGTAAGTTGGGATTTTATTTTGGAAAGTCGATACAAAGAATTATTTTCAATTAAAAAATTTGGAAAATTAACAGGCGTATTAAGACAACCGTTATATATTTTTTTGTACCATGAATCATCTGTATTTAAAATAGAATTAGCAAGTGATATTGCGTTAATAGGAACAGCACGAGAAAGTGCATCAGGTATAACATTATCTACACCCCTACGATGCTTAATAACAAAGTTAAATGCGGACAACCTTACCCCCCATCGTGCTAATCCTCCAGTTGGATTATCCAGAGACATGAACCATTTCAAGGCTGAGTGGTCGGTGTAAACTGTGAAGGTCTGGCCATTCTCAAGATAACAACGCCAATGCTCGAGTGCAGTCAGAACAGCTAGAGCTTCTCTTTCAGTAATGCTGTAATTCCTCTCAGCCTTGTTAAGGGATCGACTCATATAGGCGATCGGGTGCTCTTTCCCATTAAGATTTTGCGTCAGCATCGCGCCTACACCATAGTTACTTGCGTCCGTATGTACTTCGAACGGCATGGTATAGTTCGGGCAAGAAAGAACTGGGGCTGAGACCAAACATTCCTTAAGGGAATTAAAAGACATATCGGCCTCGGGAGTCCATTTGAAGGCTGACGAATTTTTACCACTGGAAGTTAGTCTGTTTAAGGGACCGGCAATAGTACTAAAATTCGGAACAAAACGTCGGTACCAAGTAGCAGTACCAAGAAAGCGTTTTAATTCCTTTTTGTTAGAGGGCGTTGGAAAATTTAAAATTGCCTCCACTTTATCTGGGTCTGTCCGTAGGCCGCAAGCATCAACCAAATAACCGAGGTATTTAAGTTGGCTCCGGAAAAAATTGCATTTTTCAAAATTAATTGTTAAATTTGCGTGTCTCAATTTTTCGAGTACGCGCAGTAGAAGAGATACGTGTTCCTGAAAGGAGGAGCTAATAATAATAATATCGTCTAGATAAGCGAAAACCTTAAAATCCATATCACCAAACAGTAAATCCACTAAACGCTGCTGTGTAGCGGGAGCATTGGTCAGTCCGAAGGCAGTAGTCTTAAAACGCAATGTTCCACGACCCGGAACGTAAAATGCGGTCTTATCCTTGTCATTAGGAGCTAGTGGAATTTGCCAAAAAGATTTTGACAAATCTACGCTTGACAGGTATTTAGCATCACGAAGGTTGTCTAGTATTTCGGAGATATAAGGTAAATTATAAGCGTCCTTCTTCGTAACGGCATTGAGTTTTCGGCTATCGAGACAAAATCTTGGTTGCCCATTCTTTTTCTTTACGATAAGTACAGGAGAAGACCATGCACTCTCGCATGGTTCCACTACATCAAGTGACAGCATTTCGTCAACTTGTTCTGTCAATATGCGCTGTTTTTCTGGAGACATTCTGTAGTACCTCTGCCTTATAGGCTGAGCATCACCAGTGTCTATGTGATGTGTAATTAAGTGTGTCCTACCTAAGCCCTTCTCTTCAGTAGAGATAGATTTAAACTGAGCTATCACATTATCGGCTATGTGTTTCTGTGAATCAGCTAGACTGTCATAAGACTGAATGAAGGTTTCATCAGTCTTCATTTTTACTTCTGCCAAGGGACTCTCAGAAATAGTGACACTGCCTAAGTATTTAGGGCATATTTGAAAAGTGCGCCAAAAATCTACGCCCAATATCAGAGAGGTATCAACTTCCGGTACAACATAAGCCCTAATGATATGAAACTGACCCTCAAAATTTATGGGCAAATTCATATAACCAATACTACCAAGTGATTGGCCACCTGCAGCTACCATATTGATGTTGTTATCCTTATGCAATGTAAAATCAGTAAGACGAAGATGTGATTTTTTTCCCAAAATAGAGACTGCAGCTCCAGAATCTAACAAGGCAACAGCATCAATATCATTTATTTTAATATTAATATAAGGTCTTGAATCGTTGAAAGGCTTGGTGTTTAGAATTGTAGAAATTTTGTAAATTGAACTAAAATTATTGATAAATGAAAGCCAAGCTTCCCAATCATGCTTATCAAAATTTCTACAATTCTGCTCAACTAGTTTTTTGACTCAGGCTTGTTTTTATGACAGGCTGGACAGTCTGGCGCCTTCACATCTTTCATGCCACACTTAAAACAATATATGTCATGACTTGCTTTACATTGTCTAATGTGATGCGAGTTACTACGACATCTGGGGCAATATGGTTGATTTCGATTTGTGTTAATACTATGTATATTATAATGTTCTTGATTTGTATTTCCTTTAAAATTATAGTTCTTAGAATAATGCCCCTTATTAGAATAGTTACTATTATTATTATTATATGTTATATTTTGTTTATTAAAATTATTATTATTCTTATTTCCACTTTTATTAAATTCCTTATTATTATTATATGCAAATTCAGGTGCAAGAGTATCCAATGTGACTTTGGGTGGCTCCTGAAATTGTGAAAGTCGTGCTTGAACTATCTCAAAGTTACGACATAACGAGCGCAAAGAATCGATTGAAGATATTTGACCAGCCGATGCTAACGTACTGGCATAACAGGGCCTTATGTTATGAAGAATAATCTCCAGCTGATCCTCTTCTGACGGTGGCTTAGATAAACGCGAGAACATCCCATCCATAATGGATAAATAAATTGTGATATTCTCGCGTTCGCCCTGTGTACAAGAACGGATCTCTGATATGAGACGATAATCAAAATCAAATTGATCGAAGTCTTCCTTCAACCTAATTACTAGGTCTGGCCAAGAATCAACAGAGTTCTTAACCGATCGATACCAATGAAGCGCATCGTCTTGAAAAATTTCAGGAGCAAAATTAAGAATTTTAGACGAAGGTATGTTACGAGCCTCAATAAATTCATCAACACGCTGTATGAATGAGCGTACGCAAGTTTTGCCGTTGAATTTTAATTTCATTATATCGGCAGAGCCTCTATCACACGTTACCGAAATCATATTATGTACTTCAGGAGTAGTGGGTGTGTGATCGATAGGAAAATCGCTATGTGCACTAGATGTACTAGGTATAGGCTTTTTAACTTGAAGTGCTGCAAACTTTTGTGCAAAAATCTTATAACCTTTTGTTATGTCATCAAATTCCTTCTTTACGTCGTCACTACACGTTAACCTAGCGATTCGATTATGCAAATGGTTCAGCATATTGTGAGTTCTCATAAGTATAGGAACTGTAGGGTCACTAATTTCAAGATTGGTTTGAATTTTCGTAAGCACCTCTAAGCAACCTCTAAGATCATGTCTTATGTCAAGTGGAGACTCTAAAATGTGCTCGGATGGATATTCTGAAGATAGCTTTACAATTTGTTTACGTAACTCCTCAACAGAAGGCGCAGGAGTTGCTCCTCTAATACGAACTTCGTATTCGAGTTCCGACTTCTGGAGTGACAAATACTTAATAGGCAACATGATTCAAAAAAAAAAAATAATCGATAAGTGGTTACACAATATTTAAATTTAATCGCTGCACTAATTAAAGCTAAGCGAGGGAAAAATTGCCAATGGAAACAACTCTCCGTTCTGTTACAAAAAAAATTACAGAACGTATATTTTTTTTATAAATAAAGGGAAAAGCATAAATTAAAATATAAGCATGAAATAAAATCAATTCTGTGTTACCAAGGCGTATTAACACTTAAGTATAAAGTATCTTATAAAATAATTATATAATTCTAAATAAAGTAAATCGTACTGTGTAAAACGTCCTTTTTAGGAAATTCAATTCTGTTTAATATTTTCCTATGTAAATATAACAGTGGTATACAATTGATTGAAATAATAATCTGATTGAAATAATAATCTAATTGAAATAATAACATTTATAATTATGGATACCCAGATTCAAAATAATTAATAAAAATTCTACATCTACCGCACGCCTTAGTATCACAAAATTATGCACAAGCTGAAAAAAAAAATACGTTTCACACAAATAAAAAAACGCCACAAGCACAACTAACTACAACTAAAGAGCAGAATAGAACCAGATATCAAGATATCTACCACGTATATGGGCGCCAATGACACGGGTAAGGTCTCACGAGCTCCCTCGTTCCTAAGAAACAGGGAGTTAAATGAGACACGTGAGATCCGTGCAGAACAATTTAATAAATGGTGGAAGTGGGTACGACGAACGGCTCTATCATGCCCAATAGCGCGTACTCCCCTGGTGGTAGCCGGAGATGGTCTCGGTGAGGGTCGCTCGGTGGGAAGAGTTAGGGCGGCTTGTGCTGCTGCTCACTGTAAGTCCAGCCCTGGGCGGAAGTGAAGCAGCGGAGGCGACAGCGGCTACCTTAGCCTAATCTTGGACCCTGGAACGCGCCATTAGGAAGACGTTAGTAGCTGTCCTCGTTTCTTTGGGAACCACCAACGGCACAAAGGGAAGTAAAGGAAAGTACCATAGCCGTTGTGTCGTGGGTGTTCACAATCAGATACGGAGATTACACAAGATTGAAAATTATAAAATTCAAACAATATATTTTTATAAAATTAATGGAGGTAGAAAATAAATTTTAGTAAAACTGCAGAATCATTAATTTACAAATGCAAGCCACAACATTACAATTATATCAATGAAAAGAATGATCATAAAATGATAGATTGGATGAATAAAATGATTTAAATTGAAACACACTTTACAATGAAATAACATCATTACATTAACCAGCCAAAGCATATGAATTGCACTATGATTACGTTTGCGATAATAAATATTTTGCAACCACTTACCCAATTAGGGGTTAAACACATTAAAATAACTTTTGTTGCACACGATTATCAAATTAGATAACTAGTAATAGGTCGGTCTTATCGGTGCTCAATTTACTTAGCGAACCACGCAAGCGCAAGACCGAATCACCAAATCTCTGTGTGCGATTCCTGACAAGATCGAGACTGCCGGCGCGACGCAGGCGCAATCTATCGAAGATTGCCCGCAACAGTCGTGCGGTCACTATAATGTAGCATATTAACGTTGATATGGAGCGCTAAAACGTGTTGATAAATTTAGAAGGCGAACTCTAATGAAATATTTCAATTAGATGAGCTTCTTTTATATCTTAATTTATGTAATATTTATAAATAGTGTAATTATTCCTATTTAATTTAAAATTATGTATGTAGGTCGGTAAAATATGTACGTGTAACGTTACACCATAGTAATTTAAATGTAGTATTCAGCCATAGACCTCTTGATATTCTATCTCTGGGACAGTCGCAGCATCGTAGCTGACATCTTCAGAAGTGGGATCTGTTACCCTATACTGCGACCCACCATATTTTTTTTTTCATATCAATTGTGAATTTCAACTTACATTGTTAACTTTTTTCTCCTCTTGTCTCATGTTCATTCCCTTACTTTATAGATCTTTAGTTTTAGAGGGGATTATGTATCGATAGATATAACTTCTTGTGAAACGGTACCCACAATATAGAACAGGCAGTCTGCGTATATTTCTTTTGTACTTTCAGATAAAATGCAAAATCAACCGCATGATTCGCCCCGCACTACGCACGCAATGTCGCAACAATTGGAGGCGAGACCCAATCTGCATCGTTCGCGCAGCCCAGTACGCCGCAGCTCACGAGGACGTCCCAGTCCTTCGAGCCCTGTACTAACCCAGCGACTACAAGGTCGTAGTCGCCAACCAAGTAGCTGTCATAAGGACGGCTCACCCAGTGGACATCACAGCCGCTATGTGGGGCGGTCACGCAGTCGACTGGGCAACTCACCGCACCGCGAGCGTGAATACCGGCGGTCCGACCGGTACAAGAGCCGGACACCCAGCCTGTCACGCAGCCACAGAGAACAGCATCCACGTGGTGGTCCTGAAGAGTATATGAGCAGCCGTCGCGTACTGCGCTCTCCTAGCCGCCACGAACATCACCTAAGCACTCTTCAGGAACAACCTTCTACAAGCCGTGAACAAGGTACAAAAGAAAAGCCTAATATTACACCTGCATGTTCATTTAGTATCGATAACATTGCTCAGATAGTTCAAGTCATAAAGTCAATGAATCAAAATAACTTACTGGATTCATTAGGTTCGATGCACAATACTATCCCCGAGTTCGATCCCAATAAGAAAGAACAAACGATGACCATGTGGCTACACAAAGTAAACGAATGTGCTTCTATTTATGGATGGTCAGAAAAATAGATTATTCATTTCTCGTTGCCTAAATTACGTGGTGTAGCTCAGCGATGGTATGAAGGGTTACCGTCTGTTCTTAATTTTTGGGGAGAATGGCAAAAAAAGCTTCTATCCGCATTTCCATCTGAAGAAAATTATGGTCAAATGCTCAGTGACATGTTAGCTAAACGAGCGCGATTCAACGATTCGTTAGAGGAATATTTTTATGAAAAGATCGGCCTTATAAATAGATGTGGTATAAGTGGTACACGTGCAGTAGAATGTGTCCTCCATGGCATTGACGATAGGTCGGTGCGGTTGGGCGCTGAAGCTGTTAAGTTTGACGATCCTGATAAATTATTATCATACTTACGCAACGCTAGGCATGTCAAAGGTGCAAACGATCGCAGGTTCAGCAAGGGTCCTTTAAATAAAAATCACGATACACAGGCACGCAATTTAATTAAAACATCCCGCTGTTTGAATTGCACACAGGAAGGTCATCTGTTTGCTCTATGCCCTCGCCCGTTAAAAAAATGTGCCAAATGCAATAAAATCGGACATGAAACTGAGCAACGCTTTTCGAAACAAACAGTTCCTGACAAAACTGTCTTAAAGGTCGATACAAAAAAAATAACTATGCAGTCGAATGAAGTTGTTTCTCCAGAAGCTAACCAAAAATATTTTAAAAAAGCCATAGTAGATGAAATACCCATATCAGCTTTTATTGACTTTGGAAGCGAATGTTCAATGATAACATTCTCAGAGTTTCAAAGACTTGGTAAACCTTACGAGACAACAAACCTACCGATACTAAGGGGATTTGGCAATTCTTTAGTCAAAGCTGTAGGTACTTGTAAAGTGCGCATAGTTATAGATGGGGTTTCTGCAATTTTAAACCTGGTTGTTGTTCCCGATTCAGTTATGCATATTCCGCTGATGATTGGTCAAACTTTTACGGAACAACCACATATAGTAATAAAGAAAACTAGTAAGTCTTTAGATATATCTAGTGTCTATGATAATACTTGTACACTCGCCGACACAGTCAATAAAATCAAATTATTTTGCACAAACGATGTAGTCGTTTCTGGTTTGACGATAATTTCAGTTTTTACCAATGATACTGACTTGGAGTGTGAAATATTCGTCGAGGGGGGTCTTCGATACATAGATTACATTCCATACTCCATTGTATCTAGCTTATTCTACCTCTCAAAAGGTCATGGTCGAATTATTGCTAACTGTAATTCAACGATAAAATTAATGGGGGATTCTCTCATAGCACGAGGCTTGATAGCTCATGAAGAAACAACTCAAGTCTTGAATGTCATGAGCTGTTCTGATCGAAAGCTACGCTACATAGTTGATACGGATTTAAATGTTGATAACGACCTTCCAGTTGAAGTTAAGCATCAAATCCTATTGTTACTAAATAGCTACAGAAATTGTTTTGCTTTTGATCTCTCGGAACTTCGTAGTACTTCGATCGGAGAAATGAAGATAGATTTGCAAGATAACCAACCAGTAACTTATAGGCCGTACCGATTAGCCATAAAAGAGAAAGAAACGGTAAGGGATATGATAACAGAATTATTAACCCATGATATCATACGCCCATCTACGTCATCGTACGCTAGTCCAATAGTACTCGTTCGTAAAAAGACTGGAGAGCTACGTTTATGTATTGATTACCGAGCTCTTAATAAAAAGACTTTAAAAGATAAATACCCCATGCCTCTGATAGATGACCAGCTAGACATTTTATCGGGTAATTCGTTCTATACAACTTTGGACCTTGCATCAGGGTACTATCAGGTGCCTATACGAGAAGAAGATAAATATAAAACTGCGTTTGTAACGCCTGATGGGCATTACGAATTCAATCGAATGCCCTTCGGCCTCGCTAATGCACCCGCAACATTCCAACGTATAATAAATCAAGTGTTGGGATCTACACGACATAAGAAAGCTCTAGCTTATTTAGACGATATTATTATCCCATCTAAAAGCATATCAGAAGGCATGCATAAATTACAATATGTCTTACAACTATTTAGAGAAGCAGGGCTATCACTTAAGCTATCTAAATGTTTTTTTTTTAAACGCACAGTTGATTTCTTAGGCTTTGAGGTTTCGAAAGATGGAATTCGTCCTGGCGCAAAGAAAGTAGAAGCGATTGAGCGGTACCCAGTCCCTCGGAGTCAGCATAATATTCGCCAATTCTTAGGATTAGCAAGTTTTTTCCGTCGTTTTGTTCCTAAATTCTCAATAATTGCTAAACCACTTACTAATCTACTAAAGAAAAATATAGCTTGGGCATGGGGGCCTGCCCAAGAAATAGCTTTTAAAACTTTGCAGAAAGAATTAACGCAAAAACCCATTTTAGCATTATATAACCCGGAAGCAGACACAGAGCTTCATACCGATGCTTCTAAGTTTGGCTTAGCAGGAATTTTATTACAAAGAGATCGTTATAACAATCTTAGACCAATCGCATATTTCAGTAAACAAACTACGCCAGAAGAGCAAAATTACTCATCATATGATCTAGAGACTCTGGCAGTAGTCTCGGCCTTACAAAAGTTTAGAGTTTATTTGATTGGTATACAATTTAAAATCGTTACTGACTGCAATTCTTTAAAAGCTACATTTCAAAAAAAAGATATGTTACCACGGGTTGCGCGATGGTGGGAACAAATGCAAGAATTTAACTTCTCAATTGAGTATCGGCCGGGAACGTCTATGTCTCATGTTGATGCACTTAGCCGAAACCCCATTCTAGATTCAGATTTAAGAGTATTAACTGTAACTGACTCTGATTGGCTGACTACCGTTCAAGGCGCCGATGCGGACATACAAAGAATGATTAACGTTCTCAAGGACCCCGAGCTTGATGACTTAGTAGATATCAAATCAAATTTTAAGTTAAAAAACCATAAATTGTTCCGCATTACATCGGATGGGGATAGATTGGTTGTTCCAAAAGGTGTACGTTGGCAAATAGTAAAACAAAATCACGACGACATAGGCCATTTTGCATTTGATAAAACTTTAGAAAAGATTAGAAGTACTTATTGGTTTCCGAAAATGCGACGATTTATAAAGAAATATGTTGATTCTTGTTTAGAGTGTGCATACTCAAAGTCCAATGCTGGAAAGAAACCTGGCTTCTTAAATCCAATACCAAAAGTCTCAGTTCCTTTCGATACAGTCCACATTGACCATACGGGCCCCTTTGTTCGAAGCAGCAAAGGGAACATGTATATACTGGTAATAGTGGACGCATTTACTAGGTACGCTTACTTAAAGGCAGTTAGGAACACTAAGTCTCAGACCAGCATAAAGGTCCTTAAAGAGTATTTCGGAATCTTCGGAGTTCCGAGGAGAATTATATCTGATAGGGGGACTACGTTTACGAGTGACAGTTTCAAAACTTTTATGGCGGATAAAGGGATTAAGCATATTTTGAATGCTGTAGCTACACCCAGGGCTAACGGGCAGGTGGAACGGTACAATAAAATCATAGTAGATGCGTTGACAGCTAAGAATATTGGTTCAGCTGAAAATAAATGGGACGACCACCTGCCTGATGTGCAATGGGGTTTGAATAATACATTTAATAAAGGACTAAATCGGACACCAGCAGAAGTCTTGTTGGGCAAAAGGCTAACTGGATCTGCTGAAAGTAAAATAATTTCTAAACTAGATTATGACTTAACTAAAACTAGTAGTAATCAGGACATAGAAGAAATTAGGAAGGAAACAAATGCATACGTCAAAGCTAAGCAGGCAAAAGAAAAGGCTAACTTTGACAAAAAACGTTGTAAGCCAATTAATTATCAAGTAGGTGATTTAGTAAGAGTAGAGCGTCAGGTACCTTCCACAGGTCACAGTAGGAAGCTTATCCCCAAGTTTCAAGGCCCTTACAAAATCACCAAAGTGCTGGATCATGACCGTTATCAAATCGAAGATACACCTATAACTAAGAAAGGTAATAGATTGTATTCGACAGTGGTAGCGGTAGACAAAATACGACCCTGGCTTAGCTTCAATAGGCCACATGATAGTGAGGACGAACATAGTGATGAATCCAGTTGATATTATTGCACACTGATGATTTTTAAATTGTATAAGCCTCGAATTACATAAAACATTTTTTGCAGCAGAATATTATTTTGTCTCAAGCGGCGGAAGGGCCGATTATTGTGCATTTATTGTACCAACTTAACAACTCAAGGCATGTATGTATGTATCACATTATCATAGATTTTACTTATGTGGCTAGGTATTGTTATAAGTTAATTTAATCATTATTACTATATAAAGCTATAAGAAATCGTTACGAATTTTATCATAGATGATTAATAACTTTCGGCAATTAAGACGTTAAACCACCATAATACCAGATTCCGATTGACAATTCACAGCTTGCCTCGTTTAGCATTTTGGATATTGGTCAATACTAATATATTGTCTAGTTCCAATCACAATCCAATTGTGTTTGCCTCGAGGTTTGATTACCTTGAAATTCAGCGTCTTAGCCACCTGACGACTGTCTTGAGAGAGTTTGCTTCCATTATAATATGTACTAGTACAGTCCAGCTTACTACTATTGAATACGATAATTGACTTTGCTAGTACCAACTGACACACTCGGTTTACTACTAAGTATATATGTCGGAATAAGGCCGACATGATTAATAAAATGACCAGAAATATCAAGACCCCTGATATTTCGAACACAATCCCAATTTGAGCTTCATTTATTTGTAGCAAAAACACTTTTACTACAAATAAAAATCAATTGGTTAATTATAAATCATCTCACGACAGATTTACAATTAATAATAATAATTCGATTAACAAATTAATTATCCAAAAGAGTCTAAGATAAGCTAAGAGCAAGGTACAAGTGCACCGAGTCACGCCAGGGCCAAGACTGACTCGTCGCGCCGCCGTCCGTTCTTTTATACCGTAGCGGAACAAGTTTGAGTGGTGGCAAAACTGGAACGACAAAGCGCGCGCTGCGCGCTGATTGGCTAGCGCCTGGTGGCGCGGATATTACGTCATTTACAATGACGGTTCGCTTAAAGATTTATTTTAAAATAAGGCGTATGACGACGCCGCCGTCACGGCCATACTGACATGCGGACGTCCTCGGACGCTGAGAATTCAGCATCTGGAACAAGAATATCGCTCGATCATCCTGGCAAAACTCAAGCCTTACTATATCCGTACAGGTCCACATTGACTTTTTTATTATAACCCTGTTGATTGAAAACTAACTTCTGAACCACTGACCCTGCAGACTAACACTAATCAGGACCGGTTGTCATTAACCCTGCTGACTGATAAATGACTTCTGGACCGGTCCACATTGACCCTGCAGACTAGCACTAATCAGGACCGGTTATCAATAACCCTGCTGACTGATAAGTTTGACTTCTGGGCCGGTCCACATTGACCCTGCAGACTAACAATAATCAGGACCGGTTATCAATAACCCTTCTGACTACCAACTATGACTTCTGGACCGGTCTACATTGACCCTGCAGAAGATTTTCAGTTTTGGTCCGGCTGGCCGCCCTTCAAAACTCATTCTTCTTATTTTTATTTCTGTTTCTTTTTGTTCTTTTCTTTTTAGATTTTTTTCTTATTTTTTTTTTTGCTTTTATTTCTTACTCTTTTTTTAAATTTTTTTTGTTTTATTTTCTAATCTTTATTTCTAATTTTTTTTTCTGTCTTTTTTTTCTTACTTTTTTTCATTTTTTTTTATTCTTTTTTTTTTGTTTTTTTTTATCTTATTCTTTTTTTTCAGCATCTTACATATTCTATCATTGGACCGGCTACTAGTCCCTACAATGATTAATATCACCATAACCCGCCGTCACGTCATCGTATCCACAATTATTTAGAATTTGGATAAATGCAGTAGGCGACTCAATACAGTCAGCAAACATCAATTTTGACGGTGCTGCTGCATTCCCAATCTTCCTCGTCTTCACATATACCTCTACATGTGACTACACGTGAATCTCTACATATGTCCCTACATATGATGACTCTACATACGACTCTACATACGACTCTACATACGACTCTACATATGACTCTACATATGACTCTACATATGAGAAAGTGCACCGGACGGTGAAGCGTTGCATCACTAGTCTTTTGTCCAAAAAGAAATTAGAAATCTCTACATAAATCATTACGTGGTCTAAAGCATCTACATTCTACACTCATGTTGCAACTTGGACATCGTAATAAATTACATTAACCAGAGTCATGTACCAATTGTACGGCATATATCAAGCGTCGCTATTTCAATGAAATGGCACGGTTCACAGCCGAACAGCGATCACAACCGCTCTCGCTCTCATGCGCGTCCAGCACCGTGGAACCCTGCGCGCACATGTGCATCACTAACTGACTACATACTGCGACCAACTATACGGCCATTATAAGAGCACTACTTAAGTCTACACAACCACTTAAGGATAATCATTATTACTTAGGCCGCAATAAACTCTCCTTTACCCCTACTTCAGAGTAGCACACGACCTTCTGGAATTTATCTCAAAGCCATACTTTAGACTTTAAACGAGACTCGCCAAGAGACTCTATAAGAAATTACATGTTAAATAATTAAATAAGACTCACCGTCAAGTTACCACTGTCTCCTGCTCTATCAATCATGACACTACACATAACAGGCACACTCACAGCTCATACGCAAACACGTTTTATCACTAATAAAACCAGACCTTCGGCTAACAAACGAAGCAAAGACCTTTGGTATCCAACCATGCAGAACAGAAACTCAGTCCTTTTTCACTTTCACCCAATCGGTCGGTGTCGACAGAATCAAAAATTCTTACAGACTGCACGTATTTACTACCCTATTTCTCATAAAGGTAGGTAAAATAATTAGCAGTCATAGTTTCACAAAACCCGTTAGCTATTGAAAATTACACGGCCTATCAAAATACTACTACGCCTCAAGCCTAGACGTAGAATAGAATACCGGTCGTCCAATTATTAATCTCCTTATGTCGGGTAGACCGCAAAATTTTCTCCACTATATTTTTTTTTTGATAATACAAAATTTAATTCACACGCACAAACTAACAGTTAACAAAAAAAATGTAATTGCAACTACCCAACTACATTTTTATTTTCATTTAAAGTCGTGGGAAATTATAAAGATACCCACAAATTCCTAATACCGCTCTGCCATTAAAGCTAGTGAGTAATTTGAATTACGAAATGCAGTCAAAATTAATTATTACAGTTTCTTTTCGACTGTGTGGTGAGCTCCGGAGTGTCCGGAGAAGATTATGCTATAACACTTAGTTACTCTATTATTCACTTTACAGACGTCCGCTAAGTCTGGTCGGAACACGACTGACTCAACTATTCCACAACTACCCACATATTTAGTTAGACATCACAATTTACCTCGCACAAAAAATAACTTTTTTTTAACACTTTGTTTCACACGTGGGGTAGATCCGATCCCACTTCTGATGTCGGAATAAGGCCGACATGATTAATAAAATGACCAGAAATATCAAGACCCCTGATATTTCGAACACAATCCCAATTTGAGCTTCATTTATTTGTAGCAAAAACACTTTTACTACAAATAAAAATCAATTGGTTAATTATAAATCATCTCACGACAGATTTACAATTAATAATAATAATTAATTCGATTAACAAATTAATTATCCAAAAGAGTCTAAGATAAGCTAAGAGCAAGGTACAAGTGCACCGAGTCACGCCAGGGCCAAGACTGACTCGTCGCGCCGCCGTCCGTTCTTTTATACCGTAGCGGAACAAGTTTGAGTGGTGGCAAAACTGGAACGACAAAGCGCGCGCTGCGCGCTGATTGGCTAGCGCCTGGTGGCGCGGATATTACGTCATTTACAATGACGGTTCGCTTAAAGATTTATTTTAAAATAAGGCGTATGACGACGCCGCCGTCATATATTTATATGTATATAGGTATATTACGTTCTACTAGTACCAACTGACGTTATCAGTTCACTACTATTGAAGACTATAATTGACTTTGCTAGTACCAACCGACACACCCGGTTTACTACTAAATATATATTTGTATGTATATAGGTATATTTTCTACAAGTACCTACTGACGATGTCAATTTACTACTATATTATGAACATAAATTCACATTAAACTTTTTATGTTTTCTTAGTACCAATTGACGTTGTCAATTTACTACTATGTATGTACATAAATTCATATCATATATTATATTTTTCTAGCACCGATTGACGTTGTCAATTTGCTACTATATTATGAACATAAATTCATATTAAACTTTTTATATTTTCTTAGTACCAATTGACGGTGTCAACTTACTACTATGTATGTACATAAATACGCATCATATATTATATTTCTCTAGCACCATTGACGTTGTCAATTTGCTACTATATTATGAACATAAATTCATAATAAACTTTATATATTTTCTTAGTACCAATTGACGTCGTCAATTTACTACTTACTACATTTATGTAACTACATAAAATCGCATATACATTTTAATTTTCTAGTATTATGTATATAATATACAATTTTTTCAAGAATATGTGATTTCATACATATTTGGCATTATGGGTTGAATCCATGTGTTCTGTGTTGTAAAGAAGTAATTGTTCATTACTTATGTTCATTAATTTAAGCAAAGCCGCCCATATATGTTAACAAATTTACGACCTTATATTGGGCCATGTTACTACCCAATTGCATAAACAAACATTTCAAAGGTGCTAGTACCTCACACGTTCAAAATGCCCATCCATGTAGGTAACCTTGATGAATTTTCACTCATTCGCCTATTGTACGGTATACTTTACTCGGTCGGGTCAAAATACCCCCCCGATTTGACTAATATATACAGGCCATTGATACAGGCACAGTATATTGTTGTATGGATAGTCAGAAATTAGCAGATTTAGCTAGGTACTAGATTTATTAATTTGTGTACACTTACTCTCTATATCATGCATAGGTAAGGTAGGTAAACAACATTGCTGCTTGCTACATATAATTTCACCTACTTACCTAATTTTGAGCTCCCAGCCAAGTGTGATATTCAATTTACATAATGACAAAATTATAATTTTCATTTGTAATGAAATTTTTTTTTTTTTTTGACAAACATGTACTTATAGTGTCTTGTTTTATTTTCACCTATAACCTGGCCAATAACTGGCCACCAACAATGGAACGGTTTAATATGTATATATTAATGCGATTGCGACTACGTCTTGGTTACCTTTCGTTATCAGTATGAACGGATGTTACAGGCTACATGAGAATATGACGCCTTTAAATGAAAAATCATATCGTCCAAATTAGGTTTTTTTTTCTCTAAGTAGGTCACCATTGAAATTATAATCGATCACCAAGGATATTGATATAATATAATAATAGTTAAACATGGAATGTTCTCTTAGATTTACTACGTGGAACTAATTACTTACATGCAAATTTAAATCGTAAAAGTTGTTTCATTTACAAAGGCAGGCGTGTTTCATCTACACTTATTCCATCTTCTTTTGTAAAATTGAGATTTTTATGCTAACTAAAATACGACAATGTAAATTTCAACTTTTCTGATGATTCCAGGTAACATTGTAGGTAGTCGTACTGTTATAACCTGTGTCACTATGCATCAACTGCATAATAAGCATTATTGTAAAGTGGTATCTTTCCACTCAGACTAAAGTGCCAGGTTGCAGAATTCATAATTAATTATTTTATTAAATTAAAAAGCCAGTTAGACTCTGGAACTCGCGGCGAGCAGGCGAATCTGCTCCGGATAAAATAGGGGTGTCAGTAAACAGTGTTCATTACCTAAATTGTGATTTTTCACCAATAAAATAGTGTAAGTGTAAGTGTAGTTTTTTTTTAAAAAGACTGACAGGGCCGGTCTCCTAACAAACTGGTGTCAGAAGTGGGATCTCGTAAACGGTGTCCGTTGATACCTTGAGATCCAAACCCCGAGCCACGAAGACCCTGCAAGAAGTCTCTGATCGACGGTAAGACTTGCCCTTAGGACAAGCCCGCATCAGCTGCACCACACCGCATCAGGTCGACGATCAGTCTCCGCTCTGAAGCGTGAGCCCGCACCTGCACGTTACTGACACAACCCTACACCATCAGTTGGTCGACGGTCAGCCTCCACTCTAAAGTGCGAGCCCGCGCCACCACCAGGTCTATCTCACCACCATCAGACGAGTCCGAACCTCGTCTCCACCACAACTAGTTCCTGCACTCCGCCACGCGGACACGCCACGTGTTACCACGCGCCACCACGTGCTCACCTCTGCATCGCGCCACCGCCGCCCGAGCACGTTCCCAACATCAAGATCACCGAAGCATTACGATGATAGTGAAAGTGGTCCTAATTCTGTGAGTACCAAAATCTTATCTGTGCAGTGAATTCCTAAATCCCTAAATTTCAATCTCGCAAGTGTTCTAATAATTAGATAACTCTTAAAATACTATTTCTAATTCTTATATTGTAATTTTAATCATATTTCCATATCAATTCTAAATTATCTAACATAGCGTAATTACTATATTCAAATGACTAATTTTAAATCAGAGTCCAATATGTCTGAAAAAATTACATTGTCTGTCCTCACAAAATTTATAAAATCTTACAATGGAGATCGAGAATCTCTGCCTGCATTTCTTACTAACTGTGACAATGCTATGTCCTTAGCGACAGCAGATCAGCAGAATGTTCTGTGTAAATTTATTATTTCTCAACTTGAAGGCAAAGCCCAAGTCGCTTGCAGTTTAAAAAGTTTTTCTACATGGGAGGATATTAAAGATTTTCTTAGAAGCACATTCGGTGAGAAAAAACACTCTACTCATCTACTAGTAGATCTTCAAAATTGTAAACAATTACCTAATGAAGATGTTACCAAATATTCTCTTAAAATTGAACATGTTTTAACTAGAATCCAATCTGATATTCATTATAATTGCAAAGATAGCAAAGAGCTCACAGGTAGAATAGCAGCTATGGAAGATCTTGCTCTGAATACTTTCATGTTAGGTTTGAATAACAATATTTCGACAATAGTTAGGTGTCGAAACCCCTCGACCTTGAACGAGGCGGTCCAGCATGCAATTGAAGAGGAAAAATTATTTAACCTCTCCAAAATTGGTTCTGCCAGATCTCTAAAACAATGCTCAATCTGTAATAAATTAGGGCATAATTCTAATGAATGCTATAAAAATAAAAAGTTTAATATTAACAAGAATATGTCGCAAACACATAGCTCATATCATGTAAATCCTAACTCCAATTCTAACAAATCTTATTCTAGACCTTATTCTAATCAAAATAGTAACCATTATCACGTAACATGTAGTTATTGTAAAAACGTGGGTCACACGATAAATGAATGCCGTAAGCGTAAATACAATATGCAGCGCCGTGAGAACGCTGCACAAGCACCACGTGTAGGTCAGCCGCTACCGCGTCCTAACGCCGATAGCGCAGTAAATGTGTGCAATGTTGATTTAGTCCGGGTTCGATTCCCGAGACCATAATTTAAACTAAATAAGATTTCGGTTACGTGTCTGCCGAAATCAAATATTATAAACGACACGAAATCTTCTAAATCTTCATCTCGGTTCAACCAATCGAGTCATTTTAATATTTCATCTCAGAAAGATAATCTGAGTCTTACTAATGCTACATCTCAGTCGAAGCAACTGAGTCATTCTAACTCTACATCTCAGTCACCGCAGCTGAGTCTTGAAAATACTATATCTTATTCATCTCAGTCACAGATGCTGAGTCATACTAAATCTCATTCATCTCAGTCACCGCAGCTGAGTCTTAAAAATACTAACTCTTATACTAAATCTTATACCAACCCTTATACTAAATCTTATACTAACCCTTATGCTAAATCTTATACTAACCCTTATGCTAAATCTTATACTAACCCTTATGCTAAATCTTATACTAAATCTTATACCAACCCTTATACTAACTCTTATGTTAAATCATGTGATGATAATCTTATTTCTAGATCTCAACAAATTACTTCAAACAATTATTTAATAAAACGGAGCTCTTCTTTATCTAAACAAAATGTTTCTAATGTCACATCCAAGGATCAAGAGATTTATCTCGATAAAAATAGTAATGGAAAAAATATTCCTATATACGAAACAAAGATAAATATTACAAAAATATCCTTGCCTTACATCTATTTAAATTCAAGTTATTCTAATAAGCCCTTAAGGTTTCTCTTAGATACTGGTGCTAGCATTAGTCTAGTAAAACAATCAAGCCTAAATCGAAAGCCTGATTTATCTCTCGAAATTGTTAAGTTAAAAGGCATAAATACTAGTGAATCTTATTCCGAAACATTAGGCTCATTCGAGTTGGATTTTATCTTAATAAGCGAAAAACTTTCTTATAAATTTCACTGCGTAAGCGATGACGTCAGCTTAGACTATGACGGAATTATCGGCAGCGACTTCTTAGGATATTATAAGGCTAATATAAATTATGAATTAAAGATAATAAACATTCATGGTCATAATTTAGAAATAAACTACATACAGCCAACTTATATTATACCGGCGAGAGCCGAGGCCATTATCGAGTGCGCTATATCGAATTACACTCCAGAGCTCTATCCCGATAACGTAGGTCTGGTGTTAGATCAAACCTTATGTGAAGGTGTTTACGTCGCAAATTGTATTGTCTCAATCAAACCAAACAAAAGAATAAATGTTACTATTTTAAACACCACTGATTCTAATATCGAGATCAAAGATTATCACGCAGAATTGACACCTCTCGAATGTAACTCAACCACTGATTCTTATAATATTAACTCTTTTTCTATTTCTAAGTCGAATCGAGTACAACAAGTCTTAGATCTTATTCGGTGCTCTCACTTAAATTTTGAAGAGAAAAAATGTCTCTTGGAATGCTGTTCACAATATGCTGATATCTTCCATATCGAAGGTGAACCTTTATCTTATACTAATGCCATCGAGCACAGTATCAATTCAGGAGATACGCCTCCTATTCATGTCAAGTCATATCGCTTCCCAGAATGTCATAAGGAGGAAGTCGATAATCAAATTCAAAAGATGCTTGACCAAAAAATTATTGAACCTTCTATTTCACCATGGAGTGCCCCAGTGTGGGTGGTCCCTAAGAAAATGGACGCCTCCGGTAAACGCAAATGGAGGATAGTCATTGATTATCGCCGTCTTAATGATGTCACTGTTTCCGAAAGCTATCCACTGCCTCTTAGAATAGAATAGAATATAACTTTATTGTACACATCAACCAATTTTACACAATTATACACAGGAAAAACATATACACGATTTGTACAAAGGGCGACCTTATCGCTAAAAGCGATCTCTTCCAGGTAACCTTAGGATGGACAGGATTTAAAAAAAAATTAATTTGTGGGAAGATGGCGATGTATTTTTAATAGATATAATAGTTATGTTAAATAAAAATAGAAATATTTATACTATCTAAATAATAAATAAATATACTTATCATAATAATATATAGGTTCATATTAACTTATAAACATAATACATACTATATCTACACACTAATACATACAAATATATAAATACATATTTAAATATACGATCCATACAATTCATCTACATATGTATATATCTATATTTACGAGTGAATAATCAGTGACAAGTAATACTCTTCCACCTGTTTCTTGAAGTTGCTCAAGGTTTGTGCTTGCCGTATGCGGACAGGTAAAGAGTTCCACAATAGAACAGCCTGCACAGTGAAAGATTTACTATAGAAATTGGTGAAGTGTACAGGTGTCTCCAACCTAAGATTCTCCGACGATCTCAGAACTCTTAGGTGAGTGTCTTGAAGGAACTTAAATCTACTTTTTAAGTAAAAAGGAGTGTTAGGATGAAACAAGATAGTGTAAAGAAGGGAGACAATATGCGCATCCCGGCGAAGGCGAATGGGTAACCACTTGAGTTTAGCACGAAATTCGGAGACATGGTCATATTTGCGTAAGCCAAATATGAACCGTATGCAAAAGTTTTGAAGTCGCTCAAGTTTATTCAATTGTTCTTCGGTTATATTAGTAAAACTGGAGTCAGCATAATCAAGGATTGGGAGAAGGAGTGATTGAGCTAGCGCAATTTTAGTAGTAATGGGAAGGAAATTGCGAAGTCTCCTAAGAGAACCTGCTGAGGCAAACATTTTTCTGCTCAATTCTTGCAAGTGGGAACACCAAGACAAATTAACATCGAAATGTAGACCTAAGTTCTTCACCGTTTTACTAAATGGAATGTGACCAGTCAATTCTAGAAGTCATTCGAGGACTACCAATAGTAATGACTTGAGTTTTAGCAGGGTTTACTTGGAGACCGTGACATTTACTCCACTTACAAATGTGATCTAAGTCAGTATTTAATTGGTTTACTGCGTCTGTTAACTTATCCGGTGCCGCCTTACAATAAATTTGTAGATCATCTGCGTAAAGGTGGTAGGACGAAGTTATTTGTTCAGAGATAGAATTTATGAAAATAGAAAAGAGTAAAGGAGATAAAACGCCACCCTGAGGAACCCCAGCGGAAGTATAGCACCATGAGGATGTAGAATCTTCAGTGCATATTCTCTGCCGGCGTCCAAACAGGTAACTGTGAAACCAATCAATTGCCGTTGGAGATATGTTAATAGAGCGTAAAATACCTACGAGCACATCAAAATCAACATTATTAAAAGCATTGCTAAAATCAAGTAGACAGAGAATAGTTAACAAACCTTTTTCCATGCCCCAACGTATGTCATCTGTGATTTTAATAAGAGCAGTGGTGGTGCTGTGACCCGAACGAAAACCGGACTGAAAAGGATTGAGGAGGTGATTTTGACATAGGAATATAGTAAGTTGATCGTGGACTAACCGCTCAAGAACTTTTGAAAGAAATGGAAGGATGGAGATAGGGCGGTAGTCGGAAAATGACGCAGGATTAGATTTCTTAGGTAAGGGAGTAATTTGGGCATCTTTCCAAGCTGAGGGATAAACACCACTTTGTACGGAATAATTAAGGATATGGGAAATAACAGGAAGGATATCATCAAGGATAGGAGTTACCATCTTACGACTTATTGAGTCACAGCCCACTGCAGACGATGTTATAGACAATATGCTCTTCTTAACACCACAATCCGGGAATTGAGTAAAGAAAAATGTAGGGTGACTTGGGATGGGAAGCGATGATAAGTAATTTAATGAAGCGACTTTAGTAGATCTGTCGAAATCAGGCGTTGAAGCAAAATGTAAATTTAGAGAGTTTAAATCAAGACCGCCAGGCGTCACCGCTTGGCGTGACTTCCCAATACCCATTGAACGGAGAAATTTCCAGACCTTAGCTGGATCTCCGTTTTCGACAGAAGTGTGAAAGTATTGGCGTTGGGCATTCCTACACACCTTATTACAGTGATTGCGGATCGTGACATATTTCTCCCAGTTACTATCATTAGAACGATGTTTGTATCTAGTCTTTGCGGCTGCTTTCTTATCTATTAATAGTTTGATGTCTTCTGTAAGCCAAGGTGATGGAGCATGCTTAATTTTCACTTTACGGATAGGAGCGTGCACATTATATAAGTTTGTAAGTTTATCGACAAATTGGTTCACTTTAGCATCAACTGACTCACAAGTAAAGAGCGAGGACCAATCGATGCAACAGGCATCTTCGCGAAGTCTGTCGATATTCATACTACTAAAATTGCGAAGCATTAGGATATTAGGTTTAATTTTGGGTGGGCGGATCTTGTAAGATAAATATATCGCATCATGATATGAGAAGGAGTCAGCGGGACATTGACCATGACTATTGACATGGTCAAGGGATGAGACAATAATTAAGTCGAGAAGAGAGGGAGAACAATTGGGGAAGTGATGGGTAGCGTTTAATGGGAGAAGATATAGGTTTGTGGCATGAAGGACAGAGTGCAAGGATAAAGAGCGGGAATCGTCTTTAAGAAGACAAGTATTGAAATCCCCCATGATTATGCTGTGACTGTAAGAAGGGACAAGGGTTTCAAGGAGGGATTCAAAGGAGTGAAAGAAGTCATTACGGGAGGAAGGTGAGTAATATACACCGAGCAGAACTTTGGTGTTATTCAGTATTACCTCTAAAAATAGATGTTCGCCAGTATTTGATGAAGGTGGCTGCGCTGATACATTTACAACAGTAAACGGAATGTGTGCTCGTAGATAAATAGCAACACCACCACCACCACCAACAGCACGATCATTTCTGACTAAAATAAAGCCAGGCAAGGAGTATGAAGTTGAGGGAAGGACAGGTTTAAGCCAGGATTCGGATATAAGAATGGCATGGATATTCTTACAGTCAAAAGTAGACAACATATCAGAGTAATGTGCCGGAATGCTTTGGGCATTAATATGGACTACGTTAAAGTTTTTGGGAGCGTCGGTAAACCCAGCCTCGAGTGTATCTCTGAGCGTTGGAATGCTAATAAAACTGTCATTACTGCTACTATCACTCATAGACCAAAAATCACTCATAGTTATACAATATATAAATTATAATATAATATACTGAAATAAAATAAATAAATAATAAAAAAACAGACTAAATAATAAATAATTATCTAAAACTTTAACAAAAACTTAGAACTACTTACAACATTTTTGCCCACCCGCCAGTTGTTACAAGAAAGTGAAATTGATTTAATTAACCACTACACATCTATACAAAAATGCAATCACTTGTAAAAATAATGGTACATACAAAAATTTAATAATAATAATAATAATAAAAACATTCTGAAAGAAAAAAAAAAATACTAAAGACATGGCTGTATAGGATAGATTCCTTCGCCTTCCATTAATAGGAAGATATTAAGAAAAAAAAAGGAACTGTCAAAATGTCAACAAAACTTTAGACAGATACTCTCTAATCTGTGAACAAAACAATTTAACACAGACGAAGTGTGGTTAATGTGGGTTCTATCTAAAAGTAAACTAAAAAGAATTCACAAGTACCTAACCGGAAAAGTAAAAATAAACAATTACTTAATATTAACTACCCACATTGCGAAATGGCACAAGTGATTGCGAAGAACTACATAGATAAAAATGACAACACACAATATTTTGCCCGGAAGAGACCTTACTTTTTAGCAACTGCTTGTCGCTTGGACTTCGCTTGCACACGGGACACTGCAGCAGTCTTCACGGGCTCAGGATCAATTATTGTGTTGAGCTCTGTGACACTTACTATGCGATGTCTCTCGCCGTCAGGGCCCACAACAATAACGAAGCCGTCCTTTGTCCAGCATTTATTTATGCCAAGTCTTTCACGAGCGACCATAAATGCTTCATGTCGGGGGCGTGTGAGGAACTCTGATAGCGTGACACCAGAACCCTTTAATTTTGTTTTGGAGTACCAGGCCTTATTCCGAACAGCTGCATCATGGAACTTTACGAGAATGGGCCGTGGCTTATCTGGACCAGCTGTTCGACCCATTCTGTGACATCTTTTGATATGTCCAGGCACAAAATCAGCAATTTTAAGGTGTTCGGTGAAAACACTTGTGACAGTATTTGAAATGTCTTCGGACTTGCTTTCTTGTACACCATGCAACAAAAGGATCTTACGTCGGCTTTGTGACTCCATGCGGTCTATACTCCCAGCAAGCAACTCGATTTGACGTTGAAAAGTGTTCAAGGAATCCATGACGAACGTCTTGAATATGCAAAATTCCTTCTCAAGACTTGCGGAGAAAGCGCCTGGTGCAGCAGAAGACTTCAGATCTGTTTCAAATTTGGCCATCCGCGATGTGAAGACAGCCGTCAGACTCGACAGTGACTCCTTCATGTGCTCCATAATTAATGTGAAGTGTGTGAATACTTTTCAAAGGAGATAACACTAGGTGGGTGAGCTAACTATGTCAGCATCTATTTTCTTTCATAAAAGGTTAAAGAAATGTAATATATTTAAATAAAATAATATAAACATTAAGAGACTATTACAAATCGACTTTGTTGTCCAACTACCCACACCAAAAAAAAGTTATTACAGATATCTTAGACCAGTTAGGTCACTCAAAATATTTTACCACTTTAGATTTATCTAGCGGATTTCATCAAATTAAGATGAACCCTAATGATGCGCAAAAGACAGGTTTCACTGTCAATACTAATTCAAGCAGTTCTGGACATTATCAATTCACCAGAATGCCGTTTGGGTTAAAGAATGCCCCTACAACCTTTCAAAGGCTCATGAATACGGCTCTTTCTGGACTTCAAGGTCTCCTGCATTATTTATTCTCATGACCTTCAAAGCCATATGTCCAAGCTTCAACTAGTTTTTGATCGCCTTCGCAAATTTAACTTAAAATTACAGCCAGATAAGTGCGAGTTTCTTCGACGTGAAGTCGCCTATCTTGGTCATGTCATCACCGATAAAGGTGTCTCCCCAAACCCTGACAAGGTCAAAGCTGTTACCGAATTTCCAACTCCTACTAATGTTAAACATATAAAATCCTTTCTTGGTCTTGTCGGCTACTATCGCCGCTTCATAGAAAACTTTTCCAAGTTGACGAAACCTCTAACTTCGTTATTAAAGAAAGATGTTGCTTTTAATTGGTCCATTGAACAGGACATTGCATTCAATATCCTTAAAGATAAATTAACCTCAGCTCCTTTACTTCAATACCCTGACTTTTCTGCGCCATTTATAATTACCACTGATGCTTCTAACTACGCTGTCGGTGCAGTACTTTCACAAGGCAATATAGGAAAGGACAAACCTATAGCCTATGCCTCAAGGACTCTCAATAGACCCGAAGGTAACTACTCTACGACGGAAAAGGAGTTACTTGCCATTATTTTTGCCGTCAAAACATTTCGCCCTTATGTCTATGGCCGAAAATTTAAGATCGTCACCGATCACAGGCCTTTAGTTTGGCTTTTTAATAATAAAGACCCTGGAAGTAGGTTAATCCGGTGGAGATTAAAACTCGAAGAGTATGATTACGAAATAATATATAAGCAAGGTCGACTCAATTCAAACGCGGATGCACTATCTCGGTGTCCCGTTAATATAATCGATATAAATACTCTAAATAACTTAAGCTATGAACAATATTTTAAAAAGCAATTTACTAATAATCTTTCTATATCTAATACTATAATCGAAGAATGTAGCCAATCGCTACACTTAACTAAATTAAAATCAATAGTCTGCCCAGTCTCTCTGGACTTTGACTACTCTATGCCACACTGCGAAGAAATCTTATCGCAACTCGACACTTCAGATGAGTTAATAAATTCTGAACGCGAACCTCTTACAATTAAAATTGTCAATGATAAAAATAAAACTTACTATTTCTTATATACTAAAATTAATCACTATGAAGAAACTAAGTTTAAGGATGTTTATTTGTTACTAATAGAATTAAGAAATAAAATCTTACAAGATTACTCAGATGTCACTGATCTCGCTATGCCAGATTTTTCTGATCCTTTTTCTAAACTAACCTATACTAAAATTTATAATATGATATCTTATATATTCCATAATACTAACATTAAAATACATATTCATAAAAATCAATTAATCTATCCGACGCCAGTCGAAGTGCCTAAAATTTTAAAAGAGAACCATGACTCAACTATTGCTGGTCACCCAGGTTCTAAGCGAATGTATAATCGTATTAAAGCCGCCTATTATTGGAAAGGCATGCGCTCCGATATTGAGCAATATGTGAAAAAATGCAAACTTTGCCAAATTAATAAACCTTTAAGAAAGTCTAATAAAGCTCCGATGGAGATCACATCTACCTCGACTAAACCTTTTGAACGTCTCGCTCTAGATATTGTTGGTCCACTACCAGAAGCTGGTTTCCAAAAATTTAAATTTATCTTGACTCTACAAGATGACCTAACAAAATTTTCAAGTGCTTATCCTATGGTTACTGCTACAAGTGAAGAGATAGCTCGCAACCTCGTTCATTTTATGTCTCTATTTGGCTTCCCAAGGATGATATTAACAGATCTAAGTACCTGTTTCACCTCAGATCTTTTTAAACAATTAACCGAAATCTTAAAAATTAAGTCTCTTTTTACTACCCCATATCATCCCCAAACCAACGGTGCCCTCGAAAGGTCACACGCTACTCTAAAGGAGTATCTAAAATCTTTTGTCAATGACAATCAAAACGATTGGCATTGTTATTTATTTACAGCTATTTTGTCTTATAATACTACCCCTCACTGTACCACTGACTTTACTCCTTACGAATTACTATACGGTTATAAACCGACTATACCTAACTCTTTATACGAAACAAATAATAATGCTACTTATAATGAATATATTCGCGCTCTACAATACAGGATGCGTTTTAGTAGAGAGAAAGCTATTCAAAACATAATAAATAGTAAACAAAGATCTAAACAATATTACGATTCTAATTCTCGTGACGTCACTTATAAAACAGGTAACATGGTGTATTTAAAACATCACCATAGATTACGAAAGGCATTATCGCCTATATGGAAAGGCCCTTATAAAATTATTAAAGTGCATAATAAACACAACGTCACATTACAGATAGGTCGCAAGCACGTCAAATATCATACTAATGAGATAAAACCTGCCACGTCTTCCTAATCTATTATTATATCATTTCAGGACCTTGTCCTATGGATGCCACGCTGAATCGAAGATAACTACTCTAGTAAACAGTCCCGGTATTTATTTTGAGCCGACCACAAACATTCACTTCTATAATGATTACTGGAAAGTAGTTACGCATATTGATATTATCTCATTAGAACCTTATCTTAATAATTATCTCATTAGAACCTTATCTTAATAACATCGAATCTTTATTGCGTAAATCGCAGAATCTATGTGATAGAATTCAGTCTCAAGATATTATTCAATGCAAGGACAACTCAAGTCCTATAGAAGTACTAATTCAATCTAATTTTATTAAATTACAATCCTTATCTCATATTATCTCAAATCAGCTACCAACTAGGGTCAAACGATCTCTAGAATTCGGTGGTGAAATTCTTAAATTCTTTTTCTGCACTCTAGACGCCGATGATGCTAGAAAATATGACGCCGCTATTAACGCGTGTCAAAAGAGCGAGTCTCAATTATATAAACTTATGAAAGATAATATACACATAGTTAAGTCTACCATAAATAATTTTAATTCTACTATTTTTAAGTTAAATCAAAACGAGATAAAGTTAAACGCTCAGTTAAATAATATGAACGAGATCTTATCTCAAGTTACTAAGACAGATAACCTATTACTTCATGTCTCTCGTATTAATAGCTTATTAAATATAATCGAAAGTTCGTTACTTACTATTTCTAATTTACTAGACACTACGCTAAATGCTATATTATTTTCTAAGGTAAATATTCTACATCCTAGTGTGATAAGCCCTTTAAATCTTTATAACGAATTATCTAAGCATAGTGGTCATATAAACAAAAGGTTAGATTTCCCTATTCAATTAAGTATTAATACAATTAACTCAATTATCGACGTGTCTCAACTTAGTTCGTATTACTATAATAATAAGATCGTTTTTATCCTACAAGTTCCACTAATAACAGCTGATAAGTTTGTCGTATATAAAAATATACCTTTGCCTACACCTCATAATGAGTCACAGTTTAAATCATTTGCTCTGATTCAACCTTCAAATGCATTTATTGCTCTTAGCGACGATAGGATGCATTATGCTATGTTGGACAATTTAGACAGCTGTAAGATAATAAGTAATGAGTATTCTATTTGTAAACAACCTTCTATTTACTCTTGTATTATTAATCCTAATTGTGAATCGAGATTGTTAACCGAAGTTATTGTATCTTTACCATCTCAATGTAACTCTAAGATATTATTTGGCGAAATCGATATTTGGCACAAGTTAAGAAATAACAAATGGATTTTTGTTCAATCTCATGTAAACAAGTTAACTTTAAAATGCGATGACGATATTATCGATCACTCTATTATTGGAACTGGATTTGTAAAGTTAACTGAAAACTGTATAGGTTATTCTAAGACGATTCAGTTAACACCTACTACCACTTATTCTTTTACTCTTAGATCTCCTTTAAATATCAATTTCGATATTACCGCAGACGACTGCTGCAACAAGGAAATGTTCAATAAGTCATTGCCACATTTATCGCCAATTTCTCTCAGCCAAATTAATCTTGACTCTTTAAAATATGCATCTCATCAGATGGATAATTTAGAAGATGAGATAAACAAGATAGAAAACGAATCTCATATTGTTAAATACGGTACTTATTATTCTACTTTTACCTGTATATTAATTGGTTGCCTATTTTTATATTGTGGATATAAATTATATAAATGTTGCAGAAATCGTAAGATTAATGATTCTGGATGCTGTATCCAAATATTTAACCAATGTCATAACAATAAAAAAATATCAAAGAAGAAGTGCCAAACTTTAAATTCTATTGAGATGACGGACATCTCTAGTGGTTCCGAAGATGATAAAAAATCTGTTAAATCTCTGCCTCCTTTCCATCTCAATCATAAATCTTACGACTCATTAAGAAGAGTTGATTTTGTGAAAAGCAATAGAAATCTTAATTTCTAAATCCTAATCCTATATTAAGTCATCTCATAGTATTGTAAAGAGATAACATATTTAACAATGTAACCTATTGTTCTTATATACTTAAATCTTGTTTTATATTCAATATAATAACTAATAATTAATAACTAAATCTAATAGAATATGCTAATTATATTGTTGTATTTCTACTTTCTATATCTTAATTTCAATTCTATATTTTGTAAAACTGACATCCCAATTTCGTCTCGATCTTCTACTTCTTTTTAACTTCGCTTCATCTTAATGAGATAAAGCTCCGTCAAATGGGGGGAGCTGTTATAACCTGTGTCACTATGCATCAACTGCATAATAAGCATTATTGTAAAGTGGTATCTTTCCACTCAGACTAAAGTGCCAGGTTGCAGAATTCATAATTAATTATTTTATTATATTAAAAAGCCAGTTAGACTCTGGAACTCGCGGCGAGCAGGCGAATCTGCTCCGGATAAAATAGGGGTGTCAGTAAACAGTGTTCATTACCTAAATTGTGATTTTTCACCAATAAAATAGTGTAAGTGTAAGTGTAGTTTTTTTTAAAAAAGACTGACAGGGCCGGTCTCCTAACAGTACGAAACAATTTTTTAATTTATTTCACTTTTTGTGTGCAAGTATTTCACTCACTTTTTATCCTCGTCGCCATTTGTGGTGTCCTCTGGAGTGTCCGGAGAGGGTTGTGCTATAACACTAAGTCACTCTATGATTCACTGTACACTGTCGTGGCAAACGTCCGCTCGGTCCGGCGGTCGGAACACGACTGACTCAACCGAGCCGTCACCGCCATTACGGCGTATAGTTTTGTTACGGGAGTTAGACATCACAGTAGGTATACAAAGAAATGTATCAATAAAGTTTAAACATCTACCTACATATCGTGGAAAAATAATGAAGCAAAAATAGCAAACTAAACAATACTGCTTACTATCAAAGCAAAATTTGCTTTTAATTATCTCAGTTGGTGGATTATGAGACTGGTTTTCATAACAAATAGTAATGAAAGTTCCAATAGCAAAGAAAAATAAAATCAATCCAGTGCAATTAAATGTCTAGTGTATTTATTGTCAATAAATGGAAAGCTCACTACAAATATGCCGAGGTATTTATTATTTTCATTGGTTAAAATTGCGTTCTAATGTCAAGCAAATTATATATCATAGGTACTCCAAATTCCTATGTGAAAAGTCCCCATTAAGTTTTTTCTCAAAGATAAATATGTGACTGATATTCATCTATATTATACGCAATGAATAAAATTGTAATGTTATCCAGTTACAGATATAAATACTTTACAAATAAATCTTATTTTATTTCATTGCTATAATCTAGTATGTTGTTAATTTATCTATAAATGGGTGTTTACATTTTAGTTAGTTAAATATGTGAATATGAATAAAATTACTTTAATGACCATCTTTTCTTATTATTCACCAACCACAACGCTCAATATATGCTACTAAGCTATTACAATACATTTTGTGTCAATAATAATAATATACTTATATTTCCACACTCACACCAATTATCTAGTCCAAAAGAAGTATCACTAAGAACTTTATTGTAAATGAAATTAAATATATATAAACAACCATAATTTATAATCATTTTGATTACAAGAATATTTGCCTCTGCCAGAAATCAAACCTGTACTACCTCTTGATGTGTATCCAACATTTATTATTACCACTCCACGACAATGGAGTCAAAACACTTTATATGTATATAGATATACATACATACAATCACCCTCATAATCCCATGGGGGTTGAGCAGAGCCTTAGCCACCATTTTGTTATACATAAAGCCACATCTGGCAGTATGGCCATGCAGTGCCTCCAAATAGTGATAGGTTGCCAGCCTGTCGCTTGCATAAAGGGTCACCGAACCCAAAAATTAACAACACTTTAGTAAACACACCAACTAAAGCCAACAACCACGACAGATAGAAATAATTGCCTATAAGTTTATATTTGTCACATATGCCTAAATATACTATTAGTTTCTGTAGCTATTAATACTTTGACAAAACTTAATTTTGTAAAGTTGAGAAATCTTCTTTTCTTCACAAATTGGCAATGTATGATTTAAGTAAATAGAAGTATTTACAGACACTACTAATGTTATTGATTTCGGATTATGCAACACCAGTTTCAAAACAAAAAAATTTTATGTCTTTCTTAATCTGCCATCGGCTCCCAAGCCATAATTAGATGTTTTGAATGTTCATGTGACATGTATAGGTATAGGAATCTCCAGCAAGAGTACCACAAATAATTATTACTGCATCCTAAAATTAGCTTTTCGTATTAAGTTCAGTAATTTGCCATTGGTTGAGACGGTTTTCACTTGTCACAATAAGAAATTTCCTTGCCTGCTGATTACCATAACTCACTAGCCTTTGCTTGTATCTGATGCTGTGCTGTTTGATCTCTTCTCTGATAGTCGATATTTTGAGGTGAGTACTTGTGGACCCTCAGTCATGAGGAAGCGAGGAAGAAGAGAGACTTGTGGATTTCACTATTTCTTATGAACCATGCTGGCAATCATACTCGAAGTAATATTTTGAAACCTTTGTAGTATTTCCAAGTTAGACAAGCTACCAAGCATCTCCCCACAACTCAATGCCATATGTCCATACAGGTTTTATGATTCATTTGTAAACAACAGCTTTATTTGGTCTGATGTCACTCAGACCAAATAAAGCTGTTGTTGGCTATGGACAGGCAGAAATGGAAAAGGTTGGAAGAGGCCTTTGCCTATGAAAGGCATACAGACAAAGATGTCGGTGGCAAATAATAATTAACAATCATTTAATAAATAATAATCAATAAATGCAGTATATGATGAAAATTAAATAGTGTTACCATCATCATAACAGCCTTTATAACTCGACCCACTGCTCAGACACAAGGCCTCTCCTTCTCATCGAAGGAGGTTTAGGCAGTAGTCCACCATGCTTGCCCAATGTGGATTGGTGGACAGAGTTTAAGGTGATCAATACCCCTTTGCTGGTCCATTAGTCGCCTTCTACAACACCCGTTGGAGGATATGGGGTGATCTTATTCTACTCTGCCAGCACACATGGCTAATTTGATAAAAATTAAATAGTTTATCTAGATAAACTATTTAATTTAGGTATCATGTTATCACATTGTTCAATGTATGTGAAATCTATGTAAATTTTCTGAATAAAGTCTATTCTATTCTATTATAAACCAAGAGTTTATTGTGGATTGATATCGGTGGGTTTCTACATTCCTCCCGATTAGTCAAATAAAATTTTTAGGCCTTTAGATTTGCTTCTTTTCTTCGTTAGATTAATCTAAGGTAGGTATAATCGAATGGAGATCCTAGAAAAATGCACTGAAAAAAATCGACTTGCCTCAGGCGGGACTCGAACCCGCACCTTCCACAATCCGGGTGGACGCATTGACCAATTTCGCCACCGAGGCACTGCTTTTCGCTCTCGAAATTTGTCAGTGCTTGGTGCTTATGTTTTTATGGTAAACATCGTTTCATCAAATCTTTGAAATTTGCACTTCCAAGACCCGAACGAAATATTTTTGCAAATATTTGACGCCCAGCTAAGATGAAACTACCTAAAATTATGGAATAATTTTATTTTTGCGTTTACAAACGCGTAAATATAATACTAGAAAAATGCACTGAAAAAAATCGACTTGCCTCAGGCGGGACTCGAACCCGCACCTTCCACAATCCGGGTTACCATAAAAACATAAGCACCAAGCACTGACAAATTTCGAGAGCGAAAAGCAGTGCCTCGGTGGCGAAATTGGTCAACGCGTCCACCCGGATTGTGGAAGGTGCGGGTTCGAGTCCCGCCTGAGGCAAGTCGATTTTTTTCAGTGCATTTTTCTAGTATTATATTTACGCGTTTGTAAACGCAAAAATAAAATTATTCCGAATGGAGATCGCTTATTATTGGTAGGTTTAGGTTATTTTTTTATGACCAAGAGGAGTGGAAATATTTTAACTCTTCACACTCGGAGACTACAATCCGCCGCGCCGTTTTGTAAGACGGCGTGTTATACTTACTATAGATAATATTACTACCGTGGTTATACGATCCGCCTACGCTACGACAAATACATAATGATCATAATGTGATTTAAAAATACTCTACGCGGACGTAATCGCGGGCGGAGCGCTAGTTAGTATGTTATAAGCACTTCATTAGACATCAACTTTACTGGACTGTCGACTGGGATAATGATTGATTTTATTACGCTTTTGTATGAAGAAGAAAACAGAACATACTTATAAAGTAGATAATAAAATACATATAGCCGTTTAGGTGGAGTGGTCGGTATCGCTGCACATCATGCGGTCCGGGTTCGAGTCCTGGTAGCGACAAAATGTTTGCGGGACGACTACAAATTATTGTTGATGGATCATGGTCATAAATATTGTCCTCCGTTATCTAGTTATCGATACATGATTTTTCAATGATTCTTAACTGTCGTTAGATATTAGTACTAGTATAGTATTAAATGATATTAGTGTGAGAGGGAAATATAATTATTATTATTACCATCATAATAATTATATTTCCATGTGGGCTCAATTTACAGTGCGGGCGAAGGGATAATAACTTCTATTCTATATCGTTCAATTTATATAGATGCCAAATATAAAAGTTACGCGTCTCCTGAAAAAATCTTGCGCAGTCCCGCAGCGCGGGCGCCGTCTGTGGAATCCCTTTGAACGTTATCAGAATTTACATTAAACTCATTAGATTAGATAGAACTATTATGTAGGTATATGACAAAAAATCTCTACTCTTCCGTTCTCACCCGTCTCGTGTAATTTGAAGCTAATGCCTCATCCGTCAGTACCAACCTAGGTATGTTATTTTTAAAGAAAACAAGTAAGTATTAGGATTTCAAATATTTATTCATACTCCTTCCATTTTAATTAAAACATTTTTTGCCCATGATGGAAGCACATGCAAAGTTTGTCTGTCCACAGAGATCTGAAACAAACAAAAAATTAGTGTAAATGAAAAAATCCTTTAAACCTACCTCAGATCATATTGATCTTGACCTACCTAACAGTTTAGGCAGGCTTTCGATAATCTGTCTAAAGACAGTTTTGCTTGGAGAGTAAGCAAATACCTAGCTATGCACAAAGAGTATATAATCACTACGTTTTGCTATGCATTGCAGTCTAGGAATTTTATTTCTTTCACTTGGTGCAACGAATTAGGAATGATTCTAATTCGTTGACTTGGTGATACCTACTACGCTATCAACGTAGGTAACTACTACGAGCTACGAACTCTGCTACGAGCATGCGACTCCGACGTAAACACTGCAATGCGTGACTTTAATTCAAGGAAGGAAAGTCGAATTTCTCTCTGTATGTAGAATTCTAAGTAGATTGTTTAATATTCATATATTTTTACTTTCTCGTATACGTAGTATAGAGGAACTCTTGTTTTTTATTTACAGACAACAAATGGTCCAGATAAACGTTAGTAAATGCCTTAATCTAAATTAGTAGGTAGGTAGGCTAGTTTCAATATGAAGGAACGCACGTCTAATCTTTTATATTTGCTTAAAATTTAATAGTTCAATACACCTGGCTACCTCTTTTATAACCTTTCTATTTTAATTATTGAGCAAGTAAGTATAAAAAATTATAGAATTCATAAAATATATTATTTCAGTTAGGTAGGTATACTTAACAGTTCAAAGGTGGATCCTACAGTTATAACAATAAGTTTCAATTTGATATGATTTTATTTGACAACTGAATTTTCGGAATTTGCACTAATAAGTAAATAAATCTAAGGTCTACTCAAGGAGCTTATATTTTAGTGGGTCTACTACTATCCACGCTTCATAGACGTAGTGAGTGATTAAACACTTTTCTTATGCGCTCGCCTGACAAAACTATGAATGAAAGACGGTCGGCTGGGGCGGCGATACTGAGCGGGCCAGCGACGCGAGCGCGACGTTGCCGCTCCGTCGACAGTGTTTCATTTGAGCTTGGGAAAAAAATACCTTTATATTTTTTTTTATTACTTTCTCGTATACGTAGTATAGAGGAAGTCTTGTAATCGTCAAAAAATCCGACCTCGAGATTTTAACGGATTTACACGTTTTAGACCTCCCTGGGTCCAAAAATCGGGAGTGGTCTCCCTTTGACTTTCTCGTATACCGGAAACGACTCAAAGGTTGATAGAACCCTTATATTTTGATGTCATACATGCATGTTAAATTTTGGTCACCCATCCGAGTACCGACCGCGCACTTGGTTGCTTAACTTTCGTGATCGACTGCTCAAAATTTGATAGAAACCTTATATCTTGATGTTAAACACGTATGTTAAATTTAGTTGCAATAAGTTAAAGCATGCTCGAGTTATCGTGCTAACGCACAGAGACACACACAGACATAATTCCAAAAAAAATATTTTTGGACTCAGGGAGGTCCAAAACGTGTAAATCTGTCAAGATTTCGAGGTCGAATTTTTTTACGATTAGTATAAGACTTCCTCTATACTACGTTCGAGAAAGTAAAAATACAGTTTTTGGAATTGGCTGTGCGTTAGCACGATAACTCGAGTATGCTTTAACTCATTGCAACCAAATTTCACATGCTTGTATAACATCAAAATATAAGGTTTCTATCAACTTTTGAGACGTCGATCACGAAAGTTAAGCAACCAAGTGCGCGGTCGAAAGCCAATACCCGTCTTTGGAGAAATGTCAGTTATCATTCACATGGGAGAAGTGGCGTACCATTCATGACGTCATTATAGATGACATCATGGATGATTGCATATTGGGTTTGGACTTCATGAAGAATTACAACTGCAAAATAGATGTTGCTGATGGAATATTCAAGTGTGGTAAAGAAGACTCTTCATACTTGGTGGGGTACACGGAAAAGTAACCAGTCTGAGAAACATTGTCATACCCGGACGTGCAGAAGCTCAAGCCCACAGAACTTTAGTTAGAAGAGGACATACAGCAGTTGCCAATGTGCTGAATCTGGATGATCACGAGGTCCACTTAAGTAAAGGCGAAGCCATTGGAGAATGTAAGGAAGTTGTGTGGATAAAGAAATGGAGTTCAACGCCAAGCTCAAAGGATTGCAAGCATTGCGTTAAACAAGAGTCCGAAGAGCAAACTCTGAAGCTCACTCAGACAACTCCTTTGGAATCCTGAGAAGAGGATGCTTTTAGAAAGGCCCAAGAAAATGATAAGGACCTTCGTAACATCGTCAGGTGGAAGAAACGAGGAGACGTAAAACCAACATGGAGCGAGGTGGCACGTAAGAGTGCTATAACTAAAGCGTACTGGGCGCAATGGGACAGCATTATTATACAAAATGGAATACTTTACCGGAGATGGGAAAAGACTACCGGCAGAGAGTTCCACCTGCAAGTAGTTGTTAATCAAAGTTCCAGAGGTTCTCCGTATGATACACGATGGTGTTTCGGGAGGTTATTTCGGCTTTAGGAGGACACTAATAAAAGCACGAGAGAGGTTTTGTTGGCTCCACTGTAGTGAAGATCTGCGGAATTGGTGCCGCAAGTGCACTACATGCGCTGCAGTAAAAGGGCCGCATACACGGAGACGAGGCAACTTGAAACTGTACAACGTTGCACCCTGGGAACGCATTGCAGTAGATGTCGCCGGGCCATTCCCCGTGACTGAGTTGGGGAACAAGCAACGATGATGCTCGAGACGAGCATATCTAAGGGGGCAATGTTACGAATACGTAAATTGTCGTAGAAATCACGAGAAAACAATAGAATGTTCGAGAAAGTAGTCGAAGCTTCCAGAAGGACCTATACGAATTACACGAGAAACTTCTAAGAACGATGGGAACGTTCGAGCAAAAATGAACCTACAGTCCTATGACATAAAGTTTATATTCGTCCTATGACATAAGGTTTATATTCGTCACATTAACTTAGTGGTTTGTTCAAGATAATAGTGGAACATTCTAGTATTTGCGCGATTTTGTTTTGCGTAGTATAAAAGGACTGTTGATTGCAGTGTATGGACATTCTAAGTTTAGAAGCGAACAAGTGCGGATCAAAGCGATACTCTCTAAGTGATCTAGTGTGAAATACCAACTAAGGTGAATACTACGGATTAAGTTAGCATTGTGATTGGACCTTGTTGCTTGGTTATTGTAAACTTTAGAGTGGTGTCCGAAATAAAGTCTCATCAGTGTCACCAGGTATTTCTATCTAAATTTACGAACCCCTAGGTTGTAACATTACGAATCTTTAAAAAACTATTGTGAAGCCACTTAAAGTGCTATAGAAAATAAAATAACTTCATAGTTGAAATGTCTATATTTGAAAAAAAATACTGTTCAAACCTTCATTTTGTATGTAAGTAAGCCGCGAGCAGGCGTACGTACGTAAAGTACGTACGCCTGTAAGCGTCTAATGACGAATACGCGCCTATGAAACTACGAACAATAAATTAATCAGGTCAGGGTCAGTCAGTACGTAATTCACGTATGTAAATGATCTTCGAAACTCACCTCGAAGGAACCGGGCAGTCGCGCCGTGCACGATTTAGCTCAAAATTGCTCAATTGTAGCGCTGATGATGAATATGAAGACGTGTCAAGTAATTTCAACGACAACACAATAATGTATATATAGGTTTTCCTAAAACAAGGAAAGAAAAGTTATTTAATACTTATTCAAAAATGATGTCAAAAAGGGTCCATTATATGTATATAATGTCAGTCGCGCGCGCGCATCCATAAGAGTCGAGCGTGTTTGTGTCAATCCGCACCGTAGCGGAAGTAGTAAGAATGTCGAACGTTCTCAAATGTGTTAAGTGCAACATAGTCATTGACGAGCTGCTCTGTTACATACAAAATTGTGTATCAGTTGTTGATGAAGTTACAATGGTGCGAATATGTACGTCAGCATTCAAAAGCGAAGAAATCAAAAATTCGAAATCACTCCTGTTCGAGACGATGCCAACAGACGTAAGAAGAATACTGCGTAAAAGCAAGGGGAAAGAAGACCGTGACGTTATAGATATGATTAATCTTTTTAAATCATCAGAGCCGGATGCTATTCCCGTTTTTGTAGCCAGGCAATTGGACAAATTACCGCCGATTTATATTGATCAGTTGGAAATGAAATGAAATGAAATGAAAAGCTCTTTATTTAAATGGAAACTGCTCGAAACTGTTGAAGGATATGTCAAAGTTAAGAACGGAAATTGAAATGATGAAATCGAACTTTGCAACCCTGGACCACTTAAACGAATTAAAGGCGGCAGTACTTTGCATTCAAAACGATTCGTTGCCGCCGCCAACATCAGCCTTGAAAGTGAATAAAAAGCGTGGTGCTTGGTGTGATAGTGGTCCAATGGGTCTTTTGCATGATTTTAATATTCAACAGAATGAATCGTGCATGGATAACTGTGAAACGATGTGTACTACAACACCGTTAACCCAATATAGGGAAATGGAGGTAGTGCAAAATAAACAAAGCGAGCGAGATTCAAATCGATACCAACGAACGTCATCGGCGGAGCGCGGTGAGGTGAGCGCGGGCGCTGGCTGCGGCGAGGGGGGCGGTGGCGATCATTTGCCGGCGCGCATGTCCCCCGCGCCCCTCCCCACGTCATCAGTCCTGCCGTCCCATGATGACGAGCCTAGCTCTGCGACCGGTTTGGTAGCGAGCGTTGCAGTGACGTCACTTGAATCGCGAGGACCGAACCAGCTGATCGCTACAGATAAGGCCGGCTGTAATCGAGAACTGCAGGAGCGCGCATTGAGTGTTGGGGAAACAAAAACTGATGGAAGTAATAATAACAATGAGAGATGGCAGACAGTCCACCGCAGAAAAACAACAAAATATCGCTATTCAGGCAAGTCGGGTGTGGCCCGCGATTTGGAGTGTACGTTCAGGGCGGCGGAACGCAAAATTCCCATGTTTATTACTAACGTGCACATGTCGACAACCGAAAGCGATATAGTAAAACATATACTAAACAAAACTCATGAAACTGTTTCTTTGGAAAGAATAAACATGAAGTATGAAAGAGGACACAAGGCCTACAAGTTTTTAATATCAGAGGAGAATTTGTCAAAGTACCTAGATGAAACCTTGTGGCCTGCCGGTGTAATATTCCGACGTTTCGTAAATTATAAATATAGGAAAACGAACGGTACCCATATTCGTGAGGGTGACGGCCTGAATACACCAAAACATGGATAAGGGCCCCTATGCTATCGCCACATTTAATTGCAAAAACGTCAAGCGTTCTATTGATGACATTAGGGGCCTCTGCCGTACGTGTGATCTAGTTTGTCTTCAAGAGACGTGGTTGCCTAAAGACGAAATACCCTTTATCGGCACGATCGACAGCGGCTTTGGTTATACGGCGTCTTCAGCAATGGACACATTTGCGGGCATCGTGCGTGGCCGCCCTTACGGGGGTGTCGCGCTATTATGGCGATATGCAGCGTTCCAACAAGTGTCAGTGTTGAAGTGCGATAATCCGCGGATTTGTGCTATCCAAATTTCTACTAGTGATAAATCAATCGTAATAATGAGTGTTTATTTACCTACAAACTCGTCAGAAAATTTACAAAATTTTACGGATTGTATGAGTGCCATAAACGCAATTATTGATGAAAGTGGAACCGACTCAGTGTTTATTTTGGGTGACTTCAATGCTGACCCGGGTGAGTTGTTCTACAATGAGCTTATGTCTATTTGTAAAGAACATCAGTGGTCATGTGTAGATACGGAAATGTTGGGGCTGGACTCGGGAGCATTTACTTTTATCAGTGATGCTCACGGGGCTAGTAGTTGGCTGGACCATTGTATAGCCACTCACGCGGCGAGGCATGCCGTTGTTAGCGTAGATGTAAACTATGATACACGATGGTCGGACCACTTTCCTCTCATAATCGAACTTAATTTTAATTGTATTGCTTCTAAAATTAAATCTACGGCAACTTGTTTAAATAAAGATGTATTATGGGGCACAAAGAGTGACGAACAGATTGGAATGTATACCAAAGAGTGTCATAATAGATTAAAATTGATAGATTTCCCGACTGAGTGTACGGACTGTGCCGATCATTTCTGCGCCGACTGTGACCATATGCTTGTCCTTGATACATTGTACTCTGACATTGTGACCGCTCTCAGCGAGGCGGCGAGGGCGGTGGCGGGTCGAGGAGGCGCGCAACAGGTGAGACGTGGTGGCTCATGCATCACGGGTTGGAACAAACACGTCGCCGGGGCTCACGGGGAAGCCAGGTCTAAGTTTAACCAATGGGTACTGTGTGGTAGACCTAGATCAGGTCTCATTCATGAAGAAATGTGTGATAGCAGAAGGGTGTTCAAGTCCCGGTTAAAATGGCTCCAAAATAACCAGGACCAAGTAAGGATGGACGCGCTTGCTGTTAAGCATAATAACGGTGATTTTCGTGGTTTTTGGAGAAGTACGAATAAAATGAATGTACGACCGGGACTGCCTGTGAGCGTAGATGGTGTTAACGATCCCAAGGACATTGCGAATCTTTTCAAGGACCATTTTGCTGTAAAATCGTTGCTGAGCCCAGCGGCTGAGGTGTTCAAAGCTGATAAAGTAGGTCAGAGGGTAGGAACTCGTTATAGCGCGAAAGAAGTCACTAGCATCATAAAATCCATGTCCAGAGGCAAGTCCCCCGGGCATGATGGGCTCAGCATTGAACACCTGCAGCATGCTGGACCACATCTCGCCAGAGTCTTGGCTATCTTTTTCTCTCTGTGCGTGAGTCACTCTTATCTGCCTGAGGCTTTTATGAAAACGTTAGTTGTACCTATAGTCAAAAATAAAACGAGTGATTTGACGGATAGAGGTAACTATCGGCCTATCTCGCTGGCTACTGTTATAGCAAAGATATTTGACGGTCTGCTTAATGTGCAGCTAAATAAATACGCTAAGCTCCATGACAATCAGTTTGGTTTCCGTCCTCGTTTGTCCACTGAAAGCGCCATACTGTGCTTGAAGCAGACCGTCAAATATTACACCGATCGATAGACGCCCGTGTATGCGTGCTTTCTCGACTTGTCGAAGGCCTTTGACCGTGTCGGCTATAACCTGCTGTGGGATAAGCTTCGGGACATACATCTCCCTCAGGAACTCATCACTTTGTTCCAGTATTGGTACGCACACCAATGCAACACCGTCAGGTGGGCGGGCACAATGTCAGACACATATCGGCTCGAATGCGGGGTAAGACAGGGTGGCTTGACCTCTCCAACCCTGTTTAATCTTTATGTTAACGACCTTATTGTGGCGCTCAGCAGTCATCGTGTTGGATGCCATATTGACGGAGTATGTGTCAACAACTTAAGTTATGCTGATGATAATATGGTTCTGCTGAGCGCCTCGATCTGCGGTCTACGGAAGCTGATGAGTATATGTGAGGAGTATGCGTCCGATCACGGTTTAGTGTATAATGCTAGTAAGTGTCAGCTCATGGTCTTTGAGGCTGTCGGTGCGAAATGCCCACACACAATTCCCCCAGTTAGTATGGTTTCAGTTCCTCTGCAAAGAGTTACTGAGTTCAGATATCTGGGGCACATACTCACCACCAACCTCAACGATCACGCCGATATGGAGCGGGAGCGGAGGGCGCTGTCGGTAAGAGCGAATATGATAGCTCGCAGGTTCGCCAGGTGCTCAAAAGAGGTCAAAGCGACGCTCTTTAGGGCGTTTTGTACATCGCTTTATACGTGCAGCCTGTGGGCTAGTTATACGGCGAAAAGCTACAGCGCTCTCCGCGTCCAATTTAATAATGCGTTCAGGGCGGTGATGGGGTTGTCCCGGTTCTGCAGTGCCTCGAGTATGTTTGCGGAAGCACGCGTTGACTGTTTCCATGCGACTATGCGCATCATTGGTACGCAGAGTCTGGGCCAGCTCCAACACCGTCCTAGCGATGATAGCCGCAAGACTAGACTCCTGTTATATTCGGCATTGTTGTGAAAGACATGGCACAGTCCCGATGCCAAAAAGAATGTACTAAACATCATTTTAGGTTAGTATGACATCAATTTGACATAACATGACATAAAAATCATAATAAATTTAATGTTATTTAATGTAATTTGAATATATTTATTTTAATTCGTTCAATTTATTTAATTTTATAATTTTAATTTTCCATTCAATTTATTTAATTTTATAATTTTAATTTTGTTTAATGTATTAATTATTCAATTGTAATTGTAATATTGTACTATGGGTGTAATTTACCTGAAATAAAGTTTTATTATTATTATTATTATTATATAACATAAAAAACTCATAACTTAACATAAATGATGCAGCGGGTTAGGCATCACATAATTGGTGTCCGTCCACCCTTCTAATAGACCCTACCCTTCCCCCATCCGGTTAGCACGCCCTAAAGACGCTAGATTCCCTCGAGGGAGATGCTTGATCATTTAGTAGTCTCCTAGGTGTTAGGTTTGGAAGCATATGGCAAAACTGTTAAAAAATATATTAAAAAATTGGTTGTCTGTAAAGTCGGTTTACTGACGATAGTTGAACGTGACAACGTCTTTTCAAAAGAAAAATTTAATTTCATTTGTTTAATAGATTTTTGCTTGCACTTCAAGCCTTACATGGAACGCCTCAGAGCGAGGTAACGCCGCATGCGTCATGTTTTTTCGTGCGTGCAGCCGGCTCTATCGAATTATAAGACGTTGTCACGTCAAAAAATGTATTTGAGGCAAGTTGAAATTTTAACAGAATATTTAAAAAAAATATTATAAAAACAGCTATTTCGGTGGGACATTTTACCTGCCAGGTGATAGAGAAAGTTACGTATTCGTGTGACTACTGAAGTCTTATTAATTATGTAAGTTGAAGTGTGACAGAGACCGTTTATCTGAAGAGAAGAGCCATTTCATGTATTTTAGGTTTTTTAAGGCATTCTGGAATATTTTTTTTCACTTTCTCAATTTTTCACTTGTTTTACAGAATTTGCTATATAATGTCAATATTCGTGTTTCTTGACGACATTGTAATAACTTAAACCTATATGAATTGCGGAGTATTTATTATATTTTTAATTCCCGCGACCCTTACCAGATCGTCATTCCACAAGGTGGAATCTGGTAAGGTTACCGTACCAACGCATCCCGGTACGTGGTCGCCACTGGAGGACTTTCCCGCCCGTTAAGGGCGCCCGTCAGTCCTCCTAGCTATGTGCCCTGCGCCCTGCCCACTGCCACTTATGGTGGTGCCATATTTTTAACTAACATTTTTTTTATTTTTTTTAAAGTGTTAATTAAAAATATGGCAAGTTACTCCAATTAACCTCTTAAAGGGAGTAATTACTCCAAAATTCATATGGTCGTTTCAAGTTATTGTGATATCGTCAAGGAACACGAACACTAAATTATATCGCAAGTTCTGTAAAACAAGTGAAAATCGCAAAAGTGAGGTAAACATTCTAGAATCCTTTAAAAAACAACCCAAAATACATGAAATAACTCTTCAGATAAACGCTCTCTCTCACACAATAGAACCACAGTGAAAATACATCCATTGATCCGATGCCTTTGAAGTTGGGGAAAATGCCGTTTTTTTCTGGACACAAAAGGTTATCACATTTTTAATTTAAGTCTAATTCTACATTTGATTTTGATAGTTGGTGTGGTTTATGTAGTGTAGGGTAAGTATAAGGAATATAATGTAAAAAGAAAAAAATGTTTCATTGTTTTTTATGTTGATGTAAATCTGTTACGTAAAATGGCAATGACGAGATCCAACACAGCAGACGCGACTTTTAAATAAAATATATAAAAATAACCACGAAAATGATATCGACATTTTGTAAAAAAAAAGTCGCGTCCGCCATCTTGGATATGATACACACGCACACACACTCACACACACACACTCACACACACACACACACACACACACACACACACACACACACAAAATATCCCACCGAAATGATCTGTATTTTTATAATATATATTTTTTTTATCATAATAATAATACCCTGTTAAAACTTCAATTTGCCTCAAACACATTTTTTCCAATAACTTTTTTAAACACTTTTGCAAGCATCTGGCAAAGTGAAGAAACCACCTAAATGGACTTGCTTATTTATTTTATTATTCTTTACCAATTTAATGATAAAAACATTTTAGTTTACCTCAAGGACTTTGGATGTCTATGGGTTGTAGCGCCACTATTTTAACTAATTCTCAGCCAGGTCTGCAGCTCTATGTTACGGTATTATAGGAGAGTTATATGACAGGTTTTCAGCTTGCCTCAAGTTCCTACTACATTATTCCTACCATCACCATCCTACTATAAATTGTACCGCGCAATGTAAAGGGCTCAACTCGCACGCAACTCGCAAAACCGTGATAATTTTGCCAGATGGCGGCCCCGTTCGTTAGTGTCCGTGCGCATCAAGTGAGCTACATTGAACGCTAACGTTTTGAAACCATTTTTTGTTATGAAATACTAAAAAAAATGATAATGTTTCTTTGGACAATAATTAAGAAATAACGTATAGAATACGTTTTCATAAAAAAATTAAAAAAAAAATATGACTTTGGCCTTCAATAAAATCGTAACTATCAATTTCCCAGATATGGAAGAAAAATGTTATGATGGTGAGCAGAATACATGGTTCTCGTTTGACTGTTCATGTCTTTTACACCCTGTATACTTACTACGTATTATAGAAAGTAAAAATTACAGAATGCATAAAATATATTATTTTAGATAAGTAGCTGTATACTTAACAGTTCAAAGGATACAGTTATAAGGATAAGTTTCAATTTGATATGATTTTATTTGACAACCGAATTTTCGGAATTTGCACTGATAAGTAAATAAATCTGAGGTCTACTATCCACGCTTCATAGACGTAGTGATTAAATACTTTTCTTATGCGCACGCCTGACAAAACTATGAATATGAAACATTGTCGGCGGGCAGGGGCACAGCGATAGGTACAGGCGGCCAGCGACGCGAGCGCGACGTTGCCGCTCCGTCTACAGTGTTTCATTTTATAATGAGCTTGGGAAAAAAAAATATTTTTACTTAGATTAAAGCTTTTGCTTTAATCTAAGCCTTTATATATATTTTTGTTTGATAAAATTTTAGATCTCATTACTAAATAATCAAGTGTTTATTTAACTTCGATACGAAATATAATATAAATATAAAATTAATAATTGTCCGTTATCTATAACGATAACACCATACAACCACGGTCTATAGAAGCCGTACGACGAGCCCCCCAGGTCAATCGTTAGGGGAACGCGGGACTAGAAGAGCGCGGTAGCGCCCCCGAACTGCCATACACCCGTTCGGAAGCTATTGGTGGGTATCGCGTAACGATTATACGTAATATTATAATTATTTCAGTGCTCTTACAATATTGGTATTTAAACTACATATGCTGTGCTGTTAGAGACTGCATATAGTATAAATAAAAAAATACCAACATCTCATTTCCAAGATGGTCCAAGATGGCCGACGCGACTTTTTAATATAAATTAAATATGAATACAATTTAAGTGGTTTTTGGGGGTTCCTATTACGAATTCAATATCTATTTCGAGATCCAAAATGGGGGACGGGACTTTTTAACATAATGTGAATATGGGTATCGTTTTCGAATAAAACATCCATTCGGAGATCTAAGATGGCGGACGCGCCTTTGTTTTACAAAATGTCAATATAGGTTGTGTTTTCGTGCTTTTCGGGGGTCCTGGTTTCTACACCTATAGCGTGGGTAAATTTGTTGACGTGACACGCGTTTGCGCCATTTTTCTCAATGCGCCCCAGTCAAACTTTTTTTTGTTATTTGGTTGGCAGATAAGCATACGATCTGCCTGGTAGTAAGCAGTTAACTGTAGCTTAAAGGCACTTTCAATAGTACACTAGCACCCGGCGACTTCTGGCGCGGTTGTGGCTCTGAAAAGGGCCGTCCGGAACTAGCCGTGGTGGGAAAACAAAAACCACTCGACGATGGCATGTGACTTCGATTGCCAAGCGGACACACTTGACATCAAAAGCCACAAACCCGCCGAGAAAGTTTCCCCACCACGTTACCAGGGTCCGCCACGAGGTGGCTTCCGGACGTGGACCCCAGCACGCTGACAGCCCTAGTCCCCGTCACTACCCTGTGGGCTCTGGCGACCTTACTCACCAACAGAAGCACAACACCACACAAACGTAATTTTAATGGAATGTGGCCTTCTGTAAGGTGGAGGTACGCCCGAACGCTATCTGCTGTGCCCTTTTTTACTTTCTCGTATACGTAGTATCGTGGAAATCTTGTAATCGTCAAAAAATTCGACCTCGAGATTTTGACGGATTTACACGTTATGGACCTCCCTGAGTCCAAAAATACCGTTTTTGGAATTACGTCTGTGTGTGTGTCTGTGCGTTAGCACGATAACTCGAGCATGCTTTAACTTATTGCAACAACCAAATTTAACATGCGTATATGCGTATATCTAAATGTTTTTTGAGGTCGGCCCCAAATACAAGTGACAACGTTTATTACAAATATTTTTATAAACCAAATTTTTATTTCTCCCGTTTTTAGTTTTGAAGGCGGTATTTTTTATTAAATTTTTTTTTCTGCTTTTTAGTGTTTTAACTATAGAAATTTTCAGGAAACTACCTCAAGATCTTTTAGACACAAGTGATAAAATTACGATATCATCAATGTCAAATAAATAGGCATTATTAGGGATAACTCATAAACTACTTGTCAGATGTCGATAAAATTTAAATGGGACCCATGACAAGCACTAGCTTCCAAAGGTCAAAAGAATCTTAAAAATCGGTCGACCTAGTAACGAGTTATGAGGTAACAAACATTAAAAAAACATACAGACGAATTTATAACCTCCTCCTTTTTTGAAGTCGGTTAAAAATAGTCGCGTCCGCCATCTTAGATCTTAAAATGGATGTAAAACCGGAATCGGGACCCCCAAAAACCACGAAAATGATACCCATGTTGATGTTGAGTTAAAAAGTCACGTCCGCCATCTTGGATCTCGAAATTGATGTTGTATTCGGATTCACGACTCCCGAAAACCCCGAAAACGATACGCATATTGATAATTTATAAAATTTAAAAAAAGTCGCGTCTGCTATATTGCATCTCGAATTAGATGTTAAATTCATAAAATTAGAAATTTTTGATTTTTTACTATCTCGTATACGTAGTATAGAGGAAGTCTTGTAATCGTCAAAAAATTCGACCTCCAGATTTTGACGAATTTACAAGATTTTGACCTCCCTGAGTCCAAAAATACCGTTTTTGGAATTATGTCTGTGTGTGTTGCAACCAAATTTAACATACATGTATGCCATCAAAATTTAAGGTTTCCATCAACTTTTGAGTCAACGATCACGAAAGTTAAGCAACCAATTGCGCGGTCAGTACTCGGATGGGAGACCAAAATTTAACATGCATGTATGCCATCAAATATAAGTTTTCTAATTAACTTTTGTGCCGTTTCTGGTATACGAGAAAGTCAAGGGGAGACCACTCCCGATTTTTTTTATAATACATATATATTTTTTAATCATAATTAATACCCTGTTGAAACTTCAATTTGCCTCAAACACATTTTTTTTCAATATATTTTTTAAACACTTGCAAGCGTATGGCAAAGTGAAGAAACCGCCTAAATGGACTGGCTTATTTATTTTATTATTCTTTACCAATTTAAGAGATAAACATTTTAGTTTGCCTCAAGGACAGTTTTTGGAAAAAAAATTTTGCAACTTTGGATGTCGATGGGTTGTAGCGCCACTACTCTAACTAATTCTCAGTCAGGTCTGCAGCTCTGTGTTAACGGTGTATTGAAGGAGAGTTATATGACAGGTTTTCAGCTTGCCTCAAGTTCCTACTCCATTATTCCTATTATCACCATCGCACCATAACAGCCTTTATAATTCGACCCACTGCTGGGATACGAGGCATCACGTGTCATCGTAGAAGGTTTAGGTAAAAGTCCACTACGCTTGCCGAATGCGGTGGATGGAGTATAAGGTGATCAATAACCCTTCTTTCTGATCCATTAGTCGCCTACTATGACACCTATTGGAGGATATGGGGTGATGCTATTCTACTCTGGCGGCATCGCACAGCTACAAAATTTTACAAAAACTTATGTTACTTCTCCTATCTAGCTACCAGTGTATTACCAATCAGAAAATGTGGAAAAGATTAAATAAAAAATATGAAAACCCAAATTGTCTAGATAAAAACCATTGTAAGATTTTACACTGTGGTATCGGTAAGAAATAAATGAATGTGTTGATAGTCAAGTGTTTACTGCTAATCGAGCTGACTGACATTCCCAAACATTATGCTATGAAACAAATAAATACTTAATAATGTTCTTAACACCATTCTTATAGTGATGGAATGAATTGATAAGATTTACATTATTTAGTCAATTTTCCAAAACCTTATCTTCTCCTATCTTCTCTATCTAGCTACTATTGATAATTCAGTGTAAATTAAAAGATAGAGTAAATACATACATAATAAGAAAGAACATAATATGTTGTTAACATAATATGTATGTCATTTTTCAATTAGCAGAAACAATATTCTTGTTTTTTCTAATTAATTGTAACTGAAATATATTGCCAGTTCGAACCCAAAGAAATTAATTAGTTACTATGTCTTACATTCCTGCCAGATTTTGTCCAAACTGATGGACTAGGGCTTCAAATATAAAAAAATACATTAATTACCTATGGTATAGTAGGGATCACCTATTTAATTTATGTCTCCCACAATGTGCTTTCGGAGGCATATTAAGTATGTAAATGGTATGGATGGTTCATTACTGCACCTGTAATTACATACATTGAGCAACTATGCAAGTATTTCTACTACATAGGAAGACTTGAGAACATTAGTTGGTCACTATAAGTTGAAAGTGAACATTGTGCTAAGTTAACCTACAACATAATTTTACTAGCTCTGCCCGCAACTTTATATATTATACTCTTTATTGCATTTAAAAATACATAGGATAAATTGTCAATTACAAAGTTTGCAAGGGCGAACTTATCTCTAAAAGAGATCTCTTCCAGTCAACCCATGAATGTGTGTGAAAATGAATACGGTAGGCGACGTAGATGCAAAAAAGCGGTAATAAACAATACACAACAACATAAAACCGTTTAAGTATATAAATAAGATCTAAACCTACATAAAATACATATAAATAATTACACAAATAAATACAAAATAGATACATAAATAAATAAATAAATACATACGATATATTTATACTAAGTCGATAAAAAGTATAACTAAGTAAACATGATGTTAATAAGCTTGCACTGATTACGAGGTGATTTGTGATAAATAATAGTGCTTTAATCTGGACTTAAAAGAAGTTATCGATGGACTATCCTGGATAGAGGCTGGAAGATAGTTCCACATCTGAGCAGCGCGGAACGAGAAGGAGTGCAGGAAGAAATTAGTATTACCCTTAGGAAGGTCTAACATCTTAGTAATACAAGGACGCCTAGATCGAGAGGGCGGTGGAGACAACTGAAAACGGGACCTAAGGTAGGAAGGGGAATCAGGATCATTAAGGATTTTATATAACGATGAGAGGATGTGCACATTACGGCGATCCCGAATAGGAAGCCATTTTAACTCGACGCGAAATGTAGATACACGATCATACTTCCGTAAACCATAAATGAAGCGTATGGCTAAATTCTGGAGACGTTCGAGCTTGTTATGTAATTCTTCTGTCACATCCAAATAGCAGATATCAGCGTAGTCGAGAATAGGAAGAAGAAGAGATTGAGCTAGCATAATTTTGGTTTTGAAAGGGAGAAAATATTGGAGCCGTTTGAGAGAGTGATATGCGTAATGCATGCGCCTACTAACTTCACTTACCTGAGGTACCCATGACATATGGCAGTCCATAATTATACCCAGATTTCTCACCTTATCGGTGTATTTAATGACAGTACTGTTATAAATAAGAGGTGGCACCGAACAGAAATCGAGTTTGCTTCTAAGCCTACTGCTCCCGACGATCATTGCCTGCGATTTAATTGGGTTCACGAGTAACCCAAATGATTTGGCCCATTCTGAAATTGTAGATAAATCTTTATTCATATAAAAAACAGTCTGTGAGATCTCAGTCAAACTAGAATGCCGATAAATCTGTAAATCATCCGCATACAGGTGAAAAGAGGAAGACATAGCTTTGGAAATACTATTTATAAAAATAGAAAATAATAGGGGAGAAAGTACGCCACCTTGAGGCACACCAGCAGTTAACTGGCACCAATCAGACTTGGTATCATCTATTTTCACGCACTGCTGGCGGCCAAAGAGGTACGAACTAAACCATTGAATAGTTGGAAGCGAGATGTGAGCTGAGCGAAGAGTAGCCAGAAGTATGTCGAAGTCAACGGAGTTGAAAGCGCTACTAAAGTCCAGAAGACAAATTACGGTGAGTTTGGTGTTATCCATAGCACACCTAATATCCTCCGTAACATTTAGCAGCGCACCAACCGTACTGTGAGCTGGCCGAAAGCCAGATTGGAAGGGGCATAGTAAGCAGTGGGATGTGAAAAAGGAATATAATTGTTGATGTACAACAGATTCTAAGGCTTTGGACAGGAGAGGTAAAATAGAGATAGGACGATAATCTGATAAGGCAGAGGGATTTGGGGACTTAGGTAAAGGAATAACATTGGCCCTCTTCCACGATGTTGGAAAAACATTATTCGTCAAGGAGAAGTTTACAATGTGAGTAATGACAGAGATAATGTCATCCAACACGGGAAGAACCATATCGAGATTAATGCCATCACTTCCAATGGCTTTAGTAGTAATACCTCTGATTATCTTCGCCACAGAGTCCTCGGTCACAGGACTGAAAGAAAAAGGAGGGCAGTCAGGCGGGACAAGACTTGATAGATGAGAGAGAGAAGCCGATTTGGTGAGGATATCTAGAGTAATAGGTGGAATAGAGAAGTGAGTATTTAAAGTGTTTAGATCCACGGCACAATTAATTGAAACCGCGGGCTTGCCCACCCCAAAAGACCGAAGAAATTTCCATGTTAGATTGGTATCCATGTTACCAATTTGATCATGTATGTATTTCCGTTTAGCGTCCCTACACATTCTGTTACAGCGATTCCGTAAGATTTTATAACCATCTAAGTTAATCTGAGTAGGGTTGTCTCTATGACGCTTCTTTGCCCTATCACGTAAAACCATTACCTTTCTAATTTGTGACGTCAGCCAAGGAGCAGGCACATGTCTAACCCGGACAGGGCGAACCGGCGCATGAATGTCAAATAACCTGATCAACTCTGCCGTAAATTGGTCTACCATGAAATCTATGTCCCTGGAGCTATATAAAAGTGACCAGTCTATGCTACTAACATCACCTCTCAAACGGTCTATGTCCATATGCTTAAAATTGCGCTGCAGTAATACTTTACGTTTGGTTTTGGGAGGTCGCACTTTAAAAGTTAGGAAAAGAAGATCGTGGTGTGAGAAAGGGGCTGCTGGTTGGCCATAAGAAGTAACCATGTCGGGATTAGAGACTATAATCAAGTCAATAAGTGATGGCCTACAATGCGGATAGAAATGAGTGGGAGTAGACCTTGAGAGCACATGCAGATTCACGGAGGAAATTACATTAGAAAGTTTAATGGCCCTCGCGTCTTTTTTTTAACAGGCACGTATTTAGATCCCCCATAATTATTGTATAGTCAAACAAGGGCGTAAGGCTTTCAAGTAAGTTCTCCAGAGTGTCAAAGTAGTCCACCTTGTCATTTGGGCTGTACAGGCAACCCAGGAGGACCTTTCTATGGTGTAAGATTAATTCAATAAAAATGGTTTCCAAAGAACCACTACCAATGGATGATGAGCATTTAATAACATTGGCAGGAATGTGACCTCGTAGGTATATACCTACTCCTCCACCCCCCATGCCAATGCGATCATTGCGAAAAAGTTTGTAACCAGGAATAGAACATCCAGTGGATGCGAGAGAAGGCTTTAACCACGTCTCAGAAACCAGAATGCAATCGACTACGTTGTTGCTAAATGATGTAACAAGATCAATATAATGTCCAGGGATACTCTGCGCGTTAATGTGCACAAGAGACAGGAATTTAGAGGTTTTGTCAAAAATTGACACAAGTTTGTTATCTAGGAGGTCGCAGTCCAACATATCACAACTTTCAGCACTATCGTAATCCTCCGAAGAGCACGAAAAGTATTCATCGTTTACAAGCATTATATAAATATAAACTTAATAAAATAAATAAAATAAAATAAAAAACAAATAAAATAATAAATGACTTAATAAGCGTAACTAAAAATAAATACCTAAAACATAAAAATCAATCGATCAATTTTCCATTTACATGCAGAGGTTGACTGAAGGGAAAAAACTATAACAATAAAAAAGAAAAGTAAACTTAATAACTAGTGACTAACTTATATAGGTAATAACATAAAAATAAAGTTTTAAAAGTTGTAATAATACAAAAATATTTTTTTTTTTAATCTTTTGGCTGTATAAATACAGTACTTTGCCTTGTAAAAATATAGGTGACTTGACATTGTAGGGCTGACATGACATGACAATTTGACATTGACATATAAAACAAGAAAAATGTAATAAGCCTGTATACTTAGTATACTTTATTCGCATGTTATAATGTTCTATAGCCTTGCTCGATAAATGGAATATCCAACACAAAACGAATTTTTCAATTTGAATCAGTAGTTCACATTCAAACAAACAAACCCTTATTAAGCTGAGGAGTTTGTTGTTTATATTACACATGCATGAATAAATTTCAGTTTTTAGGCTAATAGTTCAATTAGTCTTCTATGTTATAATACACAAAAGACTAGCTTGCCACCAATGATGTTATATTATTCAAAAAGAGGTAGATAGGTTACCTTCATACTAATTCAAAGTCAAAAATGGTCTAAAACTCAGACCAACCAAAATGTCATTGTGTATACCTACTTATAGTTATAGGCACCTAAAGTCTACGATTTTATGTTGTTGTATGTTGCGAGTTAACATGGCCGTATTGTAAGTTGTGAGTAAGACAACATGATATCTAGCAATAGAGTAAATGAGAAAGATATAAGTATGTTGTGCTATGCTCGGGTGTGCTAATCAGCTTTCTTTTAGGGTGCCACTTTTTGCAAGCAAGTAACCTATCTACCTCTTTTTAAATATAATGCTTGCCACACAATACACAGACAAGACAAGCTCATTATAGTATACTTATGAACTGAAGTATGAAATGTAAAGTAAACTATGAAAAATGCAGCTTGTAACAACTAAACATTAAATGAATTTATATTATTCTGGATATCCTGGCATTTACTTGTCTTGATAGTTTACTTTGTAGTTAATTTATGAAAATGAACTACAAAGTAAATTGATTGATGCAATTGTTGAAGTTTAATAATTTACTTTGAAGTAGATTTTTGTGACTTCTAAAATATAACCTATGAATAATATGTATGAGAACATTTAATTGTTTTTTATAAATACAGTTGAAATAAGAAGTTTTATATCGTTAGAGGAAATAATTTTATGATTGTTACATTGTTGATACAGTGTTTAACGTTATGTTTTATTGTGTGTTGTAGTGGTAAATGCTTTAAAGTAAAACTAGAACAAACATCAAAAATTTTCGATATCTCACCTTGAATTGATATTAGTGCCTGCCTGATGTCACAATACCACAACACAGAGCTTGATCATAATTATTTTTTGTTAGATCTTGTTTAACTATTACGATTTAAGCAACAAATAAAGAGATAAAAAACCGTACACGAAATCGACTTAAAACTACTGATCTTCGGCAACCTTTTAGACATGTTTCCCTCATAGAAGGTTGCAAAGTGTTTTAGAAATAATAAAATAGTATTTCCACTATACAGGGTGTAAAAGACATGAACAGTCAAACGAAAACCATGTATTGTGCTCACCATCATAACGTTTTTTTTCCTTTAGACTATACCTGGGAAATTGATAGTTACGATTTTATTGAAGGTCAAAGTCATAATTTTTTTTTTAATTTTTTTATGAAAACGTATTCTATACGATATTTCTTAATTATTGTCCAAAAAAAATTATCATTTTTTTTAGTATTTCATAACAAAAAATGTCTTCAAAACGTTATCGTTCAATGTAGCTCACTCGATGCGCACGGACACTAACGAACGGGGCCGCCGTCTGACAAAAACATCACGGTTTTGCGAGTTGCGTGCGAGTTGAGCCCTTTACATTGCGCGTTACAATTTGCAATTTTTTTTAAAACCAAAAAATAAAAATCATTTCCCAGCAATATTTTTTTTGAAATATGTCTTATTTTGATGTATAGAATACATGGTTCTCGTTTGACTGTTCATGTCTTTTACACCCAGTATATTTAGGTTTGCGACGCTGTCTTTTATTTAAAATAATTAGGTAAACAAAGTATTCTGACGCCATTATATTTTCTAACTACCCAAATGTCACAATGACAGGTGTCAAATTGCTGTCAATTTACTCCAAAAGGCTCGGTATTGGTCGTTCTTAAGGAGCGCTTTCACCATTGGTTAGTTTTGTTAAACTATAGTTATTTTACACCAATTAGAAAAAAAAATCTTTCTTTCTAACGATGTCTACTATACAGTAGCTATAGATATGTATAATGGGTATCCGCACGTGCTGCCGGTTGTACATTATTCACACACGTATATTGTTTTTACTATATTGTATGCACTTCTTATTATTTCTCTTGCTTTTTACTTTTAACTGAATTATCTATGCTTCAAAGTTTTCTCATTGCTCTAAATTGAATAGTAGTAGTAGGTATCTTTGCATTCATATTGAAACTAGAAGCGATCATGCCGATTTTAAATAAATTAACTTGAAGAATTAACTTGTAATTATCTAGGGATAATTATGTAAAAATAAAACAAAATCACTGCAATCAACTAGTTCAATTTGTTCATTTACGAAAAAAACAGTAGTTATTATACACAACGTTATTTTATCTGAATGTTTGGACACATAGCATAATTAAATCATTAAAAAATATTAATCTTAAGAGGTATGTAAAATACACGAATTTTAACCCTTTTTCATTATTATCAAAGTATATCTACGTAAATGAAACCAAAAATAATAATACAATCTCAGTAGGTCCCTATAAAAAACAACATTATTCAAAAGGAAGTGGTGTGTCTTCCAGGTAAAGATGTCCTGCTACTACATCCTCGTCAGTTTCGCATACCAAAGCTTCATAAAAACCAAGATAGTGACGTGGAATGTCATGAGTTTTACAAAGACTTAACAAGTCTGAGTGCAATGCTTTTGGCACAGGAAATGGTTGACTGAATTGGATCGATTGGAATTTCAGCAGTAGGAGTATCTGCAGCACGGAGTATTTGTGCACCTCGTGTACGTCCACTAGTCGTCCTTTTCGAGTTGATAAATACGAAGATAAGTCACAAAATAACAAATATTTATTTCTGTAGCATTTTAGCTTGCATTCAGCAGCCATGTTGTTAAAGGGTTACTGCCTTCACTAAAACTGAAGTTCAACGATTCTACAAGCTGCTAGAAAAACTAATGGGAAAATAACATTTTTTTTACAGACAAACATGTACAATTCCGACGAAACCAGCATTTCTACCGTCCAATATCCTGGAAAATATTATCTGCAACGGGACAAATGAAATTAAGGTCTATTACAAGTTGCGAAAGGGGTAAGAATATCACACTGCTCTGTACCATGAATACTGCAGGTGGATGTGTCCCCCCAATGTTCATTTTTCCCTGAAAGAGGATGACCCCAACACTTGGAAAGGATGGTACATACAACAGGAGCTTTATATAAATGTTCCGACAACGGATGGATAAATGAAGAACTTTACTTTGTATGTCTCTAGCACTTTATCCAGTATACCAACCTTCTGCAGGAGAACCTATTTTATAAGTATTGGATAATCATGACAGTCACATTTCTCTGGCCATCTATGAGTATTGTAAGAAAAACTTTATCCATATGCTATCTCTACCGGTTTACCCTTGTTTGGTATAACAACGTTTGCTCGAAAATCGTTTCGTCTAATTTTAGTTGCAATAAAGTCATTTCGCATAATTATTCATTTGACCGAATATTTAATTGGTAGAATTTTATTTAGCATAATTATTTATTTGACATAATGTCATTTCACCGAATTTTCATTTGCACTAATTTTATTTAACCTAATGTTTAATTGGTAGAATTTTATTTAGCATAATTATTTATTCGACATAATGTCATTTCACCGAATTTTCAAATGCACTAATTTTATTTAACCTAATGTTTAACTAGACTAATAATGATTTGGTCGAAAGATCGTATCGAATATTCAGTTCAGTAATAATTCAGTGAAAACGCCCTAAAGTCGCTTCTGGCACTCGCCGGCCGCTGCCGCGGCACGCTCGACGTCAGACATGAACACAGACGAGTTATGCCAGGATGACGATAGTGACGATGCAGAAGATGCAAGTACCTTATGTCTTCTATGTGTTGAATTCGGACAAGACAATGCAAAATGGTACCGGTGCATTTCTTGTGGGCTCCGGGCTCATGCCGAATGTACTGGATGGGACTCTGCGGACAATTATGTGTGCGATATGTGTTGATCACCATTGCCCACGTGCTGATCACAATTGCCAACCGATGTTGGCCATGGTGAACGAACTTATTTTTTTTTATTTTATTACACTAAAATTAATCAACCAAAGTGATGATATGAAAGTTGATCTCAATTGATAGTTATGAAAGTAAAGTTTGTAATAAGAACAGAACAATAAATATTTTTACAACTGCTTTAATTAGAAAAATAATATTATATTTTTTATGCAGATCACTCAAAATATTATTATAATTACATTACTCTGATAAACGTCTATTAATTTATCATGAAAAAATGGTAGGTAGGTAGGTATTATAATATGTACTTACAGCATTGTTTATTGAAAATCGATCGATATATTTTTATTTCATGGAAGAAAACAATGATTGCTATTATTCGTTAACGTTTAAAATAATGTGTAAAGCAATGTTTATTGTGAATCGGTATACAAAGTTTATTTCGGGGGACAGAACCGCAATGGCCGTTACTTGTAGAATGTTGAATTTTTTTTTTAATCAAATCACATAGCACTATTATTCCGGTAAATAAAATTCAACTAATGAACGGGGAATAACGAGTCTATCCCCATAGTGATTATGCTAAATCAGCCAGTATTTACATTAAATGTATGAAAAAAAATCACAAGGTGTAATAGGGTCTGTAGATTACGAAAATGGCTTAATCGGAAAACGGCTGCAATGGCTATTGCTGTAGTGTTCCAGGGACCCATCGATTTAATCTTTTCTTGGGTTATTTCGTCCTTGTTCTGTATGTTGCATATTTCGTTGTTTAATTGGTTTACTTTTTGGGTTAGTAGTTCAGTAGTTGAGTTTATTGTTTTAATTTCGTTTTTTATCTCAGATATTTCATTTCTAATTTGATTCAGACTTTCGGTTTGTGATTTACCAAATTCCTCAAAAAATTTCATTATGTCTGAACGAAAATTCGAGAAATCGTCCTTATAATCATGTATTTCCGTGCGCTCCTTGCGTTTTCTTGGATAAGCGTTTATATACGAGTCCTCGCTATCCATTGTTGATAAGTTCGGCACGGATCCGCCCGCGCTCTCGCTTCCGCTTATGAACATGTTACAAGGCGGAGTTCTTTGTACACTCATTGTTCGTCAGGTAAGCGCAACCGCTCTATTCAGTAATAAGTGTGAGCGGCACAAAAGATGAAATAGATAGTGTTTGCGTTGTATCTTCGCGTGCGCCGGCCACTGCGATTAATGTGAACACAATCGGAAGGTTGTTAGTGCGCGCGACTAATATTTCGTAATTTGTTCACTATCACTATAGCTTTAATGATCACTTTAGATTAAACAGTTTTTAAGATTAAAATCTGTTTTCGATAACTAGCGTGTATGCGACTGCTTCCGACAGCTACCAGAACCGTACTCATTGACGCCCCGACGACGTATCATTCATGTTGTGGTACTTCGATATCATTACGACGGAAAATTTAATTCAAATTGCAGTTATAGCATTTAACATACTTCGAAACATCATTGTTTATTGAAAATCGATCGAAATTATTGAACTTTTTCACATTTCTCTTGCATAAACCGATAGAGTTACTTCTTAGGAAGATAAAGAAACAAAAAACTGAAAATCACGCAAGTGCCAGATCTGGGATTATACTTAGGGACCGTCGAAATATTCATGAAAAAGTGTGGTGCATCAACTTATTCTATGAATACTTAGCATTATCCATTGAAATTATGGTCATATGGGTTCATATTGTAATCAACATTGACAGCTCTTAAATGGCTCTTAACAATGGAAAGAATCAATGGAATTAAACTACATTCTGTCCAAAATAAAATTGAAGATAGAGGTAGGTATACGAAGAAGACGTATCAATAAAGTTTAAACATCTACATATCTTGGAAAAATAATGAAGCAACCATAGCAAACTAAAAAATCAATCGCAAAGCAAAATTAGCTTTAAATTATCTCAGTTGGTGGATCAAAGTCAAAGTCAAAATTACTTTATTCATTTAGATAGATAGATAGATAGATAGAATATTCTTTATTGTACACCAAATAAATTTTAAGTATAAAATACAAAAGATGAAAACAACACATATAAAGACAATGTACAATGGGCGGTCTTATCGCTGTAGAAGCGATTTCTTCCAGACAACCTTTGGATGGACAGGATAGACATGTTATAATAATAATAATAATAATAATATAATAATAATAAATCATTTATTTGCAGAATATGGTTACAATGGTGTTCACAATAAATAGTATTTTCTGACATATTCGATCGTTTATCGACGTGCAAAAATTTTTATATTCTATTTCTAACTAACAGCGCAGAATGTCAAATACATTAAAATCAATCATTATCATTATCAATTACATATATCAGGATGTTAAAAGAAAACAAGAGTTTATTTAATAATACAAAATGTCAAGAACATAAAATATAACTAGTTTTTATAATGTAACGTTTTAAACAATAGGGTCAAATTAGTTTACATTTACAATTTCGTCAGTTTTCATTCATTTTGTCAGATAAATATTCCGTAACATTATAATACATTTTAGACATTAAAAAAGTATGTAATTTGTTTCTAAATTTAGTTAGAGGCAAATCACGAATGTTGTCAGGTAGCTTATTAAACATTTTTATTGCCATACAATACGCACTTTTCGAGTGCAATGCTAACCTTCTTGGCGGGATAAATAAATTATTTTTGTTTCTACCTCTTCTATTTGAGATAGCACTGTTTTCTTTAAAAATAAATTCGTATTTTTTAACAAATAGTCCCATTTTAAATATATATTGACAAGGGAGAGGTAGTATATTTAACATTTTAAATAAAGGTTTACAACTATCTAAATATTTGGCGCCACAAACAGACCTTACACATTTTTTTTGCGTTCTGAATACTCTTATCATGTCTGTTGAATTGCCCCACAGTATAATGCCATACCGCAGAACAGAAGAGACATAACCATGATATGCTGTAAGAGCAGCTTCTTTCGATGTTGTTTGTCTAATCCTATTTATTACATAGACAAATCTATCAAGTTTTTTAACTATAGCATCCACATGAGCTTTCCAATTACAAAATTCGTCTAAGGTAATGCCTAAAAATTTTGTTTTGTTTACATTGTCAATGTTTTCCTCATTGTGATGTATATTAAAGTTACTTTCTAGACTATTATAAGTTTTAAATTGTATATATTTTGTTTTATTTACGTTTATTTTTAAATTATTTAATTCTAGCCATTTTATTATTTTATTAAATGCAGTATTGGCAATATCTTCTACTTCATTAGTACTCTTACCCTTTATTATAATAGTAGTATCATCGGCAAACATTATGCATTTTTGATCAGTGGCGTTGGGTAAATCATTTATGTATAATAAAAATAACAAGGGGCCTAGTACGCTCCCTTGCGGGACACCAGTTTTTTTAGCATAATATCCGCTTCTATATTTTTTTTTATTTTTTCCTTCTGTTATTGTAATTTCTACACACTGCTCTCTATCTTTGAGGTAACTTTCTAATAACGTGAGTGCAGTTCCACGTATACCGTATCTTTCCATCTTCCTAAGTAGTAAAGGATGAGACACAAAATCAAATGCTTTGCTCATGTCTAGAAATATTGCTATTGTTTTGAGTTTTAAGTCTAGATTTTCGGTGATATTTTTAATAAGATGAAAGCAAGCAAGGGTAGTTGAGCTGTTTTTTCTAAATCCGAATTGTTCATGTTTTAGTAGCTTCTCAGCGGATATAAAGTTGTAAATTTTATTGGATATGACTCTTTCAAATATCTTTGAAAAAATTGGAACTAACGTTATCGGTCTATAGTTTTCAAGCATATCATCGGGGCCATTTTTATGCAGTGGTTTTACTACGGATAGTTTCAATTTGGAAGGAAAATGACCTTGACTTAAAGATAAGTTTATTAGGTGAGTCAAAGGTATTGTAATATAGTTTCTTATTTTCTTAATTATATTAGTATTTATGTCATCGTATCCCGTTGAATTTGTTTTTTTTTAGTCCTACAATTATATTGTATACGTCATTATTATTTACTGGTCCAAAAAATATACTATTACTATGAAATGGTATTTTATTTAAGGCTGTCTTATAATCTATGTTATTGTCAAAATTATTATTATTAGTCAAATTTATAAAATAATTATTCAATTCTGAGCAAATGTCTTTTGGGTTTGTAATGTCAGTACTATTATTTAGTTTAATTTTACGTACTTCAGATTTTGATGAAATACCTTGTGAATAATCTTTGATAACCTCCCATGACGCTTTGCATATGTTAGTAGAGTTTTTAATATATTGAGTATTTATATTTCTTTGAGCCTGATGAATACATTTTTTGAGTATCTTAGCATATCGCGTGTAATTGTTTTTTATTTTTTGTTTATTGGATGATGCAAGCCGAAGTTTTAAGTAAAGTTGTCTTTTACGAATACAACATCTCCTTATACCAAATGATAACCATTTATTTTTTATTATTTTATTTATTTTTTTTATAAGGGAAGTGGTAGGTGTACCGTTACTAAGTTGTTAGTATATTGGCTAAAACAAAATATTAATACATAATATTCTATACCAACTTATACATATACATACATATTACCTACATACCTACAAATACATATATGTCATATATTGCAACAAATACATACATATTTATCTATAAATAGTATATATCAACATATACGTACAATATACATACTATTATATACATACATTCATATTTATGGATGAATAAAGAAATACTTAGTTACTAAAATTATGTTGAGATTGAGAGATAGTGCTCTTTTACTAGGTTTACAAATCTTTCTCGCGACTGAGCTTTTCTTACTGACGTCGGCAATTCATTCCACAAAACAACCGCTTGAACCGTATAAGATTTGGCATAGAATTTGGTGCAATGCATTGGGACACTCAACCTTAGATTAACGAGACTCTGATCGTAATTTTGCAAAACAAATACCCTCGGTATGTCCCTGTTTCTTACAAAAAGTGCAAGAGTTACTAGTTCCCGGCTGAATATTATTAGGAGTGATATTTGATTTTGTGCGTTTACACTCACGACTTAAATGACCCCGTAGGCCACAGTTAAAACATTTTGGGGGTGGACGGGCGTTCGAAGTATGAGGAACGGGTTTCTTAGAGATAGTTGGCCTATCGGTTTTTACTCTATTTGGTTTAGTGTAAATTGACAGAAAGGAGACTATACTGTCTGGTGTTAGTTCGGCATTAGCGGCAGCGGCACGTATTTGAGGACTATCTATGCCGCGTATAACAATTAGAGTCCTCAATTCGTCGCTAAGTCCTTGAACGACCCTAAGACGTAATAAAGTGCGGCGCGCATATTCCGCGTACGTAGGGTATTTGTCCGAGGTTGCATTCATTGCGTCAAACAAAATATTTGCATAATCTAACTTAGTAGGACAAAGTGGTTTAAATTCTTTTTTGAAATTAGACCACGTTCTGTCATTCGTAACCCATTCGCCTAACCAGACCCTAGCATCGCCTTTAAGACAAGAAGCCACACGAGACAAGCACTCGTGGTCACTCCAACCATTGGCGTCTCGAGCACGATCCACCTCATCGCACCATGCTTCAATGTTATTAATTGTTGGATCAAAGTTAGAAACATAATAATTATGTGACTTGTTCGGCTGTAATGTCTTAATTGCTTGCATTAGAGCATGCGCGAGGGTTGATGCCTCGGAAGGTGGAGCAACCGATTCCGCGGAAGGGTAGGCATGCAAATTATTCGAGGGTACTGGACTCGGCGTTCGCGTCACCGGTATAAGTTTAGAACGTGAGTGGGGTTTATCGGAATCACGAATATTGCTGCGCGACCGCTCCCGTGAACGTATACGAGAATCGTCTCTTTCCTTCGAACGAAAGTAACGACGACCCGTACCGCGCGAGCCGGACGAATCTCGATTACGCGAGGTGCTTCGAAGATCGCGACGCCTACGTTCATTCGAAATGTATCGCGACTTATTGTGAGCGCGGTCACGAGATTCACTCCGCGAGTCACCCCTATCACGCAATCTACGTGGTCTGCGACCGCGTGACTTGCTTCTTGAATCACGCTCCCGATCCCGCCGATCGTGGCTACGCGATTTCGACCGCACCATATTCACAAAATTAACACGAAACACACAAAAATATCAACACAGTACGCAATTAAATAAGCAAGCAATCTTTAATCAAAATGTAACGAAAAAGAAAGATAAGAAAAGAAAATAATAATAAAAGTGTATACAAAAGTGGGTAGATGTTTTCTTTATCCCACTTCTGATTTTAGGATCAGAAGAAAGAAATTATAAAAAAAAGAAACACTTTTATCAACAACAACTTAATTTTATCTTTTTATCACAATTTAGAAAACTAATTAAACTAAAGTACACTTTATTAATCACTCACACTTAAAAGATTGCACACTCACAATAATCACGACTGAATTATAAAACACTTTACTTAACTTAAGAATTACCGACTTGCAAAATCACCAAGACAACCGACAGCGATTCCGCCAGAGATCCGTCCGCTTCGCGCGCCAAGAAGTGAATGCCCGAGGCGCACGCGCCGCTCGGCTTTTATACTTGACACGTAGGGTAGGGATTTTTCCAGTGGCAGTTTGCTTACAATATCATAAAATTTTACATTATGGATATTGAAACTAATTATGATGATTATTTTTCTTTGAGTAGCGAGAGTGCCTCTCCAGGAAGCTCTAACGACAGCTTTGAAAGTTTACCAAATCTTGATGATAATCTGGATTCTGTCTTCTCTGATGTTCCCAACAATTTTAATGTAGTCCATATAAATGCTCAAAGCATTCCGGCTCACTCCTCTGACTTAATTGCTACTTTCGATTGTAAGAACATACACGCTATTCTTGTCTCCGAGACCTGGCTGAAGCCTGGTCTCCCTTCCACGTCCTATTCCTTGCCTGGGTTTCATTTAATTAGAAATGATCGTGTTCCTCGCGGCGGTGGTGGAGTTGCTGTTTATCTTAGGGCACATATTCCTTTTTCCATTATCGACATGTCCCCGCAGCCTCCACAAATAAACGCCGGTGAACATCTCTTTCTGGAATTAATATTAAATCACACCAAGGTACTACTGGGAGTGTATTACTCACCATCCATCAATGTTAACTTCTTCTCTTCGTTCGAATCCATCTTGGAGAAATTACTTCCATTATATAATCATACCATAATAATGGGTGATTTCAATACGTGCCTTCTCAAAAACGATTCTCGTTCTTCTTCTTTCCTTTCTCTCTTACAATCGAACAATCTGTTTTTGCCACCCCTGAACGCTACTCACCATTTTCCCCACTGTACACCTTCTCTTTTAGATCTCATTCTCGTCTCGTCCACTAATAATATCGTCAGGCATGGTCAATTCCCTGCTGATGCTTTCTCCTACCACGATTTAATTTTCCTGTCATACAAAGTCCGTCCTCCCAAAATTAAGCCCAGGATCCTTCAGCAGCGTAATTTTGGCAGTATGAACATCGAGGAACTTTGCAAAGATGCCCGTAATCTCGACTGGTCATCAGTTTACATGACCGATAGTGTTAATATGAAACTTGGTTTCTTAACTGCACGTCTACAAGAACTATACGACAAGCATGCGCCTATTCGGACCATAAAAATGAAACACCTTCCGTCACCATGGGTTAACGATGAAATTAAAACACTGCTGCTTAAAAAGGCTGCCACCAAGACGAAATATAAGCATCGACCTACGGTATCAAATTGGGAAAAATACACTGCTATTCGTAATCACTGCAATAAGGTGTGTAGGAATGCTCAGCGCCGTTTCTTTCATAGTTCTATTGAAAATGAAGATCCAGCCACGGTCTGGAAATTCCTCAGATCAATGGGGATTGGAAAACAACGTTCCTTAACTCCTTCTAAAACACTAGATATTAATTCTTTAAATCAACATTTCGTATCTGTACCCAATTCTTACACTAAATTTAGATAAAACCACGTTTATCACTTTCTCTATCAGACCCTCAGCCCAGCCACCACTAAATTCCATTAAACTAAAAGCTCACACATGCTCAACAACTGCTTTATCCTCTTCTTGTTCTTGCCTTTCTCTTAAGAGATCTACATCAGTTCGGTACCTTGGTGTACAGCTAGATCAGTGTCTGAACTGGTATGAACATATTCAGTCCTATTCTGCTAATAAAATTAAGACCACCTGGAAAATTATAAACCAAGAAACTGGTAAAACGTCATTTAAAGATAGGTCTTTTGAAATTAATATTAATGGTAAAATGGTAAAAACGGATGAAGCAGTGGCAAATGCTTTGGAGGCCTTTTTCTCAGACATTCCCATGAAAATCACTAGTAAACTGAATTCATCTACTGAATTTGCGGTTTCCTTTTTAGAATCTAGTGTTGATAAATGTGATATTTCTTTTAACTTTCATGAAATTAATGACGATTACATTATAAAAACGTTTAAATCTTTAAATAAGAAAAAGACGGAAGATCTATGGGGTTTATCGGTTACAGTTATAACAGCAATAATTAAAGTAATTTCCCCATATTTAACGATTATTTTTAATAAATGCATTGAAGATGGGGTTTTTCCCGATTTAATGAAATGTAGTAAAATTATACCTTTGTTTAAGTCTGGGGATAAATGTGATCCCACTAATTTTCGTCCCATATCCATTTTACCAGCGTTAAGTAAAATATTTGAGAAAGTTATTTACAATCAATTGCTTTCTCATTTTACATTGAATAAACTGTTTCATGACAGACAATTTGGTTTTACTAAGGGTAGAAATACGACAGATGCAGGTGTTGCGTTAATGAAACATATATTTGATGCTTGGGAAAACAAACAAGATGCTCTAGGTGTCTTTTGTGACTTGTCCAAAGCCTTCGACTGTGTAGAACATAAAACCTTATTGGCCAAATTACAACATTATGGCGTCTCAATGAACTCAATAAAAATAATTGAATCATACCTGAGTGACCGATTACAAACAGTAGTTATAAATAAAGCGAAGTCTTCAGGGGCCCCTATGCTCATGGGCGTGCCGCAGGGTTCGATATTAGGTCCGTTACTTTTTTTGATTTATGTAAATGACCTGCCTTACTATGTAAGCAACTTATGTGAGACGGTATTATTTGCAGATGATACTTCCCTTATTTTCAAACTAAATAGACAAACAGAAAATGTTGACGATGTGAATAATGCCCTTTCCAAAGTAATGTGTTGGTTTACTAATAATAACTTGTTACTAAATTCAAATAAAACTAAATGTATCAAATTTTCGTTACCAAATGTCAAGCAAGTCAGTACAAATATTAAAATTAACGAAGAAATTATACAATGTGTTGACTCAACAGTATTTTTAGGAATAACTTTAGATTCACGTCTACAATGGAATCCTCATATTACTACACTATCAGGAAGACTTAGCTCTGCTGCTTTTGCTGTTAAAAAGATTTGATTATTGTCTGATGTTGAGACGGCAAGACTTGTATATTTCAGTTACTTCCATAGTGTTATGTCATATGGTATATTGCTGTGGGGATCAGCAGCTGATATTCAAGACTTTTGTATTACAAAAGAGAGCCGTACGTGCCATTTATAAATTAAGACCTCGTGACTCGCTTAGAGAGTTATTTAAAGTAATAAATATTTTCACGGTTGCTTCCCAATATATATATGACAACATTATGTATGTTCATAAAAATTTACATACATTTTTGAAGAAAAGTGATTATCACAATTTAAACACAAGAGGTAGAAATAAACTTGCTGTTCCAAGTTTCAGATTTCATAAAACTAGTCACTCATTCATGGGGAAATGTATACAAATATATAATAAACTCCCACATCATGTAACTGAACTTCCGTCACATAAATTTAAGCTTCATATTAAACAAATTTTAATGAAGAAAGCGTATTATAAAGTTCAGGAATATATAGATGATAAAAATGTGTGGACACATCCAAATGTGCTCGATTCTCCATTGTAATCTAGTGAGATATCAATATGTGTAAAAAATTAATTTTCTAATTGACAAGATTGTAAGGAAAGATGTCTTAAATCACTTTTTTTATATATATTTTTTATTTTTATTTTAAGTTTAATTATTAGTCTTTATTTTAATAAATTATTATGATTAATTATTAAAGACTTGACAATGTGAATTATGACTCTTTCCAAATCAATACTATAAAAACTGTACAGGGAGGATAAAACTTGTTGAGTTTCTTGCCGGTTCTTCGCAGAACAAGGCCTCCTGGTAGACTCTCGAACCGATGGCATCAAAATTGACTTTCATAAGTGTACAAATTGTACCTAAATTCTTGTGTGGGTAGTTGTGGGAGTGAGTTGTCAAAAATTTGCTCTTATCTTAAAATTGTATATTTATTGATATAAAATAGTTAAATTATATTTTTTTATGTTCACAATTATATGGTGAAATAATACACTCACTCGCCTGGTGCAATTCCTTTTATTTGCTACTTTCACTTGGAAGAACAGAACATGGAAGAATTGAAGCAGTCTATGGCAGATATGATGGCACTGTTTAATAAGCGAATGACACAGTTTGAAGGAGAGCTTAAGTCACCGTCTACTTCAGCTACGAGTACCGAAACACTAGCATCTGATTTCACAACCTTTAGGGTGTTTATATTGGATTCACTCAACGCACTCCAGTAGCAAATACAGGTTCTTGCACGCAGTGTAGACCGAATAGAAATGCAAGGAAGGAGAAAGATTTTGCTTCTACATGGTTTACCCGAAGACAAAACTGAAGACTTGAGTGCTACTGTGACTACTACAATCAATAGCAAGATGCAGACAGTCTTCAAGGCTGAAGATATAAAGAGGTGTCATCGGATGGGGCGTGTGCATTCTCAGAAGCCTCGTCCAGTGCTTGTAAAATTTCAGCAGACAGTTCTTCGTGATAAGATTTGGTTTGCCAAGAAAAATCTCAAAGGTACCGGCATCACCATCTCGGAGTTCTTGACTCGAGATCGTCATGAGGTGTTCATGGCAGCTAGGGAGCGGTTTGGCGTTACAAGGTGTTGGACAAAAGGCGGATGTGTTTACGTTCATGGTCCAAATAACACAAGGCATCGTGTATGCACCGTAAATGACCTCAACGCAATTGAACCGGAGCTCCGAAAACCAACGTCAACAGCAACATCGAAGGTACCGGCTAAAACCAAGAGAACAGCTGCCCTTAAAAAGTAGTTTCGTGTGTGTTTCTCCCTTTGACCTCTCAAAGTCATTTACTACCGGTACTTGTGATTTTCTTTTCTTTCTTTCCATTGTGTGTGTTCCTTTTTGTAAAGTATTATTTTTTTCAAATGTACCCGAACTGTTTTTACTTGCAATTCACATAAACTAAAAGTAGGTTGCCACAGATTAGAAAGAATATGTCTAATACCAATTGTCAAAATTTTTGTTGTTTAGTTCTCTCTTTTAGGGATGGCAAAGGGATCTAGCCCATACAGCCATGTCTTTAATTTTTCGAGTTTACTTCATGTTTTCTTACCTTCTTTAGATTAAATTAACTAAGTTCTTTTGTGATGCTCAATGAATCTAAATCCTTGTAAATCTTATTGTTTTTTTTAATGACTTTGAGAGTTTGTATCTTTTTTTTTTATGTCACTTTAAGCTTTGAAATGCTCCTTTTCAACAAAATTTGTGTCTTCTAATAATATAAACTGGCGGGTGGGCAGTGACAGTGAGTAAATTCTTAGATATTATTTTTATTATTATATATTTTTATTATTATTTATATTAATAACTCGTATATATTATATTATAGTCTTTATTTATATATTTTTAGGATCAGAAGAAAGAAATTATAAAAAAAAGAAACACTTTTATCAACAACAACTTAATTTTATCTTTTTATCACAATTTAGAAAACTAATTAAACTAAAGTACACTTTATTAATCACTCACACTTAAAAGATTGCACACTCACAATAATCACGACTGAATTATAAAACACTTTACTTAACTTAAGAATTACCGACTTGCAAAATCACCAAGACAACCGACAGCGATTCCGCCAGAGATCCGTCCGCTTCGCGCGCCAAGAAGTGAATGCCCGAGGCGCACGCGCCGCTCGGCTTTTATACTTGACACGTAGGGTAGGGATTTTTCCAGTGGCAGTTTGCTTACACGGCCTCTCCTGACCGTGTGTCGTCCTCGACACGGGTTCTAGGAGTGGTGCCACTAAGTTCGGGGTCCATGACTTCATCTAGAAGAGGCATAGATGGTGCGGTAGTTACGTTAGATGAGGCAGGCGGTGCATTGCAGGATTCATCTTCGTCTTCATCTGAAAGCGCAATTATTTATCAAAGTATTAAGAAAGGAAAATAATATTAGCCTCATCCAACCGTACATTCCATCAATCTCTCTTTCACTCAACATTTACTTAATTCATACTTCAACTCTGTTATACTCTGCACACAACACCTTTCATCCATCATCGCAATGAATACATCCCTTCTTTACACATTACATCAAATAATTTTACAACAGCAACAGGTTAACCATTAAGGCTCACCCGTGCAGCAACTTGGGGCCCACCAAGCGCTAACGGCGACGAACGCCAGGGTGTAGCGACGAACGCTCGGGTTGCATAGCTTCCCCACCCAACACACTAGGCGACACACGCCACAGCAGCATTCAACTCACTCTCGAAGAACGCTGCGCAAGACTCAGGACACCACTCGCCCTTCCACGGCACCATATGTTGTGCCGCCGCCTGCGTCGTCTTGCCATAGCCACCGCTAAGCAGACGAAGCGCGTAGCGCAGATCATTCATTTTATTCAAATATCCTTCCTTGCATTTCTATTCGGTCTACACTGCGTGCAAGAACCTGTATTTGCTACTGGAGTGCGTTGAGTGAATCCAATATAAACACCCTAAAGGTTGTGAAATCAGATGCTAGTGTTTCGGTACTCGTAGCTGAAGTAGACGGTGACTTAAGCTCTCCTTCAAACTGTGTCATTCGCTTATTAAACAGTGCCATCATATCTGCCATAGACTGCTTCAATTCTTCCATGTTCTGTTCTTCCAAGTGAAAGTAGCAAATAAAAGGAATTGCACCAGGCGAGTGAGTGTATTATTTCACCATATAATTGTGAACATAAAAAAATATAATTTAACTATTTTATATCAATAAATATACAATTTTAAGATAAGAGCAAATTTTTGACAACTCACTCCCACAACTACCCACACAAGAATTTAGGTACAATTTGTACACTTATGAAAGTCAATTTTGATGCCATCGGTTCGAGAGTCTACCAGGAGGCCTTGTTCTGCGAAGAACCGGCAAGAAACTCAACAAGTTTTATCCTCCCTGTACAGTTTTTATAGTATTGATTTGGAAAGAGTCATAATTCACATTGTCAAGTCTTTAATAATTAATCATAATAATTTATTAAAATAAAGACTAATAATTAAACTTAAAATAAAAATAAAAAATATATATAAAAAAAGTGATTTAAGACATCTTTCCTTACAATCTTGTCAATTAGAAAATTAATTTTTTACACATATTGATATCTCACTAGATTACAATGGAGAATCGAGCACATTTGGATGTGTCCACACATTTTTATCATCTATATATTCCTGAACTTTATAATACGCTTTCTTCATTAAAATTTGTTTAATATGAAGCTTAAATTTATGTGACGGAAGTTCAGTTACATGATGTGGGAGTTTATTATATATTTGTATACATTTCCCCATGAATGAGTGACTAGTTTTATGAAATCTGAAACTTGGAACAGCAAGTTTATTTCTACCTCTTGTGTTTAAATTGTGATAATCACTTTTCTTCAAAAATGTATGTAAATTTTTATGAACATACATAATGTTGTCATATATATATTGGGAAGCAACCGTGAAAATATTTATTACTTTAAATAACTCTCTAAGCGAGTCACGAGGTCTTAATTTATAAATGGCACGTACGGCTCTCTTTTGTAATACAAAAGTCTTGAATATCAGCTGCTGATCCCCACAGCAATATACCATATGACATAACACTATGGAAGTAACTGAAATATACAAGTCTTGCCGTCTCAACATCAGACAATAATCAAATCTTTTTAACAGCAAAAGCAGCAGAGCTAAGTCTTCCTGATAGTGTAGTAATATGAGGATTCCATTGTAGACGTGAATCTAAAGTTATTCCTAAAAATACTGTTGAGTCAACACATTGTATAATTTCTTCGTTAATTTTAATATTTGTACTGACTTGCTTGACATTTGGTAACGAAAATTTGATACATTTAGTTTTATTTGAATTTAGTAACAAGTTATTATTAGTAAACCAACACATTACTTTGGAAAGGGCATTATTCACATCGTCAACATTTTCTGTTTGTCTATTTAGTTTGAAAATAAGGGAAGTATCATCTGCAAATAATACCGTCTCACATAAGTTGCTTACATAGTAAGGCAGGTCATTTACATAAATCAAAAAAAGTAACGGACCTAATATCGAACCCTGCGGCACGCCCATGAGCATAGGGGCCCCTGAAGACTTCGCTTTATTTATAACTACTGTTTGTAATCGGTCACTCAGGTATGATTCAATTATTTTTATTGAGTTCATTGAGACGCCATAATGTTGTAATTTGGCCAATAAGGTTTTATGTTCTACACAGTCGAAGGCTTTGGACAAGTCACAAAAGACACCTAGAGCATCTTGTTTGTTTTCCCAAGCATCAAATATATGTTTCATTAACGCAACACCTGCATCTGTCGTATTTCTACCCTTAGTAAAACCAAATTGTCTGTCATGAAACAGTTTATTCAATGTAAAATGAGAAAGCAATTGATTGTAAATAACTTTCTCAAATATTTTACTTAACGCTGGTAAAATGGATATGGGACGAAAATTAGTGGGATCACATTTATCCCCAGACTTAAACAAAGGTATAATTTTACTACATTTCATTAAATCGGGAAAAACCCCATCTTCAATGCATTTATTAAAAATAATCGTTAAATATGGGGAAATTACTTTAATTATTGCTGTTATAACTGTAACCGATAAACCCCATAGATCTTCCGTCTTTTTCTTATTTAAAGATTTAAACGTTTTTATAATGTAATCGTCATTAATTTCATGAAAGTTAAAAGAAATATCACATTTATCAACACTAGATTCTAAAAAGGAAACCGCAAATTCAGTAGATGAATTCAGTTTACTAGTGATTTTCATGGGAATGTCTGAGAAAAAGGCCTCCAAAGCATTTGCCACTGCTTCATCCGTTTTTACCATTTTACCATTAATATTAATTTCAAAAGACCTATCTTTAAATGACGTTTTACCAGTTTCTTGGTTTATAATTTTCCAGGTGGTCTTAATTTTATTAGCAGAATTTTTAATTTTATTACTAAGGAAGTTTGCTTTTGCAACATTACAAACCCTTTTAAATATTTTAGAATAATTTCTGACATAATTTATAAATAACTGGTCTGTGGACATAGACTTTTCATAATATAAATCATATAATTTTCTTCTACTAACATATATGCCTGGGGTAGCCCAATCACTAAATTTCTTTTTTGAGTTAAGTGAAACAGTTTTTTGTTTAAATATACTATTAAATTCTAAATTTATTTGATTAAATAAATTTTTATACATTTTATTTGAATCATCACAATATTGTAAGAAATGAAGTCTATGTTCAATATTATTTTCGAAAATCTTCATGCGACTGCCCGTTATTGGTCTAAAAGTAATTTTTGTTACTAGATTAACATTACGGCGCTCAATAGTGATTTTCTGTCCACTATGATCTGAGTTTACACAGTTGAGTATAGATTTTTCAAGTATATTACAATTACAGAAAATGTTATCCAAGCAAGTAGCTGTAGTAGGGGTGATTCTGGTAGGTTCAAAGAAAGCATAATAAAGATTAAAAGATCTAAATAAATTAATGAACCTATTTGTGTATGGACTTGGTACTAGAATATTTAAATTGAAGTCCCCACAGACAACTATCTTCTTGTTATTGCTACAAATAATATTTAGAACATTTTCCATTGTAGTTTCAAACAGATCATAGCGACACCTGCAAGGAAAAACATCGTAACTCAGTTTTAGGCGCTTTTGAGATAAGATGACTTTCTTCTTTAAAAAAAAATGCGGAATATTTTGCACCTATTGACACGCTCTGACCGTGGGAAGCACGGCCAGATGTGCAGGAAAGAGAGAAATAAAACTTAATCACTGTTTATTAGCTCAGGGCGCGGGTAGGCTTTCGCACTGGGGTTCTCGTACTTTAGAAGGAGAGACTTAGCTTCGGCGGTTAGCGCAGGAAGCGGCAGGAACCAGGCACGTCGACTACCAGCGTGGTCGGCGTGGGTTCAGCTTCGGCCGGTAGGGTGGCTCGAAGCACAGCAGCGGAGCAGCAGGGTAGGCGGCTGCCCGTAGATAGGATCCCCTAGTTCGGGGATCGCGTAAGTACGTAACTAATGATTAGCAAACTATAGCTGGAGAAAATGGAAGAAGAGACCCAGTTTCTCCGAGCTACAGTTTATATACTTAATTACTTCGAGAACTTTCCCAAAAATTTGTAGTGGGAGTTCCGTTTAATGAATAATGCAGCCATAACCAAAGGATAGTTTATACAGAGTACCTGTATCTATGGTTGCTGCAGTTAAATATGTAAACAAAAATAATTTAAAATGTTTATAATAATATTCTCCAGGCAGAAAATACAAGTTAAAATATATTAGTTATTTAATTAATGTATGGCACAAATTAGGTGGGCCAAAAGGCTTGTATACAAAGTTCGAGATATTTTTAAAATGGAGGGTAGTCAGAATCATTATTATAAATAATAGAATTTAGAAGCGGGTATCGGCGTCAGCCGACATGAGAACTGTCATTAGTAGACAGATCAAAATAAGTTTATGAAATAACAATTGCTGTGTTTATATTTGTTTTAAAAACAAGTAAAAGTTAACATTAGTATAGAATATTTAATTATTATAGTTGATAGTTATGTGATGCTTTGTTTTGTATGGATTTGTGAAAGTAAAATCAAAAGATACTTCAAAGTATTCTATAAAAGAATAAGAGCGCAGTTTAGGTACAGCATTCTCCAGTTAAAAATGGAAAAAATGGAAGGGATTTTTTTTGAAAAATTGTTTAGCAATTTTATTTTTAATTACCGAAAATTTTGTAAAAAAAACAAAGCAATGAAATCACGACCAGCAAAAAGCATTCACAAAATTTTCATTTGGTTAGAACCAAATGCATTTGTGAACAAAAAAACAAGACAGCTTCATAAGATAAGGAACTGTTTCCTTATTTTAACAATAATTATCTTTTGTTTTAAATTATTCAAAAGGAAACAATACATCAGAATGTATGTTTTGTTGTATTTTAAATGTTAGTTATAGTTTTTGAAATTATTATATTTATAGTTTTAGACTTACATAAATACAATAATTTTTTAAGATTGTTTTTATGTTAGTAATTTTAATATTTTATATTAGTTAAGAGTATTTATTTAGTTTAAAATCTTTGATATGCCAAGATCCTAGATTTTTACCTTTCATATCAACCAATTCATAGACCAAGGGCGATAGTTTAGATTTAATACGACATTTAATATATTTAGGAGCAAGTTTTTTAGAAAATTGCTTATCTTTGTCGCTTTGATAGTAAGTTTTTCGCCAGACAATATCATTAACGTTGAAGTCAAAGTTTTTGCGACGAAGATTATAAGGACCACAATTACGAGAATGCGACTTGATTAGAGAGCTTTGGACCTGGTCAAAGATTTTCCTTAGTTTTCCAGTATTTTCTGCATAGGCATCTCGAGCTGTGAAAACTATATCGTCGGTTTGATCAACGTCAACGTAGTGAGAACCACATGAAACCAATTCTCTCCCGAAGACCAGAAACGATGGGGTATATCCCGTTACTTCACTTACAGCAGTATTGAGAGCGAACTGAATTTTTGGTATATTTAGATCCCAAATCCTGTGATCCTCGTTGATGAATGTGGAAACAGCCGTCATAATAGTTTTATTATAACGCTCGACAGTATTTACCTGCGGCGTATATTTAGGCGTATAACGTACTTTAGGTACTTTATATTGAGAAAACATATGTTGTAATTTTTGACTTACGAACTGTTTTCCATTATCCATCAGAATTGTACTGGGAATGCCATGTACAAGAAAGACTTTTTCTTCTAAAATATTTGTTATGATCTCGGCAGTAGCTCAGCGTATAGGAAATAATAATGAATATTTAGAGAAACAACAAGTTACGACAAGCAGCATTGTATTTTGCTTCCTAGATGGAGGCAATGGACCAACCAAATCCACGCTAATCATTTGGAATGGTCTAGAACATTCCTTAGGTCGACCCATAAGTCCTAAGGTAGGGTGATTAGCATGTTTATGAGAGTTACAAGCATCACAATTATTTACGAAGGTAGCAACATCTTTATGCATACCAGGCCAGAAATATTTTAAAGATATACGTTTTAAAGTTTTATAGATACCAAGATGACCAGAAGTAGGATTAGAGTGATTATCAATAATGATACTAGTGCGACTGTCTTTCGGAACTACCTCTTTCCATTCAAATTCCCTAGCTAAGGGATTTAAGGTTTTTATAAATTTATATAATTTATTCTCATTTATTTTATAATTTGGAAAAGATGTAGGCGAGGATTTACAACCGTCAAATATCTCCAAGTACCAAGGATCTGATACTGGTGATGGAGATGGACTTGCACTATCTATAGCCGCTACAGGCACAGCGCGAGATAGGGAATCTGGAACAACATTGTCTTTGCCACGTCTGTGTTTAATGTCGAAGTTGAATGCAGATAGACGAATTCCCCACCTAGCTAGACGTCCTGTAGGGTTATTAATATTAAGAAACCATTTTAAAGAGGAATGGTCTGTATATACGGTAAACTTCCTACCATTGTCCAAGTAACAACGCCAATGTTCTATAGCCGCAATTACTGCGAGTGCTTCGCGCTCCGTAGCGCTACAGTTGCGTTCTTGGGCTGACAAGGATTTACTCATGTAGGCTATAACCCTCTCTTCGCCGTTTTGGATCTGAGTCAATACCCCACCAATGCCATAATCGCTGGCGTCGGTGTGAACTTGGAATGCTTCCGAATAGTCAGGACAAGATAGAATGGGAGGTGATGACAAACACTCTTTCAGTTTATTGAAAGCAGACTCTGCCTCCGGCGTCCAGACAAAAGGAGGTGCAGTCTTACCTTGAGAGGTAAGTTTGTTAAGAGGCGCAGCCAAGGTGCTAAAGTTAGGGATAAAGCGACGGTACCAAGAGGCAGTACCTAAGAAACGGCGAACTTCCTTCTTATTCGATGGTGTAGGATAGTTTGTAATAACGTCTACCTTCTCTGGATCTGCATGAAGACCACTCGAATCAACGACGTAACCCAAATACCTTAGTTTTTCCCTGAAAAACTGACACTTTTCAAAGTTAATTGTAAGGTTCGCGTATTTTAGTTTCTCTAGAACACGCGAAAGTAAAGACATATGTTCCTCAAAAGTATTTGACACCGTTATGATGTCATCGATGAAAACATACACTTTGTTCTCAAATTCAGGCCCATAAAAGAGCAAATCTACCAATCTTTGCTGCGTAGCGGGCGCATTAGTTAACCCGAAGGGCATAGACTTAAGAGCCATTTCACGTTTTTGCACGAATTTCGGAGATTTTGGAGTCCTATATCACAATCTTAAGGAATACCCAGATATTATTTAATAATTGATAAAAATAGGCCAATCTATGTTGTTGACGTTTAATGAAACAAAATTACTAAAACTTATTTGATTAATTTGTAATGTTCGATCTCCCACAACCGTTTTGCTGAAAAACATTCGCAGACTCAATTTCAAAGTCCTTATTCTATTAATAATGTTAAAATAATAAACGTAAAAAAATATAGGAATCATCGGACATATGTTCCAGTCGGTACTTAATGAAATAGATTCTTGAATTTCATTACCATTTATGAGTAAAAAAATAAATCATTTGGCAAATTTCTAACATTAACATAATAATTTCATCGCCAATTTTGGTTAAAATACATCGTAATAACTAAAATAAAATTATCCCAAAATAAACAATATTCCTTCGACTTTTGATTTCTAAAGTTATTTGGTCAATATCAACAATAAATTTGTCAATATATTTATATGAAATGTGAAATAAATTAGTATAAATCACGATGCACAAGCGTGCTCCGATTAGTCTGACGCGAGCGTCTGTCCAGGTAGGACCTGTGCTATTTTTTCCCGCGTCCCGATATTCGTTCGCTCGTATCGAGTAGTCATAATCATACTGCGACAAATAGTTTTGATCTATTTCGAGTTTTGTTTTTGGATTTAAGTTTTGTTACTTATTAAATATGTTGGTATGAATTATACTAGTAGTTTGTATAATAATAACATTCTTTTTATTTATTTATTTTTAGCTATGGGTCGCAAGGATAGTTATTACCGTTGCGTTAAAAAAAGGAAACGCGATAATTCTGCAGTCTTAAAAAAAGCAAATAATTTATTTTTCAACTTGGCCGAAATAACGATATACTTGAGCAATATTATGATGTCCTGAAGCTGATTTGATGACGGAGCTGGAAGCTGGTTATAAACATACACATAAACATATCATCACGCTTTTATCCCCGAAGGCATAGGCAGAGGTGTTAACACCCACATTTCGCCAGATATGATTAGGTCCCCATGTAATAGGTGGCGAGCCTGTTGCCATGCACCGGGCACAATGTAAGGCAAGCAATATTCACAATCCTTACTTCCTTATAATAATATAAATGCGAAAGTAACTCTGTCTGTCTGTCTGTTAAGCTTTCACGTCTAAACCACTAAACCCTTTTTGATGAAATTTAGTTCAAATATAGATTTGATCTCAGGAAAGGACATAGGCTACTTTTTATCTCGAAAAAAGGTTGAATGGGTTGAAATAGGGGATGAAAGTATGTAGAAATTGCTAATTGGTTTTCTTGTTACAATCGAAATCAAAAATATTGAACGAAGAAAAAGCGAAGCTATATGACACTGTGATTTTATATTATTATTTTATTTTACTGGTATTTGTTATGTTTGCACTAAAACTAATAAATGAACGTAACTCAAAAATATATATAATCCCGAAATCCTTGACAATATGTCTATTAAATTAAATTGTAAAACCACTAAAATATCACGGGATCGCAATGATATGCGTGGATGTATTATGGATAACGAAATTTAGTGAAAATTCCCTTGATACAAAACGCGACAACAAACTGATTTGAATATTAAATAACTGATATTTGCTTTCTTTGTTGCACATATAAAACACAAATATGTACTATCCCGAAATCCACGATAATTCGTCATTAAAATGAACTCTTAAAATCACTAAAATATCACAGGATTGCATGGATATACGTGGATGTATTTTGAAGTAGTTTGACGTGATAACTTCTTATAAATCAACGAAAGCCGACTGAAAAGACATGATTCTTTGTCACGTTCCGCCTGAGGAGAGTATGCAATCGAGAGCGCGGAATAGGCGATAGAGAAGCACGATCGGTATTTACGTTAACACGTAAAATTATCGTCCGTAAACAGACTTTACAGACAACCATCTTTTTCAAAAATATTCACCATATCAAAGCCTTTCGTAATATCTGTTTAAGATTAAATCTTTAGAACACCAAAATATCTACAGATCAAGTAGATATCCGTGGATGTAGGTACGTGAAATCACAAACGTCATTCAATACTAAAGGGTAACGGCTTTTTTTTAAGCAAGTGGTTATTTTAAAAATACATATCATCTCACTTTTGTTTGTAATATATCTTTAAGAATAGAGCGATAAGTCATTGAAATATCTTGGGATCACCCCGATATCCATGGATGTAATATGGAATCAAAAAATTCACATTAGTTACCATAGCCATTTAACCAATAAAAAAAATTTAGGAGGAATGTATAAAAAAAATATGGTTAGTTATACTGACCGCTCCACCAACGGCATCTTCAATGAGTGTCAATGTGTGTGACGCTGTATGATATTTATTTATTCTTATTTTATTTAGAGTTCCCTACCCATAGGGAACTCTGAATAAAATAGGGTGCCAACGGGACCCGATCAATATGCCTCCGCTATGAGTCTGTCTCTCTGTCATATGGCTATATCTCTTACCATAATAGGTAGGCACTTGAAATATTCACAGAATACCTTTATGCTTTTGTGGCCGCTATAACAACACCACCTTCACCCATCTCTCATTGATCAATAACTATTGTGCTGTAATACGTTCTTTAGTATGAGTATCATGAAACACGGACAGTAGATAGGTATCTATAAAAAAATATCTTTAAAACACATTAAATATGTACTAACCAATACAAAAAAAAACATTAAGGATCAAGATTATTTCGCAGACTTATAGTTCTACTCACGCTGCCAAGTACGCGCACACAAGCGTACAGCGCGTAAAAAACCTAAAGTCGAGCGCTTACGATCGGTGAAATGGCTCTTAAATTTAAAAGAATTGAAGCGGGAACATAGAATGCAGTCTTGCATCTATCTTCAGGCTTTATTAAAACCTGCCAAAAAGATTTTGAAAGATCAACACTGGAAAGATATTTAGCATCTCTGAGATTATCAAGTATCTCAGTGATTTATGGTAAGCTATAAGCATCCTTACGAGTGACAGAGTTTAGTTTTCTGCTGTCTAAACATAACCTATATTCACCGTTTTTCTTAGGTGTTAGAAGGACGGGATTAGACCAGGGACTATCGCATGGTTCGACAACGTCCTCTTTAAGCATCTCATCTAGTTGATCGCTGAGAATGGATTGTTTTTGAGGAGACATACGGTAATATCGTTGTCGTATCGGAACCGCATCACCAGTATCGATAGCATGAGTTATCAATGAAGTACGACCCAAACCACATTCCTTATAAGAAATTCCGCGAAATTTGGAAATAATATCATCAGCAGCTTCCTTTTGTTTCTCTGATAGTTGAGCATATGAAAAAATATGTTTAGGGTAATCAAGGGCTATGTTAGAAATATTAGTCTCCTGAGATGCATTGACTACTAGGCCATCGAGTTCACTAGGAAACAATCCAAAAGTTCTCCAGAAATCCATACCTAAGATTAGATTGTTTTGTATTTCTGGTACGACATAAAGTTTTATATTATAGGTTTTTCTATTAAAAGTTAAAGGTAAAATAAGGTATTTAGAAGTATAAAATTTTTGACCGCCAGCTGCAGAAAGCTGTAACGGATTACAAGAATAAATTTTATACTTATGTTTTTTGAAATATTCATCAGAACTATTGCCCAATAAAGATATGCAGGAACCAGTATCCAACAGACCAACGAGTTTCTTATTATTAAAATATAAGTTTATATAGGGACGTGAAAATTTATTTTGAGATTCCAGGATTGGAGACACCGAGTGGTTAGAAAAGACGTTCGAAACAAAAACTAACCACTGATTCCACTCGGTCTCACTGCAGAAATTATTAAATTTTGAGCGAACAGAGTCGCCATTTCTCCAATCCTGGCAAACTAGTTTTTTGGGTTGCATTTAGTGCAATCCGGAGTACGTACACCCTTTTTTCCACACTTAAAACATATTATTGTTCTTGGTTGTGTACAAGCCTTTAGACTATGCGAGTTAGTACGACACCTCGGGCAGTATAGAGTTGCTGAAGCTACAGCAGTAACAAAAGACTTCGGTTTTATAGTACTGTTATAAGATTTATAAGTAGGTTTTTCAACACTAACAGAAGCGCTGGATTTGCCCTTATAAGCAAATTCAGGAGCTAGAGTTGAAGAACTAGGAGCAGAAGGCTCATTAAGTTTTTTAAACTGGCATTGTACCTTTTCAAAATTTTGGCATACAGCCTTAAGCGTGTCAATATTTAATATTGGCCAAACAGAAGCTAATGCGATAGCATAACAAGGTCGGATGTTATGTGTAATGATCTCCAATTTTTCAACCTCAGGCAAGGGCTTAGTAAGACGAGAGAACATGCCATCCATTATAGATAGGTAAATACTAATATTTTCGCCTTCGCCTTGGAAACGACACCTAATTTCTGACAAAAATTGGTAGTCAAAATCATGTGGACTAAAATCTGATTTTAAAGCATCAACGACCTGAGACCAACTATCCACCTTGGGCTTAATGCACCGGAACCAATGAAGAGCATCGTCCGTGAAAATTTCATAGCCAAAAGACAGCAACTTATCATAATCAAGGCCTCTTGCCTCAACAAATTCGTCCACTTTTTGAACGAACGCACGCACACACGACTTGCCATTAAATTTTAGTTTTGATAAATCCGGAGTACGGTTTTTATCAACAGTTAGACCAATGATTGCCCTTTGCAAATCGTCAACAGATAAGGTAGTCTTACTAGATGGTGACAATGTTCGAAGCTCGGTCATTTGCGACTCAAAATTTTGTTTGCAGTCGGAAAGAACCGCATCCAAATCATTCTCGTCAACCTCGATCCTATTCAACCGGTGATAAATATGGTTGAGTAAGACTTCCGTTTTCAAAAATATTTTTTTTTCGAATTTTTTATTTAGAGATTTTATATTTTTAAAAGATTCATCCAGACAAGCCACAACTCCGTCTAAATCCTCAGAAGGAGGCAAATGTGAAAGTGAAATCGTTTCAGTTGGAAACTCCTTATTCAATTTCACTATCTGCTTTCTTAATTCGAACACAGTGTCAGCCGGAGTTTGACCGCGCAAAGCAACCTCATATTCGAGCTCGGATTTGTGTAATGAAAGAAAATTAATACTTGTATTTTCCGCCATAGTAAAGTATAACACTATAGTTTACAAAAGGAACTAAGGCGAGTGTGTGCGAAACAATTCAATTGCAGCGTTAGAGAAGAAAAAAAAAATTAAGTGGGTAGCTATTAAAAAATTAACAACCGGCAAAAATTAAACTTTTTTTAGTAAAAAGAATAGTAATAGCTTAGGGCTATCACCCAATGGAAATTAATTATAAAATATAATTAAACTAAATATAATTTAACTAAAAATAAAAAAAACATAGGTACCCACCTAAACAAAAATTAAAATAAAAAGAGAAAAAAAATGAGAACCACAGAGCGAAGAACCCTGAGCGAGTTGGGCGCCACTGACACGCTCTGACCGTGGGAAGCACGGCCAGATGTGCAGGAAAGAGAGAAATAAAAGATTAGATAAACTTAATCACTGTTTATTAGCTCAGGGCGCGGGTAGGCTTTCGCACTGGGGTTCTCGTACTTTAGAAGGAGAGACTTAGTTTCGGCGGTTAGCGCAGGAAGCGGCAGGAACCAGGCACGTCGACTACCAGCGTGGTCGGCGTGGGTTCAGCTTCGGCCGGTAGGGTGGCTCGAAGCACAGCAGCGGAGCAGCAGGGTAGGCGGCTGCCCGTAGATAGGATCCCCTAGTTCGGGGATCGCGTAAGTACGTAACTAATGATTAGCAAACTATAGCTGGAGAAAATGGAAGAAGAGACCCAGTTTCTCCGAGCTACAGTTTATATACTTAATTACTTCGAGAACTTTCCCAAAAATTTGTAGTGGGAGTTCCGTTTAATGAATAATGCAGCCATAACCAAAGGATAGTTTATACAGAGATTTTTGTGGCGGGTGTCAGGATCGAGGTGAAGGCCCAGATGAAATATCTGGGCCTTACGCTGGACAGCAGGTGGCGCTTTGGTCCGCACTTTCGCGGACTGTCAGCGCGCCTGCTGAAGGCGGCGGGAGCCCTCTCTTGGCTCATGCCAAATTTGAGAGGGCCGAGTGCGCGGTGCCGGCGATTGTATGCTGGCATCTTGAAGAGCATGGCCCTGTACGGGGCGCCAATCTGGGCGGATTCCCTCCAAAGGAGGGAGAACGCCACCGCCCTGAGGGCGCCCCAAAGGGCCATCGCGCAGCGGGTGGCGCGAGCTTACCGCTCGGTAAGCTTCGCAGCGGCGTGCGCTCTGGCGAGCACCCCGCCTTGGGAGCTCGAGGCGTGGGTGCTCGCCAGAGTGTACGAGTGGACGGCGGGGCGAAGGGCGCTCGGGGAGCGCCCTGCCCCCGAAGAGAAGGAGGCCGTCAGGCGGGAGGCGAGGGAGGCCATCGTCCATCACTGGACGGTGGACCTCGCCACCGCTTTTTATGGCCGCCGAACCCTGGACGCGCTCGGGCCGGTCCTGCAGGGCTGGCTCGAACGGCCGCACGGCTTCCTCTCGTTCCGACTGGTGCAGGTGCTGTCCGGGCATGGTTGCTTCGGATCGTGCCTGCACCGGATCGGACGAGAGGAGAGTCCGGCGTGCCAGGACTGCGGCGCTGCGGAGGATACGGCCCAACACACCCTTGAGGTGTGTCCGGCGTGGTCTGAGCGGCGCCGTAGTCTTGTCACGGTGGTAGGGCCGGATCTCTCGCTTCCCAGTGTGGTAAATGCCATGCTGGGGGGCGAGGGGGCTTGGGCGGCGGTTGCCTCTTTCTGCGAGGACGTCATCTCGCAGAAAGAGGAGGCGGAGCGCGCGCGGGAGGATGATCCCGACACACCGGCGCTCCGCCGGCGGAGGAGGGGCAGGAGGAGGCGGAATCGCCCTCCCTCCCCCTCACGGTGACGAGCAGCGGACGACAGGCGCGGGGGTGCCTCCGTCCGCATTGCACTGCTCATCACCACGTCGTAGGGGGTGACCGAGCACTCACGGTCACTCCCTGGCCCCTCCCCGATAGAGGGGCGGGGCGTGAGGGGCCCGCCGCTTAGGCGGGCAATCGCCAGTGGGGATTGGATGTAAGGGCTCTGCCGGTTTCCCAATCCTCCACCATACACGGCGAAGAAGGAGTGCCGCTGGGTTATTTTAGTGGGTAGACCCGGGGTTCAGCCCTGGGGAGTCCCACATACCCCTCCCGTCCCGCGACGGGAGGGCATGCGTAATGCATTTTTTCCCAGCGACAAAAAAAAAAAAAAAAAAAAAGGAAGCGGCAGGAACCAGGCACGTCGACTACCAGCGTGGTCGGCGTGGGTTCAGCTTCGGCCGGTAGGGTGGCTCGAAGCACAGCAGCGGAGCAGCAGGGTAGGCGGCTGCCCGTAGATAGGATCCCCTAGTTCGGGGATCGCGTAAGTACGTAACTAATGATCAGCAAACTATAGCTGGAGAAAATGGAAGAAGAGACCCAGTTTCTCCGAGCTAGTTTATATACTTAATTACTTCGAGAACTTTCCCAAAAATTTGTAGTGGGAGTTCCGTTTAATGAATAATGCAGCCATAACCAAAGGATAGTTTATACAGAGTACCTGTATCTATGGTTGCTGCAGTTAAATATGTAAACAAAAATAATTTAAAATGTTTATAATAATATTCTCCAGGCAGAAAATACAAGTTAAAATATATTAGTTATTTAATTAATTTATGGCACAAATTAGGTGGGCCAAAAGGCTTGTATACAAAGTTCGAGATATTTTTAAAATGGAGGGTAGTCAGAATCATTATTATAAATAATAGAATTTAGAAGCGGGTATCGGCGTCAGCCGACATGAGAACTGTCATTAGTAGACAGATCAAAATAAGTTTATGAAATAACAATTGCTGTGTTTATATTTGTTTTAAAAACAAGTAAAAGTTAACATTAGTATAGAATATTTAATTATTATAGTTGATAGTTATGTGATGCTTTGTTTTGTATGGATTTTTTATTAAAAATCAACGTAAGTATATTGGAAGACGGTTTAGACCGTGACACTATCATCGTATCTAAAATCCTAATAGTTTCAAATCTAGAGAGTGTAAAAACATTGTAAGTGGGGATCAACTACAGATACCAAAATTGTATATTTAGTTACATGTCACTTTTTATGCTGGCCATAAAAAGTTTACATGAATAAAATTGTAATACTAGGTACAAGCTTGTTCTTAGAAATTATTATTTCATTTTAACGAAACTTTCATCTTATCTTTAATTGCAATCTTTTTACAAAAAATAATTATTTAGTTTGTAACTAGACTTCATCGCAACTTTAGATACAATCCTAATAATATGGAACAAAATATTGGATTCGACATTGTAACCCGACATACAATTATTTTCTCTGCAATGGTTTGCATGATCTGTCTATATTATACCTAAGTAAGTCATACCTACAATGTTTTCATTCCCGAAAGTCAGTTGCCCAAGCAGGTCTTGACGTGTTAAATATAATCTTCGACAGCGTACTCCAGTTAAAAGACAGGACAAAGTTACTATATCTAATGAAACCGAAGAAATTTTTCACCGGAAATGTCGGAATACCTACCGTCTGAAGAAAACGGTTATTTTTTATAGAAATGCACCAATAGATAATTAAGTAAGGTTTTAATTATTTTGTTTGTACATCAAGCTATACAGCTTGACCATCTTTATGCCCCTTTTTCACGGGGAGAATAAATACTTTTAGGCATCTCCCTGCGGGATGGTGCCAACCGCAGGGGATATGTGTGAGTCCTGGGCTATCCCTGATTACCCCGAACATCCGACTAATCATCCGACCTGATTTTCACTGCTTATCTCAGTGGATGTCCCGTGGCCTGCAACGCAACTCAACGTAACCATCTTTATGCCCTACGCAATAAATACTGTTTTCTATCATCATCATCTTAAGCCATCGTCAACCAATTTGGTGTAGGCCTCCTTCAACCCTCTCCACTTTCCTCTGTTTTGGGCTGTCAGTATCCAATTTTGGCCCGCTACTTTTCTGATGTCATCTTTCCATCTCATTTGCGGTCTGCCAACTGGTCTTTTAAAGCCCCACGGCCTCCATTCTAATAGAGCCTTCACCATAAATCTGTTTTTCGGGCTATATGACCTGCCCATTGCCACTTCAGTTTGGCTATTCGCTTCACAATATCTGAAACTTTGCTCTGTTTTCTCAGCCACTTGTTAGTCTGGCGGTCTTTTAAAGTTACTCCTACCAGCCTACGTTCCATCGCTCTTTGAGTGACAATGAGCCTCTGGAGAATTGCTTTGGTAGTCACCCAAGTCTCAGCCCCGTAGGTAAGTACTGGTAGGACACACTGGTTGAATATAAGTGCTTTTTGGGCATTGGTGGTGGTTTTCTTTTCCAAGTTTGATTTCTTGACCGAGATAGACATATTTGTTGACCTGTTCTAGTGGCGTGCCTTTGACTGTGATTTTTGTTGTGTTTTCTTATCGGTTGTCATGATCTTGGTTTTTGTGAGATTCATTTCCAGCCCTACGTTAAGAGATGCCTCTTGTAGTTCATGAACCATAATCTGCAGTTCTTGGGGATCACTAGCGAATAGCACTATGTCGTCTGCGAAATGGAGGTTCGATAGACGTGCGCCTGCTATCTCAATGCCTCTATTTTCCCAGTCAAGTTTCTTAAAGATGTCTTCTAGTACCAAGGTAAACAGTTTAGGTGAGATAGTGTCCCCCTGCCTGACACCCCTTTTGATCTTAACAGGCTTAGTGTGCTGAGGAATAGCTACCTTCAGAGATGCGTTTTTTATAGATGCTTTCTATAATATGGGTGTAGCGATGGTCTATTCTAGCGTTTCGTAGTGCTTCCGAGATGGACCACGTTTCGACACTGTCAAAGGCTTTTTTATAGTCTATGAAAGCTAACCACAGCGGAATTTGGTATTCCGTACTTTTTTCGATAAGCACCCTCATGGTTAAAATGTGGTCGAGTGTACAGTATCCCTGTCTAAATCCAGCCTGTTCTCTAGGTTGGTAAAAGTCCAGTTTTCTCGTCAGGCGGTTTGTCAGAACCTTCGAAAAAAGTTTGTACGTTTGCGAGAGCAAACTAATGGGTCTGTAGTTATTGAGGTAAGCTTTAACCCCTTTCTTATATAGTCATATTACCAGCGCCGTTTCCCAGTTCTTCGGTATGTTTCCCAGTGCCAAGCATTCATTAAAGAGGTCCGCCAGCTTTGCGATTAGCAGTTCACCTCCTTCTTTTAGCATTTCCGGTAGTATGCCATCCTCTCCTCCAGCTTTTCCACTTTTTACTTTGGATAGAGCATTCCAAATCTCATCGCTATTTATTTCCGGTATTTCTTCAGACCCAATGTTTAATATTTTTGAGCAGTTCGACTTACTAGGTCTTTCTGACCTCGGCGAATATAGCATTCGATAATAATCTTCAATAGCTTTTAAGATGTTTGCTCTATTGGTTACCAACACACCGGTGTGTTGGTAACTGTTTTCTATGTTACGGTTATATAATATATGTTACGGCTATTATGCATATCCGTTATAGCAGTAACTTACCAAATCTGACTCACTTTTAATATAATTCACTGAGTGACTGTGAAATGACCATAGATCTAATGCAACAGAGAGCAGTATCTGTTCCAGCAGCTAAAGGGCGCTCTGCCAAAGGAGCTCAAAATAAAGAGCTAGAAGAGTTACCGAGGAATGTCCCAAAAGCTTATAATGCGCCATTACCTCTCTCTTCACCAAAGTATAAAGACTTAGAAAACTTATGTGAAAGTAATGCTATTCCTGCCATTTCTCACAGTTATTATCTAGCATTACCTCACATAACTGTCACACGTTGAAATGATTCATCTGATTCTAATTAAGTACCTCATCATAACAGTTTTTATAATTTGACCCACAGCTGAGACACAAGGCCTTTCATCGAAGGAGGTTTAGGCAGTAGTCCACCACGCTTGCCCAATGCGAATTGGTGGACGGGGTATGAGGTAATCAATACCCCTTTATAGATCCATTAGTCGCCTTCTACGACACCCATTGGAGGATAATTATGGGGTGATGCTATATCTACTCTGCCGGCATCACACGTAATTGACTACCTATTTTAACTAATATTTTTTACATAACTGAGAATATTGGTTGATTAAAAACTGTGATCGATAATTAATAAATGAATCCTCAAATTCAGAATGATACATTAGATTAATAATTAAGTTTACTATGTTTAGTCAATTACACTTTCTAGTTGAAAGTATACTAATTGATTGGAAGACTGATTGTGATTGATATAATAAAGATTTTTAATTTATAATACTTAATTATTTCAAACAGTAACTCTAAAATCTACACTTAAACATTTTAATAACTGTATCTCAGACATACAATTATTATATCCTACGAATATAGTAATTTGATTCAACAAGCCATTGTATGTCTGAGTTACAATATCATATTATAAAATATAATGTGGACAGATTTGATTGTAACTCACAAAAACATAAAATAACTCATTAAATATATAAATTTATGGAATCATAATCATACAGTCGTTTTTGTCTTGCCCCATTTACTTAAATTTTCAAGAATGTTTGCCAATAGGACTCAACCGAAACGTGTAAGAATTTTTCAAATCTTTGTTTTGCTCTGCTGAAAAATGTCAAAAACTGAATTACGATGTTTTTCCTTGCAGGTGTAGTTTCCAGAAGGGGGTCTGTATACACATACAATTATAAATTGCTCAAATTCCACACATGAAATTTCAATAATTCGTTCAATTGAGTGCTTAATCACATCTGAACGTTCTTTATATTTAATATTGTTCTGTAACAAAATTAAGGAACCACCTCTAATGGCAGATTCTCTAGTGAATGCACTTACAATGTTATAACTTTCAATACAATTTAATAACTGAGTTCTTTTTAGCCAATGTTCTGTGAGACATACTACATGTATATTTAGACTCTGTAAGAATAAAGAAATTTCTAGTTCCTTTCCAGATAAGCCTTGAATATTTTGGTGAACTATTTTAAGTGAGCTATTGCCAGAGGTGTCCTCTGTTGTCTTACTAATTAATTTAAATATTGATTTTGTGATGAGTTTATCTGTGCGTCAAAGTTAGTTTGCTCAACAGGAGCAATTGTTATATTATTATAACTAACTTGCTCAAAAGGAGGACTGTCAGAACTACAATGCTGTATAGGGGCATTGTCACACCGTGATGGCCCAATAGAGGCAATGTCAGAATAAGGTTGCTCAATAGGAGCTGTCCGTACAGCTAAATTCTTGGCTGAAGTAGATATAGAAAAGCTTAGCAATTTTGCTAATTGTTTTTTAAAATAATTTGATAGAAAAATTCTATCTCTTGTCAAATAATATTTTTGTTACGATTATTACATCGACGGTCCCTAAGTATAATCCCAGATCTGGCACTTGGGTGATTTTTTTTTTTTTTCTTCTCTTTATTTGGAACAAACAGTTACATATATTTATTAAGTATTTACGAATTATAGTATATTTTTAAACCTATAGTTCCCAATATATGTATATATTCTATTTTTATACAGCACTCTTAATCAAACATATAGCTACCTATTATAATATCAAATGAAAAAAGAAAAAGTTAATACCAAATAATATAAAATTACCTAGGTACTTTCTATCATTATAAGTTCAAGCCTATGGGTCAATTACTCAGTCAATTATCTACTTACTATATAAAAATATGTATCAGGACATTATTTGTGTGAGATATGAGTTATGATTGGATATATAGTAAATTAAACATTTGTTTTTTTTTTTATAAAGTCTCAACACTTAATATTTCAGTAATGCGTCTTTTGAACACAGATAACGTGGAATTAAAAATATCGGTGTCAATAAAATGTTCGTTATGTGAGGCACAAGCCCTTCTTATAAAACTGTTGCCAGCATAGCTTGTTTTACTGGATTTAATAGCAAAAACATGTTTTTTTCGGATTGCTCTTTCTTGCTTAATAGGTACACTTAATCCAATATTTTCCAAAAGGTAAGGGGCGTCGACCATGTTACGCAGAATCTTATACAAATATACCGCATCAATTATGCTACGGCGATGCTCCAATGATGTTATTTTCAGTTTTTTGTTTCTTTGTCTTCCTAAGAAGTAACTCTATCGGTTTATGCAAGAAAAAAGCGAAAAAGTTCAGTAAGTATGTTAAATGCTATAACTGCAATTTAAATTATATTTTCCGTCGTAATGATATCGAAGTACCACAACATAAATGATACGTTGGGGCGTCAATGCACGGGAGGCCTCCTGCACACCGCTTGTGTCAGTTACGAGCTTTAACTCGGTCGGCGCAGTCACATCGCTCATGCTGTAGTGGAATCTTGCCGAAATGAGCTATAGAAGTAAGAAAATGTTCAGATCTTTAAATATACCTGTTCTAGACGAGGAAATAAGTGATTATCCACTTCAGAAACGTATAGATCGAATAAGGCCACTATGAGGTAAGTTTCTTTTGAAAATATTTAATGTCCAAATAATTCATACTTAGCTTTATAAACTTTTGCAATATTATTTGTACATAAAAGTACACAAAAAGCTTTGATTTAGTCATTAAGTATGGCATCGCTGTTTTTAACAGTTATAACGGGTGTAAAAGACATGAGCAGTCAAACGAAAACCATGTATTCTACTCACCATTATAACATTTTTTTTCTTTCAGACTATACCTGGGAAATTGATAGTTACGATTTTATTGAAGGTCAAAGTCATAATTTTTTTTTTCATTTTTTTTATGAAAACATATTCTAAACATTATTTCTTAATTTTTGTCCAAAGAAACATTATCATTTTTTTTTAGTATTTCATAATAAAAAATGGCTTCAAAGCGTTAGCGTTCAACGTAGATCACTCGATCCGCGCGGACACTAACGAACGGGGCCATTGAACTCCGTGCGCGTGCATCCTGAGTGCAAAAAATTACCACGCGGGCGACTAACATGTATTACCCTTTAACAGTTGATTATGAGGAGAATGAGATCGATAGCGCCGCAGTCGTGCATTATTAGTAATAATCACGAAAGTTAAGCTACCAAGTGCGCGGTCGGCACTCGGATGGGTGACCGAAAATTTATAAATTTGGAGCAGGGTAGGCAAAATAATGATCAGCTGATGAGTTAATGATTAAATTACCTAATCAACGTGTTAAAACTTAATTTATTTAAGTATTGGACCCGCAGTCAGCTGACTAATAAATTATTAGATCTACCTACTACCTGGTTGAACAAAGTAATAAACGATCAACCATCCAATAACCTGCCGTCAAGCTCAGACCGCCAAGTAGTAAGCATCTACATTACCTGGTTATTAAGTCTTTTATCACTGATAAAGAATTACCTACGTACTTTGTTGATTTACCATACAAGTAACAGATAGGTATTGAATAACTACCTACATAAAAAACTGTCGCGATCTCGGAGTCATGTTAGACCGCAAACTTTTATATACTACACATTTTGATTACGTCACTCAAAAAGCGTATAAGATGCTTGGATTTCTTCACAGGTCAACAAAATCTTTTAAAAGAATTCAATCTCTGAAAATTCTTTATTTCGCATATGTAAGAAGCATTATGGAATATGCCTCAGCAATATGGTCACCATCCTATGTAACGCACAAAACTCAGTTGGAGCGCGTGCAGCGTTGTTTTACTCGTCGCTTAATGTATCGTCTCAAAAAGCGTGAACACTACGAAGAAAGGCTTAGAACTATATGTCTGCACTCGCTGGAGGAACGGCGCTTAGTCGCAGACATGAAGTTCCTGTATGATGTGGTGAACGGGCTGCTGGACAGCCCGGAACTGACTGAGCGCATTGGTCTGAGCGCCCTCACTATTCGCTCGAGGCGTAGGCAGATGCGCTCATTCCACACTGGAACAGTTAGGTCAAACTTTGCTGCTCACTCTGTCCTGCACAGAATCGTGCACACTTTTGAAGAAAAATTCAGCGATGTCGACATTTTCTTTTTAACACGAAGTATATATCTCACATGTAGTACGGAAACTGCCTCAATTTTGCGAATCACCACAGTAAACAGAGCATCACACTCAACACACACTCACACTAACATACTACTCATACGCATCACACACATCCACCGGATCGATTGATTTTTTATTTTTTATTTATTAACATTTTTTTTTGTCTGTATAGCCTGCCCGTGTTTGATCGTCCTTTTATATTGAATTTAATGTGACAAACTTTTTAATTGGCTATGTAAAAATTTAATTTTAAGTATTTTAATGTTAAATTTACATGCTGTAAAGTTTGCAATAAATAAATAAATAAAAATAAAAAAATGAATAAAACGGTGATTTCAATTTCATACACATCAAAAAAGTTACTTCTCATTCTTTTACATTTTTAAAATCACAGTGCCTGTAAAAAAATGAGTTTTCTTTTACGTTCAATTTGATATAAACTTATGACTTTAAGGATAACGAGAAAACATATCCAGATAGGATAGGACCCACAATTCCAAATTTATTCCATAATAATGTAAGAATTTACGCTTTGACTTTAGTTCCTACGTAGATGTGTAGGTATGTTAGTAAGGACTGACAATTTCTTCAAGTTCCAGAGACGATAACATTTTGAAGAAAGCTTTAAATGAATTAAGGCATGATTACTTATTTTACACTTGTTATAAAATTTAATAACAAGGAAGAAAGGTACAGAAAATAAAATACCTACATTCAATCAAGCATTGCTTCGTAACCTAGCAACGCGCGGGAAACTCGTGTCGCGGCAGGCGCTTTGGCCGGCGGCACGGTAATATTATCTATGCAGTATTGTGACTCGGCCCTGTCCTTGAAATAAGTGGCTACGGCCGAGCGGGGCGTCAACATGCGGTAGGGCTACCCGCCTACAGTATTTTTATTTCATCTACATATCTAATTGAGTTTCTTTCTAGTTTTGTGATTATATACAGGGTGTGGCGTAAATAGTGGTCCAAAGCCAAGGGTTCGGCGTACTAGGTATTCAACTATAACATACCACTATTTTTACCCAATTTTACCCAAGGGTTTATAGAAAAACATATTTAAACCTTTTTTATAAATTTTTTTACCCTTTTTCATAAAAATAGATGCAGTTTTCACAATAAACGTTCTTTTCTTATTCCGTTTTCTGTTTCTTACTGCTGGATACATTAGCTATCTTAAAAAAATACTATCTTTGATGTAAATTTTAAGATTTTAATGCAAAAATAGCTTATTTTTAATTTTTAACCCAAACTTTAACTTATCATGGATAATCAGACGCGATTTTTGCAAAAAAAATGTACCACACGCTTAGTGCCCATAAACTTTAAAACATGCCTACTAAATACCGATTTCAAAATGGTATTACAATAGTGGATCCTAATAATAAAAAAAAAGTTATTCGTAATAAAGAAGAAGTTCATCAAAATACTATGGAAATTTAGTTACGTTAATATTAAAGCATTATTTGAAAAAAATGTACTATACTGGCAATGGCAATGCATTCAAAAATATCCTTACAAGATACACATTTTAAAATGCTACAATATTGCTAGGTTTACTAAATAAAATTTTTATTTAGTAAACCTAGCAATAGTTATGGCTATTTAATTCGAAAATAACAACCAAGTTGTAGTGATTGAGACCTAACTTAATTGAAATAATAAATAAAAAACATAATGGCGATGTCATTATTTTTATTTATTTATTTATTTATTCAAATAAAACATTACAGTAGTGATTTCTTAAATTAGTTGTAAACATAAACTTATTCAAGTTTTACCGTACACCAGAGTCGTCGATACGCTTAGCATTACACATTAATAGGATCGTGTTGTATAATATTTATGATGTTACTTTAAAGAATACTTTACTTATCGCTAATACTTAATTAATTGCTACATTTAGAAATAGTAAGAGTACATAACAATTTTAAACAACCATTAATAATTTGTGAAATAAAGCCGAAAATAGCAATAAATGTAGTTACATTAATAACAATCAATGTTTTTGACATAATGTTAACAAATTACACCAAATGTTCAAAGTGTCCTCCATGCGCAGCTATACACGCTCTGCATCGACGGATAAATGATCTTTTGATTTGACGAGCAAACCCGCTTTCTTCGATTTCTCGTGCTGCTGTCTGGATTCTAGTCCTCAGTTGCTCGAAACTCGTTATTTCTTCTTTATACACCTTTTCTTTTAGACAACCCCAATAAAAGAAATCCAGTGGATTTAGGTCTGGTGAGCGTGGTGGCCACAATATTGGACCTAAGCGCCCTATCCATCTATTAGGATAATTTGAGTTGAGGTGCTCTCGAACACTAAGAGCATAATGAGCGGGACAGCCATCGTTCTGCAACCACATGTTCTGTCGAACTTCTGGAGCAATATTTTCCATCAGTGAATGTAAGTCATTCTGCAAAAAACTTAAGTACCTTTCTGCGTTTAAGGTGTCTGGCAGTTCATGTGGACCGACTATTTGTCCGTTAATTATTCCGGTCCACAGGTTTATTTTAAATTGGTATTGCGACCTATCTTGCCTTATGAGATGCGGGTTCTGCAGCTGCCAGCTATGCAGATTGTGCAGGTTAAGGTATCCATCTTTTTTGCAGGATGACTCGTCGCTCCATAATATTTTATTAAAAAATTGTGGGTTCTCTCTAATCCTACGCAGCATTTCTCTACAAAACCTTTCTCGTAGCGGATAATCTCTTGGCAGCAACGACTGTACTCTTGCGCTCAGACGCAACAATGAGTTTTTTATTAATAGTAAGTAGAGGTACCAATTGACCTTTTTTTTACCTGAGACATGTTTTACAAAGTCAGTTAGTAACTTAAATCACATTTTATGAGTGCTTAAAACATTTCACATGAATATTAACGTAACAAAATTTCCATAGTATTTTGATGAACTTCTTCTTTATTACGAATAACTTTTTTTTTATTATTAGGATCCACTATTGTAATACCATTTTGAAATCGTTATTTAGTAGGCATGTTTTAAAGTTTATGGGCACTAAGCGTGTAGTACATTTTTTTTGCAAAAATCGCGTCTGATTATCCATGATAAGTTAAAGTTTGGGTTAAAAATTAAGAATAAGCTATTTTTGCATTAAAATCTTAAAATTTACATCAAAGATAGTATTTTTTTAAGATAGCTAATGTATCCAGCAGTAAGAAACAGAAAACGGAATAAGAAAAGAACGTTTATTGTGAAAACTGCATCTATTTTTATGAAAAAGGGTAAAAAAAAGTATAAAAAAGGTTTAAATATGTTTTTCTATAAACCCTTGGGTAAAATTGGGTAAAAATAGTGGTATGTTATAGTTGAATACCTAGTACGCCGAACCCTTGGCTTTGGACCACTATTTACGCCACACCCTGTATATTATATTTTATATGTAAAAAAATTTGTTGTGAATGAAATAGGAAGTGTTCAATAAAATACATGATATTTTTAGGTAATATTTAATAAAAAAAATTATAGAAATGAGACAAAAATATTCACGCCTCGACTGAGACGTACTATATTGTCACTGAAACACTTTTATTTTCAGGTAATTACATATTATTATCAACAAACAAAATACTGTTTTTTAAACTCCCCACAAATCTCCCTATTTTATAATTTTCCATTTATCAATTCCTGTCAACAATCCGTCTCTTTTCCAAATTATCTAATAACCTGCCAGTAAGTATACACCAAAAGATCCGATTACTACAATACCTACCATTTATTACTCTCATAAATTATTTCATAATGATATTCTAGAGATCTTATACAATAATGTAAGTTATATATGTTGGTTGTTGGTACATATATAACTTAACTACATTAACAGTAAGTAGACACCCTAGTCTAGGAAACTACCTACCAACTATTATGTAGTTTTGTTTTTAACGCGAGCGTAGGTAGATTACTCGTTTGTCTCTTTTTTCCACCTTATCCACTTATTTATACATTATTCCAGAAATTTTGCCCGATGGAAAAATCGAAATACCTAAATATTAAAAACAAATTAGGTACTAGTAGATAGGCATATAAAAAATAATTTATAGTTTTACCTTTCCAATATTCCAAGTAATTTAAAAAATGATATCTCTGGGTGCGTTATTGAAGAGTTCAAGCAACCAAAAACAGCACAATATCGACTATTGCTCTTTGACATATTAAATTATGTAGGTATCTACTTAATTCAATCAAATATTCTCAATACAAATCGCACGTTTAAGCACGGCTAACTGCTTAAAAAACAATTCACACCGTTCGGTCGTCGCTGCGGCGCATTCGTGACTAGATGCCCACCGGGTGCCGCGCGAACTCGAGGCGCCTAGTATGACACGCTTTCCGACCGTTTGTATGAAGATAGAATACTGTTTAGATAATATTACGGTGACGCAGCGGCGCTAGACGTTTCGCTCGCCTGCCGCCCGGCCCGTAGACTGCGCGTTATATTTTTAGTACATTGCTTTTATTGTAAAAAAAATTAATTTGCGTTTGTAAATTTTCAATTATTGTTTTATTTTGTTGTCCTGGCATCATCATTTCAGCCAAGAGTCGCTCACTGTTGGACATAGGCCTCCCCTAAGGATCTCCAAACCGGTCGGTCCTGCGCTGCCCGCATCCAGCGGCTTCCCGCGACCCTTACTAGATCGTCAGTCCACCTTGTGGGGGGCCTACCAACGCTGCGTTTCCCGGTACGTGGTCGCCACTCGAGGACCTTTCCGCCCCAACGGCCGTCAGTCCTCCTCGCAATGTGCCCTGCCCACTGCCACTTAAGGTTCGCAATTCTTTGGCCTATGTCGGTGACCTTGGTTCTCCTGCGGATCTCATCATTTCTGATATGATCACGCAGAGAAACTCCGAGCATAGCCCTCTCCATTGCCCTTTGGGTGACCTTGAGCCTTCTTATGAGGCCCATTGTAAGCGGCCACGTTTCGGTTCCATAAGTCATCACTGGCAACACACACGAATTAAAGACTTTCGTCTTAAGACACTGCGTTCGAGTCGTCGTTCAGTTAACACGTGTTGCGAAGTTTTGAGTTTAAACGATAGTAATTCTGTGTAAGCAGTGAGTGAGAACAAAATTATGTTCGAGTGAATAAATGTGACGATTGTGCCGTACTGGATTGTTTAATTCTTTATATCTCAGAAGTGGGATTCTGCACGCAGCTATGCCGGATAAAAACCGCAAGTAAATTTTATTTCTTTATTTTAATTGAATCAAGTTCTTGATGGTGCTATGAGAGTTCTAAATGAAATAATTAACTATCAAGAAGTTGTGGGTAGTATACTAAAAATATAGTAGAATAGAAGTAGAATATGAACCGAAGGCAAGATTATTATGTTCTTTAAATACGTTACAAATCATAAAGTTTATTACAGCATTATTTTTCTTCGAAGGTTTAATATTGATTCGTTATTATACTCGGCTGTCTGTAGGCTCACATTGAAAAGATAGCCATGTAGGTGTGCTAATGTTTTATAATAGTCGTCAGCCATGTAGGTGCGCTGAAATCTAGAACATAGCCATGTAGGTGTGCTAATGTTTTATATTAGTCGTCAGCCATGTAGGTGCGCTGACATCTAGAACATAGCCATGTAGGTGTGCTTATGTTTTATATTAGTCGTCAGCCATGTAGGTGCGCTGACATCTAGAATATAGCCATGTAGGTGTGCTAATGTTTTATATTAGTCGTCAGCCATGTAGGTGCGCTGACATCTAGAACATAGCCATGTAGGTGTGCTAATGTTTTATATTAGTTGTCAGCCATGTAGGTGCGCTGTCATCTAGAACATAGCCTTGTAGGTGTGCTAATGTTTTATATTAGTCGTCAGCCATGTAGGTGCGCTGACATCTAGAACATAGCCACGTAGTTATGCTAATGTTTTATATTAGTCGTCAGCCATGTAGGTGCGCTGACATCTAGAACATAGCCATGTAGGTGTGCTAATGTTAAAGTTAGTCGTCAGCCATGTAGGTGCGCTGACATCTAGAACATAGTCATGTAGGTGTGCTAATATTTTATATTAGTCGTCAGCCATGTAGGTGTGCTGACATCTAGAACATAGCCATGTAGGTGTGCTAATGTTTTATAATAGTCGTCAGCCATGTAGGTGCGCTGACATCTAGAACATAGCCATGTAGGTGTGCTAATATTTTATATTAGTCGTCAGCCATGTAGGTGTGCTGACATCTAGAACATAGCCATGTAGGTGTGCTAATGTTTTATAATAGTCGTCAGCCATGTAGGTGCGCTGACATCTAGAACATAGCCATGTAGGTGCGCTAATGTTTTATATTAGTCGTCAGCCATGTAGGTGCGCTGATATCTAGAACATAGCCATGTAGGTGCGCTAATGTTTTATATTAGTCGTCAGCCATGTAGGTGCGCTGATATCTAGAACATAGCCATGTAGGTATGCTAATGTTTTATATTAGTCGTCAGCCATGTAGGTGCGCTAATGTTTTATATTAGTCGTCAGCCATGTAGGTGCGCTGACATCAAGAGCATAGCCATGTAGATGTACTAATGTTTATGTTAGTCGTCAGCCATGTAGGTGCGCTGAGATCTAGGACATGGCCATGTAGGTGTGCTAATGTTTTATATTAGTCGTCAGACTATTTGAGTCGTGTAGGTACATTGTTGCTTTTTAACAGTATGATCCGATAATGCTAGTTCAAGTATTTCACTTTTACAAGCTCTCATTTTATGTATAATATTGTCATTATAACTCTGGTGTTTTGAATTCCAACTGGAGACAATAACTATGTAACATTTGTTGAAATAAATTGCTGTATTAACAAATATTCCCTAATACGGCATTTATATTAGAGAATAACTCGTCAATTTCACTGCTATTGTTATAAGGAGGTATACAAATTATTATAATTCTATGTTCTAAAAGTTCTATGGCACAACATCCAAACACCTTTGAAATACTTTTCAATTTAGAATACCATTAGCTATTTCATATAGAGGTTTAAATGGATGGTCACTTCGATGAGTATACACGGTTCACTAAGTTTTTTTAAAATGTGATATCAATTCGTGAAAACTTAATTAGGCAATTTCAACATATGTCTATCTTCAAAAGTCGTATTGAGTTCAGCAATTTATAAAATGTCCATGATAGAAGATATAATTTGTTCAAAAGTCTATTAATATTTTGACGCATGATATTTATCGGCTTATACACAAATAAATTATTGGATACGTGCCTTATTATAGAATTATTTGTTATGAGTAGTAGATGATAATGTGTCGGTAGTATCTATAACAATGTCATTGCCTCCCTGTGTACATGTCCGCTGTATGAGTGTACAGTTTTTCTATTATATGGAAGGCACATATAGATTATTATTAATCCTTCATTTTATTACTTTAGTCAAATCACAATGTTTCTTTATGTACTGAACAGCACAGATTCAAAGTAAAATTATTTCTCTTTGGGTTGTATACCTACTATAGTTGTATCTAGATGATAAATGAATTTACTTTTATCGCACATCTGAACATAAATAAACTATTGATGATGCATCAGATATTCTGAGTTCAAACAATTGCCGAATGTAATGATATGCATTATCTAGTTCGTAACTATATAGAGTAATTTTATAAGTTTGATTTCGTGTGATTAATTATTTTGTAATTGTATAAAAAAATAATTTTCGTGCGTCAGGAGATCGCACGCAGTAGGATGGCCGAATGTAATGATTTTGCTATTTTGCGTCAATATTAGTTGTGGTTTTGACTTATCGTAAGTACTTTTCAGGAAATATGTTCATTATTAAGTCAAATGCAAAATTAATGCAATTATGTGGTAAAAAGCACAAAATGTATAATTATAATTTATGTAAATAAAACTAAGTAATATTAGCTTTTTGAGATATGCGTCTGCGATTTATAAGTCTGTAAACTGGCAACACTGTCCTTGTCTCTGATTGGTGAACGTTCCCTATTGGTTGTAACGTGAGCCAATTAGAGTGAAGCGCGTCATTAAGGTGGCTTGAAAGATTGTGGAAGGCAGGCAGTCTGTTTCGAGTCGTCGTTCAGTTAACACGTGTTGCGAAGTTTTGAGTTTAAACTGTGAGGTGCGGATAAGGTTCGAAATGAAACCCAACGACTGCTTGAATAATACTGGAATATATTGTCATGATACACATTATAAATACAGATACACAAGTACTTACTGAGGCTACACGTGTATAGAAAATAGGACAACTTACATCACTAAACATCATACATCACTACATCACCGCACTTAATGAAAAAAAAAAATGTATATGGTAGGTAAGTATACATTTTTTTTAATATAATATTACAAAGCTTCGTGATACAACTTTGTGCGATTTTTATGAACAATATCTATTTTACCTTTATCATTTATTATTCTTACATTTGGTGACTCATCTCTAACAACTTTGAAAGGACCTAAGTATACATTATCTAACTTGTTATTACATGCTTCATTCTTTACTAAAATTAGATCATTTTCCTTATATTCTATAGGGTTTACACTTTTATCATATCTAGTTTTTCTATTAAGCTTACTTTTTATTAAATTATTTTTTGCTTCTCTTTGAAAAAGTTTTTATTTTTTTATTTTATTTATACTTTAAGAAACATACAGCATCAATATTACAAATGTTTGGTTAACAATGAGTATTTCATAAGCCAAAACAGTTTCCAACTATATAAAGTTTCATAATGAAGACAAAATGTAAGTTAACTTAAAAATACATAATATGACAGTTTTAAAGTACTTATTTAAATTATTAAAAAGATTAAATATAGACACACATTTAAATACGTGCACACACACATATATACACGCACGCATATGTGCATACATGCACACACATAAATAAGCATCATAGACACACACACGCGCGCGCGCACGCATGCAAACATATACATACACATATTATATAAGTTCATATTAGTAACACATGCGTATGAATTATAAACATAAATATACATATTTAAGTACTGGCCTTTTTAACAGATGAAGCAAAGTGGCACAATTTACAGTTGAATATATCAATGTGAGAGTAGCGATCATTATGTACGTTGCAAGCTCTGACCAAAAATCTATTCTTAGAATAATTAGTTTTACAATAAGGAGATGAAAAGACTGCTTTGGAGCGACTACTTAACCTAGGACACTTGAATGATATTCCACTCAGAAGGTAAGGAGAATCTATATAATTATTCAAAATTTTAAATAAGAATAATTGATCCCTATGTTCGCGCCGTAATTCTAATGTTTGCAGTTGCAATGTAGAATCCTTAAATTTATAATTTAATCTTTTCAAAAATCTATTCTGGATTCTTTCTACCTGGTTTATATATGTTGCGTAAAAAGGGTTCCATACTGTGGATGCGTACTCCAAGTGGCTTCTAACTAAAGAGTTATAAAGAATGATATGGGTATCTATGTTTGAAAAATCTTTGCATTGTCGGAAGATAAAACCAAGCATTTTATAAGCTTTCGCGGTCGCTTTGTCTATATGAGAAGAAAAATTCAGATCATTATCAAGATAAATTCCCAGGTCTCTAACCTCTGTAACTCTTTTAATAGCGATATGGTTAAATTTATAATTGTAAGTAATCGGACATATTTTACGGGAATAGGTTATGATGTGATATTTATCAATATTTAACTTTAGATAATTTGCTGTGCAATAATCATAAAATTTGTTAAGTTCTTTCTGGAAAATCTGACAATGTTCCACAGTTTTTACAAAAGAAAAGATTTTCGAATCGTCAGCGTATAATAATGCTTTAGAATTATTGAAACAATCCATAACATCGTTAATAAAAATATTGAACAATAGTGGACCGAGGTGGGAACCCTGGGGCACCCCCGATGTTATAGGAACAAAGCTAGAAGTGTAACCCTTCACTACTACAGCTTGAGATCTGTCGCGCAAGTAGGAGGTCAACCATCTTAGGAGATCACCATGAATACCGATCTCTCTTAATTTAGTTATTAATAAATTATGGGAAATTTTATCAAATGCTTTGGAGAAATCGGTATACACGGCGTCTACCTGATATCCCTTCTCCATTGCCTCCAAAGTAAGATCCAAAAACTCACACATATTCGATTCCGTTGAGCGCGCCACAACAAACCCGTGCTGAGCGGGGGATATTAGAGTTCTAATAGCTGGAAATAATGTGTCGTAAATTATCTTTTCAAAAAGTTTAGGTACAACTGACAATTTGGAGATACCGCGGTAGTTAGTGATGTTATGCTTGTCTCCATTTTTATGAATGGGTACAATGGTAGATTGTTTCCATTTCTTGGGCATGACACCTGTTCTCAATGATATATTAAAGAGTATTGTGAGAGGAATTGCCAACTGCTTGTGACAACGCTTGAGAAAGACCGGATGAATACCATCAGGGCCAGTTCCTTTATTGACGTCAAGTTCTTTAAGATACTTTTCCACTTTAGAGCTATCAATGTACACAGAGTTAATGAGACAACAATTACCCACCGTATCACAGGGTACACTACAGTTAGGAGGTTCAAAAACAGATTGGAAGAATATTTTGAATAGATTAGCAATCGATTGTCCGTCCGATGCATGAGTATCACCAAAATACAGAGTATCAGGAATACCGCTATTATTACGTTTTGTTTTTATGAATGTCCAAAAGTATTTAGTGTTGATTCGAATATTTCTCTCAGCTCGACTTATAAAATTAGTGTAACATACAACCTCAAAAATCTTGGTATCACGACGCGCATTTGAAAAGTTTTCATAATCACTCTGTCTACGGTAAGTTTTCCATTTCCTATGAAGTTTCTGTTTCCTATGAATCATTTTAATCAAACGTTTATTAAACCAAACCGGATATTTGTTATTATATTTAACTATTTTATGAGGTACTAGTTTATCAATTATATCATTAACAATACTGTAAAATTTATCCACCATAATATCAATATTATTTGATTCGAGACTGTCTTCCCAATCAATATTTGAGAGTTCTTTATTTATTTCGTCATAGTCAGCGGTATAAAACCGTCGTTTCAATCGAGGGGGAGGGCACAAGTTCGACATGCAATTAATACTTATATCAATACATAATGAGGGGTGGTGTCCATCCTCAGGCAAAGACATTGGAGCCACCCGTTGCACTAAACACTCACAATCAGATATCACTAAATCTAGTTTTCTATTATTCATATTGTCAACATGGTTGTATTGAGACATGTCATTAAAGCTTAAGAACGCAAATAATTGAGATGTTAATATGTTTTCATTAGGATTATCCATGCGCAATCCATGACCAGAAGCATTGAGATTTTGAAACCACCTAGCAGATTTTATATTAAAATCTCCTACCAATAAGAATTTGTCATTGGGATATTCAATTTTCAGATCAGAAATATACTCATAAAAAGATAATTCAGCATCTGTCTGAAAATCGTTTTGAAGAAAGTAACAGCAAAATAACCGTAACATGGTTGTACTTGGTCCTCTGTTTAATAAAATATTAACACATGTCACGTCAGAGCCGTGCATGAGTGGCAATGCGCGCAAGCCTTGCATAGTTACATTTATACCTCTACGAACAGCAATCAAGGTACCACCCCCCTTTTCAACACCTAAATTAACATAATCACGATCAGTCCGGTACACTTCGTACCGTGAATCAAATAATTCAGCATCATATATACCCGGCAATAACCAAGTCTCACTCAGACATACTATATCATAATCAGAATTCAGCATGTGTCTGTAAAAAATCTTATGTTTAGTCCGCAGGCCTCTAACATTTTGGTAGAAAACATTAAGACCCATATTCCAAAGTAGATTTATCTAACTTATTCATTATGGTTAGAGTATTTGAAAACGGAAACTCATGGATTGAAGTATTAATAAAAATAAATAGTGTTATGCAGTAAATGAAGTAATAAGTCAGCTCCAAAGCAGATTCACCAACTTTCAAAATGTAATTAAAACTTAGCAGGGCTTGCAATATTATTACTATAAAAACATAATAAATGTTATTTTTAAAAATAATTAAAATACCAGTACAATAACTATCTAGATGAAAATAAGAAAAATGCAATTGTAACAAATATAATTTAAACAACAAAGTAATAAAAATAGTTCTTATACGATTTTTTTTAACGATTCAAAGGACGTGACGTGTATGATTGGCGATTGATCAGTACGCCGTACCATAATTGTACAGTTCCGCACCCAGCAGTATGTATAACCTTTCTCTTTTGTTAATCTTTTGGCTTCTCTGAGTAGGTCCTTATTCCTTGCCGATAGATGATCATTGAAAAATATTTTCCTGGCACTCTGCGCCCCCAAAATACCAATATCGCCAGCAGTACAATTTTTTAATTTGCGCAAGGATTGTAAAAAGTCGTCTTTCTTGTACCTGGAGTGCAATTTTATTATAATCGGCTTCGGGGTTTTATTTTCGGCGTCATTCTTTACCGCTACTCGGGTAATAAAATCGATATCAGTGTCTACATTGATGGCGAAGCTACACCTTTCTGCCATGGACTTAACTAAGTTCAATAGGTTCTCGTTTTTTTTCTCAGGAACACCATTAATTTGTATATTTGAACGACGAACCCACTGCTCATTACGGTAACTGCTCTCAGACAAGTTCTTCATATTCGAACGCAGATCGTCGAGCTCCTGCCTAAACTTATCATTTTCATCTTTAAGATTAGAAATCTGTGTATTTACTGATGTTATTGAAGACGCAAAGCTTTGCATTTTAGTCTCCCAAGCACTGACCGTCGTTGAAAGCTTCATTAATTGATCGTTAACGTCGGTTTTCAGTGAATTAATGACCAGTTGTAACGCATTAAACTTTGCATCTATGTGTTCCATAATAGCATTCGCATCGATATTCATTATAGAATGAGACGAGTTGCCCTCGGTGCGCGGGACTGACGGACTTTTATTGATATTCTTCCTTTTGTTTTTGCAAGACGGACATTTCCATTTCGCTTTATTCATAGGTAACATTTTTTTAAATTCCGTTTCGCTCAATCCTACACACATTAAATGGAATGACCCTTGACATGCAGAGCATCTTAATAATTCGTCTTCTCTTAAAACTGCGGTACAAAGTTTGCAATCCATAGTATAATCGATACCGAGTAATATTGTGATAAGCAAGCAAGTGGGTAAACAAGCAAATATTGAATATTGCTTATTACTCGGGTGGCAAAACTTCACGTCCAAAAGAGCGTAACCGCCGTGCAGTACGCGTCTCTTACGCGTTTTAATAAACAACACTGTCAGATCACTGATATTCGTTCACAAAATTGTTATATTAAGAAATTTAACTGTTAATAGATAAGAAAAAGTTAAGATAAATAAATCACTATAAAGATAAACAATTTATAACACTGTTGTAATAGCCTTCAAACTTCAAAAACACTTTAATATCGGCTACTTTAATTAAATTTAGCTCATAGATGTGTCGCGTGTAAAAAGAACCGGTTTTTTTTTTTTTTTTTGTTGCAACCGATACCTTAACTCGCATGGATAATCGTCATAATTATACAGTGGTTCTAAGTTGTTTACAAGATTACTAGGAAGAGAACACTTCTTACCAAATACTAACTCGTACGGTGTGAATTGAGTCTCCGTATGTACTGTTGTATTAAACGCAAAACACCAAAAGGAAAGCCACTTACTCCACATTTCAGGATGGTTCTCAGTTTGTATACGTAAGAACGCATTAAGATTTTTATGTGTGACCTCCAACGCCCCAATAGACTGGTGGTGGTATGCTGTGGAATTAAGTTGCTTAATATTTAATAATTTACATACCTTTTGAAACACTTCCGATAGAAACTCCTTCCCTCTATCTGTTGCAATTTCTCTGGGAACACCGTATCTAAGGATAAAGTTATTTACAAAACTACTCGCTACTTCCTCAGACTTTTTGGACATCAAAGGATAAGCCTCAACATATTTCGTAAGTTCGCACTGCAAAGTTAAGATGTACGAATTATTATTATTATCCACGTCTAATGGACCAACTAAGTCCAAATAAATCTTTTCAAAAGCACTATTTGCTGTACTGGTTATTACCATTGGTTCTCTTGTTGGTAATGAATGTTTTTGTTTTTGGCATTTATCACAACGCTTGACAAAATTCTTTTACATCCTTTTCAATACCAGGCCAATAATAATATTTCTTTATATTGTTCGACATCCGTCTAATACCAGCATGGCCACTACTGGGTAAAAGATGGAAGTCGTTTATGATAACACGTCTGTCATCCTTATTATCAATTCTTTTAATATTATTTAAAATACAAATTCGCGGCCCGGACCTATTCTTATGTCTTTTTAATTCTTCTAATAATTTCTTAATAAATATTTCATTATTTTTATTTTTCACAACGTATATCTCTTCTATTTTTAAATTATTACTAAAATTATCTAGTTCTCTCACAAATTCGTCTCGCGTCGTTTGTGATTGAGAGTTTAGAAATTTTACGTAGATTATTCTTTTATCACTAACATAGCAAAATACTTTATTCTCTTGGGTAATAACTCTACTTTTTCTTAATTTATCTAATTCCTTTTCATTTAAGAATTTTAATTCGACTGATTCTTTCGGTTTGATATGAGTATTCACGATTTTTGGTTGCGCAGGCCTCTAATCAGTGTCTACCATTTCAACCGAAGTATCCGAATTATTCTTTATTTTCGTTTGTGCTCTTGTCATTACGTTCACTACGTTTTTATGCATATCTTTTAAGTCTTCTACTGTGATTCTAGACAAAGCATCTGCAGCGACATTGTCAGAACCTTTAATATAGTGAACTTCAAAATTATACTCTTCTAATGCAAGCCTAAACTTCATGAGTCTACTTGAAGGATCTTTCATATTAAATAAGTATACAAGAGGCTTGTGATCAGTTATTATTTTAAATGGTCGTCCGTACAAATATGGTCGGAAATATTTAAGTGCCCATACTATATCAAGTAACTCTTTCTCGATAACTGGATAGTTCTTTTCTCCTTTATTCAAGGTCCTACTAGCAAATGCTACGGGTCTACCATTAGCATTAGATAAAATTGCGCCAATTGCGTAATTTGATGCATCAGTTTGAACAATGAATTGATTTTCTGGTGAGAAATCTGGATATTGTAATATCCGAGGTGATATTAAACATTGCTTTAACTTATCAAAAGCTTTCTGATAATCACTACTCCATTCAAATGCTACATTTTTTTTATTCAACCTGATCAATGGATACGCGATTTCAGCGAATTTCGGTATGAATTTTCTATAATAATTTGTAAAAGCTACGAATCGTTTCACTTCATCTGGATTTTTAGGACAAGGGTAGTTTTTAACTACATTAATTTTGTCAGGATCTAGAGAGATACCGTCTTTAGATATAATATGACCTAAATATAGAATTTTGTAAAAAAACTCAAACACATCTTGTAGGTTCCTATTGTGAATTTCCAGATTTCTCCCGAAAACAATCAAATCATCAAGGTATATGAGACATTTTTCATAATTCAGACCTGCCATAGCTATTGTAATCATTTTAGAAAATGAGCTTGGACTTGTTTTTAAGCCCATTGGCATACGAGTCATTTGATACTGACCTGAATAAAATGCTGTATATTTTCTACTATTTTTATCTAAATTAATATTATAGTACCGTTGGTACAAATCTAAATGGGTAAAATAAATGCTTCCAGTTAACGATTCTAAAATTTCAGTAATATCTGGTAAAGAGAACTTATCATCTTCTATACAGTTATTAAGTTTTCTATAGTCTATTACTAATCGCCATTTTTTATCTGTTGTTGAACTAGACTTTTTGGGCACTAATAAAATAGGACTAGACCAGTCACTTTTGCTAGGCTCTATTATACCTTCTGCTAACATTTTATCTATTTGACTTTTAACTTCCGTTTTTTGAGAAATTGGTAACCTATATTGTTTCGAAAACACTGGGCTTGTATTCTGTTTTAAATTGATCGTATGTGTATACACATCTGTTGTACTTAATTTATCACCTGGTAGATAGAATATATAGGCATATTTAGCACACATACTCTCAACAGTGTTTTGTTCTTCGTCATTCAAATGTTGAAGTTGCAATAAAGAAAATAATGATTTCACTCGATCAGCATTTTTATTAGTTTTGTCAAATATACAAAGGGAATAGTCACTTAATGGTTCAATAATTGGGTTAATTGTAGCTAATGACACCTTATTTTCAGTAACATTTAGTATTCTAATAGGTATGAGTCCATTTACAGGAGTGGTAATAGAGCTCGCTACAAAAACACCGTTATTTATTTCCTTTGTTAAAACTACACAATCCACTTTAAAGTCTGTTTCAATAAAATGAATTGATTCACTTCTAGCAGGAATTTCAAAAATAATATCACATTTGTTAACGATTGGTAATTGACAACTTGTCATGGGTGTATGAAAAGTTACATTATTTTTGTCAAAGTCCAATTTAGCTTTATATTGATTAAGAAAATCACGACCTAAAATACCATTTGATTTAACGGGCAAGTTATTAAAAACATAAAACTTGTGACTAATTGTCTCATCTCCTAAAAGCAAAGGTAAATAAATGTATCCAATTGCTTGGACTTTGCCTCCTAACCCGTCTACTGTTACACTATCTTTATGGATTGGAATCTTTTGTTCTAATACATGTCTATATTTGTAGGCTGACAAAGATGCCCCAGAATCTTTTTTATTACTACTTATTGATGAATGTAAAGAAATATAACAATTACTATCGCTAGATAGAATAACATTTTCTCTATTAGTCACGAAAAAAATTATTAGACGTCACTTCCGGTTCTCTAATATTTTCTGCAACATGGTGCATCGCATTAATGTTACGCTCATTTCTTACCCTTTGATTTCCTCTATTTGAACGATAAAAATTACCTCTTCGTTGTCTTGAGCCACTGTTAGCTCTCCCGCGGGACCACTGCCCTCGTCTCCCAGGCTGTGTCCCAGGCGGTGTCCAATATCCTAGTCCCCTTGCTCGTCCTCTGAATGAAAAAAAATTGTTACGGCCTCCACGCATACCTCTATAGTTAATGGATCTATTTCTGTCATGGGAATAATAATTTGTTTTTTTGTACATACCCATGATTTCTCCAGACGTTGTCGCTGAAGACACCTCCTCATCTTGGGCGTCTTGTATAGCGTCCTTCAAAGAGTCGTATTTCCTTGCTGCTAAAATGGTACTGAGTCTACGGTTCCGCAGGCCATCAGTAAAACGTTTAATTGCAGTTTTTTCATTGATTGGTTTTAGTACCGCATATGCCTGATCATTACCACTGGCTTGAGAAATCGTAAGACTAACAAATAAATCTGAAATCTCTTTCCCGTAATCCATAATTGACAAGTCATTTTGTCTGATTCTATTTAATTTATCCGAAATAGCGGTTGCACCTTTCTTACTAAATAAAACATTTTGCATATCGTCAGTTAAATGTTTGACTGTCTCATATTCCGATTTTAATCTTAACTTTGCCTCTTGAGATAATCTACTCATAAGAACAAAATTAATTAAATTCTGTTTACAAGTTTTTTCTTTTAATAATGAGTCATAATATTGGATATTGTCTATTAATTGTTTTGTGATAGACTCTTCATTGGTCATAATTGGCAAAAGGCTTATGGCAGTTTTTAAATCAAAGGAATTCATTTTTTTGACTAATGATGAACTACCACTTTGACACAACAATAAAATCTCTTCATACAATTGCATAAATTTACGACAGTAACTTTCTGTCAAAAAAATATCTTCACTACTAAAATATTTTTTATTTACTTTCTCTTTAAATTGTAATAAAGAAGTTTCGTATTGCTGATAAATAATATTTACTTCATTTAATTTACTCTCTATTACTTTTCCTGTTCGTCTACTATGACCAATCTTTATTAAATATACTTTAATCTTTTTTAAGTCATCATACAAAGTTAAAAAAATATCCATAACTTACCAACATAATGAATAAAAGGAGTTATACACGTAAATACCTGAAATTTTCTATTAATACATGAAATCTATTGATTAAGAATCTAATTATAGACGTAGGTCTCAAGTTCAATCTTTGCACTGTCCGTATATGGTAACGCTCTGCATATTTTTCATTACGTATAGTTCATGGTCACGACGCGACTCACGAGAAATTACGGCGGTAATATAGTTTACGAATGAAGATAAATGCGGTTATACTTTTTTTAATTATTTTACACTTGCACTTCACTTTCACACTATATCGGAATATACTTTGGAAACCTCTGGAGCCCCCGGTTGCTGCTGCCGGCGAAATAGCGATCTCCTTATAGCTGATCGGTTAATTTCTCTAGTTATCCATTTCTTATGGCATTTTTTATAAAGACGTAATGTGAAATACAGCATCCCAAGCAGTAAAATCAACAGGATAACGGTCAGGATAATGGTCGTCGTGGATAGATGAAAACGAAATTCCTCTAGGGTAGAGTTGTTATTTCCAGCGGCCGCATTCTGGACAATTATGGTGTCTTCTTTAGACTGTGATTTTCCCATTGTTAATAAATTCTACGTCGTTATGATTATACACGTGTAATTTAAAGTCACGATATAATTGCACTAACTCCATTGTTCGCACTTAGAGATAGTCACGGGTTGACAAAAATGGATGCGTCTCAGATTCGCGGCGACGACCGGGCAGACTCCTTAGGCAGGGTCGCCATGTGAGGTGCGGATAAGGTTCGAAATGAAACCCAACGACTGCTTGAATAATACTGGAATATATTGTCATGATACACATTATAAATACAGATACACAAGTACTTACTGAGGCTACACGTGTATAGAAAATAGGACAACTTACATCACTAAACATCATACATCACTACAAAACGATAGTAATTCTGTGTAAGCAGTGAGTGAGAACAAAATTATGTTCGAGTGAATAAATGTGACGATTGTGCCGTACTGGATTGTTTAATTCTTTATACTAGGACTGCCTCCTGTTTTCGTTTTAGGGAGCGTTTCCCTTACACCCTGTATATGTATTAGTAAAGTGCTAAACCAAATAGGGTATTTCATTTGTTTTGTTAATCTAGTAGGAATACATCTGCGTATGATACCGTATAAAGTTTCGTAAAAAATGTCTATGGCTACCTTAATTGATCGATTTTCAAAAATGTTGATCCAATCCACACTGGAAAGTTCTTTATTTATATTAGTATAATCTGTGCTTTGAAAGCAAATACGTGTCTGTGGTTTATTGGGCATTTGTTTTATATAGTTACACGTAGACATAACAGCGCAAAAGGGTGGGTGATGTTCATCAACCGGCAACAGTGGGACTTGTACCGGTGTTATAATGATACTCGATTGGTTACTAATAAATGGGTCTAATATTTTACTATTATTATTCATTACACAGTAAAATTGGGCACAATTTAACGACAACATAAAATTTATTAAACATTTATCACATATGCAGGCGTTTAAACTATTACTAACTTCGATTGTGTTATTATTATTATTAGAGCTTATCCAATCTAGTGACGGTATATTAAAGTCACTAGATAGGCTCGGAAGGAAATATATGTATCCACTCTTTGTTGCGGCGGTATGTACACAGCACTAACAATGTAACATTTCATTCCTATGCGAATTTCTATGAGCAGATAATCTACAATATGGTCTGGGAGGGCAGGTGTATGGTGGGGTGTATAAGCCGTACGCGCAGTAGACAACGGAGATATAATAGCACCGAGCACTGCAATCAGTACGCCGCCGCCGTCGCGGCGACCGGTGCTTACACGGTTCCTATCACAACGATATACAATATATCGTGAGTCAATTTATTCGTTATTAAGAATGTCAGTATGCAGCCACGTTTCAGTTAACACTATAACGTCGTATGAGTGTAGCAGAATATTCATGTACAACGTGTGAAGTTTTGTTCTCAAACCACGACAGTTTTGATAGTAAATACTTATGTTAAAACTTTTTGTTGTTAAAATATACAGATATTACTAAGTGGTATTGATTCAAACAATAGATATTATGACATACCAGATGAAACATGAACATAGCGTTACTTTTGTTTGGTTATGCATTTTTATAGTATATTTGCTATAACTTTATTTATTTATTTATTTTATTAGGCTCTCACAACAATGAGTACACTGTAAATAGACAGAAAAAAAATACATACATTAAAACTTATATCTAAGTGTCCCATTACTTATAGGAGGGCACAGCATGCAAATTAACAAAACAAAATTAAATTAAATATATAAGTATGAATATATATACAATTGCAATCTATACTTATCTAAATACAAATAAAACTCACTGAATTACAGAAAACAAACCTCACAAAAAACATCTATCGTTTTAACACAGTTCTTTTGATGCTATATATAGACGACAGATCCAGGTCAACACTTCCCCGAAATTCCTCATATGCTAAAAACATGCGAGCCAAGGAACTGTGTGACCCCAAGTTAGTGCGAGCTTTCGGTGTAGAAAAGAGCTTTTTATGGTCACAAGATCTTGGTAAACAACGCGGTACATTAAAGCTTATTTTACTAACAGTTTAGGACAATCCATTTTACCTGTAACTATTTTTTTTAAGAAATAATAAATCTATTAACTTTCTGCGGTCTTCTAAAGTTGGAATCTTGAAATAGGTTAATCTCTCCTGATACGACTTAAACTTCTTCGAAAGATTGCAGCTGTAAGTGAGATGCCAAAGAAACCGTTTTTGCAGTCTTTCAATGCGACCAATATGTACTTTATAGCTAGGAGACCAAACCACACTGCAATACTCCAGATGAGACCTAACCAAAGAATTGTATGATTTTTGTTGAAACTTTTTTGAACATTTTACACTCTCTTATTACAAACCCAAGTAATTTTGACGCCTTCAGAAAACACGCATCTATATGTTTAACGAATTTAAGTTGTTGATCTAATAAAACACCCAAATCTCTAATTTCCTGGACTTCCTTAAGTATTTGACCACATAGTGAGTATTCGGACTCTATAACATTCTTATTCCTGGTAAATTTAATTTGTTTACACTTTCCCACGTTTAGACTCATTTTGTTTCCAGAACACCAAGCTTCAAGACGATTTAAATCATTTTGAAATAATTAGACATCACTACAATTCCTAATTCTAAAAAAACAACTTTGAGATCGTCCGCAAATATATATCTTTCCGAATACTGAAAACAGGTATCTACATCGTCAATAAATATAGCAAATAAATAGGGTCCTAAATAGCAACCATTTATTACGACCCTAAGTTCTCGTGGTACGAGATAAGAACAAAACCATTTCAGCATTGGTCCTGAAATCCCGTATAACTGTAGCTTTTTCAGTAGCACGTTATGGTTCACAGTATCAAAGGCCTTGCTGAAATCTGTATATACTGCATCTACCTGTACACGCGAATCAACAGGATCCACCAGATCTTCAACATAAGAAACCAAGTTAGTTGCAGTTGATCTCCCTTTAATAAATCCATGTTGGTTGGCAGATAGTAGTTGCGATAGGTGCCACGATATTACTGGACATAGAAGGGATTCAAAGGCTTTTGCGAGCACTAATATAATTGCAATAGGTCTATAATTTGCTACGTTTGATTTTTCACCTGTCTTATACACGGGCACTATTTTAGAAGTTTTCCATTTTGATGGAAAGGGTGTCTTTCCATTCTAAAGACTTATTACATATTAGGGTCAGAGGATAAGATATCCTTTCAGTAGTTTTACATAAGAAAATAGGAGGTATATTATCAGGACCTGTACCTTTATTTAAATCAAGTTTCTTTAAGGCTGTTTTAACTTGATGCTGATTCACATTTATTTTATTCAAAATGCTATTACTAATCACCTCAGACTTTTGAAAAAAATTAGATGCAAAATAGTTGCAGATCATCTCAGTGTCATCCGACCATTCAACACCATTGGACATGCTTAGGGGATAATTACTGGCACCTCCTCTTTTATGTTTTAAGTAACTCCAGAATAATTTTGGATGTGAAGCAATTTTATTTTCCACGTTAGCAGTATAGAAATTATAGCAACCTACAGTCATACGTGAACAGCGTTTTTTCAACAGGTCCAACTCAACTATGTCCATAGGATATTTATATAGGTCTAAAAACCTGGCGGTGGAAAATCAGCGAAAATGAAAAAAAAAAACACGAAAATTTGTGGCTTTTTTGTTGCTAATTAGTTGCTAGAACACCGATTTTGTTGCTCGAACCGATCGCCAGAAATCGGCAACAGTTCTAGATTTATATTAAGATAGCGTGAAAATTACTCGATTTTGACAAAACCGATCAAACAAATGAGGGTAAATTTGTTGCTAATTTGTTGCTATAAGATGTTACGGAAGAAAGTGGAAAAAAAAAATTATTCACATTTTATTTAACCTTGTTAAATTTGATATCGTCCACGCTAGCTTAATCCTCCATTTTTCCATTGAAATTTCCTAACAATAATTTGTTGCTGCGCACAGAAGGTCTTGTCTGAGTGCAAAGAGTCAGCAACAAAATAGAAACCGGAAGTCGGTAGTGTCCAAACACTACCGACTTCCGGTTAGCAATCAAACCGGCCACGCTAGCTTAATTCTCGATTTTTCCAAAGAAAAATCCTAATAATAATTTGTTGCTGCGCACAGAAGGTCTTCTCTGAGTGCAAAGAGTCAGCAACAAAATAGAAACCGGATGTCAGTAGTGTTTGGAGACCGGTAAGCAATCAAACCGGCCACGCTAGCTTAATCCTCCATTTTTCCATGGAAAAATCCTAATAATAATTTGTTTCTGCGCACAAAAGGTCTTCTCTGAGTGCAAAGAGTCAGCAACAAAATAGAAACCGGATGTCGGTAGTGTTTGGAGACCGGTAAGCAATCAAACCGGCCACGCTAGCTTAATTCTCGATTTTTCCAAGGAAATTTCCTAATAATAATTTGTTGCTGCGCACAAAAGGTCTTCTCAGAGTGCAAAGAGTCAGCAACAAAATAGAAACCGGATGTCGGTAGTGTTTGGAGACCGGTAAGCAATCAAACCGGCCACGCTAGCTTAATTCTCGATTTTTCCATGGAAATTTCCTAATAATAATTTGTTGCTGCGCACAGAAGGTCTTCTCTGAGTGCAAAGAGTCAGCAACAAAATAGAAACCGGATGTCGGTAGTGTTTGGAGACCGGTAAGCAATCAAACCGGCCACGCTAGCTTAATCCTCCATTTTTCCATTGAAATTTCCTAACAATAATTTGTTGCTGCGCACAGAAGGTCTTGTCTGAGTGCAAAGAGTCAGCAACAAAATAGAAACCGGAAGGCGGTAGTGTTTGGAGACCGGTAATCAAACAAACTGGCCACGCTAGCTTAATCCTCCATTTTTCCATGGAAAAATCCTAATAATAATTTGTTTCTGCGCACAAAAGGTCTTCTCTGAGTGCAAAGAGTCAGCAACAAAATAGAAACCGGATGTCGGTAATGTTTGGAGACCGGTAATCAAACAAACCGGCCACGCTAGCTTAATCCTCCATTTTTCCATGGAAAAATCCTAATAATAATTTGTTGCTGCGCACAGAAGGTCTTCTCTGAGTGCAAAGAGTCAGCAACAAAATAGAAACCGGGAGTCAGTAGTGTTTAGAGACCGGTAATCAAACAAACAGGCCACGCTAACTTAATCCTCCATTTTTCCATGGAAAAATCATAATAATAATTTGTTGCTGCGCACAGAAGGGATTGTCTGAGTGCAAAGAGTCAGCAACAAAATAGAAACCGGATGTCGGTAGTGTTTGGAGACCGGTAAGCAATCAAACCGGCCACGCTAGCTTAATTCTCGATTTTTCCAAGGAAATTTCCTAATAATGATTTGTTGCTGCGCACAAAAGGTCTTCTCTGAGTGCAAAGAGTCAGCAACAAAATAGAAACCGGATGTCGGTAATGTTTGGAGACCGGTAATCAAACAAACCGGCCTTGCTAGCTTAATCCTCCATTTTTCCATGGAAAAATCCTAATAATGATTTGTTGCTGCGCACAGAAGGTCTTCTCTGAGTGCAAAGAGTCAGCAACAAAATAGAAACCGGATGTCGGTAGTGTTTGGAGACCGGTAAGCAATCAAACCGGCCACGCTAGCTTAATCCTCCATTTTTCCATAGAAAAATCCTAATAATAATTTGTTGCTGCGCACAGAAGGTCTTCTCTGAGTGCAAAGAGTCAGCAACAAAATAGAAACAGGGAGTCGGTAGTGTTTGGAGACCGGTAATCAAACAAACCGGCCACGCTAGGTTAATCCTCCGATTTTCCATGGAAAAATCCTAATAATTCAAATTCAAATCAATTTATTTCAGACATCTCATATCCATATTTTACACAAAAATCCATTTTTAAAATTATAGAATAAAAATAAAAATAATAAAATTCAATTAATAAAATTCCAAAACAAATAGATTAATAAATACAATTAATACAACATTAAAATTAAAAATTATAAAAACAAGTGAAATAAAAATTAAAATGTCAAAAAAGTCATTAAATATTATATAATGTCACAAAAGGTAACTAAATAAGTAAAAAAAAGAAAATTATTAAAAATCCAATCACACAATTACCGCCCCCGTCCATTTAACCGTTTATGCAGTGTCGTCAAACATTGCATAAAAGCACAATCCACATCCATCCTGTCTGCTATAAGTTTCAGGTAGATGTTGGTGCTGCCCCGCACTCGATGCATTATTGAATATATGCGTTTACGCATGATCGCATAGAAATCGTCGACGTTGTTGTCAGCAAACATGGCCGACGCGCTACAAAAGCGTGGCAGCCCCATCAGCATCCTGAAACCATTGTTATACTGGACACGCAGGGCATTCCAACATCTCTTTGTATAATTTGTCCATAGACTGCAGGTATAAAATGATTGGCAGTATGCCCTAAACAAACTTATTTTTACAGGTACACTGCAACGTGCAAATCTACGCGACACCATGTTGGCCCTAATTGATAATGCCCTGCGTTCCCTATCTATGTCTGTATCATCAGTGAGGTTCTCGGTAATCCAATGTCCCAGATACTTGAACTTTGTAACTCTTTTTAGTTCACTCCCTGCCAGCGAGACTGTTGGGACTATGTTATATGTTTTTAATCCTGCTTTAAATACTAACAACTCGCTTTTACTAGCATTATATCTGAGCCCATGTTCCACCGCGTACCTCTCACATATTGCCAGCAGTTTACGAAGAGCACTGATCGATGGGCTCAGCAGCACCATGTCATCGGCGTAGCTTATATTGTTGACCATTACACCGTCAATAGAACAGCCGACCATGGTACCGCTGAGCTCACGAACCAGCCCGTCCATATAAAAATTAAAGAGTCTGGGGGAGGTTAATCCGCCTTGACGCACTCCACACTCTAACCCGTAATCATCCGATAAGGACCCGTTCCATCTTACATAGTTACGTTGACTGTCGTACCAATGCTTAAGGAGTAAAACTAATTCAGATGGTAGACCAGTATCATTCGCAACCTTCTGCCACAGCCTGTCGTACGACACGAGATCGAAAGCTTTAGATAGATCTAAGAAGCAGGCGTAGACTGGTGTACTTCTGCTGGTATAGTATTGGACGGTGTGTTTCAGATTCAGTACTGCAGATTCAGTAGAAAGCCCAGGTCTAAAGCCGAACTGTGCGTCATGTAGGTTAAGGTGTTTACTGAGATGCCTGTCAATCACACCGTCCAGCACCTTTGCTATTACAGTCGCTAATGATATCGGCCTATAATTATTTAAAGTAGATGCATCACTGGTTCTATTTTTAATAATGGGTACAACCAGGGTCCTCATCATCTGCCTGGGAAGATACGAGTGGCTTATACAGAAGGAAAAAAGCATTGCTAGAATACGCGGCAGATGAAAACCTGCATGCACCAAGTGCTCAATACTCAATGAGTCATCACCCGGTGACTTGCCTCTCTTCATAGACTTTAGCACTTCTGCAACCTCCCCCGCCGAGACTCTAACAACTTGTTTATCTGGAGATACCTCACAACGTAACTTTTCACAATTATGCCCTAGTGGCGACTGTACCTTAAAATATTTACTAAATAAGTTTGCTATTTGGGCAGAATCGCTAATACCCTCTACACTCACTGGGACACTCGGCTTCGGGTTCAGTTTATTTGTTTCTTTCCAAAACTTATTAAATTTTTTCTGCGAATGGTGTGTTGCTAGAATGTCCATTTTTATTTGACACTGGTGGTTCTGACACCACTTCAGCTTGGATTTGAAGTTAGTTCGAGAGGCCCGCATTCCCTCATATAATGGACCGGATGTGGGCTTCCCATAATACATCCACTTATGAAACCATAACCGAGCCTCCCTATGAGCGCCGCTGACATGCTCGTTCCACCCTACCACGGCATTTTTCTTTTTCCTATGTTTAAAGTTTGTTATCCTATGACATTTAGAGGCGGAAGTTTGTAAAATTTGTATTATTTTATAATATAAAACATCTATACTTTTTCTATGTTCTAAGTTATTACAAATACGATCAGCACACTTGGAAAATTCTGGAGGGAAATCTATATTTTTAAGCTTTTTCGAGCATAGTAGCTCATACTGCTTTTTCTGTGAGATATTTCTTTCCCCCCAAATAATTTTATTAGAAATATAATTAGCGCTAACTTGATTCTTTGGTTTTAAAAGATTTAAATTACACAACATTTCAAGGGGAAAATGATCGGACCAACTAACATTATAGTTAACTTTGATATTTACAATAGTATTTTCCGCAGCCTCAGTACATACTATATGATCCAGCCAAGACCCAGTACCATGTACATCACTAAGGTAGGTATATGTGTCCGACGATAAACCTAAATAATTTATGTCCGCGCACACCCATTTTTGTTCCTCACAAAAGTGATTAAGTTCCTTACCGAAATGTTCATGAGGGGCAGCGTTAAAATCACCAAGAATATAAACGGAATCCGCACCACTGGCCTCAATGATTGCACTTATTTCACTTAGACAGTCTGTGAACTCTGCCAGGTTTTCTTTTGAGTCCGTAGGCATATAGACCGAAATCACTAAAAAATGGCGATTCTCTAACATAATTTTAATGCCAGCGATTCGCACACTCGTACACTCGACAACCGACACTGACTGAAAAACACTTTTTCGCCATAGTAAGGCGACCCCTCCGTGGGGCCGTCCACGCAGCATCCCCGCCGACGTATCTACCGCCGATTTTCCAGTGTATGCAAAATCTTGATCTACTGATCCGAGCAACGAAATATCATGGGGCAAGAGCCATGTCTCCTGTAAAGCTACAACATCTGCAGTCCTACATAAAGCTCTCACTCCATCTATGCATCTTGTAACTGAGCGACAGTTGAAACTAATAAATTTCGAGTTATTGTTCTTCTCGTATACTTGCATTCTTGAATGTTTTATATTCAATAAATCTCCTTACATGAATTCCTTCAGGCCATAAGCTACCATTCAAGAAAAGAGATATTTTGGGGCTAGGCACATACATCTTGTAGGCATTGTACTGTTTATGCACTTTCGCATTTATTTTCTGCAATGTTACAGTAACTTGAGTTTTATTTAGTATGTACTCGATAATATCCTTCTCAGTAGTGTTTGCGTCGACATTATTTATGAATAAAGGACTTGTAACACAAGCAGCTTTAAATTTTTCACGAGGACTCGTTTGTGCTTTGCCCTCTAAAGTATTATATCTATTTCTTAATCTTTTTCGCTGTGCAACTATCCACTCTTCACTTTGTTTCTTGTCCTTCCACTGCCCTTCCGACGCAACGATTTTCGCAAAACTTTTGTTAGCGGGCGCGCCGTGTGACGAAGTAGCTAGGCCGCATAGTTCCTCAGGCACCGCGATTTCTTTCGTTGAAACCGCACACTCGAGCGGGGCCTCCACGCGCCGCTCTTCAAATACCGAGGCCTCACTGTTCGAAACCACATCACAGTTAACGGGGGCCTCCACGCGCTGCTCGTGCGATGCCGGAATAGACATATCGCTATTGCCAACGTTAGAGGGAGATGGTAGTAGCATCGAATGATCAGGTGATACATTGTCTCGCTCAATGTGAGGTAGGCCCGTCGGTCCACTATCCATGCAAAAACTATTGGAGATACCTCCACCCCGTTTATTATTCACAAAACAATTGAAATTATTTACCAGGGATGATTGTTTGAGGTTAATTAACTCTGTTTTAACCTCTTCTAGTTGACTGGCTGTTACATAAGTGTCTTTAAGCTTTTGTAAATCTCTCTGCACAACTAATATATCTTTTAACAAACGAGTTGCGTCTATGTGGTCAAAAGATACCGGTGGCAGTTTTTGCAATTCCCTGGCTACAAAAATTGGGATATTTTCTGGATCGGTTTCTTTGAATATTGCAATAACGTCATAAAGGTCTCTTTTCGATCGCCCTTCTCTCTTCCTCGCAATTTTCCGTTTCGTTGTACTAATAGATTCAAACAACAATCCTTTCGCACTTTCTATGTCTTCTGTTGAGAACGAGGTATTGCAGATTTGGACTATACTCTCTTCATTCATGACATCCACCTTGTTTTGAATAAAGGCTAGAACTTCACATATGACTATGTTACAATTATTACACTTCACTACATTAGACGACATCGTGCGGGATGTGTCACAAAATTACATGCGTTCGCGTTCGATGGCGCGCTGCGACTGATAAAATATGAATAATAAGTTGTTGCTGCGCACAGAAGGTCTTCTCTGAGTGCAAAGAGTCAGCAACAAAATAGAAACAGGGAGTCGGTAGTGTTTGGAGACCGGTAAGCCGGTTATTACCGGTCTCCAAACATTACCGACATCCGGTTTCTATTTTGTTGCTGACTCTTTGCACTCAGAGAAGACCTTCTGTGCGCAGCAACAAATCATTATTAGGATTTTTCTATGGAAAAATGGAGGAATAAGCTAGCAAGGCCGGTTTGTTTGATTACCGGTCTCCAAACATTACCGACATCCGGTTTCTATTTTGTTGCTGACTCTTTGCACTCAGAGAAGACCTTTTGTGCGCAGCAACAAATCATTATTAGGAAATTACCTTGGAAAAATCGAGAATTAAGCTAGCGTGGCCGGTTTGATTGCTTACCGGCCTCCAAACACTACCGACTTCCGGTTTCTATTTTGTTGCTGACTCTTTGCACTCAGACAAGCCCTTCTGTGCGCAGCAACAAATTATTATTATGATTTTTCCATGGAAAAATGGAGGATTAAGTTAGCGTGGCCTGTTTGTTTGATTACCGGTCTCTAAACACTACTGACTCCCGGTTTCTATTTTGTTGCTGACTCTTTGCACTCAGAGAAGACCTTCTGTGCGCAGCAACAAATTATTATTATGATTTTTCCATGGAAAAATGGAGGATTAAGCTAGCGTGGCCGGTTTGTTTGATTACCGGTCTCCAAACATTACCGACATCCGGTTTATATTTTGTTGCTGACTCTTTGCACTCAGAGAAGACCTTTTGTGCGCAGCAACAAATTATTATTAGGATTTTTCCATGGAAAAATCGAGAATTAAGCTAGCGTGGCCGGTTTGATTGCTTACCGGTCTCCAAACACTACCGACATCCGGTTTCTATTTTGTTGCTGACTCTTTGCACTCAGAGAAGACCTTCTGTGCGCAGCAACAAATTATTATTAGGATTTTTCCATGGAAAAATGGAGGATTAAGCTAGCGTGGCCGGTTTGTTTGATTACCGGTCTCCAAACATTACCGACATCCGGTTTCTATTTTGTTGCTGACTCTTTGCACTCAGAGAAGACCTTTTGTGCGCAGCAACAAATCATTATTAGGAAATTTCCTTGGAAAAATCGAGAATTAAGCTAGCGTTGCCCGTTTTATTGCTTACCGGTCTCCAAACACTACCGACTTCCGGTTTCTATTTTGTTGCTGACTCTTTGCACTCAGACAAGACCTTCTGTGCGCAGCAACAAATTATTATTAGGATTTTTCCATGGAAAAATGGAGGATTAAGCTAGCGTGGCCGGTTTGTTTGATTACCGGTCTCCAAACACTACCGCCTTCCGGTTTCTATTTTGTTGCTGACTCTTTGCACTCAGACAAGACCTTCTGTGCGCAGCAACAAATTATTGTTAGGAAATTTCAATGGAAAAATGGAGGATTAAGCTAGCGTGGCCGGTTTGATTGCTTACCGGTCTCCAAACACTACCGACATCCGGTTTCTATTTTGTTGCTGACTCTTTGCACTCAGAGAAGACCTTCTGTGCGCAGCAACAAATTATTATTAGGAAATTTCCATGGAAAAATCGAGAATTAAGCTAGCGTGGCCGGTTTGATTGCTTACCGGTCTCCAAACACTACCGACATCCGGTTTCTATTTTGTTGCTGACTCTTTGCACTCTGAGAAGACCTTTTGTGCGCAGCAACAAATTATTATTAGGAAATTTCCTTGGAAAAATCGAGAATTAAGCTAGCGTGGCCGGTTTGATTGCTTACCGGTCTCCAAACACTACCGACATCCGGTTTCTATTTTGTTGCTGACTCTTTGCACTCAGAGAAGACCTTTTGTGCGCAGAAACAAATTATTATTAGGATTTTTCCATGGAAAAATGGAGGATTAAGCTAGCGTGGCCGGTTTGATTGCTTACCGGTCTCCAAACACTACCGACATCCGGTTTCTATTTTGTTGCTGACTCTTTGCACTCAGAGAAGACCTTCTGTGCGCAGCAACAAATTATTATTAGGATTTTCCCTTGGAAAAATCGAGAATTAAGCTAGCGTGGCCGGTTTGATTGCTTACCGGTCTCCAAACACTACCGACATCCGGTTTCTATTTTGTTGCTGACTCTTTGCACTCAGAGACGACCTTCTGTGCGCAGCAACAAATTATTATTAGGATTTTTCCATGGAAAAATGGAGGATTAAGCTAGCGTGGCCGGTTTGATTGCTTACCGGTCTCCAAACACTACCGACATCCGGTTTCTATTTTGTTGCTGACTCTTTGCACACAGAGAAGACCTTCTGTGCGCAGCAACAAATTATTATTAGGATTTTTCCTTGGAAAAATCGAGAATTAAGCTAGCGTGGCCGGTTTGATTGCTTACCGGTCTCCAAACACTACCGACATCCGGTTTCTATTTTGTTGCTGACTCTTTGCACTCAGAGAAGACCTTCTGTGCGCAGCAACAAATTATTATTAGGATTTTTCCTTGGAAAAATCGAGAATTAAGCTAGCGTGGCCGGTTTGATTGCTAACCGGAAGTCGGTAGTGTTTGGACACTACCGACTTCCGGTTTCTATTTTGTTGCTGACTCTTTGCACTCAGACAAGACCTTCTGTGCGCAGCAACAAATTATTGTTAGGAAATTTCAATGGAAAAATGGAGGATTAAGCTAGCGTGGACGATATCAAATTTAACAAGGTTAAATAAAATGTGAATATTTTTTTTTTCCACTTTCTTCCGTAACATCTTATAGCAACAAATTAGCAACAAATTTTCCCTCATTTGTTTGATCGGTTTTGTCAAAATCGAGTAATTTTCACGCTATCTTAATATAAATCTAGAACTGTTGCCGATTTCTGGCGATCGGTTCGAGCAACAAAATCGGTGTTCTAGCAACTAATTAGCAACAAAAAAGCCACAAATTTTCGTGTTTTTTTTTTTCATTTTCGCTGATTTTCCACCGCCAGGTTTTTAGACCTTATTTATATTTTGTTACTCTTAACCTTAGACGATGTTTCTCATTTAATACTTTTATTAACTGTTTGGAGAACCAAAAAGGATATTTTTTATTTTTAACAATTACGCGAGGAACATATGTATGTATTTTATCACGAATAATGCAATAGAATTTGTCAAGCATAGCATCAACAGTAATACACAATTCAAATTCACTGCACCAGTTCACTCTGTCTAGTGCCTTACAAATTAAGTCATAGTCTCCTTTAAAATAATTAAGCTTGGGTTTGGGACCACTACGCTGCGGAAAATTATTTGCCGAAATAGAAATCTCAACTAGTATAGGTGGATGGTGTAAATCTATCTTGAATAGTGTATGAGAAGGTTTACTTGTAACAATATTATCGATATTTGACAAAACTAGATCAATAATTCTAATGTTATAATTTGTTAAATTATTATGCTGCTTCATATCATTCAAAGCAATAAAGTCCCACAGCGATTGTTCCAATCTAGAAGCAATGTTCAGTGGTGCATCAATTATAGATCCATATTCGCTCAACCATTGAATAGTGTTTAAGTTAAAATCGCCCAAAATCAGATACTGACTTATTGACTCTAATACTCTATTGGTATTATCGATGAAGTGATCCAGTATAGCAGGTCCAATGGGAGACGGTAAGTATACAGCACATATTATACAAATACTCCGAGGACCGTCATTTGACGGTAGGGTTAACTTAACCCAGAGATCATCACAAGCGCTTTCATAGTCAAGTAATCGACATGATTTGATTTTCTTGGAAACGGCTATTAATACTCCACCACCACTATCCATAATATAAGATGTTATTTTATAGTCGTTAAAAAAAATCGTGGCGCACACAATCTCTCGGTATAGGGTCGGTCGCTATAGTTTCAAGTAAGTACCGTGGTAGCGGGCATATAATAACGTAGTGGAAGGCAACTTTATCGTTTTCTTATCGTTTCGAACACAGTACAAGCCGATCCACATCAATAGGTGGGTCGCGGCTAAAAAGGCTTAAGTGTGGTGAAGACTGCGTCGCTTACGCGTTCTTATAAGTAATATTAAACAAATCCAAAACCGTTTTACTGTGATTGAGAAGTTGTCCCGTGCCCGTAACGTCGAATTGCAGGCTGTACCGGAAAAACAAGGTGAAAACGTGGTAGCAATGTTTAAAACACTTTGCGGATCAATCAACTTCCCCATCTGTGATTCAGATATTCACGCCTGCCGACGTGTTGCGAAGATGGACACTACCACTAAACGTCCACGCAATATAGTTATTACTCTGACTTCCCCTAGTGTTCGCGACCGACTTCTCTCAGCTGCGCATCGCTATATTAAAGAGAACATAGGAAATAGGCTAAACACTCAACACCTAGGTATGTCAGGCGAAACTCATCAAATCTACGTAGCGGAACATCTGGACCCCGAGACCAAACAACTATATGCTGCTGCAAGAAAATTCCAACAGGATAAAGTTTATGCCTACTGCTGGGTGAAATATGGAAAAATATATCTTCGCAAGAATGAGAAGGCTAATGCCATACTTGTAAAGTCATTGGATTTTTTGTACAATCAAATGTAATGTACTTGATCTTTGTTTTAGTAATCTGCCACTGGATATCACTCGCCCACTCAATCCTTTAATTAAAGAAGATTCTTTTCATCCATCTATTCTCATTAATGTCCTTGATTTAATGAGCAAACCCTTCAAAGAAGTTTACACCCCACGTTATAACTTTCGTAAAGCTGACTATGATTTAATTAATAGCTATTTCTGTAATATCAATTGGTTAGAGATTCTTTCGTCTTAATCACTTGATGAAGCAGTATCACCTTTTGACGCCATCTTGAATGATTGTTGTAATATGTTTGTTCCGCTCTCTAAATGCACAGTCACTAAATCTCACTATCCCACTTGGTATAGTCGCGATCTAATAAAAAAATATTCGTAATAAAAACAAAGTCACAAAAAATGGAAACGTTTTGGTAATCCACGTGATTATGATGAGTTCTCGTTACTAAGAGGAAGGTCTAAGAGGGTGAAAAAGCAATTTTTCGCACAATTTACTTTAAAAGTGGAAGATATTATTATGAGCACTCCCAAATACTTTTGGACATACGTCAAATCCAAGAGAGGCGGTTCTACCTACCCTAAAGAATTCACACTTTCTGATAAGGTCTTCTCTAATGGTCAACAAATATGTATTGCTTTTAGTTCCTTTTTTGAAAGTGTCTTTATTGAGTCATCGTCTGCTTCCCATGGTACGCCAACAATCACAACCTTATGTATGTTCTATTAACAACCAAACAGTGTCCCAAATATATATCTCCCCAAATATAGTAGAAGATTTATGCTCGTTAAGTTGGATAAATCTAAGGGTGCTGGTTGCGATGGGATACCACCAATATTTTTGTCTAACAGTGCTAAAAGTCTGGCTCTTCCTTTATCGCTTCTCTTCTCCACCTCTTTAAAAAATGGCACGTTCCTAACTATATGGAAAAATTCCGATCCACAAAAAAAGGATCTAAGTCTGTGATCTCAAATTATCGCCGCATTTCTATTCTCAACACTATTGCAAAAGTGTTTGAGAAAATTGTTTACGACCATATTTATCAGGTTATTGTTCGCGGTATTCCATCATCTCAACACGGCTTCATTAAGGGTAGATCCACAGTCTCTAATTTGTCTCTCTTCACGGACTATGTTTTAGAATAAATAGATAGGGGTGGACAGGTAGATGTGATCTATACAGATTTTGAAAAGGCGTTCGATCGTGTTGATCATGTCATCCTAATCAAAAAATTTAAAGTATTAGGCATACACGGTGACCTATTAAGGTGGGTTACTTCATACCTCTCAAAGCGCTCTCAGACTGTTGTTCTTGGCGGTTACAGGTCAAATTTTATCTCGGTACCATCAGGCGTCCCTCAAGGCTCTCACCTCGGCCCTTTGTTTTATAACGCATACATTTATGACATTAGTTTCTGTTTTGTTACCGCTAGACATCTCTTGTATGCAGATGACAAAAAATATACATGAAGGTGAATTCAGTGTCAGATTGCGAATCAATACAACAGAATATCAACAGTCTTATGGATTATTATTATAATAACAATATAAGTATTAATATTCCCAAATGCCAATGTATTAGCTTTCCGCGCAAGAGAAAGCCAATTTTATTTGATTATAAATTTAAAAATAATGTGATTGAATGGGTTGATTTGGTTCGCGATTTGGGTGTATTGCTTCATTCCAAGATGTCTTTTTGCAACCATGTAGTTAATATAGTGAAAAGATCGTATCGTAACCTTGGGTTTACCATGCGTACATGTAAACCATTCAACTCTATCATTAGTTTAAAAATTGTCTTTAATGCATACGTTCGCGGTATCTTGGAATACGCCTCCCCAGTTTGGTCTCCTATATATGCTATTCACAAAAACAGAATCGAAAATATTCAGAATTTTTTTTATAAAACATCTGAAGTTTAAATCAAAAGATAGAATTGACACGTCATACGAGGAAACATGTCGTCTTTTTGGGTTGCTAACGCTAGATCAGCGACGCGTGTTAATGGATATGGGTCTATTACACGACGTAGTACGCAATCGTCTGGATTGTCCAGAGCTTGTAGAAAAGATGATGCTGAGTACTCCATCGCGCCGTACTCGCCACACCCCACTCTTCGCAGTTTCTTCTCATAATAGTAACTATGCACATAACGCTGTGATGACCCGAATAGTTACCACTTATAACAAATTGTTCAGTGAAATTGATTTATTTATTTGTACTAAAAAACATTCCTAAAAAAACTTAAAAATATTCACCTAAGTTAGTTTAATATATCCTACCTAATACACGTTAATTATTTTCTTTAATTTTACTATTTATTATGATAATGACTATTCAAATATTTATTCATTAAAATTTATTAAAATATGATGCTATTTATACTTCTATATTTGTATTTTAATAAATATATGTCATATTTATCTATTGTGTAATTGTTGCTGTAGATGTTAAGCACTGTTCATAGGGTTTTTTTTATCAGATTACATTTATGTTGTCATAATTTTCCTAATTTGGTTATATTATGGGGTTCTCTAATGTTTCGCACACAATTGATTCGCAAATTACTATTTCACAAGCAACATTTGTCAATGTTTCATTACGCAAACTAATGCTTTAACAAGGACAACAAAACGCAAACATGCATATGACAAACACTGTCAAACGGCTATTCAAAAATGCATTATTAAAAAAATTTTTAAAAGGCATACTGACATATCAACAATTTACACAAACCAAAAATATTATTTCACAAATAATTTGTTTGACTAAATTACAATCACAAACTTTTTGTTTACTAAAATTTCAATTGACTATTTTTCAAACTAAATATTATTAATTTATAAATTACCATTAAAATATAATAATTTTCGCAATGCGCGTCCAATCATTTAACTAAAGTAAAACAGAACGTGATTCATGCGTTGTTCCAGCATGCAAGCAAATGCAAGCAAGCATGCAGCGTGCAAGCAAGCATGCAACGTGCAATCAAGCATAGAGCGTGCAAGCAAGCATGCAGCATGCAAGCAAACATGCAGCGAAGCAAGCATGCAGCAAGCAATATTATGCTCCGCTCGCTTCGCTCGCTCCGCTATGCGTGGTCACAAGTCTAACCTAACCTAACCAATATTTATTTTCGTACTTAAGGTTTTTCTTTATAGCGGGGGGCCTCAGGCCCCCCGACCCCCCGAGCAGGAGGTCCAGCTCCCCTGCACCCCCCGGCAAGCCTCTCCCAGGCAGGCATACAGCATGCAGTGCAAGTATTCATACAGCATGCAATGCAAACATGCATACACCATGCAATGCAAGCATGTAAACACCATGCAATGCAAGCATGCATACATCATGCAATGCAAGCAAGCATACAGCATGCAATGCAAGTATTATAGTACTCGATATTATGATATTATAGTTTTAAAAGTAAAAATAATTATCTATGTAAAACAACATTTTCGAATTTTTGAACATTATGGTTACTGAATTTTATAACAAAGAGTTATGGATAATGATTTTCGGAAAAACAATTTTAGGAGGTATAAGAGAGTATCACCCTAACCCAATAACCTAAGAACAATTTCTTTGTGTTTTTATAATTCTTATATTTTTAGTATGAAAATTTAAGAAATGATACGGTGCCATACCATAAATTGCCTAATGTATTTAGACTAAGTAACCATATTATTAAAGAAAAATTGGTCAATAGATCTTTGTCGTTTAACGTATTTGTGTTAGGAAAAATTGACTAATGTTCTTTTGCAAAATGACAATATATGAAACAATTACTTGATGAGATGTAAAGTTTGTGAAACATAAATAAATGGAACGTTGATTTGCGAAATGATAACTTTGAATTTCGTTGCTTGTCATCTGTAAATTTTAGTACGAGAGCCCACGACCAAAATTTTTGTCTCATAGCAATACGGCCAAAACCGCATCAAATCGATAGATACGATTATCCTGAACTCGAAAATACCAATATCAGACATTTTCCGCGTAGCGTTTGATCTGACCGAATTTTCAAAATTGTCAAAGAATTTTACCGAACTGCATCATAGCAATATGTCTGATTTGCAGACTGTAGTTGAATGATAGTTCTGAGATACCGGAAACATATTTTTCAGACGTTAGTGGTGTAGTGCAAACCCGTAAAATCACTTAAAAAAATTAAAAATGAGACAAAAAAAATGTCTCATAGCAATACGTCTGAAAATCTTTTTTATTAGTAAATTTTGGTTATTTGATGCGAACAAAACAATTTTCAGACGGAAATGTGAACGCATTAAATTTTGAGACCGTTTTGAAAATGTTAACAAATTTTACCGATCGGTATCATAGCAATATGTCTGAAAATTGTTGGACATGATAAAATAAGTTGTCCACATGTGCAAAAAAATTATATCAGACAAATTAAGTGTAGCACCTTCTCTATCAGACAACTTTTCGATACTCAGATATCATTTAAAAATCGTATTGAGGCATCTAGAATTTTCTGTTACAAACCAATGAATACGTTGCGACCCTGAATTTATTAGATGATAATTAACTCGTTAAGCCCCGTTCGCGCTCAGGAGCGCGAGAACACAATTAAAATCAATTGTGTCCGGATATTAATAATCGTCCAGGGATTAACAAAGAATTTACCCGAAACCGTAACATTGAAGTTGAAGGACTGAAATAAATCGCACAAAAGGAAACTGGGAAACTGTGAGCGTCGTTCTAACGTTTGGAGCAGCTGGCGAGTGAGCTGTATAATAGTAAGAAAGGGGCAGGAGCGTAACAAGCGCTGAGGCTGTTGAAATTAAATACTGATTGATTTGATAGTTTTGGTTTTATTTAAAGCACGCTTGAGTAACTTTTACAAAAGAAATAAGTAATGACATCTGTCATCTGTCAAAGTACATATAATAGACAAGGGAGATTCTTGAATATCTATGAAGGCTGTAAATTTAAAAAACGACGGCCAGGCGACTCCGAAACGTTATTTTCGTTTTTGGGAGTATATGCTACACTTAAAGTGTCTGAAAACAGGTTTTTGGTAATCATGGCAGCAATACGAAAAGTTGAAAAAAAAAATTATCCTTATTGCTATGATACAGGTCGGCTAAATTTGTTGACATTTTCAAAAATGCGCTCAGGCTATATGCTACGCGCAAAATGTCTGAAAACAAACTTTTTCGTAATACAATTATAAAACCTATGTACATTTTCACTATCAGACGTATTGCTATAATACCGACTGTCTATTTTTTTTGACACAGCAGAAATGGCCTCCCACGCAGTTGCTACACTTTCGACCGTTACTACACACCTAGTCGGGTTCAGAATCATACAATCTAACGATTTTATAGGGTTTTTGCCGTATTGCTATGAGACATGGTTTTGGTCGTGGGCTCTCGTACTATTTGTTTAATAACTGTTGATCAACCAAAGGGGAACCATATTATGGATAACAGATCTGGCCTTACAAGTTTGGGCGTAAAAAAAAATGTTATAATTTAGAAATAAGTTGTCTGTTGTTATTCTTTTTCAATAAAATAAAAAATAAAAATACAGTATACCAACAAGTTATTGAAATAATATTTTTATGATTTAAATATGAAGAGCAACTTGATAAACTTGATCGGCTTCAAAATTATTGTATACGATTTATATTTGGCTTACGCAAATATGATCACGTCTCCGAGTTCCGCCGTAAATTCAAGTGGTTGCCAATCCGACTTCGCCGGAATGTACAGTACATGTCCTTTCCTTACTTTACAATATCCTTTTTGACCCTACCACTCCCTCTTATCTTAAGGAACGTTTTACGTTCGTGAATGATAGACATTCGCGCTCTTTGAGATCATCGGAGAACTTAAGACTAGCTGTTCCAATGCATTCCACCAAATTTTACAGTAGATCGTTTACAGTTCAGGCTATACTGTTATGGAATTCGTTACCCACATCTATAAGACTAGCTCAGTCACGGGCAATATTTACAAATAGAGTTAAAGAACACTTTCTAGCTATGTAAGTGTTTTATTCGTATCTAATACAATTATTATTACTCAAATTAATTTTGGTCGAAAGGAATATAATGCTATAATGTATGTATGTATGTATTTGTATAATATATAATATTATATATATGTATAAATTATATAAGTATGTTATATTTTATGTATTGGTGTAGTCATGTAGGTATTATTTATAACGTATTATTATATGTATATATATATATTTTAATATAATTCTGCTTAATATTAATTGTGAACATTATTGTTTAGTAGTGTACATCAACGACTTCCCTCATTAACATGTTATGTTATTTCCTGTCCTTCCAAAGGTTGACTGGAAGAGATCGCTCGCATAGCGATAAGACCGCCCATTGTACATTTTTTTTGTTCTTGTGTTTTTATGATACTTTTAAATTATGGCTGGTGTACAATAAAGAGTATTCTATCTATCTATCTAAATAATTTATCCCATGTTACATGTAAAACAACAAAACATAACTCAATATGTAAGTCTTTAACAAATAAAGTTATTATTAGCAAATACATCAAAGATCTTAACATCACAAACATGATTACTGATTATTCTTACAATAAAGAATAAGAATAATCACATACATATTGAGTTATGTTTTGTTGTTTTACATGTAACATGGGATAAAAAAAATAGCGTAATAGAGAAGTTCTTATAGAAAGTTGGACCAATCTTACAATAGTATCAATACTGAGGTCTAAAAACCTGGCGGTGGAAAATCAGCGAAAATGAAAAAAAAAAACACGAAAATTTGTGGCTTTTTTGTTGCTTATTAGTTGCTAGAACACCGATTTTGTTGCTCGAACCGATCGCCAGAAATCGGCAACAGTTCTAGATTTATATTAAGATAGCGTGAAAATTACTCGGTTTTGACACAACCGATCAAACAAATGAGGGTAAATTTGTTGCTAATTTGTTGCTATAAGATGTTACGGAAGAAAGTGGAAAAAAAAAAAATTATTCACATTTTATTTAACCTTGTTAAATTTGATATCGTCCACGCTAGCTTAATTCTCGATTTTTTCAAGGAAATTTCCTAACAATAATTTGTTGCTGCGCACAGAAGGTCTTGTCTGAGTGCAAAGAGTCAGCAACAAAATAGAAACCGGAAGACGGTAGTGTTTGGAGACCGGTAAGCAATCAAACTGGCCACGCTAGCTTAATTCTCCATTTTTCCATGGAAAAATCCTAATAATAATTTGTTGCTGCGCACAGAAGGTCTTGTCTGAGTGCAAAGAGTCAGCAACAAAATAGAAACCGGAAGTCGGTAGTGTTTGGAGACCGGTAAGCAATCAAACCGGCCACGCTAGCTTAATTCTCCATTTTTCCATGGAAAAATCCTAATAATAATTTGTTGCTGCGCACAGAAGGTCTTCTCTGAGTGCAAAGAGTCAGCAACAAAATAAAAACCGGATGTCGGTAGTGTTTGGAGACCGGTAAGCAATCAAACCGGCCACGCTAGCTTAATCCTCCATTTTTCCATGGAAAAATCCTAATAATAATTTGTTGCTGCGCACAGAAGGTCTTCTCTGAGTGCAAAGAGTCAGCAACAAAATAGAAACCGGATGTCGGTAGTGTTTGGAAACCGGTAATCAAACAAACCGGCCACGCTAGCTTAATTCTCGATTTTTCCAAGGAAATTTCCTAACAATAATTATTTGTTGCTGCGCACAGAAGGTCTTGTCTGAGTGCAAAGAGTCAGCAACAAAATAGAAACCGGAAGACGGTAGTGTTTGGAGACCGGTAAGCAATCAAACTGGCCACGCTAGCTTAATTCTCCATTTTTCCATGGAAAAATCCTAATAATAATTTGTTGCTGCGCACAGAAGGTCTTCTCTGAGTGCAAAGAGTCAGCAACAAAATAAAAACCGGAAGTCGGTAGTGTTTGGAGACCGGTAATCAATCAAACCGGCCACGCTAGCTTAATTCTCCATTTTTCCATGGAAAAATCCTAATAATAATTTGTTGCTGCGCACAGAAGGTCTTCTCTGAGTGCAAAGAGTCAGCAACAAAATAGAAACAGGGAGTCGGTAGTGTTTGGAGACCGGTAAGCAATCAAATCGGCCACGCTAGCTTAATCCTCCATTTTTCCATGGAAAAATCCTAATAATAATTTGTTGCTGCGCACAGAAGGTCTTCTCTGAGTGGAAAGAGTCAGCAACAAAATAGAAACCGGATGTCGGTAGTGTTTGGAGACCGGTAAGCAATCAAATCGGCCACGCTAGCTTAATCCTCCATTTTTCCATGGAAAAATCCTAATAATAATTTGTTGCTGCGCACAGAAGGTCTTCTCTGAGTGCAAAGAGTCAGCAACAAAATAGAAACCGGATGTCGGTAGTGTTTGGAGATCGGTAAGCAATCAAACCGGCCACGCTAGCTTAATCCTCCATTTTTCCATGGAAAAATCCTAATAATAATTTGTTGCTGCGCACAGAAGGTCTTCTCTGAGTGCAAAGAGTCAGTAACAAAATAGAAACAGGGAGTCGGTAGTGTTTGGAGACCGGTAATCAAACTTACCGGCCACGTTACGTTAATCCTCCGATTTTCCATGGAAAAATCCTAATAATAATTTGTTGCTGCGCACAGAAGTTTTTCTCTGAGTGCAAAGAGTCAGCAACAAAATAGAAACCGGATGTCGGTAGTGTTTGGAGACCGGTAAGCAATCAAACTGGCCACGCTAGCTTAATTCTCCATTTTTCCATGGAAAAATCCTAATAATAATTTGTTGCTGCGCACAGAAGGTCTTGTCTGAGTGCAAAGAGTCAGCAACAAAATAGAAACCGGAAGTCGGTAGTGTTTGGAGACCGGTAAGCAATCAAACCGGCCACGCTAGCTTAATTCTCCATTTTTCCATGGAAAAATCCTAATAATAATTTGTTTCTGCGCACAGAAGGTCTTCTCTGAGTGCAAAGAGTCAGCAACAAAATAGAAACCGGATGTCGGTAGTATTTGGAGACCGGTAAGCAATCAAACTGGCCACGCTAGCTTAATTCTCCATTTTTCCATGGAAAAATCCTAATAATAATTTGTTGCTGCGCACAGAAGGTCTTCTCTGAGTGCAAAGAGTCAACAACAAAATAGAAACCGGATGTCGGTAGTGTTTGGAGACCTGTAAGCAATCAAACCGGCCACGCTAGCTTAATCCTCCATTTTTCCATGGAAAAATCCTAATAATAATTTGTTGCTGCGCACAGAAGGTCTTCTCTGAGTGCAAAGAGTCAGCAACAAAATAGAAACCGGATGTCGGTAGTGTTTGGAAACCGGTAATCAAACAAACCGGCCACGCTAGCTTAATTCTCGATTTTTCCAAGGAAATTTCCTAACAATAATTAGTTGCTGCGCACAGAAGGTCTTGTCTGAGTGCAAAGAGTCAGTAACAAAATAGAAACCGGAAGACGGTAGTGTTTGGAGACCGGTAAGCAATCAAACCGGCCACGCTAGCTTAATTCTCCATTTTTCCATGGAAAAATCCTAATAATATATTGTTGCTGCGCACAGAAGGTCTTCTCTGAGTGCAAAGAGTCAGCAACAAAATAGAAACCGGATGTCGGTAGTGTTTGGAGACCGGTAAGCAATCAAACCGGCCACGCTAGCTTAATCCTCCATTTTTCCATGGAAAAATCCTAATAATAATTTGTTGCTGCGCACAGAAGGTCTTCTCTGAGTGCAAAGAGTCAGCAACAAAATAGAAACCGGATGTCGGTAGTGTTTGGAGACCGGTAATCAATCAAACCGGCCACGCTAGCTTAATCCTCCATTTTTCCATGGAAAAATCCTAATAATAATTTGTTGCTGCGCACAGAAGGTCTTCTCTGAGTGCAAAGAGTCAGCCACAAAATAGAAACAGGGAGTCGGTAGTGTTTGGAGATCGGTAATCAATCAAACCGGCCACGCTAGCTTAATTGTCCATTTTTCCAAGGAAATTTCCTAACAATAATTTGTTGCTGCGCACAGAAGGTCTTGTCTGAGTGCAAAGAGCCAGCAACAAAATAGAAACCGGAAGTCGGTAGTGTTTGGAGACCGGTAAGCAATCAAACCGGCCACGCTAGTTACATTACATACATACATGTATAAACTTTTGAACCAATGGCATTTTTGGTCCATACTCGGTTTGATTGCTTACCGGTCTCCAAACACTACCGACATCCGGTTTCTATTTTGTGGCTGACTCTTTGCACTCAGAGAAGACCTTCTGTGCGCAGCAACAAATTATTATTAGGATTTTTCCATGGAAAAATGGAGGATTAAGCTAGCGTGGCCGGTTTGATTGATTACCGGTCTCCAAACACTACCGACTCCCTGTTTCTATTTTGTTGCTGACTCTTTGCACTCAGAGAAGACCTTCTGTGCGCAGCAACAAATTATTATTAGGATTTTTCCATGGAAAAATGGAGGATTAAGCTAGCGTGGCCGGTTTGATTGCTTACAGGTCTCCAAACACTACCGACATCCGGTTTCTATTTTGTTGTTGACTCTTTGCACTCAGAGAAGACCTGCTGTGCAAAAAACTTGCAGGCGTCAACGGGAGAAGTGTATCATCTTCAGATATGTATGTAAGTGGTCTCGCGTTTATTATAGATTCTATATCGCACACCAGCGTTTCCAGCTCAGTAAAGGTAACTATCGCCTTTCCTAAATTTCTTCTCAATAATTGTTTTACCATCTGAATAAGGCGCTCCCACCATCTGGCGACCGTGACAGGACCGTTGATCTGCGCATTAAAGAACAATGGCTTCTGGACGATGATGATAATGAAACAGAGTTCCTGGATGATTGCGAAACGGCTGAAGCATACAAGAAGGAATGGATCGAGCTAGAAAACAGGTATGAGAATTTTATGCAACAAGCTCAGAACCAAGAATCAAGGTATGACAGCGCATCTGTCATTAGCACCAATAACAAAAGAGCGCTACGTTTGCCGAATAACGATAAAAACAAGTCGAACGTGTTGAATAGAATAACAATTATCTGTTTGTTTGTAACTGCAAAAAACTATGGATAGCCGAACAGACTAATATCACCCGTATCTCAAAAAATAACAAAGTTATTAGTTATACTAAAGAATTGCCGTAACAGTACGGTCTACTGCTACGATTAGAAACGCTGCGAGATGCTACGACGTAACGACCAAATGAAAGAAAAAACGAATACGAACTAGCTACGTTTTGATAAGGCAACTTTGTTTACGTATTTAACACTATTCGCTAAACAGAATTACTTAGTTAATTGTATCAATATAAGTTGGAATTTAAAATGGCCACAGTCGATTGATATTATATAAACACGGATAGTTAGATAGATTGTTCATATAATGATCTGCTACAACTTTAAATTCATCGCATAAGTAATAGTAAACAAGTTAAATAGAAGCAGCTGTTCGCAGGCCGAGATGACGGTTATCTACGACTCGAATGAACGGTATTAGAACGAATGTTACGAGTGAATATGCCCGGCCCGGCCGAATGAATGAATGTTTTGAACGAAATTGGATGAACGTTTGAGCTAGTATAGAACGAATACGAAAAAACAAAATGTTCGAACACTTGTAACCCTTGCAACTAAAATTATTAACCTACCCACTTTAAAGAATAAAATTGCAAGTCACGTATAATGTTACGAATAAATTGAAGTTTATAATTCCACAATGAACTTTACCGTAAGAATTGCTATGATCGGTTACAATGAACTTAATGTTTAACCAATAATGCTATAATTACGAATAAAATATATAATTTTGATAAGAAAAATAAAAGCAAATTTTACGCAATTAAACATACGACTTCGAGTGCGGCCAAAGGGCGTTCCCGGGTTTTCGGCACCAAAAAGATGTGGCGAAACGGCCCTGCTGAAAGGAGGGCCCTTGACGTCACTCTGGGTCGGGATTCGAATTCGTTAGGATATTCCCGCCGTTATATGAAGATAGATGTGGTTCGAACAGGCGAATGCCAATGCAAGTAAATACAAGACAAAAAAATAAAATAACAGACAAAAAAAATAATTGGCTTTCAAAAGGACTTAGAAAATGCTGTGTAAAAAAAAGAAATCTCTGTTATATGTACATACACTCGGATAAAACTAACAGAAATAAAAATAAAAGCAAATATCGAAATTACAGTAGACTATTACAACGATGTATTATTACTGCCCAAAGAGTAAACAATTCAAAATATTTACAAAATTCTAAAAATAAATGTAAAGCGTCCTGGAATATAGTAAATAGTAATACGAATAACAAAGTTAAATTAAATCAAATCAAATCAATTACATATAAAAATGATAATATTAGTAACATTTTTTTTTTTTTTTTTTTTTTATAAAAAGATCAAGCAAATGACTCTATTCCACCTGATGGTAAGCAGAAGTAGAGTCCAAATGCGAAGATAGCTAGCGCGAGAGATAAACTGCCGCGCTAGCCACCCACGCCTTGCTGACCTGCAAGGTGCTTCTTCACGCCTCTTTTGAATGACCCAGGATTATAGGAAGGAGGGAACACGTGTGCTGGCAGTGAATTCCATTTCTTGATTGTGCGACAAAGAAATGAGTTGCCAAATTTCTTAGTTCGCGTTGGAATGGTAGCCACAGTTTGTCGGTGACAACGTAGACCAGCACGCGTAGTCCTCAAAAGGAAGGGAGATGGTGGGATTAGGGAAAAAAGTTCCTCAGAGCACTCGCCGTGGTACAGACGGTAGAAAGCGCTCAATGACGCAACATTGCGACGCAATTGGAGAGGCTCAAGGTGTTTAGTCACCTCTTCGTCGCCGATTATGCGGGCCGCGCGACGCTGCAACCTATCCAAAGCATCGAGTAAGTACTTGGCAGAGCCATCCCACAGGTGCGAGCAATACTCCACGCAGGACCGTACTTGCGTCTTGTATAGCAAGCAAAGTTGAATTGGCGTGAAGAAACGCCGCACCTTGTTCAGGACTCCGAGTTTCCGTGAAGCTGTTTTTATCACGCTTTCGATGTAGTCCTTCGGATTCAAGTCGCTGCGAACCACAAAAAAAAAAAGACATATCAGAATTATTTAACAATTATTTTATAGACATAGCTCATAATAACAACAATTTAAGGAAAAATACAAATAAATATGTGTTAAATAACAGTATTTTCTTTTATCCAACTTCAACACACGAAATTCATCGCATCATTGTGGGATTGCGAAACACAAACTCTGTAGGATATGATGATATTAATACAAACATATTGAAAAAGTGTTCAAACATGATTTCAATACCATTAGCACACATCATAAACCTGTCTATGGAAACTGGCGTTTTTCCAGACAGGCTAAAACTCACTATTGTGAAGCCTCTCTTCAAAAAGGGAGATGATCAGGATCTGAGCAACTATAGGCCTATAGCATTAATACCAGTATTGTCAAAGGTTTTCGAAAAGGTAATGGCCATACGAATAACCACCTTTATAAAAAAACATGACATAATTAAACGACAACAATTTGGCTTCCAAGAAGGTAAATCGACTTCACTTACTTGTTTTTCCTTAATAAAAAAGATTACCGAATCGCTAAACAGGAAAACCCCGACAGTAGCACTATTTTTAGACATGTCGAAAGCTTTTGATAGCGTTAATCATGACATTCTCCTCCAAAAGCTCTCCGACTGCGGTTTTAGAGGTATGGCACATGATTGGATAGAAAGTTATCTGAAAAACAGACAACAATGCACGGAAATCACTCGTATTGAAAATAAATATAAAACAACAGTCCGATCTGAGCTTAGCCAGTTAAAATGCGGAGTGCCACAAGGCAGCACCTTAGGGCCCTTATTATTTATATTATATATTAATGATTTACCTGACATAACTAAAAATGAATGCTTTTTATTCGCTTATGACTGCACAGTGCTTTTCCAAAACAAAAATATTGACCAACTTGAACTTGACATAAATAATACTATCCTTGACATAATTAATTGGATGAATAATAATAGTTTGAAAATCAATATAAATAAAACGAAAGCAATACATTTCCACACATATAAATCTAATAAAATTGGCATAAGAATACACCATGACAATAATACAATTGACCTTATTAACTCCACTACTTTTTTGGGCATAGACATAGACGAGCATTGTAATTGGAAAAAGCACATTGACAATGTATGTACAAAAGTAAATAAGTTCGTATTTGCGCTATATAAAATTAGACAATTTTCAACAATTGAATCAGCATTGCAAGCTTATTATGGCTATGTTGACTCAGTATTGCGGTATAGGGCCTTTAAAGCACAAAAAAAATGTATCAGAGCTATATTTAAAATTAGCCGAAGAGAATCCTGCAGGCCATTCTTCAAACAGTATAAAATATTATGCCTGCCTTGTATTTATATATCAGAAATATGCTTGTTTGTTAAAACACACTCAGAATATTTTACTATGTACAGCGAAGTAAAAGAAAAGATACGTAACAGTAGAAAAAATAAAATTATTATTCCCAAATGTAATTTGACATTATTTAAAAAAAATCTTATATCATGGCTATACGAATTTATAATAAACTACCAACAGATATAGCTAATTTACCTATTCATAATAATCATTTCAAAAACAGATTGTTGCGTTGGATCAATGAACAGAATTTTTACTCAGTAAAGGAATATTTAGACCATAAAATTGATAACTATCAGGTAGTTAAGTGATTAAAATTGAAAATTTATAATGTATTAAGTAATTTAATTTTATGACATAAATTTAATATTACTTATTATAGTTTGACATTGTATTTCTTGATTCAATACCTAATTTGTATCTAATGAATAAGAACAAAAAATAAAATTAAAATAAAATGACATGAGCATGTAATTCGCAATTAAAATAGAAAATTTATTAACGAATATTTATTTAACTAATGTATTAATTTAATTTTATATTACAAGTATTTTGCAGTACCCTCTTAATAGGGTTCTTGTTTTGGACCATAAATTTTGTAAGACCAATGTATGACAACAAGAAAGCAAATAAATGAATAAATGAATACAACACCTTACCTTGACTATCCACACCAACGTGTCCCAATGGCCTTCGGGAAATTCGTGATCTCGTAGGAAAGCACTATTCACAGTTCAGACACAACACCACGCGTCAGAAAAAGCTTGTATCTTTGTTTTCACTCGATAATTTTGAAGAATGTTAAAGAGAAGATGGTTTCGTTGCCGGCACGCATCGAGAGGATTTAATACTAGAAAAATGCACTGAAAAAATCTATATAATCTATTTTTTCTAGTATTATATTTACGCGTTTGTAAACGCAAAAATAAAATTATTCCATAATGTAAGGTAGTTTCATCTTAGCTGGGCGTCAAATATTTGCAAAAATATTTCGTTCGGGTCTTGGAAGTGCAAATTTCAAAGATTTGATGAAACGATGTTTACCATAAAAACATAAGCACCAAGCACTGACAAATTTCGACAGCGAAAAGCAGTGCCTCGGTGGCGAAATTGGTCAACGCGTCCACCCGGATTGTGGAAGGTGCGGGTTCGAGTCCCGCCTGAGGCAAGTCGATTTTTTCAGTGCATTTTTCTAGTATTATATTTACGCGTTTGTAAACGCAAAAATAAAATTATTCCATAATGTAAGGTAGTTTCATCTTAGCTGGGCGTCAAATATTTGCAAAAATATTTCGTTCGGGTCTTGGAAGTGCAAATTTCAAAGATTTGATGAAACGATGTTTACCATAAAAACATAAGCACCAAGCACTGACAAATTTCGACAGCGAAAAGCAGTGCCTCGGTGGCGAAATTGGTCAACGCGTCCACCCGGATTGTGGAAGGCGCGGGTTCGAGTCCCGCCTGAGGCAAGTCGATTTTTTCAGTGCATTTTTCTAGTATTATATTTACGCGTTTGTAAACGCAAAAATAAAATTATTCCATAATGTAAGGTAGTTTCATCTTAGCTGGGCGTCAAATATTTGCAAAAATATTTCGTTCGGGTCTTGGAAGTGCAAATTTCAAAGATTTGATGAAACGATGTTTACCATAAAAACATAAGCACCAAGCACTGACAAATTTCGACAGCGAAAAGCAGTGCCTCGGTGGCGAAATTGGTCAACGCGTCCACCCGGATTGTGGAAGGTGCGGGTTCGAGTCCCGCCTGAGGCAAGTCGATTTTTTCAGTGCATTTTTCTAGTATTATATTTACGCGTTTGTAAACGCAAAAATAAAATTATTCCATAATGTAAGGTAGTTTCATCTTAGCTGGGCGTCAAATATTTGCAAAAATATTTCGTTCGGGTCTTGGAAGTGCAAATTTCAAAGATTTGATGAAACGATGTTTACCATAAAAACATAAGCACCAAGCACTAACAAATTTCGACAGCGAAAAGCAGTGCCTCGGTGGCGAAATTGGTCAACGCGTCCACCCGGATTGTGGAAGGTGCGGGTTCGAGTCCCGCCTGAGGCAAGTCGATTTTTTCAGTGCATTTTTCTAGTATTATATTTACGCGTTTGTAAACGCAAAAATAAAATTATTCCATAATAGTTACTGTCTTAATATTCATATTCAATTTGTTAAAGTTAAAATCTTTGAGTATTTTTTTATTATTTATGTGAGTACTTTTATTTACTTACATCTCTGTGGCTCTCTTAGAAGCTGTTCAACTGGGATTGCTGGCAGAACTGGCAGGCTTCTGGTGTCTGGGGGCTGCAGCGGTTCTATAAATTAAATAGATATTTGAAACTTAGTATTTTATGCTTTTAAGTTATTTGTATGTTGATTGTAATAGTTAAACACACATACATACTATCACTCTCATAATCCCAAAAGGGGTTGAGTAGAGCCTTAGGTAACACTTAGTAACACATAAAGTCACATCTGGCAGTATGGGCAATGCTTTGCCTCAAATAGTGACAGATTGCCAGTCTAAGTAAGTTTGTTTAAAGTTAATTTGAAATAAATATAATAATAATGGTTATGTATTAAAGTGTATACTTAGTAAGTTTAAGATATCTTTTTATAACATAAATTTAATACATATATGTAGCTCAACTTTTTTTACTTACCATTTACTATAATGATTTCATTGATCACTTGTGACTCTGACTCTATTTGACTGGCAGGGGCTGGCTGTTCAGATGATGGCAGCATTTCCTATTAAAACAAGTGAAATTGTTTACATGCATACCTACTACATCAATATTATTGTTAGGGCTTTACTTTTTGGTTTGACGAGATCATTAAGGATATCGATCCGAAAATAGGTAGATATGAAAAGAATTATGATTATAAAATATTATTGTCAATAAATAAATGATATTGAATATATATACCTCTGAAAAAGCCGGAACTCTTGCTGTTGTTTGAGGCTCCCCAAAGCCCTCTCCCATAATAGATAAGACCCGAAGATCCCATCGGGAGAGCTGTGGTGCTGTTGAAGGGCCCCCGCCAGTAGCACTTGCTGAGCGGCGTGCAGCTGCTACATTTTTTTTTGCCAGATATTTTTTATCTGTCCATACCTTAAAAAACATAGAATGTTACAGCACAAATCCTACTTGTCAAAAAGTACACTAATAATTAAATAAAACATACCCGTTGCCATTGTTGTACAGTCTTTCTACAGCCACCCATTGAATTTAGTGAAGTGCATATCCCATCCCAAAGGCGATGGGATTGCAGTCTTCCCTCAACATTCCTGAGGTGACCTCGAGCCAATTCGCGATGTTCCTCTAGGAAGTTTAAAAGCGTTTCCATTTGTTCAGGAGTAGGGGCCGACATTGCCAAGAAATTATAAAACACAACACACTGTTAAAATTTCTGACTCTAAATGAATGTAGACTTAAACGTAAATGAACTTGTAACCCACAAGACATCATTTTTTTACAGAAAAACTTTTTCGACTCTTTAAATTTATAGAGAGCACACTCTCTATAAAAAAGAGCCCCTAAACATTTCAATTTACGACTTGGTCTCCACGAATGTCGGTTAAGTACCTACTTGTATTTGTGTTCGCAGGTCATAAATCTAGGGTGCGTTCCAAAACCACTGACGCCAGGGTAAAATTCTTCTAATTTAACAAAACTGACCAATGCGAAAAATGTTACAATATTGTGTCGTCTGGGCGTTGAAGAGCTCTTGTGACATTTTTCGCGGGGCGTTTACGCCCAGACGCCAAAAATGTCACAATATTTTGACATACTTTGCGCGTTCGTTAGAGACGTTATTACGATAAAGATAATTATATTGTGACATACTTTGCGCGTTCGTTAGAGACGTTATTACGTTAAAGATAATGCTGTTAATAACGACCAATAGTGAGCTATCATATACTCTACCCCGAGTAAATTTAAATTGTTTTGGAACGCACTCCAAATTGACATAATTGCTTATTTCTTAGTAAAGTCAAAGGCAAGCAGTAGACAGCCATACGTACGACTTTTATTAATTTACGACATTATATTAATATTTCTATTACGTAATTGTAAATACTATTTCACATTTTACTTAAATAACATAGTTTTATAAAATCTTAAACGAATAAACGATTAAAAATTTAGTATAAAAACATATCCGTAATGAAGATCCAAATATCCGCTACGAACAACCTATTCGTTCTTTCGTCGTTCGTTCACGATAGTGGTCACGTGACTCCGATATAAACTGTCGAGTCCGATATTGTTTCGGAGTAAGGTCACGGCATAAACTTCGATCGGCTATCGGTCGGATCCGAAGATTTGAATGCGCGGTTTCGGAGTAGACATCCTGGGCTGCCGGCGCGTGACTCATTAGGCGCGTAGCACTCAGTCCAGGCGGCCGCGCGATCATACCAGCGAGGAATGCGCAGAGCTCCGAGCTGCTTTAGTTCATCCAACCATCTCACCCATCTAATATGCTCTTCCGGTCGGATGAGGCTTTGCCAGTCTATACTACTACGGTGTACATCCTGTAATAATATTTTACTTTTTATTATAAAGGGAGATAAAAAACCGTGAATATCATAAATGGACATTATTATACTTAATATCTTAGCCTTCGTAGGACGTTCCGTAGCATTCAATATATTTATTGGAATTCGATCCAGGCATATTCTAAAACCGAACGTATCGTCCGTGGGATGCCACATTAAACCGAGGGTGCGCTCACATGTGTTGGTAGCACCGTCCTTAAACTGAATAGCAGTTTCCGCCAGCGCATCACTAGGGATATTCGCCAAAACCTGTTTGCTATTACTAGACCATCCTCTTATTTCAAAACCTCCGTTCTTGTGTATAGAAGTAATTTCTTTCACTAGTTTTATGGCATTTCTTTCATCATCAGTTGTATATAAGCAGTCATCCATATGATATAATGACTTTTTATAATGACTTTTACTGCCTCAGGATATTGATCTTCGTATTTTAAAGCGTTTTTATTTTTTATAAATTGAGCAATGAACGGAGAACACGTGGCACCGAAAATTAAACTCTGCATGACACAGTGTTTTACTGAAGAATCAACCGATTCTTGCCACAGAAAACGGCAAACGTGTTGATCGTTTTGTCTTATTTTAATACGTAAAAACATATCCTTAATGTCCGCAATAATAACAATTTTTTTCTCACGAAATCTTAACATAATTCCTAATAATGAATTGTATAAGTCCGGGCCAGTATTTAAATAGTCGTTCAAACATACATCATTTACACGACCGGCAGCATCGAATACTAATCTTAACTTTCCGGGCTTATTAGGGTTTTGAACCCCAAAATGAGCAAGGTACCATACCTGTGACAGGTTAGAATCTAATTCTTTATCACTTAATACCCGTGCATAATTATTTTCAAATAATTTCTGCATCTCTAAAGCGTAACGGGACGCATATGCGTTATCTTTGTTAAATTTTCGCATTAACAATTTGTTACGTAACAGTGCGTATTCATAAGAACTCGGCATAGTAAACACATCTTTTTTAAACGGTAAACCAACCTCCCATTGATCACCTGCCTTTCGTGAGGTTTCCTCTAATATTTGTAATGCCCTAACATGAGCCGTATTTTCGCGACATAAGGTTGAGATTCCAACTGAATCAATATCAAATGAATTTCTTATCAGTTCATTCAGTTCGCGAATATCAGTCATGTGATCATCAGAGTGAGCGAGATGATAAATATGTTCACTAACCTTAGAGTGAGTGCGACCACAATAGCCATGAATAGACCATCCCAAGCGGCACTTAGTTGCATACGGCGTGTTCCTGCTTCCGTGACTAATTTCCAATGGGGCAATAAGATAATAATTATCCTCTCCAATTAACAACCTTGGCTTAACACACTTTTTAAACACATAATCTTTTATAGGTAACAAATGCTTACATGTAATATTATCAATAACGGTTAAGTTTTGCGTAGGTAAATTTAATTTAGACACTTTTCTCAAGCTAATATCATAAACACGATCTGTACTACTACCACTTATCTGCGCATGCACTTTCGGAGCGTCCGACTGATATACTTCAAGTCCGAATGCATCTACGAATTTTATAGCACTTGACTGTTCACCTCCTGTCAGTCCTAGATTGTCAGACAGCTCGGAGTCGATAATAGACACTGACGCGGCGTCATCTAGAAGGGCATACGCGGTCACTGTACCGTTAGGGCCGCTCAATTGCACTGATACCACTATTTAGTATGACGTCACTCGAAGATTGGTGCGTTACGTCATCACTAGCCGTGACGTGTGCCACTGTCGCGTCAGAGACATGCGACGGCGACTCCTGCTGCTGCTCAACTGCTGCGGCGGGCTTCGTCCAGTGTAGAAGGCGGTGATGAGCGAGACCACAGTTGTTTACGTCGCATACGGGCGCCGGGCAGCTGTTTCTATCGTGGCGCCTTAGTAAACAACAATAACATAGCCCACTTGTTTTTATAAACCTCCATCTATCTTTGCGCATCGCTCGGCGAAATATGCGACAATCGGGTAGCTCGTGATTATGTTTGTTGCAAAATTTACATAAATTATCGCTCTCATTATCTTCCGCGGCGTACGTAGCTAAGATGGGTCGATTACGAAATCTAGCGTCCTCTGTTCGTCTTGCTTGAGTATCAGAGTGTTTCTTTATGTCCAGCGGCTGTGATAAGCCCACTAGTGATAACATTTCAGCTTCTCGTTTTAAAAATGAAGACAATAGCTCAAGTCTAGGCCGATTTTCTGACAGCCTATTGTATGCGTAATCAGTCCACTTACCAATTAAAGTGTTAGGTAATTTTGACACAAGTGCAGTAGCGAGCTCTGGACTGCGTAGGTAATCTTCCTGACCAAGTGCTCGAATTGTTGCGACGCAATTACTCACTTTTATTGAAAAATTAACTATCTCGTGTTGGTAGTAACTAGACAAGGGTGATAGCTTCCTTAGTTGTGTAGTTATGTTTTGAATAATGACATCTGAGCGTCCAAACCTGAGCTCCAGTGCTTCCATCACTGCCTGAGGCGGGGTGTTGCCTATCAACAAATCTGTCACGGCTTCCATAGCATCACCTCGTAATGCTCTTCGGAGTCTCCACAGGTTCTCAGCGTCACTAAATTTACACACACTAGTGGACTCCTCATATGCATTCTTAAAATGAAGCCACTCAACACAGTCACCACTAAAATTCGGTAAGTCCCTTGGAGTAGCCAGACGGGTAAGAAGGCGCTCGTCATGGTGTGGCGGCCTCTGGTTGCCTACAAGATCTCTTAAGGCATAGGTCAGCTGCTGAATATCTGTACTTGGCTGCTGAGTTATGTGCTGTTAGTAGTTAAGTTATTGGGAACTCTAAGTCAACTTCGTTGCCTTAGAGCTTCCCAATAACAGTTCGGTCGATAAGATTGAAACAGCTCCAATCAAAAAATGTTACCATTGGTGTGTAATAAAATACTCTAATCATAATTTTAAAAAATCAAATTACTCACGGTGAATATTCACGTTCTCGAAATAACTGCCGCCGTGAACACAATCGATTTGGGTGTTTCGAAATTATAATATTGCGCGACTTAGATACGAACTGAAATCGGACTCGCGGTCGCGGTCGCGGTGACGCAGCCAATCAATCAATGTACAATAAGTCTAGTTCAATAAGTGTATTTTTCTTTCATGGTCAATATTATGGTTCACTTTGTTAAGGTTCTCATAGATCCCTTCGTCGGGTCTATAGAGAACATTTTGATACCCCTTTATCGGGGAAAATTTAAATTTCACGGTTAATAATATGGCTCAGTTTGTTAAGGTCCTCATAGATCCCTTCGTCGGGTCTATGGAGAGGAGATTTTGATACCCCTTTGTCGGGAAAAATTTAAATTTCATGTAGGATGGCAACTCGGGCATCCTATTGTACGAGTGCGAGCGAGAGATGATGAATGAGTGTTATGTGTAAGTGTGAAAGGGATAGAATGAGTGCAGGACTATGGCGTCGATGCGAAAAACGAACGAAGTGTGCTCCGCCCGTGTAATAAGTTTAATTTAAAATAAAACAAGTTTAATTGTGATCTTCGCGTTTATTTTCACCGCCCCAACCCTACAAATTGGGGGCTCGTCCGGGATTGGAAAAAGAAGAAGTATTTTCGGTTCGGGAGGTGAAAATATTCAAGGTGACCGTTACGACGACACGTGCTCGGTGTGAATATCGGTGGCTTCAGAGATTTTCCTGGGTTTTCTATACGACGTTGACGACGAAAGACGACATGCCCAAAGAAAACCAACGACGAAAAAGCCGACAAGACGATTTCGAGTTTGAAGACTGTAACACGAAACCACAGGGCGGCGGCAGTGGCGTGTCTAACATGCTGCAAATGACGGCTGAGCTGGTCCCTAACTTTAGTGGACGAGATAACACCTATCCAGTGACGCGATGGATCGACGATGTAGAATGCAACGCGGAAATTTTCGGCTGGACTCCGTTGCAGCAGCTACTTGTGGCGCGAAAAGCACTCACAGGCACGGCAGAGCTTTGGTTACGAGCGGAGCGACCCTATAAGAGTTGGGATGAGCTGAAAGCAGCATTATTACGAGAATTTCCGGATTCCGTGGATGTCAAAGCGATACACGAGCTTATGAGCGCGCGAAAGAAACGGGCTAACGAGAGCTGCCTAGATTACATGCTTGTCATGAAGGAGCTAGGAAAGCGCGGGAAGATGGCAGACTATGTTGCAATAAAATATATTGTAGACGGCATCATAGACATAGAGACCAACAAGATGATGCTTTACGGGGTTACGTCCTATAATGACCTAAAAGAGAAGCTTAAGATTTACGAAGCAATCACAAACAAGATGCAAAGTGCGGCGCTTAAGAATAAAGAGACTGCGGCGAGTACGAGTAAGCATCATTCAGAGAGGCGGCGAGTTCGTTGTTATGCGTGCGGCGAATTCGGTCATTCATCGTCGGATTGCCCGCACAAAAGCAAAGGACTCAAATGTTTTCGCTGTAATGAATTCGGCCATGTTGGTTCGGCGTGCCCTGGCGCAAGCACATCAGCGCGTACGGCGGCGAAACCGGCAAGTTACGGTCGGGTGTCATCGGGTGACGTCGGGAATGCTCGACGCAATCAGCAGGGACACCACCATACGAAGAGCACTATGTTCGCAGCCAACGTCACACCCAACTACGCCTCTAGCGGCATAGAAGAGGAAACAACGGAACAAGATGGCCAACATTACGCAAACGACTTGGCGAGTGTCAGCCTGGCGAACGTCACGCGAGATAGCGCCCCCTGCAGGCGAATTGAGGACGATGACCGAATGAAGATGGCGGCATTTGTTGACGACGAACTGTCAATGTCATTTGCACCTGATAAGAAGCCGGTGATTACAATAAACATAAACAATGTGCAATTAAAAGCGTTAGTAGACTCTGGCAGCGACGTAAATCTTATATCGGCTAATGTTTACAGTGCGTTAGGAAAGCCGAAGTGTGAAAAAGACGAACTCACGTTAGCGGGTATCGGTTCATCGACAGTGCGTTCTCTTGGAAAGTGCCGGTTATCATTAAGTGCAGACGGTCATTGCTATGACGATGTTGTATTTCACATACTTTGTAAAGAGTGTATTCCGTATGATGTTATTATTGGTCAGGAATTTTTAAACGAAGTCACAGTTGTATTGAAAGGCGGGTGTGTAAGGTTTTATGAGAAAGAATGGGAAAAACTAGGATGTTATGCGAGTGAAGTGTGTTCATCTGGTTCTGTTATAGGTCACATGGCGGATTCTGTGTTAAGAGAAGAAGTGGTACAATGTGTTCAGAACTACCAGCCCAAGCAGATCAGAGAAGCACCACTGCAGCTCAAGATTGTGCTCAAAGACGATAGACCAGTGGCACAGCGACCGCGACGAATGGCACTCAAGGAGCAAAGTATAGTGGATGAACAGGTAGCAGACTGGTTGGAGAAAGGCATTATTCAAGTAAGTTACTCTGAGTATAGTAGTCCCATTGTTTTGGTGAAGAAAAAAGATGGCAGTGTCAGGGTTTGTATTGATTATAGGTTATTGAATAAAAAGATAGTAAAAGATGAGTTCCCTTTACCAGTTATAGAAGACTTAATTGATAAATTAAATAAGGCTAAGATTTATAGTGTGCTCGATCTCAAAAATGGTTTCTTTCACCTAAGAGTTAGTGAAGAGTCCATTCCATACACTTCCTTTGTAACACATAACGGACAATATGAGTTTTTGAGAGCTCCGTTTGGTTTGTCAGTGTGTCCCAAATTTTTTATGAGGTTTATAACTGTAATATTTAGAGAGCTTATTGCGAAGGGAGAGGTTATTATCTTCATTGACGACTTGTTAATACCAGCAGAGGATGAAATCCAAGCCGTACAACGCCTTAAACGTGTACTTCTCATTTCAGAACAATATGGTTTAGAAGTGAACTGGAAAAAAGCCAAATTGATTGTCAGAGAAGTGGAATATTTGGGTCATTTAATAAAGAAGGGTGAGGTGAGGCCCACGGCTGAGAAGACTGATGCGGTTATAAGGTATCCACAACCAACCACAGTCAGGCAAGTACGCAGTTTTCTCGGGCTCACATCATATTTTAGAAAGTATATTAAAGATTATGCTATAATAGCAAGGCCACTATCGGATTTGTTAAAGAAAGATGTCATGTTTGTTTTTGGAAACAAAGAACGCATTGCCTTTGAAAGTTTAAAAAGAAAACTAGGAGAAGCTCCAGTGTTGAAGATTTATGACAGTAATTTACCTACTGAAATGCATACTGATGCAGCATCTGTTGCCTATTCTGCCATTTTGTTACAGAGACACACAGATGGTTGGCACCCTGTGTATTATATGAGCAAGAGAACTAGTGAGGCTGAGTCCAAATATACGAGCTATGAGTTGGAAGCACTAGCCATAATAGAAGGTGTGAAGAAGTTCCGTGTTTATTTGTATGGAATTCATTTCAAAATAATCACAGATTGTCAAGCTTTTGAGCTCACATTAAAGAAGAAAGAATTATCTCCAAAAGTTGCTCGCTGGGTGTTATTTTTAGATCAATTTGACTATGAAGTTGAACACAGAGCAGGTTCGAAGATGCAACACGCTGATGCGTTAAGTCGAAACCCCTGCATGACTATTGTTACTAACAGCTTGCAAAATCAGATAAAGTTTGCTCAACAAAACGATGAAGGATTGAAAGCAATAAGTGAAATACTAAAGAAGACATCCTTTTCTGACTATTGGATGGACAATGAACTTTTATATAAAGGAGAACAAAAATTATTGGTTATACCAAAGTCTTTAGAAAAAGATATCATAAGACAAATACACAGTAAGGGGCACTTTGCTATCAAAAAGATGAAAGAAATTATATCAAAAGATTATTACATTCAGGATTTAGAGAAAAAGCTCCAAGATTTTGTGGTGACATGCATACCATGTCTGTTGGCTACCAGGAAGGCGGGGAAACAGGAAGGTTACCTTAACCCCATAGAAAAAGAAAGTATTCCCCTGCATACTCTTCATATAGATCATATTGGCCCGTTAACAGACACAAGAAAACAATACAACCACATGTTAACTATAGTAGATGCTTTTACCAAATTCACATGGATTTTTCCTACAAAAAGTACCACTAGTAAAGAGACAATAGATAAATTAAAGATTCACCAACAACACTTTGGAAATCCAATGAGGATAATAAGCGACCGGGGAACAGCATTCACCAGTGGTGAATTTCAAGAATATTGCCGTGAAGAGAATATTCAACATCTCACAATTACCACAGGAGTACCACGAGGTAATGGTCAGGTGGAGAGGGTACATAGAACAATTGTGGCTGTACTAACCAAATTGTGCTTAGAAGATCCAACATTGTGGTATCGTCATGTAAGCAGAGTACAAAGGGCATTAAATAGCACATATCAAAGAAGCATAAATTCTACACCCTTCCATCTTATGATTGGCACCGAGATGAGAACAAAAGAGGACCTTCAAATTCTAGAATTCATAAGGCAAGAAGAAATAAATAGTTTTCAAGACAATAGAGAAGAAATGAGAATTGAGGCTAAGAAACAAATTCTAAAAATACAGGAAGAGAATCAGAAAACCTATAATAAAAATAGGAAACCAAGTTCCAAGTATGAAGAGGGTGACTTTGTTGCCATAAAGAGGACACAGTTTGGACCAGGGTTGAAACTGAAACCTAAGTTCCTTGGGCCATATAGGATCACCAAAGTCAAGCGGAATGATCGTTATGACGTAGAGAAGGTGGACAGTTCTGCGGAAGGGCCTCACAAGACTTCAACTTCTGCTGACCTAATGAAGAGGTGGCCAGAGCCAGATGAAGAGTGACAGAGGATTAGGTAAGCATATAGAGATGAATGACAGGGATGTAAGGAAGGAAGCCTTTCAGTAGAACTGTGATTTCTAATTATAATTGTTATTTCTTTGTAAGGTTTTGTTTATTGTTAAATTTTTACTATAATGTGTAACTAAGGTGATGTAACCTAGGGCACTATTTTATGTGTATCGTGTTATTAGAAGATTAAGAAGTTGTTATTATTGATAAAAGTGTAATGTTGAATAATGTTTCTTATAAACATTGTAAATTTAAAAGTTGAAGAGTTATTAAGTAAAAGTTGTTTTGTTTGTTAACTTACTTTCTAAGATTGTATAAGACAGGTAGTGTTTGATGTTAGATTTAAGATATTATGTTACTGTTAATTGCAAAGCAGCTGTGTATGTGTCTGAGGACAGACAGCAGAGTAGGAGGGCCGAGTGTAGGATGGCAACTCGGGCATCCTATTGTACGAGTGCGAGCGAGAGATGATGAATGAGTGTTATGTGTAAGTGTGAAAGGGATAGAATGAGTGCAGGACTATGGCGTCGATGCGAAAAACGAACGAAGTGTGCTCCGCCCGTGTAATAAGTTTAATTTAAAATAAAACAAGTTTAATTGTGATCTTCGCGTTTATTTTCACCGCCCCAACCCTACATTCATGATTATGATATATGAATTTCACGGTTAATAATATGGCTCACTTTGTTAAGGTCCTCATAGATCCCTTCGTCAGGTCTATGGAGAGGATATTTTGATACCCCTTTGTCGGGGAAAAATTATAATTTTGTGATTATGAATGACACATGAATTACTCAATACAAATATTTCGTTAGATACTGACAAAAACTAGTCGCATATCGTAATAACTATATATTTTTCCTTCGCATTCAATGCAATGTATTCCCTAAGGTACGGGTATCTCTTTGTCGAGATTAAACCCCTCACATCACATAGCAACACGAAGTACTTTATAACATTATGACGATACGTCAACCAGCGGCTAGCGATCACTGAATACTTACTGATATAAATGAATAAAATTTATTCTCGACGGGAATAATATTTATAATCCACCTAAAGCTAAGCGAAATTTAATTGGTTCGCCCATACTGTAATAAGGTATTTTTATATTTTGAGCATCGCGCTCGCTTGTTCTGGATGCATCGCGTAAAAGCAAGCGTATAATGCTGATTTATGAGAAATGAGTTGGTGACAAACAACGGTGTCCATTTCGTCACTTTTCGATAAATGCTTTTCTTGCACTTGCTACTTATCATTATAGTAATAATTATATTAAATGTTAAAGGTACAGTCGAATATTTTAATGTGTGTCTATTTCAAAGCTGCGAGAAATTGTAACTAATTGAATTATATTTGTCATCAATCAACGAGTTAATTCTTTGCGAATCGTCAATCCGTCATAATAACATGGCAAAGATGTGTTCTTTAGCTCATAACGATAACTCAAGTATCGAATTTAATTTTTTTTCAAACAAACGTTGTTAATTAATGTAGGTTTTCTTTTAAATATTATATTTATCATTTTAGTAATGATATTACTTTTTAAGAATTCAATTCGAAATAAAGACCTACAAAGTCACGTACCTGATATAATTGCGAATATATATCATTTTAAATTCAGGTACATCTATGAGAATAATACAAAATATTTATGAAAACTCTCCGAGCAAGCTAATGGTGTAAGGATGCATCTTTATCGAGATTCAAAGCCATATAATATTGTAATAACATATGTTTACATGTAAATTTATTTAAAACAGTTGTTATTGTTGTGTTGTTATAACACACTGGATGTTCACAGTGAATTAATGCAGTAATTGAATACAAATTTAATGATGCTACTTCAAAATGGTTTCACTATTTTACGCCTTTGAAATGGACAGGTATTAAAATACTCGACTGTACATAAAATAAAGACAAGACCGTTAACAGTGGACGACAATAGCACGATACGATTTCTGTGCGAAATCGTTGGACTGCTAGTTTCATACAATATGAGGTGATATGTAGTTATAATTTTTCTGAAAAAGGTTAAAAATTAAGATCGCTATATTTAAAGAATTTGTGGAAATATATTCTGCAAGACTCGTTTTCATAGATACGTTGACTTAAGTTATAAATTTATATTTAATAATAACTTTTAAAATGCATTTGTATATGGAAAGTCGTGTCGGTATCGTATCGTTTAATTTAAAAACCGTCAATAGCTTTGAAGATAAAAACTGTGATATGTTTGTTACATATTTTCCTACATTTTACTTAATGATAAAAAAATTATTATGATACGTAAATATATTTATATTCTAAAATAATAATTTTCGAGTAGATCACTCAACTAACAGCTTGTACAGGATTCTAGTTAATTATTGAATCTGTTCCAGAAATCAGGTTATAATTCGATGTACTTAACTCCCATATCTTATTTACAAAACCTAATTTTAATAAATTCTGATTTTATGATTGCAAAACACCTATGGCTTTGGTGAAAAACAATTATCTCAAATTACAAATTAATAAGTTTAATTAGCGGTAATTTGATCGATTTGTTTTTCACTTATTTTATAACTCAATTTCTTGAGTGGAAATTAACAAAATGCTGACGAAGTTGGTTACATATCTATGTGTGAAAAACTCGAATGTGGTGTGTAAAGTATATTGATGAAATAAGTATATAAATTGCCTTTACCCAAATATGCACTCAAATACTTCGGTAGCTACGTACGTAGCTAGCGCGCCGGCTCTCGTCGCTACGTGCAAGTGCTACTCTAAGTGATACCCACTCTCTTCGTCATGAGCTACCGCTGCGTTGATATAATGTATGTAAGTCTATTTTTATTGTTAGTCTATTCAGTTAATATTATTAAAATATCTCCTCCACTATTTAACAATAACTTTAACTTTTTAATTGCGTTATTGTCTCTATCGTATTGTCACAAATTCTTAATCTTTGCACCGAATGCTATGTGTTATATTGACTTTGTTTCATACTTACAGGTCTGAGTCACAGTACAAGAAACACAGCACCACACCCGTTTCTGGTGCTGCATCTTTATTTGACGAGTCCGAGGGAGACCATTCATCAGATAACGACGAAATTATCAGGTAAATTATTTTTATATTCATAGATTTAAGTTATTTAACTATACAATATATAGACTTCTCTCACGGGTACCTTTTTTCCAGTCCGCCAAAGAAAATCAAGAAACAATCCAAACCACAAAAAAAGCAGGACTCTAAGAAAAAATCACCTAGGTATGTTGTCATAATCTTGTATCTTGGTAAATTACCTAATTTTATCCAAATCCTCTTCAATGTTTAATTGCGTATATTTGTACATTAACTTAAAAAATATTTTTTTGTGAAATGTTCATAAATATATAATTTTATAAGTTGCCGAATTTCATCAATTTCAATTCAACCCTTGAACTTTTGGTGCTTATTTTTATATATCTTAAATTGATTAAATATTTTTATTTTCAGTGACACCTGTTCAAAGTCTGCTGGCAGTAACTCCGTTGTAGCGGACTTATTTGGTGACGAGCCACAGCCGCCAAGCACCAGTTCCAGCCAACCATCACCACTCTGGTCTTCGTTGGCGCAACGAGTTGCAGGCGGTGCGCTGCGGCAGGTGGAACTGATAAACGACGGCGAGCTATTCTTCGACGTGAAGGTTTATAATACCGTCGATATTATAAACTTAGATTCTCGTCGTCGAGCGGACAAGTGGTCTGCTCAACTACGTCTACGAGTTGCCCCCAGCGATCCTCTCTGGATGCAAGTTAAGAAGATTTACGCGGAAGGAAAGAAACGTTTCGTAAAAGAAGCAATTTTTTACGGCGATAAAGCGGACAAGTAGTTAGGTTTAGTTTGTAAAATATAATAAATATATTTAATGGGCCTATTTACTTTATTTACCTTTTAAAATAACATATAATTACTTGATGTAACAATTAATATTTAGTAATATTAATTGTCAGATTAACTCTTCGATTCCCACTTTTAGTTACACATTCACATATTTAAAAGTAACATTAATTAGCCACATTTAATAAGTTACATATTATATCATTTCTATGGAACTAATGTATTCAAACTAAATGAAATAAGTAGATGCATGGGAATTTAACTTTTATTGAATTTTTATGTAATAATATTAATATAAATAATTACTTTTAGTTTCATCGTTCGGTAAGTACGAAATCAGTGCTTTCCTTTTAGCTATAAGTTACTTGTTTTGATTTGATTGATATATTTGGAATTTCAAAGGTAAGAGAAAAGATTGTCTAATTAGTTATTTGCATAATTTTAGTGTTATAATATTTTTATAATACTACTAATATCATCAGTTATGGGGAATAAAACTATCTACTGTTCTATTCGTGAAAAGTCTATTCCAAGTAAATCTTTCTCTGGTCACTTGCGGAGCATAGTACATAAAAGCAACAGCGTAGTGCATATCGATCAAGGTATAGAGAAAATTAGTTCAGCATTCAAAAATCGCATAGCGTCGTATCGTGTGCGCGAAGGAAACGAACTAGACAGCGTTGCTACTAGTTCGCCGAGTATCTACATTAGTTCTATTGCATCGCGATTGCAAGCGTTAATCGAATCATCTCTTACTAATCACGTGAACATAAAAGTTAATTTTGAACTTTTTACCCAAGTGCTTCTACCTAAAGATGATAATATATTGACCAAATCATTTGCAACACAAAATATTCCGCTGCACCAAAATTATAGTTTCAATGATTTAATTGAGACAATTTCTGAAATCTTTTCTACAAAGATAGACGAATTCCAGGATAAAGGTAGCGGCTGGTCAATATTACGTTTTGTTTACCTCGAAGTAAATATCAATAGATTTACACCTTTAAAAGGGTCTAGCTACATACAATTACCAAAGTCGATTATTGCAAAGCGATCTTGTATAAACATAAGAAATGATGACGAATATTGTTTTGCGTGGGCTGTAATAGCTGCCTTATACCCTGCCAGAAACAACGTAACTCGAGTAACTTCTTATCCTCACTTTAGTACTATATTGAACTTGAATGGTATGTCATTTCCAGCGACGTTTAATGATATAAAATTATTTGAAAAACTCAATAGTAATATTAGTGTAAATATTTATGGTTTGGATCGTAAAAATAGAATTACTGGCCCCTTGTACAAAACGGCACTTAGAAAACGTACTCACGTTAACATGCTTTTTTTGCAGGACGGAGGTAAGTCTCACTATTGCTTAATAAAAAATTTTACTAAATTAGTTAGAAAACAAGTTAGTAAACACCACGGTAAAATATTTTTCTGTGATGATTGTTTGTTGTTCTTTTATTCAAGTTTAAAATATGAAAATCATGATTGCTGCGGAGTAAGAACTATTTTACCTAAAGAAGGGTCATTGCTTCAGTTTAAAAATTTTCATTTTCAAACAATATATACCTTTTGTAATATATGCTGACTTTGAGACATTATTACAGCCGTGCGATGATAGTCAGGGTATTCATACAACAAACATTCAACGACACATTCCAGCTGCGTTTGCATATTATATCGTATGTAATTACGATAGTTCTCTTAATCGTTTGAAAACATACCGTGGTTCTGATTGTGCTTCTAAATTCGTAGAATTTTTACAAATAGATGTTAGAAAAATTTATTCCGTAATTAAATCAGCTTCGCGAAATCCTGTCCCTATTATCTTAAACGATGTCGATTCGCAGAGTTTCAACAGTGAGGAATACTGCTATATATGTTCAAAATTGTTACTCAATGATAAAGTAAAAGATCATTGTCACTTTACGGGGACTTACAGGGGCGCCGCTCATTCATATTGTAATATTCAGTTTCGAATACCTCAATTTGTTCCAATTTTTTTCCACAACTTGGCAGGTTATGACTGTCATTTATTTATACGTGAATTAAGCACTATCCCTGGTCCTATTAAAGTCATTCCAAAGAGCAAGGAAAATTATATTTCCTTTACAAAATTTCTCCCTATTTCAGACGATGAATTTGTTGCAATACGTTTTGTTGATTCATTTAAATTTCTGGGGACTAGCTTGGAGCAATTAGCTAAAAATCTCAATCAAAACGATTTCATACATTTAAAGCAAAATTGCAGCACTCATCAAAAGTTTTTATTGTTGTGTCGAAAAGGTATATACCCATATGAATATATGACACGATGGGATGTTTATGATGAAACTAATTTACCATCTATTGATAAATTTCATAGTAAGCTTACAAATGAAACTATAAGCTTTAATGATTACGAACATGCTTTGATTGTGTGGAAAACTTTTGACATTAAAAATTTGGGGGAGTATACAGACTTGTATGTTCAAAGTGACGTTTTAATTTTGGCAGACATATTTGAAAAATTTCGTAGAACTTGTAAGTCAAATTATGACTTAGACCCTTGTTTCTATCTTACAAGCCCCGCTCTTTCATTCGACGCTTTTCTTTTAAAAACAAAAGTTAAATTAGAGCTGATATCAGACCTAGAGATTTTACGATTAATACAACGCGGACTAAGAGGCGGTATTTGTCTTCTTAGTAAAAGATACGCTCGTTCTAATAATAGACACCAATCCGATTTTGATTCAACCAAACCATCAAATTATTTAGTATATTTAGATTGCAATAACCTATACGGATATGCTATGTGTGGTTTCTTACCATATGCCGATTTCAGGTTGCTTGATGCGGAAGAATGTAAACTCCTCGATGTTCTAAATATTCCCGACGATAATGGGTTCATTATAGAGGTTGACCTTGAGTACCCTAAAGAATTACATGATTTACATAACGATTTTCCATTTTGTGCCCAAAACTTTATTCCACCGGGTTCCAAGCATAAAAAACTGGTACCTAATTTGTTTGATAAATTTAAATACGTCATTCACTATGTCCATCTAAAAACGTGTCTTCGTCATGGGCTACGTTTAAAAAAAATTCATAGAGGCATTACATTCAAACAAAGTCCCTTTTTAAAAGAATATATCGACTTGAACACAGAGTTAAGGAAAAACTCTGATTCACTGTTTGAGCAAGATTTTTTTAAACTCTTAAATAATAGCATTTTTGGTAAAACTTTGGAAGATACTGAACGTAGAGTAGATGTAAAACTTGTGAATATTTGGCATGATGATCGTAATAAAACAAAAAAGTACACTACTGCAGAACAACTGATAGCTCGTCCAAACTTCCACAGTACAACAGTGTTTGATGAAAATTTGGTAGCTGTACAATTAAAAAAAGAAAAGGTGACTTTAAATAAACCAATATATATTGGATTTTCAGTTTTAGAGTTATCAAAAAGTCACATGTTTGACTTTCACTATTCGGTAATGAAAAAATATTACAACGAAAAATTATCTCTGTGTTATACAGACACTGACAGCCTGTTATATTCCATACAAACAAATGATTTTTATCATGATATAAAAGAAAATTTTTCGAGTTATTTTGACACAAGCAATTACTCCAGTAATAACTGTTTTGGAATTATTCCGAGAAACAAGAAAGTTCCGGGTATGTTTAAAGATGAATTAGGAGGGAAAATTTTATTAGAATTTGTAGGACTGCGTTCGAAACTATACAGTATTAAAACAAGTGACTACGAGATAAAAAAAGCAAAGGGGATAAAAAAACCTGTAACCAAATCACTGAAATTTTCAGATTATGCTAATGTTCTGTCGACAGGACAAGAGCTTAGAGGCAAAAATGTTCTTTTCAAAACGATCAAACATGAGATCTTTACTAGGGAGCAAAATAAAGTGGCACTGTCTAGAAAAGATAACAAACGATTTATCCTAAGTGATAATGTGTCAACTATGTCGTGGGGACATTATTCAATAACTATATAGGTTACAAGACAGTAGATAGTTTTAAATATTAGGATTAAATTCTTTACTACTTAATAATAAAGATAATATAATGTAAATTTTACAATTAAGTTCAACAGATATTATTGTACTCTTTTATATTTTTATTTGTATTATTTTATATTGTTACCTTGTTTCGATACTTGATTCAGAGATTTTGTATCAAAAATTATAAGTAAATAAAAAAATAAGTCCATTAACTTTGATGTTTCATTTCAACTCTTCACATAATTCTTAGTTTAAATTATTATTATTCGTTACTATAAAACATTATTAATAATAATAAGTAGTTGTCATTTTTTGTAAAGAGTATTATTTTGCATACTCTTAATTAAAAGTGAGTATGGCACTTTGACCGATCAAGTTAAGTATGTCACACGTGTTCCAAATACATGTTCTAACATGTTATTTTATTGCATAATTATATCACGTTGCATTGCTGTACGCTTTGCAATATTTTTTTAAAACTTGCTTTATTTCATATTTGAACTGCTACCGTCACACACGTCTGATTTGCCACGCTCACGGTAAGTGGTTTTTGTCGATAGTTAGTAATAATGAGTTTTATTTTTTATTCGAAGTTTCATAATTACTGTTTGGTTCCAGATGTTGTCAGATTCTTCGGAAATTATCTTTTCACAATATGCCCAAGATCCCTTGGAAGGATTTAGTGAACATTATCAGCATTTCACAAGAAATGCTGAAGAAGAAAAGAAAAAGAAAGCAACGAATGGTGTTAAGAAAAACAAAAAAGTTTCACAAGAAGTGGAGAAGAAATTAAAACTGGCGTCAACATCTTTTGTCAAAGTAAAGCATGAAAAACAAGGCATACGCCTCATCAAGATTAAAGTTTTCGACTTAGCTACAAACCCTGAAGTGATTGACACCGACTCTAGAGATGGTGATGTCATAAGCGCGCAATATATAGTGACTACTGCAATGGATAACATCTTGGAAGAGACAGAGGAACTAGTGAGCAAGATATCTCGTAAATTAGGTGGAAGTGAATATTAATTTATATAATTTAAGGACTTAGAAATGTATTTAAATAATTGACTGAATAGAATAAATATGTTGAAAATATATTGTTTTTCTTTTTACACCCACTTTCATTCGTATTTATAAAAAATAATTTCGCATGAATTTGACAGTACTCAGTAAGTAATTACCTACTTCTTTATAAATGCGAGTGATAAGGATTCTGCATATAAATAAAAAATAAAAATATTGATTTATAAATTTATTTTAAAAATTATATCCATATTTACTATAAAATTACATTATTTTCTAAACACCATTTTTTTACACACAAAGCATTGGTTAAAGCACAACAATTATTATGAAATATACAACCATTTGAAAATTTGTTGTCACAATAGTCATTACATAAAGTCCTCAAATTAGGAATACCACTATTACTAATATCATAAACGTTTGTATGGCCGCATAGTTTTTGCACCCACTTCACTTTCTCTAATCCTTTTACTATAATTTTGTAACCATTTAAATACGTTTTAATTATTCTACAGAACTCCCTATAATCTATAAATCCAGTCCCCCATCGGTAATGTTTATGGTTTTCTATCCATCGAACGTGTTTTTTTTCTTCATCAGATAACGTGGAGAATGCATATCGACGCTTGAAAGGCAAAATTGACTAAGCGACATGGAGTTAATTGTTCAGGAGGACGACTTAAAGATTCATTTTTTAGAAAAAAAATCATAAAACTTCTTGTAATCATCTTAGAGGCATAATTCTTCAAGTAAAAACGTTTCATAATGTCAGGTTTATCATGATATATGCAACTGTTAAAAATAATTAATAGTTTAGGAGTTAGTGGCGCTTAGTAAAATATCACCTGAAACTAGAAACAGGAAAAAAGTACTAACCGACGTACGTTGGTCATTTAACTGTTCGGTAAAAATGTAATATAGAAAAAAATATCTAATTGTCATCGGAGAAAAAATGACCTAACCTAAATTAAAAAAGTTAGAAAATAGAGGCAAAGCAGCTCATATGTCATTTTTAGATTGAAGTGTTTAAGTGAATGTTACTGAAGTGTCGTTAGTGTTAGAAAGTTCTCTATAGAGTCTAAGTCTCTATAGATCCCACACCGGAGACGCTGAGACAACTCGACTTTCTGAACATCTGAGTCGGGTGGCAGATGACGCGCAGGAGCAGTACTGGTGTTTTTGGGGGACTTCAATGCTCACCACAGTTTGTGGTTAAGTTCCTTTAAAACTGACCATGCAGGAATCTCAGGAGTTGGATTGTTTTTTATTAGTAATTATTATAAAATTCACTTTAAAATGTATTGAACTTTATTTATCACTTGCACAATCAAATTAACAATTAAATCTTTATTTGGAATAATAAGATCATAAGTAAATTCTATAAGTCTTATTAATTACAATCATTTTAAATATGTGGAGACACAATCACAACAGTGATATTTTCAGCCAAAACCAATAGTATAAAATAAGACTGTGCAGTGACGGTCTATAATTAAGAATACCGTTGTCACTGCCCCCTCTCTTTCCCCTGTGTATCGTAGGAGGTGACTAAGGGATTTATGAGTGACCATCCGGCCAACTGGTGGTAGGGCCCAACGTCCGCCTGGTTAGTTAACACCGTACGCGTGGTGTAAGGCCCGTGAATTGCTCATTGAGCGCGTTTCGGGTTCAGCCAGCGTACAACCAGAGCTTGTGTGGGCCTTACCGCGACATACTTCCTTACCCTTCTGTCCGGCGGATCGACGAATATCTTCCTTAGGCAGTTCCACGGTGAGATCAGCCTCCACGCTTTGCCCGGAAATGTCGCAGTAGCATTCACTTGATTCACGTCTCTTTTTCCTTTTCCCATGGCAGCCAACAAAAAACAATCAGGTTTTACAGCGGTGCACAATCCCACTCCCTCTACACCGTTTAAGGTTGAGTTCTGCAACATAGGCGGACTCCACAGAAACCTCAAAGATGTCCACCAATACCTTGAGTCAGCAGTCAGCACGACCTGCATTCTTGTTTCTGATGGAAACGCAAATATTGCCGCCCGCTGACACAAGCTACTTGAATTATTCTGGCTACATGCTTGAAGAATCCTACAAAGCGAAAGCCGGAGTATACTTGTATGTTCGGGCGAATGTTTGCTGTCGCCTTTTGAGCTCCCTATAAGATCCATCATTTTCTATGCTAGGGGTACACGTCGACTCTGGCCCTTTGGCCAGAGTCTACGTGTGTCTCTATAGATCCCACACCGGAGACGCTGAGACAACTCGACTTTCTGAACATCTGAGTCGGGTGGCAGATGACGCGCAGGAGCAGTACTGGTGTTTTTGGGGGACTTCAATGCTCACCACAGTTTGTGGTTAAGTTCCTTTAAAACTGACCATGCAGGAATCTCTGCTCATGCATTCGCTCTCACGCACGACTTTTCAAAACTAGTTGATCAGCCCTCTTCTGCTCACGACCCATCCGGAGGGATATCAGGTAGAGGTCCTTTTTTTTGTGAAGAGGAGGTTAAATGCATTTACGCATCGTCCCTGCGAGTTGGTGCCAACTGCAGGGGGTATGTGGGGCTCGAGGTAAAGGTGTTCCCTTACTACCCACTAAACATCCTCCCCGGACTGATCTTCTTCGCGCTTTTACGGGGCGGCTCGGGATCTGTACAAGCACAACTAGCACCAAGACCGCCCTAACGCCGCCATCTAGGCACTTCTTGCACCTATTTATGGCCAGCAGCCCACAGGGGCTACCGACTGACGCCAGCCCCTGTGGGCCGCTGGCCGAAAAGGCTAGGACAAGGCCTACCTTTTCCTACCCCTCCTCCGTTTACGCTGGTTGGGAGCGGGAGCCTGATCAACCGCAACAGCCTTCCCCTACCAAACGGTATTCCCCCCTCCGCGCAGACTTGCCAACCTCCGCCTCCACCTTTGCAAGGAATTCCGTCCTCCACGTCTTCAAAATCTCCTCCACCTCCCTCACGGTCATGGGCGTCCTACCCGCACGGTCACAAGACTGACCCTCCTCCTCCACCTCACCACTGCTGCAGCGGCCTCTGCGGAGGCCCGTCTCCTTGTCGACACTCTTGGGCACCTCCATCTCCTCCTCGTCGCCACTTCCGCTGCTGCAGCTGCTGTCGGGGCTCTCGGTCCTGACCTCTTGGGCAGCTGGCTGGGCGTCCATGGGCTCTCCCTCCTCCTTCTACCGGTGGCAGGATGGACCTTCGCCTCCACCATCAGAGCTCCCCTCCTCTCACGCCTCTTGGGCTCCTCCCTCTCCGTGTCGACCCCACCAGTGGACATTGGGTGGGGGACGGATTCCCAGGCATCCACCAACGCGGCCCTAGGGGCTATCCCTGGCGGTCCCAGGCTGCCTCTTACCGGCGGGGGGTTACACCGCGCACCTGCCATCCTATGTCCAGCTGGCCGACCATTATCGGCACAGAGGGCACAGTGCGGCAGCGCCCGACAGGTCGCCGCCTTGTGTCCCTCCTCGCCGCATCGGTACCACAGGCTGTTGCGGTTCCTCCCAGACGTACACCTCACCCCCGGGTGGCCGGGCGCTAAGCAGCGGTAACACCTCATGGGCCTCCGATAGCCACCGCAGGGCTATGGAGGGAAGGCCATAACCACTAAACATCCTCCCCGGCCTGATCTCCAGTGCGCTATTGCGGGACGGCTCGGGATCTACGCACGTGAGCGCAACTACACCGAGACCGTCCCAACGCTGCCCGTCTAGGCACTCCTTGTGCACTAATTGTTGGCCAGCAGCCCACAAGGGCTACCGACTAACGCCAGCCCCTGTGGGCCGCTGGCCGACGCCGGCCTTATAGGCCGCCTCCTCACCGACGGCTGCTCGACGTGGTGCGTCCACCTGACGAAGACACCGGGAGCAGCCATCGGACCGCACCCGAGGTCATCGGGCGCGGTCGTGGCCCTGAAAAGGGTCGTCAGGAACTAGCCGTGGTGGGAAAACAAAAACCACACGACGATGGCATGCGACTTCGAATGCCAAGCGGACACACTTGGCATCAAAAGCCGCACACCCGCCGAGAAAGTTTCCCCACCACGTTACCAGGATCCGCCACGAGGAGACTTCCGGACGTGGACCCCATCAGGTAGAGGTCCTAGCCCCTCTAGGCTCATCTGACCACTGCCTGATATCCTCCAAAGTGCCGCAGGCCAAGCTTCCGCAACCGGTGGTTGCTAAGCGCCGGCTCTGGCATTAAGGGTGTGCAGATTGGGATGGTATGCGCGACTACTTTGCATCTGTCCCTTAGAAGCAACTCTGCTTCAGTGAGAACGATACATCAGCTAACGCCGCTGCCATTACTGAGGAGATGTATTGGGTATGGAATACTACACTCCACATTCCGATCTCATCAGTAAGGGCAGACGTAACCTCAGGTTCTACCGCGATTGTGCTGATGCTGTTTCACAGAAACAGGCAGCGTATCGCGCTTGGATCAGGGGTAGGGCTCTTAAAGCTCCTGATCACTGAAAGCAGCTTACAATAAGGCTTCCGAGTCCTGTAAGAAGACTAACATAAAAGCGGATGCCCAGCGCGTCGCACGCATTGGCTACGAATTTGTGAACTCTGGCGTCTGGCCATGTACTTACTCGATGCTTTGGATAAGTTGCAGCATCGCTCGGCCCGCATCATCGGCGACGAAGAGATGACTAAAGATCTTGAGCCTCTCCCATTGCGTCGCAATGTTGCGTCGTTGAGCGCATTCAATTGTCTGTACCATAGCGAGTGCTCTGAGGAGCTTTTTTCCCTAATCCCACCATCTCCCTTCCTTTTAAGGACTACGCGTGCTCGTCTACCTTGTCACCGACAAACTGTGGCTAACATTCCAACGCGAACTAAGAAATTTGGCAACTCGTTTCTTTGTCCCACAATCAAGAAATGGAATTCACTGCAAGCGCACGTGTTCCCTCCTACCTAGAATCCTGGGTCATTCAAAAGAGGCGTGAAGAAGCTCCTTGCAGGTCGGCAAGGCGAAGGTGGCTGGCGCGGCAGTTTATTTCTCGCACCAGTTATCTTCGCATTTGTTCTCCACTTCTGCTTACCATCAGGTGGAATGGAGTCATTTGCTTGACCTTTTTATATAAAAAAGTAGAAACTAAAATTGAACCTTTTAAAAACTTTCTACGTTCCCCATTTTAAGAGTGCCTTTTTCAAAATACTGTGACCACGTTTTCTTGGATCCATTGGTCTGAAATATACCTCATGCTTTAATACTTTTAATAATGCAAAAAAAAAACAATTAAAAATTAAATTGATTCGACTTATAGTTTTTAATTTCAATTGTCATGAGGTCAACCTATACGGAAGCGGTAGCACTACGCTAGACTATGCGCGCGTGTGCACTCTAAGCGACATCCTGTCGCACACTGGTAGTTCCTATGTTACTGTGAATCTAATTTCACTGTATGCGCATACGACAGTGCTCTGGTCATTTGTAGGTGTAACCATCATTTTATAGATGTATTACTTTAGGTAAAAGCCGCTGGAACCCCAGTATGTGTGGTGCCAATGGGATACAACCAACATTTTGTTAATCGCATAAGTTCAAGTAAAAGTTACCTAATCAATAAATTTGTACTTTGAAGCGGCAGGTAAAAATTTACTAACCGACGAAAAATTTTATTTCTGAAATGGGCGAATTTAACTAAACGCCATAGTGGAAAAATAACAATCGAGCCAAAATGACGGTAGTAAAAACAAGAATAAATCTTTACATGGAAATAATATACCAAATTCAATACAATGTATTTTCAGATACAAGTAAAATAAGCTAAAGGGAGAAATTATTCTACCAACATATATGTAAAAATTTACCAAGGCCAAAACCATCGTCGCACAATTATCTCAACGACCAATTTTTTGAAAGAGGCCGAAATTTCTGTCGGTTAGTAACAAAAAAAAAGTGATAATTCGTAAAGTCCAAAATGCAGAAGCGACATTAAAAGTCGTCGTAGGAAGGCGTGAGTTAGACCAAACGACGCAGAAAAATTAGGCGATTCAAACTGTATATATAACTCAATTTGGCCCAAAATGGCGCTTAGTCAACTTTTCCTTTCAAGCGTCGATATGGTGGTTTTACTAAAAATACTTGTGTATAATCTTTAGTAGCTATTGCCAACTCCTTCACAATAAATTCATTTCTATAGTTTTTAAACCCTTGCACATCTAAAATAACTGTCTTGTTATTCATGATAATTTCTTGACAATATTACTCAATGGCTTGTATTCAAAAATACAATCGTTTAAGATAAGACAATACGCTGTAGTCTGATCAGGTATAGCTTGATCTGTTTCTATTTCAACTCTTACGTCTACTGATCCTTTCAATGTTTCGTGCTGTCGGGAACAATCAATAACGAATAATGGAGCAATATCTTTAAATTCTTTGATAGTCATTAACGGTTCAGAACGACGTCCGTGATAGGACTGTTGAAATCTAGAATACTGCTCATATATTAATGAAAATTTATTTTCCGAAAAACTAACATTCAAGCTTTCATACGGGAAATAGTTTGAATTTAAAAAAACTCTCACGTCGCGTACATTACAATGATCAAATTCTGCCATCGACAACTCTGCTTTGTTTTTGCGGTTGGTCTGTAACGCAATAATAACAAATCGAGGTTTCTCTATTTGCGATGAAGTTTTAATCGACCACGTATGTTTGCTGGTTTTGGGAAGCAATGGATATTCATATAAGTCCCAATTCCGATATGATAAAGTTACAGCTCGGTCTTTCTCTAAATGCTTTAACAAATTAACCCTCTCGCGATCGGACACTTTCACGTGGGGTACTCGCCATACCATTTTATTTATTATTATATCTTGCAACACCTCTCCTGCATTTAATTTTACAGCATTGAGATTCGTATTGCTTCGCAATAGTACTAACTCGTGTTTGCAGTTAATTATAATTCTTTCATAGTCCTCCGCAAAACCCAAAATTTTGTTTAATGGTATAGATGCTGAAAACATACCGTTGTTAGCGTTAGTCGTACCGGTAGTCGACCAGCCCCAAACCTTTGCACACTTAGATTCATTTTCATTTAAGGATAAATATGATTTAATTGTAGTAGTAACTCCGGCATTTTTTATTTTATCAATTTCGACTCCATTTAATTCGTATCTAATGTCTTGAAAAAGAAACAACGCAGGGTTGTTCACGAAGTGTACACTAGATTTATATGCTTTAGTAGTGCTATCGTATACATTGACTTTGCCCTCAATGTACAAAGTGCTAAAGGAAGGCAAGACATATAAATCTTGTTGATTAATAGGTATACGAATTTCATCATTATTGTTGAAACTTGTTACATAGGGTTTATATGAATGATATTCAAAACTTTCAATACTGTTGTCATAAGAAGTGGGTTGCGAAATATCTAAAATATTCATTTTAATAGACCAATCAACCTTAAGAAATCTTTGTTATTTTTTGTTAATTTCTTCTTTAACTGAAGAGATGCTCCTTTTTGAGATGTTCTCTTAGAACTAACTCCAACAGGAGATGGGATATGGTTTTTATTAAAATTAATCATTTTTTTCTGAAATGTAAATATAATTGCACTTCTTCACCACGCAAATTTATTAGTTTATTTTCAGCGTCTAATAATCTTATACTAATTGTGCTAATTGAATTTTGGTTGACTGGGAAATAAATGATGTTCTTCGGTGTTTCAATAATTCGATAACCAGGTGGTACATTTGGAACAAATTCATATATTATATGACTTGGCTTTCCGTTTACAAATGATCCGCTCACTACATTGCATTCGATGCGAACAATGGTTGTCGATAAAATACTAACAGGATATAGAGATTCGCTATTTATATTAGCCTTTATTGTTTCCATGCCGAACCCTAAAATTTTCCCTACTGATTTTTTTTTGTCAAAGTGAACATCTTTAGAACAGAAAATATTAGTTTTTAAGGTGTTGTTGTTACAACTTAATCTGAAATTAGCATTTTTAATATTTTGGGGTAAATAGTCGCCAATGTCTTGAAATTCATATGATCCTTCTGGGATCGTGAGTACTTCATTTTCTCCATAATAGAATTTATTATTTCTTTCATCTATATTAGGAATCGAATGAAATGTTGAAAAATACAAAAGTCCACATTCATACCCGCTCGCTCCCCGCGGGCCGCAGCTGTCAGCCGGTATGAGTGTTTGGGGTGATTTATTGCCCCCATTAACTCATACGAGTGTACGGGGTGGCCGCACAAAAACTTTAAAATACGTCTGGGTTTTTATTATTACACGGTTAAGTGGTGTTTTTTTGAATGTTGGATAATATACCCATCGAATGGTGTCGATTAGTTTTGAATTTGTTATGATAATGTAGACTTATGATTTTTTATTTTTTTTTATTTTTTTTATATTTTTCCTAACATTAAAATATTTTTTATTTTGAAAAATAAATCGATAGCCTACTGTTTTTTTTCCTTTAACGGGTTGATGTATACATTCTTTATTTAAAAAACATTAAAACCGAAGTTGCTGGTGTAAAAATAATTAATTACGATTTTTACAAAACCAACTTAGCGATGCGTAATCTCATGGCGGAGTATTTACGACTTAATTATTGAAAATCTTGCTAATATTTTTCTACTATTTATGTGTAAAACTAGTCACTGATAACCGTTTTTCGCTTTATTTATTTGTCAATAATGATTTACATCGAAATAATACCAATACAACAAAATAAAAACTGATTTACCTGCAAGAAAATTCTCGTCAACCGAACTCACACAAAACGCAACAAAGAGAGGACTTATCGAAGTTCCACTTAATTTAAAAGTAAACTAACAACACTACGAAAGATAAAAAACACCACTTCAATAAGTTTTCACAAGTATTTAGATAACAAAACAATCATTATCTCGAATGGCTCCGGTGTCAAGTACCTACGAAACACCGAGTGCGCGGGAGTGAAGTATGCGTCACTTCCAAAATTTTTAACACTGAAGTTAGCTTCAAGTGTTGGTGTTTTAAGTTTTAAAATTATATTACAGATACTAAAGAATGCCATACGCTTAATATTTATGGCCTTTTTGCTTTTTTAAAAAGCATCGGAGTCCTATTTATGCAGCCCGACAGCCTGGCAGACGACTGTCAAAATTTGGGTCTGTAGACCCGAAAAACAATCGAGGTATGTAACGTCATGGGTCTGTAGTCCCGAAAAACAATCGAGAGGATATTCTTCACTCAATTCAATAGTTGGTGAGTAATTTGTGGTCAATATAGATTCTATTCCCGTTACTGACACAGTGAACGCCATTTTGAGACTAAAATTATTTTTTTATTAATCTTTATTTAAACGTTTTGTCCAAAATTGTTTTAAAAATTTTAAACAAAGATGTCCACAGTTGACGGTATCAAAGTTTTGGTACTGTATATAATTATTTTTTATAGACAACGGATTTAAATATTTAATTAACTCTATCGGTGGTTTTAAATTACCAAAACTGTCAAAATATTCACAGTAATTTGTTTGTTTCGCATAGGCTACCCAATGTGTTCCAGGATTTTCAGAACTATCCAAATTGATTATGCCGCATTCTAACTGTCTTGGTTTCGATGGCAACGTATCTCTCATATAGACACCGCGGAAATAAGGAATGTCATATGCAAATTTTAATATATCTATATTATTCAACGCTCGCCTGGGTAGCCGACTAATTAGTTTTTTGAAAGACTTAAATACAAGCTTGTCCCTTTTTTATGGGGTTTAATATACAATCCCTTTCCAAGAGCAACCGCTTCCATCATTTTATTGTGTCGTTGAGACTCTAAAAGACTTTTTTGTGCCATTCTGGAATCATTTACAGCCTTTGCTATACCGGCTGCACCTCCAGCTAGAGACCCCAAGGCCGATAATCCAGCAAAGATTGGAATCAAAGGCAAAACTCCACCGCATTTTGGAATAGGAATGCAGCGTGGTATATTAATTTTCTTGCCACTAGTCAATAGTTTTCTAGCTGCAGCATAAGCATATTTAATAGCAGCGGGAGTATCTTTAGATTTAATTTTTTTTAACTTTGATTGTATTTTTTTAACAGTGTTCATGAATGATTGCATACCAGCTCCTGCTTTTGGTTTGGCTTTCATGGCATTTTTAACAATCCATGAGGCAACTTTTTCACCTTTTTTAGGGTCTTTGGATTTTAATCCTTCTTAGCCATATTCAAAAGGTCCAAATCAGCTTTATGTCGAACGTTTAAGTCACTGTTATTGTAAGCAATGTCGTGGTTCATACAAGCCTCATCCAATTTGTTAATACCTCGATCACCTCTTAATAGCCGCTTCTGTAGCTTTGTTCCGGGACCACAAAATTGATATCCAGGTAAATGTAGCTCAATGGGTAAATTATTTATTAAACTATTGATGATACCGCTTCCCTCCTTCATTGGTATGAAACAAGTGATTATTTTTATTAAGAACGCCAATTTATATTATAACACCAATGCACTCTTTTCAACCCAACTGTTTTCCTTATTGCTCATGCCTAACCATTTAACAAAAACTTTATTTCCTTTGCTTTTTATAATTTTTTCTATAAGATAAAGATCTGCAAATTTTGTTTTCTGCAATTCATATTCATAAAAACACCCCAAAATGTTTTGTTGGTGTCTATCTTGTATTTGATAAGTAGGTGGATTGGTATGGTTAACTTTTGATATAGTAAAAATTTCTGTCGACCAGTTGGGAGTATAACCTTTATAAAAGGCTCCTTTATATTTACTAATACGGACGTGATCACCAACACTATATTTAAATTTCGAAACTGGCTTTCGTTTCTGGATTTTAATAATGTTGGAGCGGACTATCATCTCATTCGATTTATTAACATCGATGGGTTTAAATTTTGTTATTCGATGAACAGAATTGTTGTAATTATTCACAACGACAGTTAAATTTTTTTCGAACCACATGTATCTGCCAAGAACACTGAATACTTTGTAAAGATGATCTTTTAATGTTCTTATGACTCTTTCAACAATGGACGCTTTTTTTACGGAATATGTGGAATAATGATTTATTTTATATTTCTTTGTCAAACGACTAAAATTTTCATTATAAAACTCCTTACCTAAATCAGTCTGCAAATTTTCAGGTCTACGACATGAATCAGTTAATATACACTCCATTGCCTGTGTTACACAATTTTTATCTTTTGTTTTCAAAGGTCTAACCCAAACAAACTTTGAGAGGACATCAATCACTACTGAAACATATTTATATCCTTTATTAAAACGTGCATATTTCTGTAAATCTATAAGATCTGCCTGTCACAAATCATCCAATCCTTTTATAACTGTTGATCGTCGTTGAAAATTTCTCCTTGCGCACTTATGAAGTTCATCAACGATGTTCTGCTTACTCATTTTTTATTGCTTTTGTTTGGATGATATGATCAATTTCAGTTTTTGTATAATAACGAGAATTTAAACCGCTCAAGGTATTTTTTTCTAAAGCGTTTAAGTAAATCTTTACGTTGCTTTGAATTTTTTTTAATTCGTCTCGTAAATCTTTAATCTCTTTATCGAAATATGATTTATTTATTGCTTCATCGTCTGCTTCTGGATCTGGTATACCTTTTAATCTTGAAGATTTTAAGTCATATGCCCCCGTATCTGACTTTACTAATGCATCATTAACAATAGTTATGTACTCTGATAATCGTAAACGTTTATGAACGTGGTGACCAAATTTGTCAATATTCATAGTAGTCTTATAGCGTTGTTTACTGCGAGTAAACTGTTCCATTTATTCGTTGCATATTCTTTATATTTTTATTAATGATACCTGCCTCGTGAAGTTCCTCGATGATTGAAATAATTTCATTATCCAAACCAGTATTACCAGCATCTTTTGATGCTAATAGCAACTTTAAGCGTTTTACTAATTCGTTTGGATCATCCCAATACACATAATCTGTATCAGACTTAACATTTTTTAAAAGTTCTATGCCTTTGCCTTGAGTAATACTTTCGGTGCTTGTGGTTATGTCCTTATTAAACTTAAATAATGGTTTTATAATATTTACATACTTGTACCCTTTATTACTATTTATAGGTTTAGATGGATCATAATGACGTCTATGTGCATTAGTCTCTAATAAGAGTAATTTATAATTATGTAAATCATCTTCAGTAATAACATCTTTGTTTGGAACTTTTTAAACAACAGTTGTACTAATCCAAGTGTTTTTTTTAAATTATGGTTTCCAATTTTCATAATATGGTTACCATTATAAACACGTGTCTTACCGAGGAATAATTTTCCTCGGTCACATCTAATTCCAAATGGAACATTTAATGCTTTTGACGAGGCAGTCCATGATAACGATTGATTTGGAGACGTTTGAAAGGATTTAAACGAGCTTTCACTTATATTATCTTCTTCGGGAACTGAAAGAGTTTTATCGGAACTTTTATATTCGACATCCTCATCATCTTCATCCGTTTCACTTATTGGCTCCTCAAAATCTTCATTAGTAGCATAGGATGTATCACATTCACTGTACCTATTCTTTTTAAGCACTGGTTCAACCGCGTTTATTTGTTGATCTTTTTCATTGTTTTTGTTCGATAGCTTATTCAGAGGGTCCACTATGGGTTTAAATATTGTTGCTAAAGCTGAATTATTCGAATTTATTGCATCTTTCATCATCTCTACCTTCCTTTTAACAGCGGCAGCTGTTTTCACAATTTCTTCTTTCAAGTCTTTCTCCATTTTACGGGGTAACTACTCAGGTCAAAATCAGGAATAAAAATGTCGGATTAACAGTGCAGCAGCCATTTTTGAATGTAAGCTAATCAAAAACTATAAAGGTATCGAATGTTTTTCTGTATAAACCCTTATTTCGCTCACAGTCCTTATCAATTACAAGGTAACTAAATGGTGTATTCCATACAATAGAACACATTTCACGAAATTGTGACCAATGTCATGTCAGAACTCACATGTTCATCGTAAACATGTTTTAAATTGATATCATCTTGCTTAAACAATATTATTAAGTTTGCATTATCCCTGACGAGTTGTTTTGGTATTTTTGTGTATGTTTGATTGATATAAAAACAATCAATATTTTTATGACGTCCCATAGCAAAGTAGTCTCGTATATTATTTTGGTTTTCACAAGCAACGTCGTCAAAAATAATAACAGATTCAGTCAAAGCCTCATGCGGACTTACAATTTCACTATTATTATCATATTTATAATATGATATTTCGGGTACCATATTTAATACATTTTCGAGAAATACGTACTTTGGTTGGTATAATGATTTTGAATAGACGTATAGGTTAGAAAAACGTGGACCGTCTTTATTTAACAGTAAACTTATTACTAAATTAGTTTTCCCACAATTAGACGGGCCGCAAACAAGACAACGAATAGTGTTAGGTAATAAGTTACCATGTCGTTTTACTTCGTTTGATGGCGGAGGACAAACACATTTTAATTTTAAGGATTGTTTTTGCTTTATAAATTTCATATTTAGGAGCAGCAATGAATCGATTGTTGTGTAGACTCACGACAAAATAACCATTGATACCCATCGTTACAGTATTTAAAGGCGCTTGATTGGAGCTGTTTCTATCTTATCGACCGAACTGTTATTGGGAAGCTCTAAGGCAACGAAGTTGACTTAGAGTTCTAATAGGCTCGCACTTGCGATTCATCCAGTCCTCCACCTGTATCTGCACCTGTTGCTCAGAAGGGCCGCGGCTGCAAATGCTAGCATCATCGCATTGTTGCTGTAGTAGCTCCTCAGCTTCTACTTCAGCTAGCTTGACCTCCAACTGCTTGTCTATTAAGGCCATTTGTATTTTTGCCTTTGCCTCGGCAGCTTCAAGTTCCAGTTGTTTTCGCCGTGCTGCTGTGGACGATGACGTTGATCTATTGGACTTGACGGAACCCTTTATTGAATGTGTCGTCTTCCTAATGGAACCACAAAGTGACGACTGTTTAGCGGGCTCACTGTTCACTTCGTCCTGGGTGTGCAGCCTTGCCGTGCGAGCTAGGTTACTGCAGCTGAAGCTGTGATGGGACTCGTACTTCGGTTGACCTTTGAGCGAGGCATATTGAATGTTATCGCTGTCCGTTAGTTCGTGTCGCTGACGACGGGTTAATACTTTTGAAGGTGGTGTCCTGAATGACATGTTTGCTGATCTATAGATCCGCTCGAATGGACCAAAACTTATTGTACAGGACGGAAATAAAACACCTCCAATTAGTATTCAACAACAGTTAAACTTGAGGGATTACTTGATCAACTGAACTAGCAAAACGAACTATGTGTAGCAACGAAACAAAACTACCGCGCCTTAAATTGTTAGTCAAGCACCCTCAACTTTAATTTATAATTTTATTGTTTATTACAGTAATCCAACAGATGGCGCTACAGGAATATAAATTCAAGTTTATATTTATTTAATTTAAATCCAAAATAGTTTTAGAAAACAAAGTACTTATATATAAATATGGAAACTCAGGTATGCGTCGCTTACAGACATAATGAACCGCTTAGTAATTATATTGTTTAGAGGACTTATAGACACGGGAAACTGTAGTGTATCTTCGTTAGGGTTCCAGTTAAGTCCGAGTGTGTTCGACGATTCACTCAGAGTTAATATTTCTTGAGGCTCAGCCGCTTTAAAAATAGATTTATCATTAGTTTTATATTTGCGTAAGTTAAAGCAACCCCTTTGGAGCTCCCTACTAACAGAATCTTGAATGTAGCATAATTCTTCTTCATTGTTCGACGACGTAATTAGGTCGTCAATGTAAAAATCTCTCTGTATTATAGTTTTAATTAGTGGATCGACGCATTCCTCTCCTAGCTGCCAAAGACAGCGTGTGCTCAAATAACTGGCACTTGCGGTTCCGTAAGTAACCGTATTCAATTGCATTGTTTGGATAGGTAGTGACTCAACCTCTCTCCACAGGATCAGCTGCAAGTTTCTGTCACCGGGATGGACAACGATCTGACGGTACATCTTTTCAATGTCCCCGGTGAGCAGATACTTGTGCTGACGCGCGCGAATTAGTATGGAGAAAAGAGAGTCTTGTATATTTGGACCTACCCGCTGCAAATCATTGACAGAGTAGCCAGAAGAGGAAGGTGCGGACCCGTCGAACACAACACGGATCTTAGTAGACTCACTGGATTCCTTAAAAATAGCATGATGACAAAGAAAATATGATATTATAGGTAAGTGTTCTTTTGACTTTGAAAGATGGCCTAAGGCTTCGTATTCTTTAATAAATTACACATATTGTTGTTTTAAATTTAAATTTTTCCTAAAACGTTTCTCCAAATTGGGAAATCGTTTTTTAGCTAGCATATACGTGTCACCTAAACAAAAAGGTGAGTCACGCAGTGGCAATCTAACACAAAATCTGCCTGATTCTAGTCTTGTTGTATTTTTTATAAAATGACTTTCACATGTTTTTTCAGATTCGCTTAGAAGTGATTTTCGGGGAAGCTCTTCTAACTCCCAAAAACGCTTGAGAAGATTATCTACCTGGGATTCTTTAGACAAATCCTGCTCGGACAAAACTACATGGTTGGTATGGATATTGTTATTTTTTAATGATTTTTGTGACATTTGAATTAATGAATTATTGGTAGTGTTATTTTTTGTATTATAATTTTGTGTATTGTAACTGTTTGTGTTTGTATTTAGTTTATTTTTTGAGGAATATTGTATTGTTTTATTGTTATTCGATTTTAATAAAATTTGAGATGATTTATTGCCCTTTGTGTTTAATTTCTGTATGTTGAAAACGCCTCCGACTAGCCAACCAAATTGGGAATTATGTAATTTAGGATAGCATTCACCTAGTGATTTTTTTTCACAACCTATGACATCCCAAAATATGTCGGCTCCAATCAGGACATCTATTGGACCTGGCTGGTTAAAATGTGGGTCGGCCAAACGTATATTTTTTGGTATATTAAAATGAGATGAATCTATAGGAAACTTTGGCAATTTTCCTGTAAGCTCATCTAAAACAAAACAAGAAAATGTAATTTGGAAATTGTTAATAAAATTGCGGGATCGTAATTGCACGACACATCTTTCGGTGACTGTGTTGGCGTGACAATTACCGATGCCGATCACATTTAGTGATGTGGGGAATATATTTAGACATATTCTCGCCTTTAATGATTTAGTGATGAATGATGACTGACTGCCTGAATCCAGTAAGGCACGCGCTAGAACTACCTCTTTAGTCACCGGATTCATAACCTCAATTAGGGCAGTAGACAAAAGAATCTGGCTAGAAATTTCTTTAGAGAAATTTACGATAGACTCAGGTTCATGAATTTCGATAGAATTTACTTTTGAATCGTTAGAATTTGTGTGTAGTAATGAATTGTGGCGTTTTTTGCAATACCTACAAGGCCCCATACGACAATCGCTAAGAGCATGACCTTGTCTCAAACAATTTGAGCAAAGTTTATATTTTGAAACGTCAGCTAATTTTTCTTTAATTGTTTTTGATTTAAAAGTCGGACTGTCCGACTTTTAAATCCTATGGTTTTGATTACAAATAATGCAGAGAAATAGAAAATTATTGTTTTGAAAAACTGTATTTAATGACTTTGTACTTTGTCGACTACTAGTAACGCCATCTACATTTCGGAACTGAAACTTATTGTAATTGTTGTCTTTGTTATGATGTATGGATTCTAGGACGTGCGCACGATCAAGTAAAAATGACTTAAACTGTTCTAATGTAGGGATGTCGTTTAAATTGTTACGTTGCTCTTCCCATTTAGTTAATGTATTGTTATCTAGCTTGGATGTCAACATGAAAATAATTAATGTGTCCCAATGATCAGTTGGTTGACCAAGGTTGGAAAGGGCACGTAAGTTTTTAGTTATATGATCAACAAAGAAACGTAAGGAACTTTCTGATTCACGATTAATTGTTTGAATGTTAAATAAAGACTTTAGGTGATGATTTATTAATAATCTTTTATTATTGTATCGGTCACAAATCAACTGCCAAGCAGTAGCGTAGTTCGCAGATGAAACTTCAATGTTTGTGACTATGCGCTTTGCCTCGCCCTCAAGGTAAGACAACAAGTAGTGAAATTTTTGTATGTCTGAGATACGTGAATTATTGTGAATTAAGTTAGAAAACGTATCGTGAAACTTAAGCCAACGGAAAAATGATCCGTCAAATTTAGCAATTTGAATTTGAGGCAATCTTACGCCGATTGATTCGTGATTGTGATCGAAAGAGCATTGAGCTTCCATAAACACAGAATCACGTCTTCTCTTCTCTTGTTCAAAAGATTTTAATTCATTTTGCTTCTCGATTAAACCCTTTGCTGTAGCTATGCATATAATTATGTCCTGCTCAATACGCTCACGCTCATCAATCTCAGAATCCAAGTTTACCGAATTTAAAATCTCAATCTGAGTCTGCAACTCATCAAATTTAGTGGATAGGCTCTCAAATCTGCTCAGTTTTAAAGATAACTCAGCAAATTCAACAGCTGAAAGTGTAGTTTGCGTTGTGATCTTATCAATATAGTTTTTGAATTTTGTAATTTGGCCTTTAATTGAACTTCTTTTCGTTAATAAATCTTTTAATTCAGATGAAGAAGAAGCACTTTCTGTTGATCGTACCTTCTTTTCATATTTATTTTGGCTTTCAGACATTGTTAAATAATAAAATTGGTAGTTAAATATGTAAAATACAAAATGTTACTGCAATTAAAACAGCTGATCACAAAGCAAACAGACAACGCAAAATATCAAATTTAGTTTAAAATTATAAAGAAATTGTTTGGCTCACGTTCCTCACACGGCGATACCTGGGACCGGGACTGCAATCGGAATGTGGCAAGCGTCACAGCAGCTCAGCAATCACGAGTCAGCTGATGACAACTCGCACCCTGGAATTAGTCGGCAAAATACCTCTAAATATCGCGTAATAACTGGTGCGAAGAAAGGAGATCTAATAGATTTGTTGTTATAATATTAAGTATTTAAGGATATTTGACTATTGTTAACATTTAGTTAAAAAAGAAATGAAATTTTAAAATATTTTTTGCTTGTAGGTAGATGACTATTTTATACTGCGAAACACAAGTGGAATTTATTTAAATAGGAGATTAAATGTATTTGGATTGAATTTAGGAGGGAATAAGGAATGAACCAAGGCACTTAACTGATGTATTCTGCTGCGAGGTGGTGCTTTAGATGCGTCACTGCCCGGCGATATCAGTATGGTGTCAGCTGGTGTTCGTCGTCCAAATTCCGTCGGTTGTATTTTACTCGAAGAATGCGTATTTTGTCACTTGTAGATCACGTCGGGGTCACCAATTTATGTCTCGTGTGGACATATGGAATTTCAATTGAAACTCATTACTTGTAGTGAATTTACTTTAATGTAGATGTTCTCACTATGCCCGCAGTACAAGAAGTGAATTGACAGTTCGATTCAATAATCAAGTTTTAAAACGCCTGTAACTTTAGAATAGCATCAACACTGATATGATGAATCACTGCCCTAACAAATCAGCGTGAAGCGCGAACAGTGTGTGATAAAATTAATTTAGGGGACTATACAGTGCTGCGCAATGAAAAAAAAATACACAAAAATCTTAAATTTTTACATAGATATAATATATAAATATATTATATACTATACAATACCTAACAATAAAAAAAATATATATGTAAATAATACATATTATATATACCATTCATATATATTATAAATATAGTTAATGCTAACATTGATTAACCATAAATTTTGTGTAATAAATGCTTCTTCAGTCTAGTTTGGAAAGAGGCAACAGAGGGACTATCTTGTATAACAGTAGGAAGACCGTTCCACAGCAAAGCAGCATGAAAAGAAAAGGAGTGCAGATGAAAATTGGTATTGCCCTTAGGGAGCTCAAGCATTTTAATAACGCAGGGCCGCCTAGATCGAGTAGGAGGTTGAGTGAGCTGGAATCGGGAACGAAGGTAGGAAGGGGCGTTAGGATCAAACAAAATTTTATAGAGATTGGACAGGATATGCACATTACGACGATCGCGAATGGGAAGCCACTTTAACTGAGCACGAAAAGCTGACACGTGATCGTACTTTCGCAGGCCATAAATGAATCTGATGGCCAGATTCTGAAGACGTTCTAGCTTGTTAAGCAGTTCTTCCGTTACATCCAGATAGCAAATATCAGCGTAGTCGAGAATAGGAAGTAGGAGAGTTTGCGCTAGCATAATTTTGGTTTTAAAAGGGAGAAAATATTTAAGTCGCTTGAGAGAGTGAAAGGAGTAATGTATACGCCTACTAACTTCGTTCACTTGAGGTACCCAAGACATGTTACAATCCATAGTTAGTCCAAGATTTTTTACCCTATCCATATAAGCAATAGCTGTTCCATTATAAATTAGTGGCGGTAACAAGCTGATGTCAAGTTAGTTTCTCAGTCTGCTACTACCAACAATCATAGCTTGTGACTTAACTGGATTAACAATTAAGCCAAAAGATTTTGCCCAAGTCAGAATTGAGGACAAATGTCATTTACTGCAGCAATAGCATTGTTGATCTCGGTCAACCCCGAATGCCTGTAAATCTGTAGATCGTCAGCGTACAGATGAAAGGGCGAAGAGATAACATTAGATAATGCATTTATGAAGACAGAAAATAAAAGAGGCGACAGTACGCCGCCTTGAGGCACACTGTTACGTTCAGTAAGGCACCAACTGTACTGTGAGACGGTCGAAAACCAGATTGGAAGGGACACATTAAGGAATGGGTATAATTGTTGATGTACAACGGATTCAAGGACTTTGGATAACAGTGGTAGGATGGAGATAGGGCGATAATCTGAGAAGGATGCTGGAATCGAGGATTTGGGCAACGGAATAATGTTGGCTTTCTTCCACGACGTTGGTTGAAAACATTATGCGTCAAAGAAAAATTAATTATGTGGGTGATAACAGTGACGATGTCTTCCAATATTGGGATAACCATATCAAGACTTATTCCGTCACTTCCAATGGCCTTAGTAGTAATACCTTTGATAATCTACGCTACGGCAAAAACAGGATTAAAAGAGAAAGAGGGACAGTCTGGTGGGACAAGACTTGACAGAAAAGTGAGTGAAGCCGATTTAGTAGACGTGTCTAGAATTATTGGAGGAGAAGAAAAGTGAATATTCAAAGTGTTAAGATCTACGGCATCTTGACATGACACCGTAGGCTTGCCCACCCCTAACGACCTTAAAAAATTCCATATATTATTGCTATCCATGTTATCAATTTTCTCGTGAATGTAGGCCCTCTTAGCATCCCTGCACAATCTGTTGCAACGATTGCGCAATATTTTATAGGCATCTAAGTTGATTTGGTTGGGATTTTCTTTGTTACACCTTTTTGCTTTGTCTCTCAAGACCATCACTTTTCTGATGTACGGTGTCAACCAGGGTGCCGGCACATGTCTAACACGGACAGGGCGTATGGGTGCATGAATATCGTATATCCTGATCAGTTCCGCAGTAAAATTTTCAACCATGTCATCGATGTTTTCAGACTCGAGTAAAAAAGACCAGTCTATGCGCCTAACATCCTCTCTGAAGCGATTAATATCCATATGCCGAAAATTGCGCTGCAGAAGGACTTTACGTTTAACTTTGGGAGAGCGCACTTTATATGTGAGGAAAATTAGATCGTGGTATGAGAAGGGGGCCGATGTTTGCCCATAGGAATCAACTAGATTGGGGTCGGAAACTATCATTAAATCTAAAAGTGACGGCCTACAATCTGGATAAAAATGACTCGCAGAAGATTTAGATAACACGTGTAGATTCAATGACGTAGTTACATTTAATAATTTTGTAGCTATGGAGTCTTTTCGTAGCAAGCATGTGTTAAAATCACCCATTATAATGATATGGTCATATGAAGGTATGAGTATTTCCAGTACGCCCTCAAGAGTGGCGAAATAGTCGACCTTATCATTAGGGCTGTATAAACATCCCAAAAGAATTTTTTTGTGATGAATGAGGATTTCAATAAATAAAAATTCTAGAGAACCAGGACACTGGGATTGTGAGCACTTGATGACATTGGCAGGGATGTGACCTCGGAGATAGATACCCACACCGCCACCCCCCATGCCAATGCGATCGTTGCGAAAGAGTTTGTAGCCTGGCAAAGAAAATCCAGTAGATAGAAGGGAAGGTTTTAACCACGTTTCGGAAATAAGAATACAATCGACTGCGCCATTGCTAAAGGATGCAACAAGATCAGTGTAATGCGCAGGGATGGTTTGTGCGTTAATGTGCACAATCGAAAGAAATTTGGAATTGCTGTCAAATATAGACGACAATTTGGTATCTAAAACTTCACTCTCTGATATGTCACTACTTTGCGCACTTTCAAATTCATCTGAAGAGCAAGAAAAATATTCTTCTGTAAGCATGATAAATAGATATACATATAAGTGAGTGAAGTCTGGGCAGATCGAGATCGAGAAACAGTCGAGTCTGGGCAACAGAACAAAGTGCACGCGGTTCGCTTAGAATCCCATAGATCGTTAACCTTTTTCACTGTCGCTCACAAATTAGAAAATCATTAATTATGGTTGGATGTGCTCTGTGTGACAAACAGTTTTCGGACGGTGTCCAGTGTTCCGCCTGTGGAAAGCAACTAGATTTCAGTTGTGCTGGAGTAACTGAGGCTGGTTGGAGAAGGCTGGGTACAGACCGTAGGTCTGCATGGAGATGTCCATCCTGCAGAACAGCAAGCTCAGCACCACTCAGTCCGAACGAATCAGTTTCTTCAATGGCTATACTTCAGGAAATCCGCGATGTGAAGTTGCAGTTGGCAGAATTTACTGAAATTAAGGCAAAGTTAGCTTGCCTTCCAGATTTGGTGGAGGAGATAAAATCCATTAAAGAGGATATAACAGATTTAAAAAGGACATGCGAGTTCTCGGTATCCCTGATCGACGACCTGAAAGGGAAGTCCGCAGATACTGAAAAGAAAGTTATATCTCTGGAAGGAAAACTTTTAGCAGCTGAGGATACGATCACTAATTTGAGATCTCAACTAATCAATATCGATCAAAGGTCACGTATAAATAACGTCGAGATTAAGGGTATTCCACTCAAAAAGGACGAAAATTTATTCGAAATTACAGAGGCTATATCTAGGAAAATAGGTTTTAGTTTTCCTAGAACACAAATCAACAATATTTCAAGGGTGCCTACATACAATTCAAAGGACAAAGCCATAGTAATCTCCTTCTTGAATCGGTATATTAAAGAAGACTTTATATCTAAAGCGCGTACACAAAAAATATTGAAGGCTGAAGATATTGGATATCATGGATCACAGATGCGTATTTTCATTAACGACCACTTAAGTTCCGAGTCCAAACATCTGCTGAACAAGGCAAAGCAACTTTCCAAAGAGAAGAACTATAAGTACGTTTGGGTCAAGTTCGGCAAGATACATGTGAGGAAGAATGATACGTCTGGAGTATTCATAATAAATAATTCCAGTGATTTAAACAAGTTTGTATAGACTGCTATAACACAAATATTTCAATTTTCCATTTAAATGTCTCAAATAGCTCTCAGATATTGGTTATAAAATTTATTTTTCAACTATTTATTTTTATATATTACTTTGCTCAGTGCCATAATTATAAGCTCTTAATATTTGCCTTAAATTTCATAAAAAGTTACTTAATGTTGGTCACCCCTGCCTCACCGCTACTTGTAACGTCTTGCTTTTGTTTAATAACTCGTCCGGCAGGTTTGATGGACGTTTATGATATCTATACGATGTTCTCACTCACTCCTCAACAATTCACATTTGACGCCGCTCTTGCGCTTGCTCTTCGCTATTTCAAATATGAATCGTTTTCACTCCGCGGGATGTACCCGAAGGTGCCGGTTGCGGTAGAAGCGTTGTTGCTTGGTATCTCACATCATATTCGTATATTGAGTTATTTTAAGTGTCATAATGAATTTCAATTTGATTTTTTTACTGTGACATTTATATCTGAATTTGATTTTTACAACAAAAGGCGCGATTAACGGTATAGAATTAAACATTTACTATCAAAATGTTAGGGGATTGAGATCCAAAACAGCAGCGTTCTATCGTAGCCTGTGTGTATGTTCGTATGATATTATCGTATTGACCGAAACCTGGCTGGTGGATAGTGTTAGTGACTCGGAGTTATTCGATGGTAGGTTTGTAGTATGGCGTCGCGATCGCGATTACGATAAAACACAGCAAACTCGAGGCGGAGGTGTGCTTATCGCAGTGAGAAAAGATCTTGCAGCTACCTCCCAATACTTGTTTAATTCTACCGCCGAAGACCTATGGATATCTTTACCAATTAAGTGGAACAAATTAAGTATTAACTTAAATTTGTGTGTTATATATTTATGTGCTCAGAATAGGGGTCTGTCATTTTCGGAGCAGTTGCAAAATTACTTAAATAAGCTAGATACTACTTTTTTACAAAATCCGGATGATAAGTATCTTATCGTGGGAGATTTTAACATGAGCGGAATCACTTGGGTATACAACAGTGATGATTCCTCGTATAATGCTACTATTACGACATGTTCTATGAATGAGCAAATGTTTATTGACGAACTATGTACCCATGATTTAAACCAGTACAATGGTATATTAAATGATTATGGTAGAATTTTAGATCTCGTTTTGTCGAACATTGGTGTTAACGTTATTGAATGTTTTGATCCATTGGTCCCACCTGACCCTCACCATAAAACCCTCTTAATTAATATACATCTCGAAAATTCGTACTCTTTGCACAGTGCACCTCGTGTCAAGATGTTATATTATAAATGCGACTACGAAGTATTGAATACCGAAATTAATAAAGTAGACTGGTGCTCAGATTTTAAGTACAAAAACATCGAAACCGCTTTGGATCACTTTTACTCTAAAATAAATAATTTAATAAATGAATTCGTACCCTCAAAAGTTTCTCGAGTTAACCAATACCCAGTATGGTACTCGACAGCATTAATTAAGGTTATAAGAGAGAAATCAAAGTTTTACAAAAAATTTAAAAATTACGGGAACGTTTCGGATCTAATTACATTTAAAATGTTGAGGGAAAGGGTCAAAAGGGTGGAAAATGACTGTTATACGAACTACATTACCACTGTAGAAAAATCAATTAAGGATAATCCAAAATATTTTTGGTCATTTATTAAAACAAAGAGAAAATCAACTGGTCTGCCGAGTACAATGTCCTATAACAATATTTCCGCAAGTGATGGTACTTCTATTTGTAACATGTTCTCAGATTTTTTCCACTCCACTTTTTTAAATTCTAACTTAATGCCCAAAGATTCGCTTCCTACCACACAAAACACTCAAACTATTAGCATAAATATTAATATTGAGGATGTAACTAAATTGCTTTTATCTCTCGATACTTCCAAATCTGCCGGACCTGATAAACTACCTCCGATATTTCTTAAAAATTGCGCTAAAAGTCTCGCATTTCCTGTATACATGTTGTTCATTAAATCTATTTCCGAATGTCATGTACCATTACTATGGAAATCGGCTTTTATAACTCCAATCCACAAGAAAGGAAGTAAGTCTAACGTAGTCAATTATAGACCTGTTTCTAAACTTTGTATTTTAGCAAAACTATTAGAAAAAATCATCCATAGACATCTCTGTGAGTCTTTGAAAACACTTTTTTCAGACTGCCAGCACGGGTTTTTACGGGGTAGGTCTACAACATCTAATCTTGTTATTTTAAACGACTTTATTACTGATTATATGGACAGGGGCAAACAGATTGACGTAATATATACGGATTACAGCAAATGTTTTGACAGAATAGATCACAATTTACTAATAAAAAAACTGGAAAACATTGGTATTAACGGAGATCTCTTAAGATGGTTTGCTTCATATATATACAACAGGTCGCAGGCGGTAGTTGTAAATAATTATATTTCGAGCTGGGTGATTGTGCCTAGTGGTGTTCCGCAAGGCTCTCTTTTGGGTCCTGTGTTGTTTTTAATATTTGTTAATGATATAAGCTCTTGTTTTCATCACTCACAATTACTCTGTTTTGCTGACGACATGAAAATTTTTAAACCTATATCATCTCCAACAGATGTGTTGGATTTACAATCTGACCTATTTCGTTTAGATGTATACTGTAGACAGAATAAGCTTGATCTTAATCCATCTAAATGTTCAGTTGTAACATTCAGTAGAAAAGCAAATAATGTTCCTTCCCAATACAAACTTGAGGGCCAGTTGCTACAAAGGAATTACGTTATTCGGGACCTTGGAGTTGTCCACGACTCAAAACTACTCTTCGATAATCACATTGAAACTATGGTGAAGAAAGCTTCTAAAGCACTTGGGTTTGTCATACGAACTGCCTCTAGTTTTCGGGAGATAAAAACATTAAAAATCCTATATTGCACTTTTGTTAGGAGTATTTTAGAATACGGATCAGAAATCTGGAACCCGCGATATAATAAATACATCGATCGTATTGAAGGATTACAAAAGAAATTTATTAAATACTTGTGTTATCGTGCTAATATTGAGTATAGTTCTGATAGATACTTACAGCTGTGCAAGCGGTTCCATCTTCTTCCTCTGAATACGCGGCGTGAGATAGCGGACATTGTTTACTTACTAAAAATTTTATCTAATAAAATTGACTGTCCCGAGCTCCTTTCCAAAATTAAGTTCAATATCCCCACTAGATCAGCGAGATACCTTGCTCCCATTTATACACCACTAGTTTCGTCCAAATACCGCCAAAATTCATTCATGTTGCGAGCGAGTGAGAGCATCAATCATTTAACTAAATCTGATAATTTTGATATATTCCACTGTAGTGTAACATCTGCAAGGCGACTGATGAGCAACAGATTCTTTTTGTGATGGATTGTACATAGGTTTATTAGCAATATTTAAATGTGGCACTAAATAATTATAATTTTTACAATAAGTTTTGCCTTCACTTAGAATTACATAACAACAAAATATGTAACATAAACGTGAGAACCTATTATTGGCTTTATGTATTTATACAATTTTATATGTTGTTATCTCTTAGCTGTTGGTTTTCCAAAACTAAATAAATAAATAAATATAAATAATATATTAATATAAAAAAATAATAAATAGTATAAATACCTCTAAGAATTGAATATACAAAAACAAATCTGTATATACCACATGCATAGGTTGACAAAAAATAACTTAAATAATTTCACCATTAAATTAAAAGCTTAAAAAAAATTAACAAAAATTAATACAAAACAATGTAACCGACAATAACAAAGAGAAAAGTAACTTAACTAGCTGAATGTATAAGTTGTCTTTGCTTTTTATTGAAAAATTTCGCAATAGAAAAACAGAGAAAAACACTCTAAACCTTGTTATTTTCCTGCTCTAATCTGAAGATTTGGCTGTATTAGCTAGATCCCTTTGCCGTCCGGTAGCCGAAAGAATATACAAAACAAAATAAAAAATCTGACAAGTTACATTTGATGATACAAGATGATACAAGATGACATTTTTCAATTCTAACAACAAACAGCGAAAGAAAAATTGAATTGTGAGAAGTTAGAGTACCTTCAAAATATTAATTAATACCAATGAAAAAGTTAAAACACTAGATAGTTAATAATAAAAGATGAAGCATACCTTACTTTTGGTTTCTAAACTATCACAGAAACAACAATTTTAAATAGTCAAGATTGAAAGTCTAATTAGTCACCGGTATTCTTCGAGCGAGATGGATTCTGTGCAATTAACTTTTGCAACTCCGGCATGGTTGTAATTTTCAAACGGTTCTTGTCTGGAAGAAGAATAACCACAGATCCCTCCACTGACCAACACTTCCTGACGCCGAAATGATTCCTAGCCGCTACAAAAACCGCTTGCCTAGTCTTAGTCAGAAACTCACTGACTGTGATTTTGGAGCCCTTCAAGGATGTCTTGGCCTTCCACACCTGTGCACGATGTTGCATAGACACGAAGCGGACGAGTACAGGACGCACACCTTCCTTCCTTGCACCCAGTCTGTGACATGCCTCTAATGCATCTATTGTAACGGACGACAATTGCAGCTGCTTGTGGATTACATCCAAGAGCTTCTGATGTACATCCTCATCCTTGTCCTCCTTGATGCCATGAAATAGAAGGACTTTTCTCCGAGAATGTGTCTCCAGACGGTCTTGGCCCAATGCTAGGAGCTCAACTTGAGACTTTAAGATGTTGAGTGTCTTCCAAACAAATGTTTTGAAAGAAGCATATTCCGCTGCTAACGTCTTCACTGTTGTATTAGACTCCTTGGTGCTGTCGCGAATACCGCGAAGTTTCATAATCTGTAGAAATATTATTTTCGATTGACGGTACACATCAACGTGGCGAGCGGACGTTTTTGCGTTCGTGACTCAGACGCAGCCGATATCTCTTACTAGTCTGTGCAGTCGTTTTACAGACACAGTCGGTGTATTTCAAGGAACCGTGAGTTTGTACAATTTAGTGTTTTACGAATGTACTTTAATTCTATGCTTTTGCATTGAATATACCTATGGTGCATTTAGTCGACAAATACAAACCTACCTACCGTTATCTCAGTGTTATAACTCAACACACAATATGGTGATAATTATGTGTTCTCAGTTGGTTCTCAGTTTTAAGACTCAGATAAATTGTTCAGGTCCAGACAAGGACATACTCCGAATACTAGCTCAGTAATGTTGAGTGGATAGGGGTCGCTATAAGGGGAGGTGGAGGCGACTACCGGACTACCGGACTTACGGACTACCGGACTACCGGGCTGCGGCCCTTTTGACGTGTGTATCAACAATGTTGATAGCTCAGAACTGCTCAGAATTTCAATCTCAACTCAGTAAAGTCCGATCTCTTAACAGATGTGAGACTTTGTTTAGTTATCATTAGGTTATCATCACATATACAACAGTATCTACAGTATTCGCCTTGCGTGGCTGAAGCAGATATAATTTTACAGGCAACGTTTGGCGACAGGTGCTTTGTTGAGGAAATTGTTTCTCAAAATCTGCCATACGGACACTGAAGATGGATGACAAGTCATCAATACTTTTGAGCAGTTGTTCAGCCGAAGATTCCATTATTTTTAGTGGTGAAAAGTGTGTGAAAAGTTTAAATGGTTGTCAACCTAAGCACTAGTGATGTTTTTATTAAAACATGTAAGTTTATAATATTTTTAAATATTAAAAAACAGGAGCGAAATAATTTGCGTCTTTACACTTCAATGTCTACCCCCAAAAAAATTGTATTGGAAATCGAGACCCCCAAAAACCATAAAAATTATACCCATATCGATCTTATATTAAAAAGTCGCAACCGCCATCTTAGATCTCGAAATAGATGTTTTATTCGTAATCCGGACCCACAATAACCACGAAACCGATACCTATATTGACTATGTTTAGTGTGTGGTGTGTTAGACGTAAATGTGTGACTTTGTTTGGATTTCCTTACGAACTTTCATCCCCACATGGGTAAATATATCAAAAACGCTAGAACAAATATTTATTTATTTCTTATCAAGTGCCTACATGCAAAGTTTCATGGTTTCGTCTTTAACAAGGACGAATTGCATACAAACTCTCCTTTTTTTTTGACCTGTTTGGGGGTGAAATGGGGGATTTCACCCCCAAACAGGTCAAATTTTCATAAAGTTTTGATCAAATATTAATTTTTTTCATAAGAAGTGCCCAAATTCAAAGTTTTATGGTTCTATCTTCAAAAATGACGAACTGCCATACAAACTTTCATCACTGTTTCAACCCCTTCAAGCCTTTTTTTGCAAAAAAAAAGTAGCCCATGTCCTTCCCTGAGCTCTCGTCTATATGTGTAACAAATTTCATTGTAACAAATCACATTTCTATAGGTTTAGATGCAAAAGCTTAACAGACAGACAGAGTTACTTTCGCATTTATAATATTAGTAGGGATTTTATGTTGAATATAGATTTCTATTTCCGGGGATGCGTTCATTCCCGTGGCACAATTCTTTCATTGCCGTGGACGCTTGTTTCATTGCCGTGGACGCTTGTTTCATTGCCGAGCACGCATGTTTCATCGCCGTGGCACGAAATTTTTAATCTTGTATATCTCGTTTGTTTTTTATGTTATCTGATAGATATTAAGCAAGAATACATACATTATCAAAAACTTTAAAACCCGCTATTTAGTTTTTATAAAAACTTTAAGATAAAAAAGTCCACGGAAATGAGAATTTTTTTGGACCTGTTGAAATTCACCCCAATATTACTGCTCCTAACCCCGATTTTGATGCATCTATACTCAATAAAATATGTTTATCTATTTCAATACTTTAATACTGGAGGTTCTATTAACATACTTTTTAATAAATCATAAGCTTTCTGCTGCTCAGTCGACCAAATAAATGGAACATTTTTTTTAATCAGCGTCCTCAATGGAGCAGTGATTTCAGCTACATTTTTAATAAATCTCGATACATAATTTATCATTCCTAAAAATCTTAATAATTCATGCTTGTCTATTGGTTCCCTCATATCTCTAATAGCTTTTGTCCTGTCACTATCTATTTGTATACCCTGTTTGGTTAAGATATGTCCTAAGTATTTTATTTTCGCCTGCATGAATACACACTTACTTTTATTAAATTTAATTCCATATTCCCGAGCCCTTTGCAATACTTTTTCTATTAGTATTCTATGACTTTCCTTACACTTACTATGTAATAAAATATCGTCGCAATAGATTTCAACTCCTTCAATATCCTTAAATATTTTTGAGAATACTTTTTGAAAAACTTCTGGACTTGATGATAAACCAAATGGTAATCTGTTAAAATAATACCTACCTGCTGGCGTGTTAAATGTAGTAAGCTCCCGGCTGCTTTCAGACAGTAAAACTTGCCAAAAACCTTTATGGGCATCTAAAGTACTAAAAACACTACTACCGCTAACTTTAGTTGTAATTTCATTTAGTGTAGGCATTAAAAATAGTTCTCTTTCTATCTGAGTGTTTAAATATTGTGGATCTAAGCAAACTCTTAGTGATCCATCTGATTTTACTGTCATAACTAGAGAACTAACAAATTCTGAAGACTTCTCAATTTTAGAAATAATTCCAAGCTGTTCCATTCTATCCAATTCTTTATTTAATTTTGGTAACAATTTGAAAGGTATGTGTCGACACGGTTCTATCCTTCTACTGTAATCTCTTTTTAGCTTAATATCATATTCATAATCTTTGATAACACCTATACCATCAAATACATCTCTAAACTTATTAAAAATTCGCTCACTGCTATAATTATCAATTTGTCTAATATCATCAATTTGTCTAAAATTTCTCTGAATTAATTTAAGTTTTGATATTGTTGGTAACCCTAATAAAGGACAAAAATCTCCTACGCAAATTTGAAACACTACTTTATCTATTTGGTTACCAATCTGACAGTTTACTTTGATTTCACCTAATGTTTTAATTTGATCTCCATTGTAATTAGTTAACTTTAAATTATTTTTATTAATTTTATGTATTCCTAAATAATTGCAATACTTTTGGGACAATACATTACATTGAGCCCCAGTGTCTATAAGCTTCTTGGTTGCTTCCGAAATCACCCTTGCCACTTTTCAGAAGCTTCACCCCTGCCGTGTGTGAATTTGCACACACACAAATTTAAAGACTCTTTCGTGAAATAAAGTAATTCCTAAACGCAGCAGCGTTCTATTGTTTGATTGTTTAATTAACATGTATATTTGACCAATTACTTGATATGTAAGTACTAGCTTACCCTACATTTTTATAGAAAAATTTACGTATCTGTAGATACATAGTAAGTTTTGTTTGAACTTAATAATCCAATTGGAAAACGCGCTATTAGGCAGCGTCATAACTGCCTGCTTCCATTATTTAATACGAATGATATATTCACAAGCAAGACCGTTCCACTTAACTTCCTCACTTAGGAGCTCCTAACGACACGGCTTCCTTGTAGCCTTGTACTTTTGTTGACAATTACTTTTACAAAAAAAAAACCCGCTTAGGATGCTGGACACCATAGTCATATAATTTACACAATGAGTGATGATAAAAGTTAGCTCCTTTTATCTTGTCTATTTGTGTCATTCCCGCATCACTAGGTATGCTAAATCATAGATAAATTACAATAATAATAATTGTAAAATGAGAAAATAATCATTGCAATTTTCTCACACTTTCTATTATATATAATATTATTTTAGAATTATTTCTTTGGTGAAATAAAACTCAACTGTGTTGCTCTGAAAAGAGATTTATTTTTATCAAAAACCGAATAACATATCCTTCTTAATTGAAGGTTAAAGAAAATTAAGTAACAAAACTTACCTGAAAAGAGAAACAACATTTAAAGCTATTATTTCACACTTTTTACTCTTAACTAATGTTCAATGTACGTAATCATTTATTCTCTATAAATTTAAAACGTATTTCTTTATTATTTTCATATTTTGCCGTCCATTCATATTCTATTTATTTTACCGTCTCAACAAGATGACTACCGCGTTAAGCGCGGCAAATTCAAATTTAATGAAGGGCGATGAACTTCATTTACATCTCCCCCCCTCCGTGTGCCCTCACCTTGACCTTTCTCTTGTAATACTGGAACAAGCTTCGTGATATGAAAAAGGTTTGATTCACATTTCTTATGTCCTGTATCTATTCTGTAAATAGTGTTTGATAATTTATCTAAGATCTTGTACGGGCCAATTTTCAACTCATCCATTTTTTTTCTATTTAAGCGATTCCCATTTTCAACGTAAACCATATCTCCTTTTTGAAATTCATATTTTTTCCTGTTTTTGTCAAAGTTGTGTTTATTATAATTATGTGATTTTACAGTATTTTCTAATGCCAATTTTCTATCTTTCAATAAATCACTGTGAGATCTTTTTTGTTTCAATTCCTCTGGTAAAATATCAATATTTTCTCCTTCTAACAGATACTTTGGGGAAAATCCAGTAACCGTGTGTTCAGTTTCATTATACTTTTGAATACACTGGTGAGCAATAGTTGTCCAGGCAATTTTATCTCTCCTTTCATTTATCTTACATCTTATTTTATTGACTATTGTTTGGTTTAATCTTTCATTCAAACCATTTGAAAATGGCGAATTGACAGCAGTGAAGATAATAGGTATATTCTCCGAATCTAAAAATTCTTTAAAACGTTTTGAGTTTATACCTGGATATTGATCAGATAAAATCATGCCAATTTTATTTCCATGCGTTACTTTTTTTACCAGCTTTATGAAGTCTGTAGAACTTTGAGTTTTTGAAGTTTGAATGTATGCATATCTACTGAAATGATCAACCAAAAGATGCAAATATGTTTTCGTAGATCGTGAGCCACCAAATCCACCAATGGTATCTATAGATACTATTTCAAAAGGATAGGTTGCAGGACCTAAGTAAGACATCAGTCCATATTTATATTTACCTCTGGATTTGTTTTTTATGCACACTTCACAGTTTTCACAATAAAATTTTATATTATACATCAAATTTTTGGCTGTGTAGAAAGGCGCAATTTTGTTTTTCAATTGTTGTGTTCCTAAGTGACAATAAAGATTATGTATTTCTTTTATTATTATTTTACTAAATTCTTCCGTCAATATTATTTTTGTCCTTTTCCCTGCCTTCTTATAGTATATTTCATCCTTTAATTCTAGACCTTTATTATTCTGTTGTATATCTTCATTTCTTTCTTGATCCTTTCGAATGTCCTCTAGTTTAATGAAGTTTACAATTTTTAAACATTCATCTTGATTTTCATTCGGTTCTAGCACAGGATTTCTGCTTAAGCTGTCTGCTTCAAAATTGTATTTTCCTGGAGAATATATTACATCAAAGTTGAACTGTGACAGATAGTATGTCAGGTCTCCTAATTCTTCATCTGTTCTAGCTTTTATATTCATTTTTTCCAAAGGCTTATGATCAGTGAAAATTGTAAATTTTTGTCCAATAAGCCAGTGCTGCCAATATTTTACAGCTTCTTTTATTGCCAAACACTCAAGATATATAGCTTTTTTCTTTTTTTGAGTATTATTCAATTTTCTAGAAAAGTATGCACATGGTTTTTCTTCTCCATTGTGCTGTCGCTGTTTCAATATCTGGATCAAATATCGATAAAATAGGTTTTAGGCAAAGTAACTTTTTTATTTTCTCGAATGATTCTTGGCATTTTTCTGACCAGATAAATTTTTGACCTTTCCTTAACAAATTATGTAATGGATCTAATATAATTGATATGTTTTGCACATATTTTCCATAGAAATTTATTTTGCCCAAAAACTGCCTAACATTTTTTTGTGTTTTGGGGACGGGGAATTTTTTTATTGCAATTAAATTATCTTTCAACGGTGTGATAGTATTATTTTGGATTATGTGACCCAAATATTTTACAGAGTTCTGTGCAAAGTTACATTTTGAAAATTTTAATCTAAATCCTTCCTGTGATATTGCTTCAAGTAACAACGATAGATGTTTCATGTGGTCCATAAATGTTTCAGAAAATAGTAAAATGTCATCGATATAATTTACAGTAAAATCCGATAGTTTATGTTTTCTTATAATGTTACTTAATATTCTTTGAAAAATTGCAGGAGATGTTTTTAAGCCAAAGGGTAAACAGGTCCATTGAAAGTGTCCTTCTTGGGTTACAAATCCTGTTTTGTATCTATCTTCAACTTTTAATGGAATAGCCCAAAAAGCTGAATTTATGTCGAGAGTGGAAAAGTACTTACATTTTCTTGTTTTTACCATTAAGTCTTCTATCAGTGGGAAGGGTTGTGATTGTGGAACTATTATTTTATTTAAATCACGAAAATCTATACATAATCTTGATCTTTTTCCTTCTTCTTTTTTATAAGCCAATGTTACTGGGGCAGCAAAAGGACTGTAAGACTCTTCTATTAAATTTTCTTGTAATAGTTTAGATATTTGATGTTCAATTTCCCTTTTATCTTCAATTGTGCATCTATATGGTCTTTTACTACAATATTTGTCTATTAATAAATCAATATGCGCTTCATAACCTTTCACCGTACCTATGTCATATTTATCTTTAGCAAAGAGTGATGAATATTTGCATACTAGCTCTTCTATTGCTGACTGTTCTTCACTGTCCAAATGACTTATTGAGATATCAAAGTTATGTTGGTCTATATTTTCATTAAAGTTTATCGTATAGTTACTAGTTGATAAATGTGAAACTTCTGAATTTATTTTTGTGCTTTTATGATTTATTTCTTCTATATTCTTATTTATCTTGGGGCTATTTTGTATAACTTCTAATTTATCAGTTTGAGTAAGAAAAAAGTTTGCTATACAATCTAACCCAATCAGAAAATCATAGTCAAAGTTTTCTTCATCAATCACAAAAACGTTCATATTCTTTTCTATATCAAATATCTTTATCTTCAATGTCACAGTTCCTCTAGTTTTTTTCACACCATTAATCGTTTTCACATTTGCATTTTTTATATAATTTTCATTATTATCGGAACTTTTTTTCCAGGATAACAATCTTGAATTTATTAGAGACACATTTGATCCTGAATCATAAATCCCCATTGTTTCCAATGAGTCATTAAGTAATAATTTAATTTTGATTAATGGTGGAATAATTAGTTTTTTGGAATAAATTCATTTAATTCTATTTCTAATTCAGAATTGTTAACGTTTCTTACTTGATCTCTTTTTGGTTTATCAATATTTTTGTTTTTAACCAACATAAGGATTCAGGATGATATCGCTTCCCTTTATTTTCTTGTTCGCAAAATTTGCATGGTTTGTCTCTTCCATCTTTTTCTTTATTTTTATTTTCAAAATCTCTCACTTTCTTATCAGTATTATTTTTATATGTTAAGTGTTCTAAGCCTCTGATACTATTGAATAAATCTTTAGTCTCATTTAAGTTCTTTCTATCAATTCTATCAGCTATGAAGCTCGGGAGGCCTGTGGCAATTAAGTCAATTAAGGTAGGTATATCCATTGATTTATTTATTTCTAATAACAGTCTTTCTTTCTTAACAGCATATTCCAATAACGACCCTTGTTTATATCTGAATAAAAATGCATACCTGACTGGCGACCAGCCTTTATCGGCATAAGTTTCAGAAAAGTTTGCTTTCCAAGTTGACCATTCTGAATTCACCGTGTATTTTATAAGCATAGAACTATACCAGTCAAGGCAAGAGTCCTCCAAAAATAATCTTAGGGTTTCAATTTTCTTAGTATCTTGTTCTATACCAAAGCGAGAACATTCTGATTCAAAAATGCTTATCCATTGAGTTACATTGGAAGTTTTTCTAGTGAATTTATCTATTATAAATTTATCTGCCAAATTCTTAATATTAATTGATTTACTGGATGTATCTTTCTTTAATTCAGTTAAATTTTCTAAAATTCCTGTTAAAGTCTTTTCCAAAATATCACTAGTGGGAGTTTGTTCCCTTGTTTCTGGCATTGATTCCTCTAAAAAATACCCCTTGAACTGCATATTGCCATCTTCGTCCAAGTAATCATTGTAGATTTCTGGAGTTAATGAAATCCAAACCTGTCTTTTGTCATGTCTTCTTTGCAATGTGGTTTTTATTTTCTTAAAAGCTTGAGTTTTTATAATTGTATCATGCAGTTCCACATGTTGAAGGTGTTTAGGTATCAAAAATGTATTTTTGTTGATATCAGCAATTGAAGTTATGCAGATAACATTTGTTTTTGGATCCTCACTTGCTTTTACAATAAATTCAAATCTCAATTTTTCCATTGTTGACAAACAGCTGTAGAAATGTTGTTTTATAATATTATATTAGAATTATTTCTTTGATGAAATAAAACTCAACTGTGTTGCTCTGAAAAGAGATTTATTTTTATCAAAAACCGAATAACATATCCTTCTTAATTGAAGGTTAAAGAAAATTAAGTAACAAAACTTACCTGAAAAGAGAAACAACATTTAAAGCTATTATTTCACACTTTTTACTCTTAACTAATGTTCAATGTACGTAATCATTTATTCTCTATAAATTTAAAACGTATTTCTTTATTATTTTCATATTTTGCCGTCCATTCATATTCTATTTATTTTACCGTCTCAACAAGATGACTACCGCGTTAAGCGCGGCAAATTCAAATTTAATGAAGGGCGATGAACTTCATTTACATATATCTAACGATGGGGTTACTTGCGCTTTACACGATAGTATGTGATAGTACCTATAATAGTTAAGGAAACTCTAATCTTCAATATATTAACCTGGAGGAGTTATATTAACCTCTCATTCACGGGAATTCATCGATTACAACGTGATATTAAAATCTGATTCCTAAGCCTGCGAAATCAGAATGTTTTGGATTCATGACCATAAAATATGTACTTATACGGTTGTTGCAAATTAGGTACATACACTAGCAGTAGGTAATACTTGATTTATTAATGCCTATACTTCGTCATCTTTAAAATATTTCCGCTAAGTAAATATCTTTATCAGTCTCCATTTACTAATTATATCTTTTGAAGAGATATATTATTGTGGTTCAATGGAATATAAAGCCATAACCAGCCTCTTGAACCAATTCTCTGTATTTGTCTGTATTGTCGTCATTAGATAAGTATTTAAAATATCTTCAGTTTCCTTCTTTTATTTATTTAATTTTAGCAAGACCAACAGCTTGTGAACTAAATAGATATGTAACTAGCACTCAGGTCAATTGGCCTCAGATATGCACTAGTAGGGACCGGTCTATTGCTACTTGGCTTATTTTCCGCTTACTTGAGCTTTATTTACATGAAGCTTGGAAATTACCGACATACCTACCCCTGCCCAAGATTACAGTATAATACACCTTCTAGGTACCTTTTGTACAAAGATAGATAGTGTGGGTAGGCATCTAAGTAATATTTTATTATTGTTAATGTATTGTTGAACTGAGATTTATAGAAGATAATCATTGGATTTATAATAAGAATTTTGAAAATAATAATAATAAAAGACACTTATAATGTTTCTTGGACAACAAGTAGGTTTGACTATATCGTATTAATACCTAAATTAGTCAAATATTCGTGAGGAACAATAATATGGTGACAGTATGTCACCAGGATAGGAACAAATGATTTAAATGAATAGGTAAATATTCAAGTTATTAACAAATAGGTACATAGGTACTCACAAATATACATAAACATAGGTGACAGTATTCTGTCACTATTGGAGGCACTGCATGGTCCACACCGCCGAATACGGCTTCATGTCCAACCATGTGTCACCCAAAGCTCCGCTCAACCCCCCTTGGGACAACGAGCATGTATATATGTATGTAAACAAAATTAAACAAGTGTTACCGTTGCTAGTCCGTGTTAGTAACTTTCACTAGGTACTCTACTACTCGGTAGGTACATGAGCACAGTTTTATGAAGTAGGCTAATAGGTACGTACCTTAATGAGTAATTGGTGTTAGTGTGGGAAACGCTTTATATATTGCACTGAGGAAGGAATCCGTTAATTCTTGTTCTTATTTGTTTAATCATAAGTATACTGCATTACTACTGTATAATGTACCATAACATTGGCATATTGCAGTTGTTGTCTCTTTTGCCAGCACCTTGATTTCACGTGGAGATAACTTTAATTTTTTTTTTTACATGGTTAATCATTTGGTGCTATTCCTACCAGTGAAGTCAATTTACTCTGACATAGGTTAGCACACCCAATTTTCAGCACTGCACCTTTCAGCGCTTTTTTTTTGCGGTACATTTGTACCAACTCAACCATGGGACTTGTACCCATTCAACCACGGTACATTTGTACCAACTTAACAACTCAAGGCATGTATGTATGTATCACATTATCATAGATTTTACTTATGTGGCTAGGTATTGTTATAAGTTAATTTAATCATTATTACTATATAAAGCTATAAGAAATCGTTACCAATTTTATCATAGGTGATTATTACCTTTCGGCAATTAAGACGTTAGACCACCATAATAACAGAATCCGATTGACAATTCACAGCTTGCCTCGTTTATCATTTTGGATATTGGTCAATACTAATATATTGTCTAGTTCCAATCACAGTCCAATTGTGTTTGCCTCGAGGTTTGATTACCTTGAAATTCAGCGTCTTAGCCGCCTGACGACTGTCTTGAGAGAGTTTGCATCCATTATAATAAGTACTAGTCCAGTCCAGTTTACTACTATTGAATACGATAATTGACTTTGCTAGTACCAACTGACACACTCGGTTTACTACTAAGTATATATTTATATGTATATAGGTATATTATATTCTACTAGTACCAACTGACGTTGTCAGTTTACTACTATTGAAGACTATAATTCTCTCCCCCCCGGACCTCTGAGGAGTTCAGACGTTTTTAAGAACCCAAAAGTTATTTAAATTAGAATTCTAAATAATATTTAATAATTTCACAAATTAAATCGAGTAAAAAAAAATAGGAGATTAGAAATAGTGAAGAGTTAGTGCTTAACGAAGTGTAAAGTGCGCCTGGTACGTGTCCGGTTTGGGGAAGTAGGTACCTTCACTGCCACCGCCCACTGCCGCCGGCTGCCCGACTTAGGAGGCGGAACACTCAAGCGTCCAACCAGCGTGCGCGCAGCGATACGTCACCCTCCTACCGTGCTGCGTGTATCTACTACCTCCAAAGCCGCTCTAATACCCTGGTACGTGCATAGCTAATAACAAGATGCCGCTCAAGCGTACGCCGCCGCTGTCAAATAAGCCTGAGCAAACAGACATGACATCTGATACAGAATCAGAAAGCATTGGCGGAGCCATGTCTGATCCATTAAGAAATTTAAGCACAAAACGTATGAAACGAAAACGGGAAAGTGATGTCCATTTTATGGACGAAATACGGGCGATGTTTGATACGTTTGTAACAGAACAGAATGCCAAATTACAAAGATTGGAGTCGTCACTATCTGAAATAAAAACTCAAAACAACAACATGAGCGAATCTATGAACTACTTATCCCACAAATACGACGAAATTCAAAAGGAACTGGAGTGTATGAAAACCGATCGAAAAGAACAAAATACATATATAAAGCGGTTGGAAAATAAAATTGAGGCCTTGGAGAGACAATCCTATGCTTCCAAAATAGAAATCAGAAATATTCCTTTATCTAAAAATGATTCCAAGCAAGATCTTTTTAATATTACGAAGGAGGTATGTAAAACTCTGAACTTGGAGACTCAAGTCACCGATATAAAGGACATTTACAGGGCCCCAGCAAAGGCGAACATAGTTATGCCGATCGTCGTTGATTTCACATCAGTGATAAAAAAGGAAGCCGTGGTTAACACTTTAAAAAAAATGAACAGAAAGGAGAGGGAAGAGAAGTTAAATACGCGCATATTTGGGCATCAAGGCCCCCACAAACCAATCTTTATCTCCGACAGTCTTACTCCTAAATGTCGGCGAGTCTTCTTTCTAGCTCGGGAATTTGCAAGGGCACATGACTACAGTTTCTGCTGGACATCCTATGGAAAAGTATATCTACGTAGAAGAGAGGGGATGCCCCATCTGAGAGTCGAAGAAGAGGCTGACTTAATCAAACTGCAGAACACGGCATCTACTACCACGTGACTATTTTATTTTATATTTTGCTTTTGCTATTGCCTTGTTATAAGTATGGCCAAGCAAATACCGAGCATTGCTGTATCTTTGCATGTAGCTAAAATTTACTTTTATTCCTTAACAATTTTAAAGTATAACTTCATATTTTTTAAGAACATAATATTACTTCGTATAAGGCATGTTAATGTAAATCGTAATTTTTGTTTACCAAACATCACATTACAAACTATAAAATTTGCATATACACGATTGCTACAACATCCTCAATTAAAAACTTACTTTTGCTATTGCTTTGCTATTGGTATGGCCAAGCAAATACTGAATATTACTGTTTCTTTGTATGTAGCTAAAATTTACTTTTTTTCCCTATTAACTTTAAATTATATTTTCATAATTTTTAAGAACATAATATTATTTCTTATATGGCAAATTCATGTAAATTGTAATATTTATTTACGAAACTTCACTTTACACACTATGAAATTCACATACACACGATTGCTACAACATCTTCAGTTAAATTTCTTGATAAATTCCTTATACATAACACATTCCACAAGCCATAAAACACATCTAAAGTATATGATTCTAAAAATTAGACAGATTAAATTGCTGCGGACATATCTTGATGGGCCTCTTCGCGTTAAATTTGTGGGCATACTCAGCTGCGAGCACACCGATATTATGCTTTGTTCCATTAAACTCTTGGTAGTCGCATTAGACCCTGTGAATAATCTTAGTCTTCTAAATAAATAAACTGGATAATATTCAAGTAGACATTGATTCGTTTTCAGTTGCAGAGTCTATTACCTGCGATGTAACCAAATGCCAGTCCTTACTTCCTGATTCTGAAAAATGTTTAAAAATCTTTCACCAGAATATTAGAAGTATAAAGCGCAATATAAGCGGCTTGATTCCCATTCTTAGCGAGACAAAAGTTATATGGGACTGCATTGTTTTGACAGAATGTTGGCTACCGTCTACCCACAATATACCTAGCATAGATGGCTACAATCATAGAGCAACTACTGCAAACCGAACACAGAACGAAGGAGTGGTTGTGTTTGTCCGAAATGATTTAAGCATAGTGGTTAAGGAAGAGAAAATATCAGACTCAAATAGCTTACTTATAAAATTAAACCATAACACGGTAGTATTCGCTATATACAGACCACCAGGGTATAGAAATACAGATGACTTTATACTGTCATTGAACGATTCTTTGCAGAAATATTCGTCTGTAACAAACGTAATAGTCGTGGGCGACATAAATATTGATATCAGTAAGGGCAACACTGAAAACACCAAGACCTCGTACTTGGACATGTTAGCTTTTCACGGACTCCTGCCTGCACATGCTTTACCAACTCGTGATGGGGCCTGTCTAGACCATGTTTTTTTGAAGTCCAAATTACCCGCTCGATGCCTTGTACTACAAACTTGTCTTACTGACCATTATAGTGTTGCACTATATCTGTCTTTAAATCCCGTAAGTGTTACTAAGAGCAATCTTGTTGGGGTCAGAGCTCGTTTAGACAAGGCTGCGTTTAAGAACGAGCTACAACTCTTTGATTTTAGTCCTATTTTCGGAATGATGGACGCAAACAATGCTACCGATTTTCTAATTATAACACTCCGTACATTAATTGATAAAAATTCTAAAACTGTTAAGCTGCCTCTGTTAAATGTTTAATGTATTGCAGGAGAGTAATTAATACAGCAGCACTTTCACTCACAATGTTTATTTACTGTAATACACTTTTTACAATGTTTAATTCACTTTAGACTTAGTTATTTAAATAATTAGACGGAGCACGTCCACACGGTCTTTGATGGTTGACAAAAACAGGGTGGCGCGAGAGGCGACATCTATCGACTCAATATTTTAGTTCGAATACTAAACATTCTCGCCCCTCTAAATGCAAGGGAAGCTTGCTTACAAAATTTAATGTTAATTTAGACTGTAGAGGTAAATTTACATTATCTAAATTTAAGAAAGCTTAAGGCTTTGAACATTTATTATAGAACAATAGACAAGTAGTAGTACAATGGCAACATAGTTAAGTTTCAATAAAGTTAATTTTTTTTTTAAAGTTGTGAGCTTTTACAGTAATAGTTATTTAAGTAGGTTAAACAAACACAGTTATGTTAACTAAATAGTAATTTTAAGTAGGTAACTTATATATTAAGTAGTAGTGGAATAATTTGTTTTAAACTTAAACTAGCTTATTTATTAATAACATATTAGAGACAGTTACTCTAACAAAATTAAAGTATTTTAATCAAAACAAATACCTTATATTTTACTTTCAGAATTTAAATTTTTAATTATCATTAGCAGGTAGCAAAATTAATTTATGAATGGGCCTAGTGAAATCACCTTTAGATGTGCGAATCGATACAGAACGAACAAGTCCATCTGACTTATTTATATTTGTGGAAATTACTTTCCCCAAGGGCCAAAAAGTGGGCAATGTACATTCATCTTTAACAATTACTAAATCTCCTATTTTTAAATTAGTTTTAGAATCTAGCCATTTATTTCTAGTTTGTAATTCAGATAAGTAATTAAAGTAAAATTGTTTCCAAAACTTTTGCTTATAAAACATGACTTTTTGATACATATTTAGTCTACTTTCATTATTATTTAACAAGCTTGGTTCTGGCAGGTCTGATAACGAAGTACCAATAATAAAATGAGCTGGTGTTAAACATGTGATATCATCCGGGACATCATTAATGGGACACAGCGGTCTGGAGTTTAAAATACCTTCTACTTGAACCAAGATTGTGTACAATAGTTCGTAAGTTAATTTAGTTGAGAATAAATGCCTTTTTAACAAAGATTTGACAGATTTTATTCCTGCTTCATATATACCACCCATGTGGCTAGCTAAAGGAACTGTGAACTTAAAATCTATAGAATTATTAGTACAGAAATTGACAATATTGCTATATGAAGTATCATTTTTAAACATTTTATAAAGTTCATGCAGTTCAGTCTTAGAACCTCTAAAATTAGTTGCATTATCAGTGTATAGACATAATGGAACACCTCTACGGGATATAAATCTTTTTAGACTACAAATGAATGCTTGGCAGCTCAGATCACTCACCAATTCTAAATGAATGGCCTTAGTCGCCAGACAAACAAATAAACATATGTAGCCCTTTGTATATTTACAATTACGTGTCATAGCGTTCCTGACAGATATTGCACCACTGAAGTCTATGCCTACGAAAAGAAATGCTCGTTTTAGTGTTACCCTAGGAGCAGGGAGACTTGACATTTGTTGAGTGCAGGTTTGACCTCTGAATCTAGTGCAACGAACACATGAATAAATAATTTTTTTCACTTCACTTCTGCCATTAATTATCCAATAATTTAATCTGATATTATAAAGTGTATTTTGTATTCCAGAATGAAGTAGTTTTAAATGATATTGTCTTATAATCAATGAAGTAATATAATCTTTTGCTGGTAAAACTATAGGGTGTGCTTGTTTATATGGTATGTCTGAGTGTTGAATGCGACCTCCTATTCTTATGATCTTTTGTTCATCAATAAATGGATTTAATTTTCTCAAAGGACTAGACTTGAATGTATAAGATTTTTGTTTATTTGAACTAGAAAGTTCTGAATATTCTTTAGAAAATGCTCTATTCTGCACGGTTTGAATTATGAAATTAGTAGCTCTTTGCAGTTCTTTAACAGATAAATGTAAAGGCAAGTTGCTCAGTCTATTCTTTATTCTGTCAATAAATTTAAAAATATAAGCTATTACTCTTGTTAATTTAGTAAAATTTGAAATTTTGCAAAATAGATCATAGAAATAGGTGTTATTTATCTGATAGTATGCAGTAGGTTGTGTGTAAGTTATATCATGAGAATCATGGTGTGTTTTGAGTGATGTATCATCAGTTACTGTAATGTTAACAATCTTTGGCTCCGAGATGGGCCATGAGTTTTGATCATCTAATAACCAAGAAGGACCTTGCCACCATTGCTTACACGTGGGCAAGTCTTTGGGCATAACACCTCGTGTAATTAAATCTGCTGGGTTCAGTTTAGTATTTATATAATGCCATCTGTCTGTAGAAATAGTTTCTATAATTCTATGTAACCGGTGTGCAACATATGTGTCTTGTTTTTTCTTATATGGTGATTTGATCCAGTGAAGAACGATGGATGAGTCCACAAATAATACAGTTTGCTTAATTTGAATTTTCTCTTTAATTGAATTAATAAATTTATTGTATATCTCACAAAGTAGAACAGCTCCACATAACTCAAGACGTGGTATTGATTGTTGTTTTTTGATTGGTGCAACTCTTGACTTGGATAAGACTAAGGTACAAGAAGGACTTTTACTAGAATACTCTGCTTTTAAATATAGGCAAGCACCATAAGCCTTTTTTGATGCATCACAAAATCCAACTAATGTTATATAACTAGGTATGTCAGAGAAATACCATCTGGGAATTTCAATGGACTTTAAATAAATGAATTGATCAATAAACTTATTCCATAATAACTGTAAATCATTAGAAATTAATGAGTCCCAGTCTGTGCCTTCTTTCCAAATGTCTTGCATTAGGATTTTTGCTATGATTACTGTAGGCGCTAAAATACCTATTGGATCAAATATTTGGGCAATTTGTGATAAAATATTTCTCTTTGTAGGCAAGCTATCAGATATGTTTGGTGTATGAATTTTCAGAGTGTCATGAATAGGTAACCAGTTTAGACCGAGTGTTTTGACTTCATCTCGTTTACTAATACTGTAGGTATTGTTTTGCAAGTTACAGTGATTCCGTGAAGTGGATTCAGTTGTATCTGTCATACAATTTGAAAACATACTTAAAAGTTGAGGGCAGTTGCTTGACCATTTGTGTAGATGAAACCCAGCTTTACTTAGCAGGTCTTTCAACTGTGAACAGACTTGAATACACTCCTCAACTGTGTTCTCACTTTGTATAAAATCATCGATATAGGAACTAGTTTTTATACAATCAGCAGCTAAACTGTAACTATCTTTGAATTTTGAAGCTAAGTCAAATAAGGTACGACATGCTAAATAGGGAGCACATTTGGTGCCGTAAGTTACAGTACTTAATTCTATGCACTGTAAAGGTTGAGATTTAGATTCTCTCCACAAAATTCTCTGTAATTTTCTCTGTTCTGGGTTTACAAATATACATCTAAACATTTTAATTATGTCACAAGAAAAAGCATACTTGCATAGTCTAAAACAAATAACAATGTTAAGAAGATCATTGTAAATATTAGGACCTTCATAAAGAATATCATTCAAAGATACTCCAGTTGAGGATTTTGAACTAGCGTTAAAAACTACTCGTAGCTTAGTGGTTAAGCTTTCAGATCGTATGACTGGTAAGTGTGGTAAGTAATTTGAGTTTTTGTCAGTGGGTGAAAAGTTATCTACATAATAGGCATGGCCTAGTAGAATATATTCATCAATGAATGCTTTGTATTGGGCAAATAAACAAGGATCTTTTTGAAATCTGGATTCTAATTGTAATAAGCATCTGTAAGCCGAATTGAAAGAATTACCTAACTCTTGCAACTTATAAGTTTGAAGTGGTAAATTAACTGTGTATGTTCCATAGTTGTCAACTGTAGTTGTAGTCTGATATAAATTCTCACAGTATTTGTCCTCTGGAGACTGTAGTTTTACTAAATTAACTTCCTCTTGTTCCCAAAATGATTGTAGAAGTTGATCTGTAGATTGTGAAAGCATACTTATGTGCAATGCATTTTTATAGCTAGGCATGTCACACACATACGAGCCTGATACAATCCATCCAAAAACTGTATTTATCATGATAGGTAAGTTGGGACCAAGTTTTATACGGCCTGTGCCTAATAGGGAATAGAAAAGCTCTGCTCCAATAAGCAAATCAATTGAACCAGGTGTAAAGAATGAAGGGTCAGCTAATTTACATGCCTGTGCCTGTGGAATATTCCAGGCATATGTGGGTATGAATGTATGTGGCAATGGTATAGTGATGTTACTCATAACTAAAAGCGTGATGTTTGTTTGATAGTCATTGTAGCGTGAGGCTATAGTTGTATTCATGCTTGTTTGTAAAATTTTACTACTTTTGCCAACTCCATGGATTTGACAGGCGTTATCAGTTAATGGAAGATTTAAATAATCGGCAAGCTTGCGTGTAATTAGGTTGACTTCACTCCCAGAGTCTAACAAAGCTCGTGCATTAATCCACTTGCCATTTACATCTTGGAGTTTGACAATAGCAGTAGATAATAATATTTGTTGTTTGTTCACATTAGATAAAAGTACTGTTGGCTGGGTGCTGTGTTCAGCGCTTGATGAAGCTTGAATGCTATTGTGATAGCTTTGTGTGTTTATGGGGGTGCTGTGTTCAGCGCTAGGTGAAGCTTGAGTGCTATTGTGATAGCTTTGTGTAGTGACAGAAGTGCTGTGTTCAGCTTGAGGAGAAAATTGAATGAAATTATTAGCTTGTGGAGTAGCTTGAGCGCTTAAAGTGGTATCATGTGATAAACTAGAGGTCAATGATGCAATAGCTGCAGGTTTCGAACTGACCTGGTAATTGGGGCTATCCATATGTAAAGTTGTATGATGTCTGCGACGACAGCTAAAGCAAGTGTTCTTTGAACAGATATGTTTTTCTTTATATGGCTGTAAACAATTAAAACATAAAGTTTTAGCACGTACAAAATCAAGACGTTGTGATACAGTCATCTGTAAAAAATTTGGGCATTTATGTAAATTATGATTTTGTTGACACATAATACAATTAGTTAGACTTGTCCTGATATTAGAGGCATGAGAAGTTTTTATGAGTTTGTCATTGTATTTATCATTTAATAATTCAAATGCTGTTCTTCTTTGATTTAGGAAATCTAGTAATTCTGACATTTTGGCAATGGAATTATCTTTTCTATTAATTTCCCATGCCGCTCTTAATGAATTATCTAATTTCTGTGAAATCAAAAATACTAATATTACATCCCATTTATCAACTTCTAATTGAATGGCTTTTAATGAATCTAAACTTTGTTGTAAAGTAACTAAAAAATCTTTAAGATTAAATTTTGAAATAATACCAAAATTAATGATAGCTTTGAGGTGAAAATTGACAATTAGAGTTTGATTTTCATACCTCTTTGATAGAATTTCCAATGCCTTACTATAGTTTTCTTCTGTTATCAGTAAAGAAGAAATCAACCCGGCCGCTTCTCCACTGAGGGCAGACTTTAGATATTGTAGTTTATTGACGGTGGGCAGGTCGGCTCCATCCACTGATGCATAAAATATATTTTTGAAAGCGGTCCACTCACGAATGTCCCCTCCGAACCTGGGTAACTCTAGGTGGGGCAATTTCACTTTTGGTTTTCTGTTCACAGTGCAGTCATGAGGGAATGGTGGTAATGTTGTAGAGTTAAATTGTTCATTATCATTGGATACTGAAGGACCCTGAAAGGTAAAGGCTGAAAGAAAAGATTCTATTTTGGCTTTGACCGCGTAATATCGGTCTTCTGTTGCTTGGCGTTCTTGTTCATGCGTGGATATGTCGCCATCTTGGCATTCGATGCTCATTTGAATTTCTTCATATCGAGTCATGGCACAGTTTAATTCTTGCAATCTTACTTTCAGTTCAGTGTATGTATTTATTTCTGTATTGAATGCATTTACGAAATTTGTAATTCGTGTTATTTTACCTTTGTAAATGGCACGTTGAGTTTTTAACGTATCCATATTTTCTGTGGCCATTGTGATGGCAATTGCTGAAAAAAATGTTTTCCGTGTGGTTGGAACTTTGTTTGTTAAATTTATTAATTTGTAAAATTTGTAACACTTGATTATATTATCAATTATAAATTTATGTCTTGTGAGACGTGAACACTGTGGTGTTCTTGAAGCGCAATATGGCGGAAGAAAAAAAGACGCGTTCGTTCGCGTTGAAAATAATTTTAGTAGCCGGAAGCTCGTTTGTAGTCGCGTTGGTAGTATAGTATTTTGGCGGGTTGCGCCTGATTGGATGATTGGAGTGTGTCGATAAAACAGTAGATGCGTAGCTGTACTATTTTGAATGTGATTGGTTGTTTCCGAATGTGTCGGTAAAGTTGTAGAATATCCTGATTGGATGTTTCCGAATGTGTCGGTAAAGTAGTAGCTTTCGTGTCCGTGCTGTTTTGCCGACTTTGAAAGTTCTTCGATGTCTCCTAGATGGCGCTGATAGATGTGTGCCTTTCTTTTGTGAAGTCCGGTTCCAAGCGGTTTCCTGCCCGCGCCTGCGGGCGGCAACGAAGAAGCGCAACACCTCAACCAAACAACTCACGTCACTTCACAAAATGGCGTCTTAACTCCGAAGGACCACAATTTTATGTTAAATGTTTAATGTATTGCAGGAGAGTAATTAATACAGCAGCACTTTCACTCACAATGTTTATTTACTGTAATACACTTTTTACAATGTTTAATTCACTTTAGACTTAGTTATTTAAATAATTAGACGGAGCACGTCCACACGGTCTTTGATGGTTGACAAAAACAGGGTGGCGCGAGAGGCGACATCTATCGACTCAATATTTTAGTTCGAATACTAAACAGCCTCGGCGGAAGGTTATCATTAAACCATGGGTAACTCCAGGTATCTTGAAATGTATAAGGAATAGGGACAATCTTCATAAAAAACTTAAAAAGGATCCTGACAATGACATTTTAAGAACAACTTATAAAAGGTACAGAAATTTTTGTTCGACTATCATAAAAAAAGTTAAACAAGACTACGAAAGATCAAAGCTGCAAAAGGCTAAACACAATAATAAGGAACTTTGGCAAGCAATCAAAGAGATAACTTATACCACTAAAAAAAATGACGGGGTTTCGGATTTATTGGATAGCAAAAATCCATCCAAGTCCATAAATGACATAAATCAGTTTTTCGTCAATGTTGGAAAAACTCTGGCCGGTAACATTTTAAACAACTCAGGACCAAATCAGTTAACCATCCCTAAATCAATTCCTTACTCTTTTGTATTACTTCCCACTGAATGCGATGAGATCAAGGCAATAATTCACAATCTCAGATCTGACTGCGCTTTGGGATTGGATCTGATATCGGCGGACTTATTAAAGACACACGTTGATATATTGGCAGGCCCTATCACCCATATTTGTAATCTTGCACTGTTGACCGGAGTGTTCCCAACAGCTCTGAAAAGATCACGAATACATCCAATTCATAAGAGCGGCGACAGAGACAGTGTCAATAATTACAGGCCAATCTCCATTCTGCCTACTTTATCTAAGGTATTAGAACGCGTAATGAATAAGAGATTGGTAATGTACTTGGAGCAAAAGGGACTCATTGCCGAAGCCCAATATGGCTTCAGGGCAGGTCGATCTACTGATGATGCAGTCCATGAAGTTACCAATTTTGTTGTACGTAACCTGGATGATAAGAAAAGAGTGCTTGGAGTCTTTTTGGACCTAGCAAAAGCATTTGACACTGTCTCTGTTCCCATTTTAATAAAAAAGTTGGAAAGACTAGGTGTTCGGGATGTCCAGCTGAAACTTTTTGGTGACTATCTAACTAAACGCACACAATGCGTTAAAATAGATAGTTACACAAGCGACGATGTACCGGTCTGTTTTGGCGTGCCACAGGGTAGCATTTTAGGTCCCACATTGTTTCTGGCTTACATCAATGATCTGTGTCAGCTTAAAATACCTAACGCGAAAATAGTAACTTTTGCGGATGACACGGTACTGCTTTTTAAAGGGGACACATGGGAGGAGGTTTTTGTGAGTGCTCAGATGGGGTTGGATGCAGTGACAAATTGGCTGAAGGCTAATATTCTGACTCTTAACGTCGACAAAACCGTTTTCATGACATTCTGTCTAAGGGACAACAACAGCTACATGCTCGACCATACCCTGATTGCTCATAGTTGTTCAAATCGTGGGTCCACCTGTTCTTGTCCTCGACTTAAAAAAGTAGCACACACCAAGTATCTGGGTATTCTGATGGACAACAAACTCAACTTTCAGTGTCACATTGATATGCTGACTTCCAGAGTCCGTAAGCTGATTGCCATTTTCAGAAACCTGAGAGATGTAGCTGATGAGGGATTAATTAGGACAGTCTACCTTGCGCTTTGCCAACCGTTACTCACATATTGCATTAGTGCGTGGGGTGGTGCTGCCAAGTCCACCATGTTGCAGTTGGAGAGAGCTCAGAGAGCAATTTTGAAGGTAGGACTATCTTTGCCCTTTCGTTACCCTACGACTGACTTATATAAAAAGGGTAATGTTCTAACGGTTCGCCAGCTTTTTATACTGCAAACAGTTCTTAAACGCCATTCAAAGTTAAATTATGATCCCGATAGTATAAAAAACAAACGTCGAAAAGACTTGGTTTGCACCATTAAAGCCACAAAAAGTACTTTTGCTCATCGCTTCTTTGAATATAAAAGTAGTGTACTATACAATAAGATAAATAGATCGCTATCAATTTACGGGATGCCAAAATTTCGCATAAAAAATGTGCTGAGGAAGTGGTTAAATAGTTTGGACTACGTAGGAACTGAGGATCTTCTATGATTCTATGTATATTAATTGCATGCATTTATCACACACTATCTTTCTCTCTCACACATACACCAATTACCGTACATACACACACTACACACACACACACACAACAAACACACAAACACACACACTCACACTCAACATTTTGTAAAATTAATCGTTAACAAATATTTAAGTTCTTAATAGTATTTTATGAAATCTTTAATAATAAAATAGCCATAAATGAACTGTTTTCCTCCCACAATAATTCATTGAGATAATGTAGTATTTTCCGAGGGTGGGGACCTGGTGATCTGTAATACAGGCATGTGCCTATATCAGACACCAGCTCCTTCACATTACCAAATTGTTTGTATACATGTAATCTTTGTGACTTGTGATGTGAGGAGAAATAAATATATTTTATTATTATTATTATTATTAGTTACCTAATTTCTGCGTTATAAAGTACTTAAAGGGAATTGACTTTGCTAGTACCAACCGACACACCCGGTTTACTACTAAATATATATTTATATGTATATAGGTATATTTTCTACTAGGACCAACTGACGATGTCAATTTACTACTATATTATGAACATAAATTCATATTAAACTTTTTACATTTTCTTAGTACCAATTGACGTTGTCAATTTACTACTATGTATGTACATAAATTCATATCATATATTATATTTTTCTAGCACCAATTGACGTTGTCAATCTGCTACTATATTATGAACATAAATTCATAATAAACTTTATAAATTTTCTTAGTACCAATTGACGTCGTCAATTTACTACTTACTATATTTATGAAAGTACATAAAATCGCATAAACATTTTAATTTTCTAGTATTATGTATATAATATACAATTTTGTCAAGAATATGTGATTTAATACATATTTGGCATTATGGGTTGAATCCCTGTGTTCTGTGTTGTAAAGAAGTAACTGTTCATTACTTCTGGTCATTAATTTAAGTAAACCGCCCATATATGTTAACAAATTTACGACCTTATATTGGGCCATGTTACTACCCAATTGCATAAACAAACATTTCAAAGGTGCTAGTACCTCACACGTTCAAAATGCCCGTCCATGTAGGTAACCTTGATGAGTTTTCACTCATTCGACTATTGTACGGTATACTTTATTCGGTCGGGTCAAAACACCCCCCCCGATTTGACTAATATATACAGGCCATTGATACAGGCACAATATATTGTTGTATGGATAGTCAGAAATTAGCAGATTTAACTAGGTACTAGATTTATTAATTTGTGTACACTTACTCTCTATATCATGCATAAGTAGGTAAACAACATTGCTGCTTGCTACATATAATTCCACCTACTTACCTAATTTTGAGCTCCAAGCCAACTGTGATGTTCAATTTACATAATGACAAAATTATAATTTTTATTTGTAATGAATTTTTTTTTTATCATGATAAACATTTACTAATAGTGTCTTGTTTTATTTTCACCTATAACCTGGCCAATAACTGGCCACCAACAATGGAACGGTTTAATATGTATATATTAATGCGATTGCGACTACGTCTCGGTTACCTTTCGTTATTAAGTATGAACGGATGTTACAAGCTACATGAGAATATGACGCCTTTAAAAGAAAAATCATATCATGGAATAATTTTATTTTTGCGTTTACAAACGCGTAAATATAATACTAGAAAAATGCACTGAAAAAAATCGACTTGCCTCAGGCGGGACTCGAACAATCCGGGTGGACGCGTTGACCAATTTCGCCACCGAGGCACTGCTTTTCGCTGTCGAAATTTGTCAGTGCTTGGTGCTTATGTTTTTATGGTAAACATCGTTTCATCAAATCTTTGAAATTTGCACTTCCAAGACCCGAACGAAATATTTTTGCAAATATTTGACGCCCAGCTAAGATGAAACTACCTTACATTATGGAATAATTTTATTTTTGCGTTTACAAACGCGTAAATATAATACTAGAAAAATGCACTGAAAAAAATCGACTTGCCTCAGGCGGGACTCGAACCCGCACCTTCCACAATCCGGGTGGACGCGTTGACCAAGTTCGCCACCGAGGCACTGCTTTTCGCTGTCGAAATTTGTCAGTGCTTGGTGCTTATGTTTTAATGGTAAACATCGTTTCATCAAATCTTTGAAATTTGCACTTCCAAGACCCGAACGAAATATTTTTGCAAATATTTGACGCCCAGCTAAGATGAAACTACCTTACATTATGGAATAATTTTATTTTTGCGTTTACAAACGCGTAAATATAATACTAGAAAAATGCACTGAAAAAAATCGACTTGCCTCAGGCGGGACTCGAACCCGCACCTTCCACAATCCGGGTGGAGTATTATATTTACGCGTTTGTAAACGCAAAAATAAAATTATTCCATAATGTAAGGTAGTTTCATCTTAGCTGGGCGTCAAATATTTGCAAAAATATTTCGTTCGGGTCTTGGAAGTGCAAATTTCAAAGATTTGATGAAACGATGTTTACCATAAAAACATAAGCACCAAGCACTGACAAATTTCGACAGCGAAAAGCAGTGCCTCGGTGGCGAAATTGGTCAACGCATCCACCCGGATTGTGGAAGGTGCGGGTTCGAGTCCCGCCTGAGGCAAGTCGATTTTTTTCAGTGCATTTTTCTAGTATTATATTTACGCGTTTGTAAACGCAAAAATAAAATTATTCCATAATGTAAGGTAGTTTCATCTTAGCTGGGCGTCAAATATTTGCAAAAATATTTCGTTCGGGTCTTGGAAGTGCAAATTTCAAAGATTTGATGAAACGATGTTTACCATAAAAACATAAGCACCAAGCACTGACAAATTTCGACAGCGAAAAGCAGTGCCTCGGTGGCGAAATTGGTCAACGCGTCCACCCGGATTGTTCGAGTCCCGCCTGAGGCAAGTCGATTTTTTTCAGTGCATTTTTCTAGTATTATATTTACGCGTTTGTAAACGCAAAAATAAAATTATTCCATGATATGATTTTTCTTTTAAAGGCGTCATATTCTCATGTAGCCTGTAACATCCGTTCATACTTAATAACGAAAGGTAACCGAGACGTAGTCGCAATCGCATTAATATATACATATTAAACCGTTCCATTGTTGGTGGCCAGTTATTGGCCAGGTTATAGGTGAAAATAAAACAAGACACTATTAGTAAATGTTTATCATGATAAAAAAAAAAATTCATTACAAATAAAAATTATAATTTTGTCATTATGTAAATTGAACATCACAGTTGGCTTGGAGCTCAAAATTAGGTAAGTAGGTGGAATTATATGTAGCAAGCAGCAATGTTGTTTACCTACTTATGCATGATATAGAGAGTAAGTGTACACAAATTAATAAATCTAGTACCTAGTTAAATCTGCTAATTTCTGACTATCCATACAACAATATATTGTGCCTGTATCAATGGCCTGTATATATTAGTCAAATCGGGGGGGTGTTTTGACCCGACCGAATAAAGTATACCGTACAATAGTCGAATGAGTGAAAACTCATCAAGGTTACCTACATGGACGGGCATTTTGAACGTGTGAGGTACTAGCACCTTTGAAATGTTTGTTTATGCAATTGGGTAGTAACATGGCCCAATATAAGGTCGTAAATTTGTTAACATATATGGGCGGTTTACTTAAATTAATGACCAGAAGTAATGAACAGTTACTTCTTTACAACACAGAACACAGGGATTCAACCCATAATGCCAAATATGTATTAAATCACATATTCTTGACAAAATTGTATATTATATACATAATACTAGAAAATTAAAATGTTTATGCGATTTTATGTACTTTCATAAATATAGTAAGTAGTAAATTGACGACGTCAATTGGTACTAAGAAAATTTATAAAGTTTATTATGAATTTATGTTCATAATATAGTAGCAGATAGTTACGTCAGTCGACGCTACCTTAAATAAACATAAACAAGAGATCTTCTGAGAATGTTATTGTTCACATCAGCAATCTGTCAGCGACTAGACGCAATTCCTCGAATGTTAATATAAACAATTTAATTAAGATGCCTGATTATAATTCGTTTTAGCCTCAGTCTTAAACTGAACGGCAAGCTGCTAAGACGTATAGTAATTCTAAGCTCTACATTTAATAAAGAATATTGTTTTTTAAAAGCTATTCACCACACGGCGAGACTTGACTGGCGCAGCCGGTAGTATTTTCCGCGACGAAAACTCACTTAACTTCAGTGCGCGTCGTTCGTTTTCACACGATTTACGGAAATCTATCGAACAAATAAATTCGTCAAGATCGAAGACCCCACACGACAGTAGAAGCAAAGAAGAAGCGGTACCTGTTCAGTTTATGGCTCATCACTTCAGGAACAATGAAGCTGTGAGTAGACCAAATCGCTATTCCCTTAGGCTTTCCCAGTTGTTTCCCTGACCAAGAAAAACCTTTAGATCTCTACTTTCAAACATCAAAGGAGTGATTTTTGTTTTTCTTTTTAGTTATTAAGTATATTGATTGAAAGAAAATTATTATAAATGAATTAAAAGAAATAAAAGGAATTAAAGAAAATTAATTAACAAAGAAAAATTATTAGAAATAAATATTTTAGATTTAGAAATAGACACAACTTACAAAAATCGAAGGAGTGTTCTATTTATTTAGTTATTACAGATATTAGATTTAAAAATAGACACAACTTACAAAAATCGAAGGAGTGTTCTATTTATTTAGTTATTATAGGATATTAGATATAAAAATAGGCATAACTTACAAAATCGAAGGAGTGCTCTATTTCTTTTAGCTATAGATATTATATATACATAACAATAAGGCATTACTTACAAAAATCGAAGCAGTGTCTTATAATATTTGATAAATATATATACACATAGATAATATAAACTAACATAATGAATAATTTAGTGCCGATACCCCGCGAAATGCTACAGGTCATCCCTGTATTTGATGGCGACCAAAAACTATTAAATCTATTCATAAGAAAATGTGAATATGTGATTTCAAGTTGCCGAGTAGAAGGTAACGCCGATCAGGACTTATATGTTTTCCACGTTATTACATCAAGGCTCAGTGGAAAGGCAGCCACTTTAATAAGTGAGCGACAGGACCTTAACACATGGTCAGCTTTAAAAACCGCGTTAGAGCAACATTTCGGTGACCCTAGGTCAGAAGAATGCATTGCAATTCAATTAGAAACTTTAAGAATTAGTCATGGTGAATCATATTTAGATTTCTGCAACAGAATACAGCACGTTAAAAGCACATTAATAGCAAAAGTAAACATGATTTCAGATGAAAATCTTCGCTCAAGTAAAATTATAATTTATGATAACATGTCAATGAATGTATTCCTTTATAACTTACCGGAAGACTTATTAAGAATCGTCAGACTCAAAGGTTGCACAACGTTAGAGACCGCATTAAGCATTGTACTAGAAGAAGTAAACTTCTTGTACCAATACAACTCCCGTAATAAAATGTTAAGGACACAAAATACTTTTCAAACAAAACCTCTAAATTTCAATTCAACCGACAGACATTTCCCTAAACCTTTCCAAGCACAACCATTTAATAATCAAACAAAACCATCTAATGAAAACCCGCCACAATTTAAATTCGGAATTCCTTCAAGTAAACAAGTAAAATTACCTTTTGGAATAACTCCACAGCCAAACAAACCTTTCAATAATCAAACCCAATTTGGTTATCGACCAACAAATAATCTTAGCCAACCCCAATTTGGTTACAAACCAATAACCAACCCTAATCAACCTCAATTCGGATATAGACCACCAAATAATTTTAACCAACCCCAATTTGGATACCGACCCCAAAACAATATAAACCAACCCCAGTTTGGATATAAACCCCCGAACTATGTAAATCAACAACAACAATTCGGATACCGTCCCCCTCAAAAGGTCCCACAAACAACGGATGTCAGCATGAGAACTGCCATTCCGAATAACACAAAACCACAAGGTTTTCGCGTAAACGAGCTTTATAATATAAATGATTTCGATACAAATGAACCATCAACATCATCTACGTACGAGTACGAATTTTATCCAGAAAACCAGTATTACGAATTTTTAGAGCAGGAAAACGAAGAATACACAAGTCTATGTATGACAGACTCAAATGAACAAAGTAATGAAACTGAAGTCGAAACAAATTTTCACATGAATGCCCCCGACAACAGCCTGAAATAATACATTTAAATTTTAGTACTCTAACATTACCCTATATTATAATACCGGAAATTAATGCAAAATTAATGATAGACACAGGAAGTTCTAGATCTTTTATTAGCCCAAAATTAGTAGACCAATATTTCAATGATTACAAAAGTTATGAACCATTCGAAGTAATTAGTACACATGCAGCAAGCAGACACGATGAAGTTATTACCATACCTTTATTTCCTACATTTAACAGCAACGAAATCCATAAGTTCTACGTATATAACGTCGACAAGCGTTACGATGGACTTATTGGAAGCGATTTACTCAAACAACTAGATGCAAGTGTAGACATGAAAAACCAAATATTATATACAAATTCTTCAGCCATACCCATTATATACAACCCCAGTAATAAAATAAAATTAATTCCCCGATGCGAACAATTAGTAAAGTTACCCACCAGTTTAGAGAATGGAGAAGCTATTTTACCATACACATTATTTTGTAACGGAATTAGAATGCCATCTGCATTAGTAACTTGTAAAAATGGATATGCAACGACCATTATTCAAAATACATTAGAAACAGAAATGATTTTAACTATCACAAAACCTTTTATAGTAACAGAATATTACACAGAAAAATGTGAAATAAATAAATTAGAAAATAATAATGATTTAGAAATTGATAACATACTGACCGAAAATATTAGTAAACTCCGATTAGACCACATGAATTCAGAAGAACAACAACGAATCTTTAAACTTTGCCTAGAGTACAAAGATATATTTTATTCAGATAAATTGCCATTAACTTTTACAAATGACGTCAAGCACAAAATTAGAACTCGAAATGAAGACCCCATTTACATTCGTCCTTATAGACAACCCCAAGTCATAAATCAAGAAATTGCTAAACAAGTAGATAAAATGTTAGAAAATAATATAATTACTAAATCTTTTTCCCCTTGGAGTGCACCCGTACACTTAGTGCCAAAGAAATTAGACTCAAGTAACGAGAAAAAATATAGGCTTGTTATAGACTACCGACGTCTCAACGAAATCACAACCGACGACAAATACCCACTACCAAACATCACAGAATTGTTCGACAAATTAGGACGCAGTTGCTACTTTAGCACGCTAGACCTTGCTAGTGGTTATCACCAAATAGAGGTAGCAGAAGAAGATAGGCAGAAAACAGCATTTACTACCAGCTCAGGACATTTTGAATTCACTCGAATGCCGTTTGGATTAAAGACAGCTCCGGCTACATTCCAAAGGACAATCGACAATGTCTTGCATGGACTACAAGGCATACATTGTTTAGTCTATTTAGATGACATCATAATATATTCAACCAGCCTAGATGAACACATATCTAAATTAAAAACCGTATTTGAAAGACTTAGACAAACTAACTTAAAAGTCCAATTAGACAAGTCAGAATTTTTAAGAAAGGAAGTGTTATACTTAGGACACACAATTACAGATAAAGGTCTTAAACCTAACAATGATAAAATTAAAGCCGTATTAAATTATCCATTACCCCGTACAGTAACAGAAATTAAGAGTTTCCTAGGACTTGTAGGTTACTACCGCCGTTTTATTAAAGATTTCGCTAAGATCACCCAACCTATGACAGCTCGCTTGAAAAAGAAGAGCTCCATGCCTTGTCACGATAGGAAGTATATAGAAGCGTTTGAGAAGTGTAAAGAGCTCCTTGTAAACGCCCCAATTTTACAATATCCAGATTCAGATAAACCCTACGTACTTACAACGGACGCATCAGAATTTGCGCTTGGTGCAGTTCTCTCCCAAGGCGCAATTGGTAGCGACAGACCGATAGCTTACGCGAGCAGAACACTTAACAGTGCCGAAACTCGTTACAGTGTAACAGAAAAGGAATTACTTGCCATTGTTTGGGCAGTTAAGCATTTCCGTCCCTATCTTTATGGAACAAAGTTCACAATAGTTACAGACCACAAGCCGCTTGCTTGGCTCAATTCCCTTAAGGAAACTAACAGTAGACTTACCCGTTGGCGCCTACATCTTTCTGAATATAACTTTGATATAGTACACAAAAGTGGTAATCAAAATGGCAACGCAGACGCTTTGTCTCGTATCATAATTAATGCTTTAAATAAAGATAATCAGTCCACTAAAGCTAATGTTGATAAAGAAGAAGATAGAATAAAATACATAAAACAATTAACGAAAGACATTCAAAATTTAGGTAAATCCCAAAGTAAGCCACAAAATGAAGCAATGTCCATTGACGAAACAATAGAAATATCAGACTCTGATTCTGATTCCGAAAGACCTAAATCTCCGTACTCAATACCATGCCCATCAAGTTCAACTTTATCAGCTTCAAGCTTAGCAAGTACCATTCATTCAGCTAGAGATACCGAATCTCAAGGAGTACCAATTCTCCAAGAAGCAATAGATACAAAACCTAATCAAATTTTAATATACACCTGGTTAATAGATAAATTACTAGTTAAAAACCTATCCCGAGAAAGACAAAGGATTTTAGAAGTACACTTACCCATAAATCGACCAGATTTAGTCAAACAGTTTTTAAAAGAGTACATAGCTAATAATACCAAATATTTCATTTACTTTGAAGACGACACACACAGACGACAGTTTACAGAAGCAATAATCTTTTTATTTAAGAAAGAGTTAGTTCAATTCTTTGAATGCACAAAGCGAGTTGTGTTCATAGAAGACGAAATGGAACAAAAGGAAATAATAGAAAAATATCATGTCGGCAAAACCTGTCACCGTGGTATTAGAGAAACCCTGAAACACATTAGACGCACTTATTTTTGGCATAACATGGAACAAACCATATCTAGTATCATAAACTCTTGTGAAGTATGCAAACGAATGAAATACGATAGGAAACCCCTAAAACCCAAACTCCAATTAACTCAAACACAAACAAAACCATTAGAAGAAATATTTATAGACCTTTTTACTATTGAAGGACAGTATTATTTAACGATAATAGACGCATTTAGTAAAGTAGGACAAGCTTTAGAGATATCTAACAGATCAACCCCAGAGGTAGTAAGAGCCCTTATTAAATACTTCTCTTTTTATGGAGTCCCTCAAAAGATAAGTTCAGACCCAGGCTCAGAATTTAACAATACCCTCTTAAAGGAACTTTTAGCGTTATATAAAATAGAATTACACATTGGAACACCTAATAATCCTAATTCTATGGGACTTATAGAACGATTCCATTCTACTATCATAGAAATATATAGATTAGCTAACTATGAACATAAATATACAGATGCAACTTCAGTTATGACATATGCAATCATGGCATACAATCATTCAATTCACTCTACCACAAATTTAACACCTTTCGAAGTATTGTTAGGACATACCGACTCAAGAAATGCATTCGATATGGACTTTGAGAAAAACTATTTACAACATTTAATAAAAGAACATGCAAAAAGAACAAAATTTCTATATAAATACATTACAGATCAAGCAATTAAAAGAAAAGAAAATATAATAGAAAAAAGAGGTGGAGAAACACAATTCAAAATTAATCCTGGTGACGAAGTTTTCGTAAGAGATATAAATAAAAGAATTAGTAAAGATAAACCTAGATATCGTAAAGCTATAGTTACAGAAGAAACGGATAGGAATATAGTCCCCATTCAAATAAAAACTCGTAAGACTAAAGCCCCACTAAAACATGTGAAACGCCCTTCGCAGATGCCTCCGCGTCGTCCTGGCGATGAACGTAATGAACCAACTCCTGGCACTTCAGCTGCAGGAAATAAGTAAAAATCCTGGAATCCTACCAGTGAAAAATGGTGTCGCGGTAATTACCAAAGAAAATTGGGTAATAGCCAAAGAGTTGAACCTCGAACAAATTAAGGAAGACATGAGGTTTAACGAGGACCGCCTCGCTGAATTAGATAAGTTAATTAGTATTAAGTTTCATAAGAATTTTACATTAAATTTTATAGATATAAGAAAACAATTAGATTTTATGAAAAACATTACTTTAATTAAGTTCGACCAGATTTGCCCGTCTATTAGAATTAAAAGAGGATTACTAAATCCACTTGGATCAATTATTAAAATAATTACCGGAAATCTTGATCATGATGATGCTGTAAAATATGATAAAGCCATTACAAGTATTAAAAATAAACAGAACTCTAATATTGGAAAACTGACCTTAGTCACAGAAATGGTGCAGATTCTCACGAACTCTACATTAAAATTGAATAATAATCTTGTACAATTAAATAAGGAAATTACGAAATTAACAAATAACATTAGTATCAGTTTAAGGAATGAACATTTTGAAATCCAAATTATTAGCACATATAATTTACTCTATCATAATTTTCAAGCAATTTACATGAAGTTAAACGAAATAGAGACAAGCTTCGCACTCAGTAGGTTAGGCATTCTACATCAATCTATAATAGAATCAAGTAAGTTATTAAGCGTTTTAGAACAAGTTAATAAGAAAGAAAAATTAGTATACCCTCCTACTTTAGGAAACTTGGTAAAAATAGAACAGACTATTACAATAAAAGCATATTTTAAAGGAAAACAAATCACTTACCTTTTAGAAGTACCTATAATAGATAGAGATACCTATATATATTATAAATTGATTCCCTTACCTGTAATTTCCCATGAATCCACAGTTGTCATTTTACCTAAATATCCTTACCTCCTGGCGAAAGGTCTACAAATCAGATTGTTAAACCAACCATGCCAAGAGATTGATGAGGCCAGCTTTCTATGCCGTAATGATGAAATGCTCCAGTTTATTCAAGATTCCTGTATCACCGATTTGATGACGTATGTTGAGAACGTGACGTCATGCTCGCAAATCCCAGTCACTATTGGAAAAGTTAAAGTTCAGTTACTACAAACAAATAGATGGATTCTCTACAGTAGAGACAAAGAGTTACTTACCAGATCCTGTATCAACGAGATTTTCCGTCAAAAGGTTAAAGGAACCTATATACTTACCCTAGACGATCCATGTGAGGTGAAAATCCAGAACATCACCTTAAGAATGCATCAGCCGAACGCAGAACGCATAAGCTATATTAAATTACCTATTGTAAACTTACCTTCGTTGTACTCGCCTGATGAAGCAGCATCACCGAGACCAGGACCTGTGGACTTGGAAGACGTGGACCTCGCAGACCTGAAACTCCTGTCATTCGCCCTAAGAAAAGGTGTCAGTGAAAACAGTGCATGTGAAGAGTCCCAAATCGTACATAGCATAAGCATCTGGACAATTTTAATATATGTAATCATTTTAGTTACTCTTTGTATCTTAGTACATAAGTACCGTTTAAAATTATATAAATTATGTGCTCGAAGTTCTCCTAGAAACGAGAGCTTCGAACTTAAGGAGGGAGGAGTTACGTCAGTCGACGCTACCTTAAATAAACATAAACAAGAGATCTTCTGAGAATGTTATTGTTCACATCAGCAATCTGTCAGCGACTAGACGCAATTCCTCGAATGTTAATATAAACAATTTAATTAAGATGCCTGATTATAATTCGTTTTAGCCTCAGTCTTAAACTGAACGGCAAGCTGCTAAGACGTATAGTAATTCTAAGCTCTACATTTAATAAAGAATATTGTTTTTTAAAAGCTATTCACCACACGGCGAGACTTGACTAGATTGACAACGTCAATTGGTGCTAGAAAAATATAATATATGATATGAATTTATGTACATACATAGTAGTAAATTGACAACGTCAATTGGTACTAAGAAAATATAAAAAGTTTAATATGAATTTATGTTCATAATATAGTAGTAAATTGACATCGTCAGTTGGTCCTAGTAGAAAATATACCTATATACATATAAATATATATTTAGTAGTAAACCGGGTGTGTCGGTTGGTACTAGCAAAGTCAATTATAGTCTTCAATAGTAGTAAACTGACAACGTCAGTTGGTACTAGTAGAATATAATATACCTATATACATATAAATATATACTTAGTAGTAAACCGAGTGTGTCAGTTGGTACTAGCAAAGTCAATTATCGTATTCAATAGTAGTAAACTGGACTGGACTAGTACTTATTATAATGGATGCAAACTCTCTCAAGACAGTCGTCAGGCGGCTAAGACGCTGAATTTCAAGGTAATCAAACCTCGAGGCAAACACAATTGGACTGTGATTGGAACTAGACAATATATTAGTATTGACAAATATCCAAAATGATAAACGAGGCAAGCTGTGAATTGTCAATCGGATTCTGTTATTATGGTGGTCTAACGTCTTAATTGCCGAAAGGTAATAATCACCTATGATAAAATTGGTAACGATTTCTTATAGCTTTATATAGTAATAATGATTAAATTAACTTATAACAATACCTAGCCACATAAGTAAAATCTATGATAATGTGATACATACATACATGCCTTGAGTTGTTAAGTTGGTACAAATGTACCGTGGTTGAATGGGTACAAGTCCCATGGTTGAGTTGGTACAAATGTACCGCAAAAAAAAAGCGCTGAAAGGTGCAGTGCTGAAAATTGGGTGTGCTAACCTATGTCAGAGTAAATTGACTTCACTGGTAGGAATAGCACCAAATGATTAACCATGTAAAAAAAAAAATTAAAGTTATCTCCACGTGAAATCAAGGTGCTGGCAAAAGAGACAACAACTGCAATATGCCAATGTTATGGTACATTATACAGTAGTAATGCAGTATACTTATGATTAAACAAATAAGAACAAGAATTAACGGATTCCTTCCTCAGTGCAATATATAAAGCGTTTCCCACACTAACACCAATTACTCATTAAGGTACGTACCTATTAGCCTACTTCATAAAACTGTGCTCATGTACCTACCGAGTAGTAGAGTACCTAGTGAAAGTTACTAACACGGACTAGCAACGGTAACACTTGTTTAATTTTGTTTACATACATATATACATGCTCGTTGTCCCAAGGGGGGTTGAGCGGAGCTTTGGGTGACACATGGTTGGACATGAAGCCGTATTCGGCGGTGTGGACCATGCAGTGCCTCCAATAGTGACAGAATACTGTCACCTATGTTTATGTATATTTGTGAGTACCTATGTACCTATTTGTTAATAACTTGAATATTTACCTATTCATTTAAATCATTTGTTCCTATCCTGGTGACATACTGTCACCATATTATTGTTCCTCACGAATATTTGACTAATTTAGGTATTAATACGATATAGTCAAACCTACTTGTTGTCCAAGAAACATTATAAGTGTCTTTTATTATTATTATTTTCAAAATTCTTATTATAAATCCAATGATTATCTTCTATAAATCTCAGTTCAACAATACATTAACAATAATAAAATATTACTTAGATGCCTACCCACACTATCTATCTTTGTACAAAAGGTACCTAGAAGGTGTATTATACTGTAATCTTGGGCAGGGGTAGGTATGTCGGTAATTTCCAAGCTTCATGTAAATAAAGCTCAAGTAAGCGGAAAATAAGCCAAGTAGCAATAGACCGGTCCCTACTAGTGCATATCTGAGGCCAATTGACCTGAGTGCTAGTTACATATCTATTTAGTTCACAAGCTGTTGGTTTTGCTAAAATTAAATAAATAAAAGAAGGAAACTAAAGATATTTTAAATACTTATCTAATGACGACAATACAGACAAATACAGAGAATTGGTTCAAGAGGCTGGTTATGGCTTTATATTCCATTGAACCACAATAATATATCTCTTCAAAAGATATAATTAGTAAATGGAGACTGATAAAGATATTTACTTAGCGGAAATATTTTAAAGATGACGAAGTATAGGCATTAATAAATCAAGTATTACCTACTGCTAGTGTATGTACCTAATTTGCAACAACCGTATAAGTACATATTTTATGGTCATGAATCCAAAACATTCTGATTTCGCAGGCTTAGGAATCAGATTTTAATATCACGTTGTAATCGATGAATTCCCGTGAATGAGAGGTTAATATAACTCCTCCAGGTTAATATATTGAAGATTAGAGTTTCCTTAACTATTATAGGTACTATCACATACTATCGTGTAAAGCGCAAGTAACCCCATCGTTAGATATAATAGAAAGTGTGAGAAAATTGCAATGATTATTTTCTCATTTTACAATTATTATTATTGTAATTTATCTATGATTTAGCATACCTAGTGATGCGGGAATGACACAAATAGACAAGATAAAAGGAGCTAACTTTTATCATCACTCATTGTGTAAATTATATGACTATGGTGTCCAGCATCCTAAGCGGGTTTTTTTTTTGTAAAAGTAATTGTCAACAAAAGTACAAGGCTACAAGGAAGCCGTGTCGTTAGGAGCTCCTAAGTGAGGAAGTTAAGTGGAACGGTCTTGCTTGTGAATATATCATTCGTATTAAATAATGGAAGCAGGCAGTTATGACGCTGCCTAATAGCGCGTTTTCCAATTGGATTATTAAGTTCAAACAAAACTTACTATGTATCTACAGATACGTAAATTTTTCTATAAAAATGTAGGGTAAGCTAGTACTTACATATCAAGTAATTGGTCAAATATACATGTTAATTAAACAATCAAACAATAGAACGCTGCTGCGTTTAGGAATTACTTTATTTCACGTGCAATGCGGGGAGTTCCGGGTAGAAATAACACGCACGAATGTTGGATAAATACTAACTCATTTACTATAAAAAATCTTCCTTTATATATTAATTCTAACTTATGACTAATACAATAGGTATGTAGGCTAGGTAGGTTTCGGGTTACTGATGTTTACCTTAAGGTACTATTACATTATTCATATTACAATCTAATTACCAAATATAGATAGGTCTCATATTATATTATGTCTTTGATCCATACCGACATACTTATCATCTCTCTAGTCTCATGTTACATATTTGTTTATAAATTCTTTTGATATACTTACCTACCTACTACACCTTCCACCCTTTTTTAAAGAAAAAAAATGTCATAAATGTTTTTTTTTTCCTTATTTTAATCTCTAAATAATTTTGTTCTATTTTTATGTATAACTTTTATTTTTCCTTTATCTAAAATCTCAACATTTGGAGATACATCTCTTACAACTACGTAAGGACCTGAGTATACACTGGTCAACTTATTTCTATTTTCATTTTTTACTAACAATTTATCATTACGTTGGTATACTATCGGATTACAATTCTTATCATACCTTAACTTTCTATGCATTTTACTCTCTAATAAATTTTCTCTCGCTTCTTTTTGTGATAACTGGAGTCTATACTTCAATTCTAAAGGGTAACTTTCATGATTGTAAAGTGGTTTTGGATGAGATGATAAATTACTTGGCAAGTTTACTTGTTTTCCGAATACTAATTCGAATGGTGTAAATTTAGTTTCTGTGTGGACAGACGTGTTGTATGCAAAACACCAATACGCTATCCATTTTCTCCAATGTTCACTATGATTTTCAGTTTGAATTCGTAAGTACGTACCTAAACTTTTGTGACTGTTCTCTAGTGCGCCAATACTCTGGTGATGGTATGCTGTAGACGTAAATTTATTGATGTGTAAAAGTTCACATACCTGTTTAAATGTTTCAGAAATAAACTCCGTTCCCCTATCTGTAGCAATGACTTCAGGTATCCCAAAGCGAAGTATAAAATTGTTAACAAACCTTTGTGCAACTTCTACTGCACTCTTTGTTTTCATAGGATAGGCTTCAATATATTTTGTTAATTCACATTGTATAGTAAGTATATATGAATAATTTTCTTCATCCCTTTCTACTGGTCCTACTACATCTATATATATTTTTTGAAAAGCTGTCTCTGCTGTTGTTGTAATTGTCATTGGTTCCTTAGTATACACTGAATATTTTTCTTTTTGACATTTCTCACACTTTTTTACATAGTTTCTTATATCTTCTTCTAGTCCTGACCAAAAATATCTTCTTTTTATATTATTATACATTTTTCTTTATTCCGCGTGGCCACTCGTAGATAATATATGAAAGTCATTTAATATTACTTTTTTCTCGTCTTTATCAGTTATTCTTATTTCATCATTTATTATGCATAATTGTGGACCGGTCCATTCTTTTGTCCTTGTTATCTCATTTGCTAATTTTCCTACAAATTTATTATTATTTTCACCTTTTATTATTATTATTTTATTTATATTCCCTTCTTTACACTTTATACCAAGTTCTCGCACAAAGGCGCGTCGCGTCGTTTGCGATGGAGAAAATGGTTTCATATATAACATTTTTACGTATCGGTACACTTGACTACATATTTCTTCAACAACTAGGTACTTTTATTATTACATAATCATCATACGGTCTGGCCAGCCGTTTTATTTTGATATACATATATCATTTGGTACACATTTTATTTATAGTCGACTCATATTTAATTATTATATTATATCATATAATTTGGCATCCCAGTGCCTTTTATGGGTCGTGCGCACGCCCTTATTTATTATTGGGGGTCATATGTTTTAAGCCTCTTTTGGACTCCAACTTATCTCACAGAGGAAAGCTCGTTCACACCATGTTCGATAGAAGGATCTGACCGTCCACGTACCATATTTGTACCATACTTTATTTATCGGGTCATGAATTAAGACAAATTTTTGGTCTCCAACAGCTTTCAGCGTGTACTCTCGGTCGCATCGCAATTTATTCTGAAGGACCTGATCCCTATAGTACCTCTTTATTTGTGTACTTATATATCTCATCTCTTAAAAAACTTTCATTCCAAAACAATTCTTTTTATTCTACATTCCATTATTATGATTAATTTGGTTAATATGATCTTAGACTTGCTTTTGGGTGATCAGTCCAATCGCATATCGACGTCGTAATAACCAAATTATCGACCTACTCCTATAAAATTTACTATAACTCTATTCAAAACCTACTGTTAAAACACAAACAAATATCCTAACTTACTTTGCCATATTGAGAAGATAGTAACTAATTGTAATCAATCATAAGTTACAAAAGATATTTAATACTATCTACTCAGTCTATCTATTCTACATTCCTTTACTATCATTTCATTACTATCCTTACTTTATCATATCCTTCTTTTTACTTTTCTATACTCCTATTCATAAAAAAAAACTTTCAATACGAAAATTAACTCGCGGTAAGACATTATTCTATCCAATACTTTCTTCCAGTTATTTTTCAACTGTTTCTGTAGAAGTATATCTATCTTTCTTTTATGTACTTCTATGTATTTTATTCAAAATTTCAAAATTATAAAGTGTAAAAATATTGACGAGAACCTTCAAAACAATAAATATACTTATAATTATTTTCAAATAAACAATACTTTATATCAACAAACTATTTTTATGAAAGTTGTTAATCATTTCTTTACTTAAATCTAAAAGAGTCTATTTTTATCAATTAAACGAAATAGAATATCTTATTGAACATTGTTATAGTTTCAATGTATCTTAGGACTTCTGAGAACATTCGACGACAACAACTCCATGAGCGGCCTGTAATTTTAACTTACTCATAACACGACCACCTATCTAATTAATTTACCTGACATATTGTTATTCAAAACTTCGAGAATAATTTTATAATTAAACAGCTTTCCATACTATTCTGTTACTACGTAGGTACTGTATTTTATCGATTACTTATTAGGTACATAGTTATTAAGGAATAACTGATTTTTATAGACAACTAAAACCAACAAACATAACCTTTTATAAAAAAAAATATTTACTTACTCCAATATACGAAAATGCTTCTACCTTTATGAGAAATTAACAAATTCTATGTATAGTTAGATATACTTTAAAATGACTCTAGTCTTATCAAATGCAATTTAAAATTATCCTACGATAAAAATCATATTCAGCATGTCTGTTATGGTTAGCAACCTATATGCTGTAAAATTTTGAATTTACAATACTGCATTGAAGTCTAAAGTTCGTATCGTATTCGTGTAGCGTTCTAATTACGCAATATGATATATTTTATAACACGTGTAGAAATATAAAACATCTTGAATTTACAATCACATTATTTGAAACAAAATCTGTAAAACGTGTAAAGGTATGACAAAAGAAAGATTATAGCAAAATACAATAAACAAAAAAAAATAGGAAAATGATTAAGTACCCAAAAATAATCAAAAATTAAATCTGTTCTATTCATATCAAAAAATCAAATTATCTATTTGCAATTTTATCTCACTATTTTAAATTAAAAGACGCTTAATCTAACGCAAAAATACCAATTTAAAACTTTGTCTTTACTCTGGAATTGATTAGAAACACCAAAATTATGAAATTACACATTACTCTCAAAAATTTATGGAACTAAAATAAAAAAAGCTAAAATTAAAAATCTTAAATTTTGAATGAATAACTAATTAGAAAACTCAATTAAAATACTTAGGTACTCATGTTATCAATGTACTGTGAAACTCTAATTTTTCTTTTCTTTTCCGAGGTTTGCCTATCAAATTATATTTTTTTTTTATCAAGAAATAAAATATAATCTTAATGTCCGTATTTTTTTTTATTTTTAAATTGGCTACTTTAAATGGTAATGCAAATCTATTTATTCTTTATTAAATATTTATCCTTAAATTTTCATAAATCAAACGAGATGACACATGTTGTAAAGACTAATCGTAATTGAAATTAATATTGTAATAATCTACTAATGGTAAAAATTGTACTAATCTTAACATTATTATTATTTATTATTTCATTAATGTCCTCTTAGATTTGCCATACCCAATACCTGAGTCATTAAGTTGTAAGTACTAAGTAGCTTTAAGACCATAATGTACACTTAATATGGAAATAAATAAATTGAATTGAATTAATCAATAAAAGTACTGTAAATATAAAAAAAATTGAACAGAAAAAGTATTAAAATGTAAACAGACAATTTGATAGAGAAATAAAATCTCTTGAAGAGAAGACAAATAGATCAAAACATAAAATACAATTAGCTCAAAATAAAATAGGAAATCATCACTCTCAGAATTATTTAAAATTCAAATATTTAATACAAAATTTATGCACCATTTATCAAATCTCTCTTATAAAATATTATTTAACTGCCGTTTTTGTTTTAATATAAAGCTATAATATATTTAATAAGTAGCTATAATTATTATTATTAATAGTAAAATCATTTATTTTCAACTGATATTTTATTTAATTGATATTTCTGAAAGTGATGTAAAGAAAACATGCAACTTACCTTTACGCAGTGCATTTTTGACACAAAGTTTTTTAAAAACAGAAAACAATATACTATTGGTAACGATAAAATAGTAACGTATTATACTTAATTTTAAACATTACGAGAAAAGGAAATATAGTTATTAATTATCATTATATTGATTACATTTGTCGTCGAATTTCCACAGTCGCTCTTACAAAATTTACAGTTAAAGTTAACATCAATTAATTTAAAAAAAAACGAATTCTGTAAACTTTTAAGTAAAAGAATTTAAATTACTACTCACAATCTCTTTTCAGCTATCAAATCGTTAGAAAAAAAAAATATCTTGCCAACAGCTTAAAATTAAAATTAATACTAGATATTCAAATCTATAATATAAAAAAATACAAAATTAATAATTAACTGGTGTGCTCTGAATTTTAACAAAAAAAAATACTACTGAAAAAATAAAACCTTAATGCACCAATTTTCCATCAAATTCGTAATTCGTCAAATTCAAAAGACGTCATTCCCGTCTAGAGGTGTCCACATCTGGCTCGTTCAACTCCCGGCGCCCCTGATTACATCCACATCTGACTCCATCATCTCCCGGCGCCCAGCATATCACACTCATCAGACACGATCATCTCCCGGCTCCCAGCATTATTTCAGTATATACGTAAATCCATTTTGTTTCTTATCTATCTATTCATTATCTCTCGTGTATATATTTTTGATGATCCAGTTTCTCCTACAGCCATCTTTTGCCACGAGTATTCTCCATCACCAGCTCACATAATTATTTATTTTCATTTTCTTCGTTTCATATTATATTCTCTTTTAGTCTCTTATTTTTTACAGCTTTAAATTTCACCGCTATTATTTTTCCATAATTTTTGGTTTCCGGTTATTCAGAGCACATACTTATTGTTAATTTAAATGGTATTCATCACTATTCTAAGATTATATTTTATAAAACACTATTTTTTATACTATAATTTTTTAAATTATTTATGGTCCATTTTTAAAATTATCGTCTTATCCAAACTCACAGTATAAAAAAAAAATTCCGAGTCCCATCTGCGCAGCGCTGCCACGAGGCAGCACTGGCAGGGTCGCCATGCAATGCGGGGAGTTCCGGGTAGAAATAACACGCACGAATGTTGGATAAATACTAACTCATTTACTATAAAAAATCTTCCTTTATATATTAATTCTAACTTATGACTAATACAATAGGTATGTAGGCTAGGTAGGTTTCGGGTTACTGATGTTTACCTTAAGGTACTATTACATTATTCATATTACAATCTAATTACCAAATATAGATAGGTCTCATATTATATTATGTCTTTGATCCATACCGACATACTTATCATCTCTCTAGTCTCATGTTACATATTTGTTTATAAATTCTTTTGATATACTTACCTACCTACTACACACGAAAGAGTCTTTAAATTTGTGTGTGTGCAAATTCACACACGGCAGGGGTGAAGCTTCTGAAAAGTGGCAAGGGTGATTTCGGAAGCAACCAAGAAGCTTATATTTTGCTATATCTTCGTGGAAGCAACAGATGATTATTGGTTGAAAATGTTGAATAACAATCTCTATGCATCAACATACTTTTGCACTTGACTCTCTGTATGAGACAAGCTGTACCAACATTCACAATTTACAAGACAAGTAGCTCCATCGTGGGGAAAATTTTATAGTAGGTACATTTTTATCTGGTTTCTTATAAATGTTCTCCGGTAACTAATGTCATCAAACGTTATTTCCCTTCTTACCTAAGTTTGACTTTTTGTCATAAGTTGAAAGTTGCATATAGATTTCATCTAAAAAAAAAAAATTATGAAAAAAGGGGGGATATCGGTAAAACTGTGACCTGTTGATCCAGAGTCACAGAAAGTTATCTTTAAAAAGACTTAAATAAGTAAATTACTTAATTATTGCTTATTTTAATATTGTAGAATAGAATAGAATAGAAATAAACTTTATTGTACAGTCGCCAGCACGTGCAGTTACCCCACTTTGACCTTGAGCGCATTGAAAGTTGAACAGCGATAATCAGTGGAAAGAGACAAATAGCTTTTGATCTGTGCCGTCTCATTTTATCGCGCTGCATACACCGTTTTGTGTAACTGTGTGCGTAGAGACCCTGTAAACGACAGCTAAGAAACGTCAAAATTCAAATGTGTTTGTGAGTCAAAATGGTCGTTTATTTTGATGAAATACGAGTACGAAAACAAACAAAATATATAGTGCTGAAAATAGGGCAGATTTACAAATATAATAAACTTAAAACAGGTAACTAATGTATGGAAGTTACGAAACTAATCATAAGATAGATTAATTTTATATTTCAACATTAAGTTTAGGCTAAGTTTGTCAACAAATTACAATAAACTTTATTTTTCTTACAGATCTATCTATGTGTCCTTAAAAAGACGATGGCGCTGATAACTTCGTGTAATATGTTGGGAATCTAACATCTGTTAATCAAGTATAAAAGAACTTTAAGCCCGGAACAATTTTCAACAAAGCAATAAAAATCGTGGATAAAATTGGTGTTGTGTTCTAAGTTTTACGAGTTTATCATAGCAGTCAATATTTTACAAGTGTTACCTCTGAAGTGTTACCTACAAATATTCATGAAAAAGTGTGGTGCATCAACTTATTCTCATACAACTTAGTCATATGGGTTCATAGTGTAATCATCATTGACAGCTCTTAAATGGCTCTTAACAATGGAAAGAATCATTGGAATTGAACTACATTCTGTCCAAATTAAAATTGAAGATATAGGTAGGTATACAAAGAAGACGTATCAATAAAGTTTAAACATCTACATATCTTGGAAAAATAATGAAGCAACCATAGCAAACTAAACAATGCTGCTTACTATCAAAGCAAAATTTGCTTTAAATTATCTTAGTTGGTGGATTAGTAGACTGGTTTTCATAATAAATAGTAATGAAAGTTCCAATAGCAAAGATAAATAAAATCAATCCAGTGCAATTAAATGTCTAGTGTATTTATTGTCAATAAATGGAAAGCTCACTACAAATATGCCGAGGTATTTATTATTTTCATTGGTTAAAATTGCGTTCTAATGTCAAGCAAATTATATATCATAGGTACTCCAAATTCCTATGTGAAAAGTCCCCATTAAGTTGTTTCTCAAAGATAAATATGTGACATTCATTTATCACTTAATATGTGATAAATGAATGTCAGATATTCATCTATATTATACGCGATGAATAAAATTGTAATGTTATCCAGTTACAGATATAAATACTTTACAAATGAATCTTATTTTATTTCATTGCTATAATCTAGTATGTTGTTAATTTATCTATAAATGGGTGTTTACATTTTAGTTAGTTTAATATGTAAATATGAATAAAATTACTTTAATGACCATCTTTTCTTATTATTCACCAACCACAACGCTCAATATATGCTACTAAGCTATTACAATACATTTTGTGTCAATAATAATAATATATATTTCCACACTCGCACCAATTATCTAGCCCAAAAGAAGTATTATTAAGAATGTTATTGTAAATGAAATTAAATATATATAAACAACCATTATTCATAATCATTTTGATTACAAAAATATTTGCCTCTGCCAGAAATCAAAGCTGTACTACCTCTTGATGTGTATCCAACATTTATTATTACCACTCCACGACAATGGAGTCAAAACAGTTTATATGTATATAGATATACATACATACAATCACCCTCATAATCCCATGGGGGTTGAGCAGAGCTTTAGCCACCATTTTGTAATACATAAAGCCACATCTGGCAGTATGGCCATGCAGTGCCTCCAAATAGTGATAGGTTGCCAGTCTGTCGCTTGCATAAAGGGTCACCGAACCCAAAAATTAACAACACTTTAGTAAACACACCAACTAAAGCCAACAACCACGACAGATAGAAATAATTGCCTATAAGTTTATATTTGTCACATATGCCTAAATATACTATTAGTTTCTGTAGCTATTAATACTTTAACAAAACTTAATTTTGTAAAGTTGAGAAATCTTCTTTTCTTCACAAATTGGCAATGTATGATTTAAGTATATAGAAGTATTTACAGACACTACTAATGTTATTGATTTCGGATTATGCAACACCAGTTTCAAAACAATATTTTTTTATGTCTTACTTAATCTGCCATCGGCTCCCAAGCCATAATTAGATGTTTTTAATGTTCATGTGACATGTATAGGTATAGGAATCTCCAGCAAGAGTACCACAAATAATTATTACTGCGTCCTAAAATTAGCTTCTGGTATTAAGATCAGTAATTTGTCATTGGCTTTCCACGGTTTTCACTTGTCACAATAAGAAATTTCCTTGCCTGCTGATTACCATAACTCACTAGCCTTTGCTTGTATCTGATGCTGTGCTGTTTGATCTCTTCTCTGATAGTCGATATTTTGAGGTGAGTACTTGTGGATTTCCCTATTTCTTATGAACCATGCTGGCAATCATACTCGAAGTAATATTTTGAAACCTTTGTAGTATTTCCAAGTTAGACAAGCTACCAAGCACCTCCCCACAACGCAATGCCATATGTCCATACAGGTTTTATGATTCATTTGTAAACAACAGCTTTATTTGGTCTGATGTCACTCAGACCAAATAAAGCTGTTGTGGCTATGGACAGGCAGAAATGGAAGAGGTTGGAAGAGGCCTTTGCCTATGAAAGGCATACAGACAAAGATGTCGGTGGCAAATAATAATTAACAATCATTTAATAAATAATAATCAATAAATGCAGTATATGATGAAAATTAAATAGTGTTACCATCATCATAACAGCCTTTATAACTCGACCCACTGCTCGGACACAAGGCCTCTCCTTCTCATCGAAGGAGGTTTAGGCAGTAGTCCACCATGCTTGCCCAATGTGGATTGGTGGACAGAGTTAGGACTCATTAGATTAGATAGAATTATTATGTAGGTATATAAAAAATGACAAAAATCTCTACTCTTCCGTTCTCACCCGTCTCGTGTAATTTGAACCTAACGCCTCATCCGTCAGTACCAACCTAAATATGTTATTTTTAAAGAAAACAAGTATTAGGATTTCAAATATTTATTCATACTCCTTCCATTCTAATCAAAACATTTTTTGCCCATGATGGAAGCACATGCAAAGTTTGTCTGTTCACAGAGATCTGAAACAAACAAAAAATTAGTGTAAATGAAAAAATCCTTTAAACCTACCTCACCTCAGATCATATATGATCTGAGATACCTACCTACCTAACAGTTTAGGCAGGTTTTCGATAATCTGTCTAAAGACAGTTTTGCTTGTAGAGTAAGCAAATACCTAGCTATGCACAAAGAGTATATAATCACTACGTTTTGCTATGCATTGCATAGTCTAGGAATTTTATTTCTTTCACTTGGTGATACCTACTACGTTATCAACGTAGGTTACGAGCTACGAACTCTGCTACGAGCATGCGACTCCGACGTAAACACTGCAATGCGCGACTTTAATTCAAGGAAGGAAAGTCGAATTTCTCTCTGTATATAGAATTTTAAGTAGATTGTTTAATATTCATATACATATTTTTACTTTCTCGTATACGTAGTATAGAGGAAGTCTTTTTTTCTATTTACAGACAACAAATGGTCCAGATAAACGTTAGTAAATGCTAGTAGGTAGGCTAGTTTCAATATGAAGGAACGCACGTCTAATCTTTTATATTTGCTTAAAATTTAATAGTTCAATACACCTGGCTGCCTCTTTTATAACCTTTCTATTTTAATTATTGAGCAAGTAAGTATAAAAAATTATAGAATTCATAAAATATATTATTTCAATTAGGTAAGTATACTTAACAGTTCAAAGGTGGATCCTACAGTTATAACAATAAGTTTCAATTTGATATGATTTTATTTGACAACTGAATTTTTGGAATTTGCACTAATAAGTAAATAAATCTAAGGTCTACTCAAGGAGCTTATATTTTAGTGGGTCTACTACTATCCACGCTTCATAGACGTAGTTAGTGATTAAACACTTTTCTTACGCGCTCGCCTGACAAAACTATGAATGAAAGACGGTCGGTTGGCTGGCACGGCGATACAGAGCGGCCAGCGACGCGAGCGCGACGTTGCCGCTCCGTCGACAGTGTTTCATTTGAGCTTGGGAAAAAAAATACCTTTATATTTTTTTATTACTTTCTCGTATACGTAGTATAGAGGAAGTCTTGTAATCGTCATAAAATTCGACCTCGCGATTTTAACGGATTTACACGTTTTAGGCCTCCCTGGGTCCAAAAATCGGGAGTGGTCCCTTTGACTTTCTCGTATACCGGAAACGACTCAAAGGTTGATAGAACCCTTATATTTTGATGTCATACATGCATGTTAAATTTTGGTCACCCATCCGAGTACCGACCGCGCACTTGGTTGCTTAACTTTCGTGATCGACTGCTCAAAATTTGATAGAAACCTTATATCTTGATGTTATACACGTATGTTAAATTTAGTTGCAATAAGTTAAAGCATGCTCGAGTTATCGTGCTAACGCACAGAGACACACACACAGACATAATTCCAAAAAAATATTTTTGGACTCAGGGAGGTCCAAAACGTGTAAATCTGTCAAGATCTCGAGGTCGAATTTTTTTACGATTAGTATAAGACTTCCTCTATACTACGTTCGAGAAAATAAAAATACAATTTTTGGAATTGTCTGTTTGTGTGTCTGTGCGTTAGCACGATAACTCGAGTATGCTTTAACTTATTGCAACCAAATTTCACATGCATGAAAAACATCAAAAAATAAGGTTTCTATCAACTTTTGAGACGTCGATCACGAAAGTTAAGCAACCAAGTGCGCGGTCGGTACTCGGATGGGTGACCAAAATTTAACATTCTTAATGACATCAAAATATAAGGTTTCTATCATCTAAAATTATTATGTATATTAAAAAAAAAAAGAAAAAAAGTCCGTTATCTAGTATCCGTAACACAAGTTCTTAATGATACTTACTTCGGGCTAGATAATTGGTGTGAGCGTAAAAATATATTATTATTATTATTATTATTATCTTTTGAGTCTTTCCGGTATACGAGAAAGTCAAGGGGAGACCACTCCCGATTTTTTCATAAAATTTTAGATCTCATTACTAAATAATCAAAGGTGTTTATCTAACTTCGATACGAAATATCTAAAATTATTTTGTTATTACTTAAGTATAATTGGCCGTTATCTATAACCATAACACCATACAACCACTGTCTATAGAAGCCGTACGACGAGCCGGAGTCAATCGTGAGGGGAACGCGGGACTAGAGGAGCGCGGTGGCGCCACCGAACTGCCATACACTCGTTCGGGAGCTATTGGTTAAGGTTGTCGCGTAACGATTAAACTTATAGAAAGGGTGTTTTTTTTATAGAGGGACACAAGTTTAAATCATAATAAAACAAAGAAATATATTTTTAATATCAATAAAACGGGCTTTATTTGAAAGAAAATTTTATGACATTAATGTTTAAATATGATTTCGGCCATGTGGCCGACACGGCTGTCGCGTTCAAGGCTTAATCTGGCATACCAATTTTCACAAACTTTTCGCAGCATTTGCGGCCGAATTTCGCCGATAAATCTTCGAATGTTGATTACCAGGTGTTTAATTGTCTCTGGTTTATCGATGTAGACAAGTGACTTTACTTAACCCCAAAGAAAATAATCCAATGTGGTTAAATCACACGATCTTGGTGGCCAATTTTAGTGAACCATTACGAGAAATTATTCTTTGATCAAAAGTTTCTTTGAGTAAATCAATTGTAGCGCGCGCTGTGTGGCATGTGGCTACGTCCTGTTGGAACCACATGTCAGCAAGATTAATGCCAGCTAATCGAGGTACGAAAAACTTTCTAATCATGTCCCTATACCGCTCAACATTGACAGTAACATTCTGCCCATCATCGTTTTTGAAGACATTTGGAGCAATGACTCCGCCAGCCCATAAAGCGCACCAAACAGTTATTTTCTGTGGATGTAATGATGTTTCGACAAAAGCTTGTGGATTATCCTCACTTGTCTACATCAATAAACCAGAGACATTAAGAATACCTGGAAATCAACATTCGAAGAGTTATTGGCGAAATACGGCCGCAAAACCAACTTTCGCAAAATTGGTTTTCCAGATTGCGCCTTGTATGCGCCAGCCGTGGCGGCCACATGGCCGCAGTCATCATCATAACAGCCTTTATAACTCGACCCACTGCTGGGACACAAGGCCTCTCCTTGTCATCGAAGGAGGTTTAGGCAGTTAGTCCACCACGCTTGCCCAATGCGGCTTGGTGGACGGAGTATAAGGTGATCAATACCCCTTTTTCTGATCCAGTAGTCGCCTTCTACGACACCCATTGGAGGATATGGGGTGATGCTATTCTACTCTGCCGGCATCACACGGCTGGCAGCACGAGGCCGCAGTCATATTTAAACATTAATGTCATAAAATGTTCTATCAAATAAAGCCCGTTTCATTGATGCTAAAAATAGATTTCTTTGTTTTATTATGATTTAAACTGGTGTCCCTCGATAAAAAAACACCCTTTATAATTATTTTAGTGCTGTTACAATATTGGTATTTAAACTACATGTGCTGTGAGAGACTGCATATAGTATAAATAAATAAAAATACCAACATCTCATTTGTATATTGGTGTTCAAGATGGCCTACGCGACGCGGCTTTTTAATATAAATTAAATATGAATATAATTTAAGTGGTTTTCGGGGCTCCGATTACGAATGCAATATCTATTTCGAGATCCAAGCTGGCGGACACGACTTTTTAACATAATGTCAATATGAATTTCGTTTTCGTGGTTTCTGTTCCGATTACGAATAAAAAGAGCTAACTGCAAAGCTAACCGCTGCTCAGAAAGAGTTAAGAGCAGATCTAACCGCTGCTAAGAAAGAGCTAAGAGCAGAGTTAAAGGGCGACCAACGGCAGGTCTTGTCGGCAGTCAGCGAGAGCAGGGTGGTTGCAAAACTCAAGAAAGACGTCAGTGCAGTAGAAGAAAAGTTTTGCATATAATATGAAGAGCAGACTTACAGAATTAGAAAGAAACGTGGTGCGTCTGGAAACCAAGGGAGTAGCAGTCACATCGGGTGGTGCTGTAGGTGCAGCCCATGAGCCCAACGTTAAGTTGCCTTCGTATGACGGTACCTCGTCTTGGGCTGCTTACCGTAAACAGTTTCAGAAGATCGCCGCTACGAATAGATAGACAGATGGGCAGTGCCTAACCGCCCTCACAGTTGCACTCCGAGGACAGGCTCTTACCGTGTTGGAGGTAATGGCTTCAAAGACCTGCTAGAGGCATTGGAATCGAGATACGGAGAACGACACCTGGAGCACGTCTTCCGTGCTTAGTTGCGCGACAGAGACCAGCGTTCGGGGGAAGGGCTACAGCAATGGGCTTTGGAGATCGAGAAGCTTGTCCGGAAGGCCTACCCAGCAGCCGACATGAACATGGTGGAATCAAACACCGTGCAAGCCTTCGTTGACGGTATTAAGGACTTCGAGGTTAGAGCTGCGGTGAGGCTCCGGCATCACGCCTCACTTAAGGAAGCATTAGCGCACGCCTTGGAGGTCGAAGCTGTAAGGCATGACATCCGGCAGAGCCATAAGGTTCGAAAAGTCACGAAGGAGGTGAAAGAGGTAAAAGCTATATACAAGAAAGGATGAGATGAGTGGAGAAAGAGGGCACCTCCAGACACCTACCAGTTAATTGCCCACAGAAGGAGCGTATCGAGGAGCTGACGAAGAAATACGAATCTTCGAAGCGAGTAACAGCCAGAACTAACTGGCGAGTACTGGCTGACGGCGCGGAAAATGTCCCGACAACCATCATCTCACATGCACATAATGGGAAGAGCATTGCAATAGCCGGAAAGATAAATGGTTATGATTGTAAAATAACAATTGACACAGGAGCCTCGAGAACAATAATTCGACCGGATGTAGTCAAGTCCGAGAAGAGAAGCAAGAGGAAAGTCACCTGTCGGCTTCTTTCCGCCTCCGGAAAGCCAATACCCGTCTTTGGAGAAATGTCAGTTATCATTTACATGGGAGAAGTGGCGTACCAATAATGACGTCATTATAGATGACATCATGGATGATTGCATATTGGGTTTGGACTTCATGAAGAAATACAACTGCAAAATAGATGTTGCTGATGGAATATTCAAGTGTGGTAAAGAAGACTCTTCATACTTGGTGGGGTACACGGAAAAGTAACCAGTCTGAGAAACATTGTCATACCCGGACGTGCAGAAGCTCAAGCCTACAGAACTTTAGTTAGAAGAGGACATACATCAGTTGCCAATGTGCTGAATCTGGATGATCACAAGGGCCACTTAAGTAAAGGCGAAGCCATCGGAGGATGTAAGGAAGTTGTGTGGATAAAGAAATGGAGTTCAACGCCAAGCTCAAAGGATTGCAAGCATTGCGTTGAACAAGAGTCCGAAGAGCAAACTCTGAAGCTCACTCGGACAACTCCTTTGGAATCCTGAGAAGAGGGTGCTTTTAGAAAGGCCCAAGAAAATGATAAGGATCTTCGTAACATCGTCAGGTGGAAGAAACGAGGAGACGTAAAACCAACACGGAACGAGGTGGCACGTAAGAGTGCTATAACTAAAGCGTACTGGGCGCAATGGGACAGCATTATTATACAAAATGGAATACTTTACCGGAGATGGGAAAAGACTACCGGCAGAGAGTTCCACCTGCAAGTAGTTGTTCCAAAAATCAAAGTTCCAGAGGTTCTCTGTATGATACACGATGGTGTTTCGGGAGGTCATCTCGGCTTTAGGAGGACACTAATAAAAGCACGACAGAGGTTTTGTTGGCTCCACTGTCGTGAAGATGTGCGAAATTGGTGCCGCAAGTGCACTACAAGGTTTATATTCGTCACATGAACTTAGTGGTTTGTTCAAGATAATAGTGGAACATTCTAGTATTTGCGCGATTTTGTTTTGCGTAGTATAAAAGGACTGTTGATTGCAGTGTGTGGACATTCTAAGTTTAGAAGCGAACAAGTGCGGATCAAAGCGATACTCTCTAAGTCAGTCTTTCTCAAAGTGGGCGTTGAAGACCTAGCGGGGGGCGTTAAGTGATCCAGATAAAAATGGGGGGCGTTGGCGTAGTTTAAGGGGGCGTTGGTTGATTTGTAATTTCATTTACTTTATATCGTAAAATTCACTGATATTAAAACTTACCTTACCTACTACTCAATATCGAATAATTAGTATATATTTCTGCCCGGTATGATATAAAAACTAAAAATACTTAACATAGATTTCATAGGATAGCCGTACGCAATCAAGTTGTAACAAGTTTTCGTTAAATAACGCTATTGGTACAATCCGGTTGCAATTGGCGGGTTCATCGAAACTTGTCCTAAATTTCTCAGTACGATTGAGCGTCGAAAGAGATAAAAGAGTTTGTGCCTTACTCCTTCTTACTGACTAAACGCCCCCTTATTAGTAAGGCTATCGGAATCGGAAGCAGCCTCAGGAGGAAGGGAGGTGCAGAAGTTTGTGTAATTAAAGCAATGAAATCGTGGTTTTTAAGTTTTAGGTGTATAAAAAATTGGGGGCGGTGAGAAATAATTCATTTTCATAGGGGGCGGTAAAACAAATAAGTTTGATAATCTCTGCTCTAAGTGATCTAGTGTGATATACCGACTAAGGCGAATACTACGGATTAAGTTAGCATTGTGATTGGACCTTGTTGCTTGGTTATTGTAAACTTTAGAGTGGTGTACGGAATAAAGTCTCATCAGTGTCACCAGGTATTTCTATATAAATTTACGAACCCCTAGCTCGTAACATTACGAATCTTTAAAAAACTATTGTGAAGCCACTTAAAGTGCTACAGAAAATAAAATAACTTCATAGTTGAAATGTCTATATTTGAAAAAAAAATACTGTTCAAACCTTCATTTTGTATGCAAGCAAGCCGCGAGCAGGCGTACGTACGTACACCAAGCGTCTAATGACGAATACGCGCCTATGAAACTACGAACAATAAATTAATCAGGTCAGGGTCAGTCAGTACGTGATTCACGTATGTAAATGATCTTGGATACTCACCTCGAAGGAACCGGGGAGTCGCGCTTTTATGATTTAGCTCAAAATTGCTCAATTGTAGCGCTGATGATGAATATGAAGACGTGTCAAGTCATTTCAACGACAACACAATAATGTAAGTATATATAAGTTTTCCTAAAACAAGAAAAGAAAAGTTATTTAATACTTGAAAAAAGAAAAATGCACTGAAAAAAATCGACTCGCCTCAGGCGGGACTCGAACCCGCACCTTCCACAATTCGGGTGGACGCGTTGACCAATTTCGCCACCGAGGCACTGCTTTTCGCTGTCGAAATTTGTCAGTGCTTGGTGCTTATGTTTTTATGGTAAACATCGTTTCATCAAATCTTTGAAATTTGCACTTCCAAGACCCGAACGAAATATTTTTGCAAATATTTGACGCCCAGCTAAGATGAAACTACCTTACATTATGGAATAAATTTATTTTTGCGTTTACAAACGCGTAAATATAATACTAGAAAAATGCACTGAACATAACATAAGCACCAAGCACTGACAAATTTCGACAGCGAAAAGCAGTGCCTCGGTGGCGAAATTGGTCAACGCGTCCACCCGGATTGTGGAAGGTGCGGGTTCGAGTCCCGCCTGAGGCGAGTCGATTTTTTTCAGTGCATTTTTCTAGTATTATATTTACGCGTTTGTAAACGCAAAAATAAAATTATTCCATTATTTAATACTTATTCAAAAACGATGTCAAAAAGGGTCCATTATAACATCAAAAACTCATAACTTAACATAAATGATGCAGCGGGTTAGGCGTCACATAATTGGTGTCCCTTTTTGACATCGTTTTTGATAGATCCTTCTAATAGACCCTACCCCATTCCCTATCCGGTTCGCACACCCTAAAGACGCTAGATTCACTCGAGGGAGATGCTTGATCGTTTAGTAGTCTCCTAGGTGTTAAGTTTGGAAGCATATGGCAAAACTGTTAAAAATATATTAAAAAAATGTATTTGAGGCGAGTTGAAATTTTAACAGAATATTTTAAAAAAATATTATAAAAACAGCTATTTCGGTGGGACATTTTACCTGCCAGGTGATCGAGAAAGTTACGTATTCGTGTGACTACTGAAGTCTTATTAATTATGAAAGTTGAAGTGTGACTTTATCTGAAGAGAAGAGCCATTTCATGTATTTTAGGTTTTTTAAGGCATTCTGGAATATTTTCTTCACTTTCTCAATTTTTCACTTGTTTTACAGAATTTGCGATATAATATCAATATTCGTGTTTCTTGACGACATGGCAATAACTAAACCTATATGAATTGTGGAGTATTTATTATATTTTTAATCCCCGCGACCCTTACCAGATCGTCATTCCACAAGGTGGAATCTGGTAAGGTTACCGTACCAACGCTTCCCGGTACGTGGTCGCCACCGTTAAGGGCGCCCGTCAGTCCTCCTAGCTATGTGCCCTGCGCCTTGCCCACTGCCACTTACGGTGGTGCCATATTTTTAACTATCATTTAATTTTTTTTATTTAAAGTGTTAAATAAAAATATGGCAAGTTACTCCAATTAACCTCTTAAAGGGAGTAATTACTCCAAAATTCATATGATAGGTTCAAGTTATTGTGATATCGTCAAGGAACACGAACACTGAATTATATCGCAAGTTCTGTAAAACAAGTGAAAATCGCAAAAGTGAGGTAAACATTCTAGAATCCTTTAAAAAACAACCCAAAATACATGAAATAACTCTTCAGATAAACGCTCTCTCTCACACAATAGAACCACAGTGAAAATACATCCATTGATCCAATGCCTTTGAAGTTGGGGAAAATGCCGTTTTTTTCTGGGCACAAAAGGTTATCACATTTTTAATTTAAGTCTAATTCTACATTTGATTTTGATAGTTGGTGTGGTTTATATAGTGTAGGGTAAGTATAAGGAATATAATGTAAAAAGAAAAAAATGTTTCATTGTTTTTTATGTTTGCTGTAAATCTGTAACGTAAAATGGCAATGACGAGATCCAACACAGCAGACGCGACTTTTAAATAAAATATATAAAAATAACCATTAAAATAACCTGAAAATAACCTGAAAATAACCACGAAAATTATACCCATATCGACATTTTGTAAAAAAAAGTCGCGTCCGCTATCATGGATATGATACACATGCACACACACACACACACACACACACACACACACACACACACACACACACACACACACACACACACACACACACACACACACACACACACACACACACACAAATATCCGACCGAAATTATCTGTATTTTTTATAATATATATTTTTTTATCATAATAATAATACCCTGTTAAAAATTCAATTTGCCTCAAACACATTTTTTCCAATAATTTTTTTAAACACTTTTGCAAGCATCTGGCAAAGTGAAGAAACCACCTAACTGGACTAGCTTATTTATTTTATTATTATTTACCAATATAATGATAAAAACATTTTTGCACTACTTTAACTAATTCTCAGCCAGGTCTGCAGCTCTATGTTACAGTATTATAGGAGAGTTATATGACAGGTTTTCAGCTTGCCTCGAGTTCCTACTACATTATTCCTACCATCACCATCCTACTATAACAGCCTTTATAATTCGATCTACTGCTAGGATATGAGGCATCTACTTGTCATCGAAGGAGGTTTAGGTAAAAGTCCACTACGCTTGCCAAATGCGGATTGGTGGATGGAGTATAAGGTGATCAATAACCATTTTCTGATCCATTAGTCAGCTTCTATGACACCCATTGTAGGATATGGGGTGATGCTATTCTACTCTGGCGGCATCGCACAGGCACTACATTTTCCAAAAACTTATGTTACTTCTCCTATCTAGCTACAATTGATGATTCAGTGTATTACCAATAAGAAAATGTGGAAAAGATTAAATGAAAAAATATGACAACCCAAGTTGTCTAGACAAAAACCATTGTAAGTTTTTACACTGTGGTATCGGTAAGAAATAAATGAATGTGTTGATAGTCAAGTGTGTACTGCTAATTGAGCTGACTGACACTCCCAAACATTATGCTATGAAAAGAATAAATACTTAGGTTTAACAAACAAATGTATGCAGTTGAGGGGGACAGATACTGGGTAGGAGCTGATACCAGTGACACTCTCTTGATAAGGGAGTAGTTACAATCTGTGTTACACTGTGGGTAATCTTTTCACAGTGAGTCTATAGAAGACGAACAATTAGGCTGAGTGAAAGCAGAGGAGAGCCCCTGCTATTTAGTCACACAATGCCTGGGGGCCGACCTATGCAGTCATCTTGGTAACCATCGATTTTCTAACAAGAAAACGTAAAAAGGGTTATGGGGAACGACTAAATCTATCTATACATTATTAAAATACATCAACATTCAACAACTTCCAAAAGTTCTGTACTAGAATGTATATTTAAAGTCACTCCTGCAGAATCTTACTAAATATGGCCAGGCTGAGACAGAAGAGTGAGTGGGTGAGTGTGTAATGCATCATAAGGGGCTTGTTAATACAATATTTTGGAGTTGGCCGTTGTCCTGTCAGATAGAGCTAAAAAGAAGTTTGCTTCATTTAGAGCTGAAGTTGTGGCTATTTTATCATTAACTGTTGGAACACAATATCACTGTTCTAACAAAAAATGCAGTAAGGAGCTTTGAACTGAAGGCGTTTATATCCAACATTCAAGAACTTTCCAGATAACTGACTACATTCTGCTCACGTAAAAACTTCACATACTTGAGCTCAATTAGGTGATTCCAAGAAATATTATAAAATTAAGTCACTTCATCAAGTGTCCTTACTGCATTCTTCATTAGGATGGCAGAATAATGTTCTTAACTTTCTTAATTCATCAATAGTAGCTAGATGAGAAGATAGGAGAAGACAAGGTTTTGGAAAATTGACTAAATAATGTAAATCTTATCAATTCATGCCATCACTATAAGAATGTTCCTATCTTCTCTATCTAGCTACTATTGATGAATCAGTGTAAATTAAAAGATAGACTTACATACATAATAAGAAATGAACATAATAATTATGTTGTTTCTTATTATGTAAGTCATTTTTAAATTAGCAAAAACAATATTGTTGTTTTTGCTAATCAATTGTAACTGAAATGTATTGCCATTTCTAACCCAAAGAAATTAATTAGTTACTATGTCTTACATTCCTGCCAGATTTTGTCCAAACTGATGGACTAGGGCTTCAATTATAAAAAAATACATTAATTACCTATGGTATAGTAGGTATCACCCATTTAATTTATGTGCTTTCGGAGGCATATTAAGTATGTAAATGGTATGGATTGTTTATTACTGGAAGTGCTATTACATACATTGAGCAACTATGCAAGTATTTCTACTACATAGGAAGAGTTGATAGCATTAGTTGGTCACTGTAAGTTGAAAATGAACATTGTGCTAAGTTAACCTACAAAATAATTTCACTAGCTGTGCCCGCAACTTTGTTCACGTGTTATGATGTTATATAGCCTTGCTCGATAAATGGACTATTCAACACAAAACGAATTTTTCAATTTGAATCAGTAGTTCACATTCAAACGAACAAACTCCTTACCTTTATAATATTGCACATGCATAAATAATTTTCAGCTTTTAGGCTAATAGTCGTCTAATTAGTCTTCTATGTTATAATACACACAAGTCTAGCTTGTCACACAATACACAGACAAGACAAGCTTATTATAGTATACTTATGAACCCAAAATGAACTGAAGTATGAAATGTAAAGTAAACTACGAAAGATGCAGTTTGTTACAACTAAACACTAAATATATTTATATCACTCTGGATATCCTAGCATTTACTTGTCTTGATAGTTTACTTTGTAGTTAATTTTTGAAAATTAACTACAAGATTGATGCAATTGTTGAAGTTTAATAATATACTTTGAAAGAAGTAGATAGTTTTTTGTGACTTCTAAAATATAACCTATGAATAATGTGTATGAGAACATTTAATTTTTTTTTTATACAAATAGAGTTGAAATAAGTTTTATATCATTAGAGGAAATAATTTTATGATTGTTACATTGTTGATACAGCGTATAAGGTTTTGTTTATTGTGTGTAGTAGTGGTGAATGCTTTGTGAAAGTGTAACTAGACAAACATCAAAAATTATCGATATCTCACCTTGAATTGATATTAGTGCCTGCCTGATGTCACAATCAATACCACAACACAGAGCTTGTCCCGACTTGATCATAATTATTTTTGCTAGATCTTGTTTACTATTACGTTGCAACAATAAAAGTCGACAACGAAATCGACTTAAAGCTACTCATCTTCGGCCACCTTTTATACATGTTTTCCTCATAGAAGGTTGTAAAGTGTTTTAGAAATATTATAAGAGTATTTCCCCTGTATATTTCGATCTGCGACGCTGTCTTTTATTAAAATTATTAGGTAAACAAAGTATTATGACGCCATTAAATTTTCAAACCACAGATTAGAAAGAATATGTCTAAAGAGATGTCACAATGACAGTTGTCAATTAGCTGTCAATTTAGCCCAAAAGCCTCACTATTGGTCGTTATAAGGAGCGCTCTCACCATTGGTTAGTTTTGTTAAACTATAGTTATTTTACACCAATTAGAAAAAAAAATCTTTCTTTCTAACGATGTCTACTATACAGTAGCTATAGATATGTATAATGGGTATCCGCACGTGCTGTCGGCTGTACATCGACATAAAAATAGTACATTTTTATAACATTTTAAGTATATTGTACAATGGGCGGCCTTATCGCTAAAAGCGATCTCTTCCAGGCAACCTTAGGATGGATAGGAATTTTATTTTACAGAAAATAAAATGGGAAGATGACGATGTAGCAACCTACTGACAATTTTTATGTATATATATACTAATACACTAAATAAAAATACTAATACATAAATACATGTATTATAAATACATACCATTACAAACTACATACATATATTATTACATATTAAATACTTATATACATAAAACAGTTATAGTGACAAATAGTGTACCTTTACCAGTTTCCTAAACGTATTCAAGGATTGTGCTCGTCTGATTTCGACAGGCAATGCATTCCACAGCCGAGTAGCCTGCACGGTAAAGGATTTGTTATAAAACTTAGTGAAATGCATTGGTGTCGCCAAACTAAGATTTTCCGATGATCTCAGAACTCGAGCGTGCGTGTCGTGAAGATATTTAAAACGGTCTTTGAGGTAGGGTGGAGTGTTTGGATGAAAAAGTATAGTATAAAGTAAGGAAAGGATATGGGCATCCCGGCGAAGGTGGATTGGCAACCACTTGAGCCTAACGCGAAATTCGGAGACGTGATCATATTTACGTAAGCCATATATGAATCGAATGCAGACATTTTGAAGGCGCTCAAGTTTATTTAGCTGCTCTTCGGTAAGGTCAGGATAACTGGAGTCGACGTAATCAAGGATAGGAAGGAGAAGGGATTGAGCTAACGCAACTTTAGTAGCAGTGGGAAGGAAATTACGAATCCTTCGGAGAGAACCTACCGACGCAAACAGTTTTCTACTAACTTCTTGTAGATGTGGACCCCAAGATAAGCGGGTATCAATGTGAAGTCCCAAGTTCTTGACAGATTTACTAAATGGAATATGAGTTCCATCAAACTCTATGTGGGGCACCTCAGACCAGTAAATTTTTGAAGTTAATCTCTGACTACCGATAAGTATCACCTGTGACTTCGTTGTGTTAACTTTTAATCCATGCGAATTGCTCCAGTCGCATATACTGGACAAGTCCCTGTTTACAGTGTGCACAGCTTCAGCCAATTGTTCTATAGATGTCTGAAAGTATATTTGCAAGTCATCTGCATAAAGGTGGTATGATGAAGACAAATTAAGCTTAAAAATAGAATTTATAAAAATTGCGAAAAGTAAAAGAGATAACACGCCACCCTGTGGAACACCCGCGGATGTAGTACACCATGACGAAAATAAATCATCTAAGCAGATCCGCTGACGGCGTCCAAACAGGTAACTATGAAACCAGTCGATTGCCGTTGGAGATATGTTAATAGAGCGAAGTATGCCCAGCAGCAAATCAAAATCCACTGTGTTAAAAGCGTTGCTGAAGTCTAGTAGGCATAAAATTGTAACACAGCCGTTCTCCATGCCTAGCCTGACATCGTCGGTTATTTTTATTAGTGCAGTTGTGGTGCTATGGCCGGGCCGGAACCCTGATTGATAAGGATTAAGAAGATGGTTTTTACAAAGGAATAGGTTAATTTGGTCGTAAACAAGACGTTCCAAGGCTTTAGATAAAAATGGAAGGATAGATATAGGACGGTATTCAGAAAAGGATTTAGAATTTCGCTTTTTAGGTAGTGGTATAATATGAGCATCCTTCCACATTGTAGGAAAGATACCACAATCTATGGAATAGTTAAGGATCGTATCCAATGAGATCACAAAGTTATGAATTAAATCAAATCAAATCATATCAAAATAAATTTATTTGGTTTCAACAGATAATTAATATATATATATATATATATAAAAATAAAAAATAAAAAAAAATAAAAAAAAAATTGGGTAGCGATAATAACGTTAGCTCTGTAATTTAAATTATTATTTTATTGAAATTTCTCTCCAACCACTCTAATTAGTGAGCAGTGATTTCATTACACGTTCTCAGTAAATAAAAGGTATAAAATTAACATACAGCAGTCCACGCGTTACAAGAAAATCATGTCAAAGTGCAGTGCCTGTCTCAAGGATATACTAGTTAAAGATGCTTTAAGGTGCACCCAGACTGATTGTGGCCAGAAATATCATCGTTTGTGTGTTGGTAATTCTTCGCCGGCATCATCTGCAACACGCTGGATATTCCCACAGTGTCAACTTAAAGGTAGGAGGAAAGGTGGCAATAACGACACACCAATCAAATGTTTAACGCCGTGTCAAAACGACCTTGAAAAGGTTTACCCTTGTTTGGTATAACAACGTTTGCTCGAAAATCGTTTCGTCTAATTTCAGTTGCAATAAAGTCATTTCGCATAATTATTCATTTGACCGAATATTCAATTGGTAGAATTTTATTTAGCATAATTATTTATTTGAGATAATGTCATTTCACCGAATTTTCATTTGCACTAATTTTATTTAACCTAATGTTTAATTGGTAGAATTTTATTTAGCATAATTATTTATTTGACATAATGTCATTTCACTGAATTTTCATTTGCACTAATTTTATTTAACCTAATTTTTAATTGGTAGAAAAAATGCCAAATAACTAATGTCATTTTATTTCTCTGTTATTTAAAGTGAGTAAATAATTATGTGATGTTTATCAATGTGAGAAACGCCCTAAAGTCGCTTCTGGCACTCGCCGGCCGCTGCCGCGGCACGCTCGCTTCGCTCGCTCGGCTCGTGCGCTTTGTTCATGTCAGCCTAACTCGCTCGTCGCTTCGCTCCTCGCTAACCTATTGTTCAATTAAACATTCGATGAAATGAAAATTATACCACCTGAATAATACATCAAATGAACATTATACTTTTTGATCAATAGCGCAAATGTTGTTATCGCAAATGAACATTCGATGAAATGAAAATTATACCACCTGAACAATACATCAAATGAACATTAAACTTTTTGATCAATAGCGCAAACGTTGTTATCGCAAATGAACATTCGATGAAATGAAAATTATGTCAATCGATATTATACAAAGTGATTATTTTCTTAAACGTTGTTCGAAGAAATGATTTTCGACTAAACGTTGTTATACGAAACAAGGGTGAACCCCTTGAAAATGTAAACACACGCCCTAGAGGATGTTCAGGGACAGATTCTGCTGAGGACAATGCCACTAAATTATTTTCCTCTTTACGCACAGACATATTAAGCGTTCGTAACGAATTACCGAAACAAATTCATGCTACAATCGAACGTGCATTGCTTCCATTAAGTAATAAGCTACGGGAGCTAGAGGAATCAGTTAATTTGATAAACGCTAAATACGACGATTTTAAGACTGTCCTAGAAGGCCAAACTACCCAAATAACACAGATAAAAGTGGAAAACAAAACGCTCAAAAATACCATCAGCACATTGGAAAACCGAATGGCGGAAATCGAGGATTTAAATTCTAAACAAGAACAGTGGTCGAGACTTCAAAATCTCGAAATTATAGGCATTCCAGAAGTCAGGGATGAATGTCTTTCTTCCACTATTACAAAGTTAGCAGAGGTCGGGGGCCTGTCTATCGAGTCACACCAGGTGGAGTTTGCCCACCGAATCCAGGCTAAGCATCCGGTGCAAGGTAGACCACGAGGTATTATCGTACGCTTCAAAAACCGCTCCACCAAGGACCACTTTTTGTCAGCTGTGCGGAAAAAATGAGGTCTCACCGCCAAAGATTTGGGATTTGAGGACTCATCATCACAAGTTTTCATCAACGAGCACCTAACAACTAAAAACAAAAAACTCTTGAATTCTTGCAAGCTCACTACCAAAGAAAAAAATTATCAATATGTTTGGACCAAAAATTGTCGCATTTATGTTAGAAAAAATGATAGGTCTCCATTCATTCTTATTTCCAAAGAAATTGATTTAAAAAAGATTGTTTAACTAATTTGACTAAAGTGTTCATTATAATAATAGTTGTAATTCTGTCGTCACAAATTTTCACATACATTCTCACACACATTCACATTCACGTTTACATTACACTGCAATCTAATTCAATCTTCAACGCCAAAAACACTGCCATGGTAGAAATCACAAAATTATTATACCCAAAAACGCATACATCTGTTTACGAATCGCACCATAATACACCAAAAGTTATTTTGTTTTGCCGGGGCCGCCGCCTGCGATCATGTCTACATATATCATTGGCACTATGTACAACTGGAGTATGTACTCCGTGGCACTATGTACTCCGTGGTTGGAGAGAAATTTTAAAAATTATGGAAGATGTCCTATTTAAAATCAGTAAATGTCGTAAAATAATTGTTATCTGTGGAGACTTTAATATTAACATATTAGAGACAAACTCAATCACTTGTAATTTTTTAAATTTATTTAAGTCGTATGATTTGGACTACGTTTTTTATGAACCCACAAGAATTACTGAAACAAGTGCAACTTGCATTGACAATATTTTTACTAACCGAAAACCTAACCAAAAGTCAATTATTAATATGTTGCACTCTGATCATTGTGGTCAATTAGCATCGTTTCCTAGAAAAAAAGTTGAAGTGCAAAGAACGAAAATAAGTTTTATCCCTATAAATGCAAGCCGAATTGAAAAATTTAAATCGAAATTAATTGTGAAGCTACCATGTTTGCCTTATAATGATTGTCCGGATAAGCTATACAGTTATTTATTTAATTTAATAAATGATGAATTTACCAACACTTTTGTGCCAAAAGTAAAGACGATCTGTGATCATCTAACCTTTAGTGAATGGGCAACGCCTGGTATCTACAATAGCAGGAATAAGTTGTACGATTTGTATGGTCAAAAATCATTTAATTTTGATCCAGTATTTGTTAATTATGTAAGAGACTACTCTAAAGTTTTCAAAAGAGCCTGTTCCACTGCCAAGTCAGTTTACTTAAAAAACAAAATTAAGAATTCTACAAATAAGATTAAAGAAACCTGGAATATTATTAACAGTGAAACTGGTAGGAGTCAAACACGCTTCCGTAATATTAACTTAAAGATTAATAATGTAAATGTTAAAGCTGATTTGGAAGTAGCGAGGGAATTTGAAAGGTTTTTCTCAGACGTTCCCATACAGACTACTAAATCACTTCAGTCGTCTTCCACCTCAGCTGAACAGCTGCTTAAACAAAATGTATCATCATGTGATAGTAACTTTGAATTTACAGCTGTTAATTATAAAGATATTATAAATACGTTCAAAACTCTAGACCTGAAAAAATCTATGGATCTTTGGGGACTGTCAGTCAGGACAATCTCATCCATTATAACTATAATAGCTCCTTATTTAGTAGTCGTATTTAACAATTGTATTGACTCTGGTGTATTTCCTGACTTGATGAAACATAGTAAAATTATACCGTTATTTAAATCTGGCGAAACCTCAGATCCCACCAATTTTCGGCCTGTTTCTATTCTACCGACTTTAAGTAAGATCTTTGAAAGACTAATGCTCAATCAACTATTAAAGCATTTCAATAAATACAACATATTTCATCAAAAGCAATTCGGGGCGTCTATTACCAAACACGACTTCATACGCAACTGCTTATTCCGAAGTCGGAACGCGAGTCGTCTGAAGTTGGACAGTTTTCAGACCGATATCGTGAATGGAAGAGTGAATGGAAGTGTGCTATAAGGTCTATTTTGCAAAGTAAAATTCGAGACACGCAATTGCGTACGCTATCGTTTGGTTTAATTCCTATTTTGAAATTCCGGTTTCGGAATGAAATATAACCGATTTCGGTGACGGATGTTAATTGCTATTACGAAACGCCGTTTGACAGCAACGATATCGTTATTTGCTATCGTAAATACGATACAACTCCTGTCAAATCCACGGTACCTTTTTCAACTTCGTTGGCTTTCGTTTGCTTTCGTTTTAGGGATATAAAGTCAAATAGATATGTGATAGGGTGATTAGATATGGAGTTAGTGAAACCTAGTCATTATTTTACTTGTGAATAACGGCATGGGCTTTTGTAACTACATCTTATTTTTTCCTGTACCTGAGTAATAGATACTAAATATACAAGGATCTTCAACGAAATGCGCAAAAAGAAAAAAAATGTTGGAGAAAAAAAAAGGGCATTTAAGTGAGAACTTAGATAGACCTAAATTATAGTAGGGCATGTAGGTAAGTAGATATTATCTATGTAGGGTTGGGGCGGTGAAAATAAACGCGAAGATCACAATTAAACTTGTTTTATTTTAAATTAAACTTATTACACGGGCGGAGCACACTTCGTTCGTTTTTCGCATCGACGCCATAGTCCTGCACTCATTCTATCCCTTTCACACTTACACATAACACTCATTCATCATCTCTCGCTCGCACTCGTACAATAGGATGCCCGAGTTGCCATCCTACACTCGGCCCTCCTACTCTGCTGTCTGTCCTCAGACACATACACAGCTGCTTTGCAATTAACAGTAACATAATATCTTAAATCTAACATCAAACACTACCTGTCTTATACAATCTTAGAAAGTAAGTTAACAAACAAAACAACTTTTACTTAATAACTCTTCAACTTTTAAATTTACAATGTTTATAAGAAACATTATTCAACATTACACTTTTATCAATAATAACAACTTCTTAATCTTCTAATAACACGATACACATAAAATAGTGCCCTAGGTTACATCACTTTAGTTACACATTATAGTAAAAATTTAACAATAAACAAAACCTTACAAAGAAATAACAATTATAATTAGAAATCACAGTTCTACTGAAAGGCTTCCTTCCTTACATCCCTGTCATTCATCTCTATATGCTTACCTAATCCTCTGTCACTCTTCATCTGGCTCTGGCCACCTCTTCATTAGGTCAGCAGAAGTTGAAGTCTTGTGAGGCCCTTCCGCAGAACTGTCCACCTTCTCTACGTCATAACGATCATTCCGCTTGACTTTGGTGATCCTATATGGCCCAAGGAACTTAGGTTTCAGTTTCAACCCTGGTCCAAACTGTGTCCTCTTTATGGCAACAAAGTCACCCTCTTCATACTTGGAACTTGGTTTCCTATTTTTATTATAGGTTTTCTGATTCTCTTCCTGTATTTTTAGAATTTGTTTCTTAGCCTCAATTCTCATTTCTTCTCTATTGTCTTGAAAACTATTTATTTCTTCTTGCCTTATGAATTCTAGAATTTGAAGGTCCTCTTTTGTTCTCATCTCGGTGCCAATCATAAGATGGAAGGGTGTAGAATTTATGCTTCTTTGATATGTGCTATTTAATGCCCTTTGTACTCTGCTTACATGACGATACCACAATGTTGGATCTTCTAAGCACAATTTGGTTAGTACAGCCACAATTGTTCTATGTACCCTCTCCACCTGACCATTACCTCGTGGTACTCCTGTGGTAATTGTGAGATGTTGAATATTCTCTTCACGGCAATATTCTTGAAATTCACCACTGGTGAATGCTGTTCCCCGGTCGCTTATTATCCTCATTGGATTTCCAAAGTGTTGTTGGTGAATCTTTAATTTATCTATTGTCTCTTTACTAGTGGTACTTTTTGTAGGAAAAATCCATGTGAATTTGGTAAAAGCATCTACTATAGTTAACATGTGGTTGTATTGTTTTCTTGTGTCTGTTAACGGGCCAATATGATCTATATGAAGAGTATGCAGGGGAATACTTTCTTTTTCTATGGGGTTAAGGTAACCTTCCTGTTTCCCCGCCTTCCTGGTAGCCAACAGACATGGTATGCATGTCACCACAAAATCTTGGAGCTTTTTCTCTAAATCCTGAATGTAATAATCTTTTGATATAATTTCTTTCATCTTTTTGATAGCAAAGTGCCCCTTACTGTGTATTTGTCTTATGATATCTTTTTCTAAAGACTTTGGTATAACCAATAATTTTTGTTCTCCTTTATATAAAAGTTCATTGTCCATCCAATAGTCAGAAAAGGATGTCTTCTTTAGTATTTCACTTATTGCTTTCAATCCTTCATCGTTTTGTTGAGCAAACTTTATCTGATTTTGCAAGCTGTTAGTAACAATAGTCATGCAGGGGTTTCGACTTAACGCATCAGCGTGTTGCATCTTCGAACCTGCTCTGTGTTCAACTTCATAGTCAAATTGATCTAAAAATAACACCCAGCGAGCAACTTTTGGAGATAATTCTTTCTTCTTTAATGTGAGCTCAAAAGCTTGACAATCTGTGATTATTTTGAAATGAATTCCATACAAATAAACACGGAACTTCTTCACACCTTCTATTATGGCTAGTGCTTCCAACTCATAGCTCGTATATTTGGACTCAGCCTCACTAGTTCTCTTGCTCATATAATACACAGGGTGCCAACCATCTGTGTGTCTCTGTAACAAAATGGCAGAATAGGCAACAGATGCTGCATCAGTATGCATTTCAGTAGGTAAATTACTGTCATAAATCTTCAACACTGGAGCTTCTCCTAGTTTTCTTTTTAAACTTTCAAAGGCAATGCGTTCTTTGTTTCCAAAAACAAACATGACATCTTTCTTTAACAAATCCGATAGTGGCCTTGCTATTATAGCATAATCTTTAATATACTTTCTAAAATATGATGTGAGCCCGAGAAAACTGCGTACTTGCCTGACTGTGGTTGGTTGTGGATACCTTATAACCGCATCAGTCTTCTCAGCCGTGGGCCTCACCTCACCCTTCTTTATTAAATGACCCAAATATTCCACTTCTCTGACAATCAATTTGGCTTTTTTCCAGTTCACTTCTAAACCATATTGTTCTGAAATGAGAAGTACACGTTTAAGGCGTTGTACGGCTTGGATTTCATCCTCTGCTGGTATTAACAAGTCGTCAATGAAGATAATAACCTCTCCCTTCGCAATAAGCTCTCTAAATATTACAGTTATAAACCTCATAAAAAATTTGGGACACACTGACAAACCAAACGGAGCTCTCAAAAACTCATATTGTCCGTTATGTGTTACAAAGGAAGTGTATGGAATGGACTCTTCACTAACTCTTAGGTGAAAGAAACCATTTTTGAGATCGAGCACACTATAAATCTTAGCCTTATTTAATTTATCAATTAAGTCTTCTATAACTGGTAAAGGGAACTCATCTTTTACTATCTTTTTATTCAATAACCTATAATCAATACAAACCCTGACACTGCCATCTTTTTTCTTCACCAAAACAATGGGACTACTATACTCAGAGTAACTTACTTGAATAATGCCTTTCTCCAACCAGTCTGCTACCTGTTCATCCACTATACTTTGCTCCTTGAGTGCCATTCGTCGCGGTCGCTGTGCCACTGGTCTATCGTCTTTGAGCACAATCTTGAGCTGCAGTGGTGCTTCTCTGATCTGCTTGGGCTGGTAGTTCTGAACACATTGTACCACTTCTTCTCTTAACACAGAATCCGCCATGTGACCTATAACAGAACCAGATGAACACACTTCACTCGCATAACATCCTAGTTTTTCCCATTCTTTCTCATAAAACCTTACACACCCGCCTTTCAATACAACTGTGACTTCGTTTAAAAAATCCTGACCAATAATAACATCATACGGAATACACTCTTTACAAAGTATGTGAAATACAACATCGTCATAGCAATGACCGTCTGCACTTAATGATAACCGGCACTTTCCAAGAGAACGCACTGTCGATGAACCGATACCCGCTAACGTGAGTTCGTCTTTTTCACACTTCGGCTTTCCTAACGCACTGTAAACATTAGCCGATATAAGATTTACGTCGCTGCCAGAGTCTACTAACGCTTTTAATTGCACATTGTTTATGTTTATTGTAATCACCGGCTTCTTATCAGGTGCAAATGACATTGACAGTTCGTCGTCAACAAATGCCGCCATCTTCATTCGGTCATCGTCCTCAATTCGCCTGCAGGGGGCGCTATCTCGCGTGACGTTCGCCAGGCTGACACTCGCCAAGTCGTTTGCGTAATGTTGGCCATCTTGTTCCGTTGTTTCCTCTTCTATGCCGCTAGAGGCGTAGTTGGGTGTGACGTTGGCTGCGAACATAGTGCTCTTCGTATGGTGGTGTCCCTGCTGATTGCGTCGAGCATTCCCGACGTCACCCGATGACACCCGACCGTAACTTGCCGGTTTCGCCGCCGTACGCGCTGATGTGCTTGCGCCAGGGCACGCCGAACCAACATGGCCGAATTCATTACAGCGAAAACATTTGAGTCCTTTGCTTTTGTGCGGGCAATCCGACGATGAATGACCGAATTCGCCGCACGCATAACAACGAACTCGCCGCCTCTCTGAATGATGCTTACTCGTACTCGCCGCAGTCTCTTTATTCTTAAGCGCCGCACTTTGCATCTTGTTTGTGATTGCTTCGTAAATCTTAAGCTTCTCTTTTAGGTCATTATAGGACGTAACCCCGTAAAGCATCATCTTGTTGGTCTCTATGTCTATGATGCCGTCTACAATATATTTTATTGCAACATAGTCTGCCATCTTCCCGCGCTTTCCTAGCTCCTTCATGACAAGCATGTAATCTAGGCAGCTCTCGTTAGCCCGTTTCTTTCGCGCGCTCATAAGCTCGTGTATCGCTTTGACATCCACGGAATCCGGAAATTCTCGTAATAATGCTGCTTTCAGCTCATCCCAACTCTTATAGGGTCGCTCCGCTCGTAACCAAAGCTCTGCCGTGCCTGTGAGTGCTTTTCGCGCCACAAGTAGCTGCTGCAACGGAGTCCAGCCGAAAATTTCCGCGTTGCATTCTACATCGTCGATCCATCGCGTCACTGGATAGGTGTTATCTCGTCCACTAAAGTTAGGGACCAGCTCAGCCGTCATTTGCAGCATGTTAGACACGCCACTGCCGCCGCCCTGTGGTTTCGTGTTACAGTCTTCAAACTCGAAATCGTCTTGTCGGCTTTTTCGTCGTTGGTTTTCTTTGGGCATGTCGTCTTTCGTCGTCAACGTCGTATAGAAAACCCAGGAAAATCTCTGAAGCCACCGATATTCACACCGAGCACGTGTCGTCGTAACGGTCACCTTGAATATTTTCACCTCCCGAACCGAAAATACTTCTTCTTTTTCCAATCCCGGACGAGCCCCCAATTTGTAGGGTTGGGGCGGTGAAAATAAACGCGAAGATCACAATTAAACTTGTTTTATTTTAAATTAAACTTATTACACGGGCGGAGCACACTTCGTTCGTTTTTCGCATCGACGCCATAGTCCTGCACTCATTCTATCCCTTTCACACTTACACATAACACTCATTCATCATCTCTCGCTCGCACTCGTACAATAGGATGCCCGAGTTGCCATCCTACATCTATATGCCCTACTATAATTTAGGTACATATTACTTACCTTTACTATCTGTAGGTATGCATGCTAACTTGGCAGGTAAGTAATATGCATCTAGTATATCTGGTCATATAATAAAGGCCTGCTGAAGTTTAAGACATCACCATATAAGCATGTGCCTATGTATTGTATTATAGATATAAATAAATGCTTATGGTAATAGACCTATCTACTTACCTATATAAATAACATATTATAAGTAATATGTATTACCTTAATAGTATTCTAATGGTGAAAGAATTTTTGCAATATGTCTAGTAGCTTTTGAGTTTATTATTTACAAACACAAATCCTGCCTTTTTATAGGTAGTATAGAAAACAAACTGTGATAATACATTGCTTGCATAATTTACTTTGCAAACTTGAAGATTTACCTGGTCACACCACATTAAAACAAAGCGAACAGAAGCAAATCTAAAGCTTAAAACTTTTATTCGGCTAATCGATACAAACCTACCGATATCAATCAACAATAAACTCTTGGTTTATGAATAGAATAGCCTTTATTCAGACAATTTACATTAGATTTCATATACAATAATAATGCAAATAATAATATTATGATGCAATCAAAGGCTAGTGAGTTATAGTAATCAGCAAGCAAGGAAATTTCTTATTGCTCAAACATTTTATCTTAGGAAGACCAACAGCTTATAAACTTAAAAGACATATTAGTAACAACTGAAGCCAATTAGAGGTCCCCACTAGTAGACAATTACTTAACTTGATACCAGAAGCTAATTTTAGTATGTAGTAATAAGTAATTGTGGCACTCTTGCTGGAGAGTGAGCATTCAAAACATCTAATTATGGCTTGGGAGCCGTTTCAAAATTTATTTTTTTTGTACAAGGTTTGCTGGTTAGGGTCTGTGGGGCCCCTTTGAGCTTGGGAGCCCCGTTTCACTGCACCAGTTTGCCCCTGTGTAGGTCTGCCACTGCTACCTATAGTATCTGTAAATACTTCCATTTACTTAATCATAAATTGTCAGTGTCTAAAGATTTCTCAACTTTACATAGCTCCAGAAACTAATAGTATTATTTATTTATTTGTTTTTAGGAAGGTTTACAGCATCAATAAACAAAAGTATTGACTAAGTAACGCCTTAGAGCTAATTACAAACCTCCACATATACATAACCAAAATACGTAGTATGTAAACAATAATAAAAACTTATGTAGTGTACCAAAATAGCAGTGCCGTATGCCAAAAAGGAAAAAGAAAATAAATAATTATTGTGTCCCAAAATATTTGTGACATATAGTCCTCCTAATTGTCGATGCACTAGTTGAAAACAAATCAAATTCATGTTCAGTGCTGTATCTGTTATAGGTGTCACAACTGCGTATTATGAAGGTATTTTGCCGGTATTTAGTATGAACCAATGGTATGTTGAGTAGTGGGCGCCGACGAAGAGACAACGTGTTTGTGCGAAGACCAATTTTCGATAACAATTCCGGACAGTCAATAGAGCCGTTAGCAAGTTTAGAAATGAAACAAGCGTCATTCACTTCACGTCGAATATGAAGAGGTAAAAAAAAAGTGATATCTTTTACAACGATGGTAATAGTCACACGACCGTACTTTGGCTTTAAAGTCAAGATATCGTAGAAATCTCTTTTGTATCCTCTCCAAACGTGTGATATAGATGTTATACTGCGGATTCCATACCTGAGATGCATACTCAAGGTGGCTACGCACGAAGGCACAGTACGAAGGCCAGTACCAGGACTAAAAACCCGGACCGCCTGATGTGTAGGAATGTATATCCACTCCACCAAGACGGCATCTGAACGAATATAAACTTATAGGCTATACAAACAATTATTTCTATACCACACGGACGTCTCATGTTTGTTTACTAAAGGGTTGTTAATTTTTGGGTGTTTGGTTTGGTGACCCTTTTATGCAGGCGACAGGCTGGCAACCTATCACTATTTGGAGGCACTGCATGGTTATACTGCCAGATGTTGCTTTGTGTTACGAAATGTTGCCTAAGGCTCTGCTCAACCACTCTTGGGATTATTGAGCGTGATCGTATATATGCATATCTATATACCTATAAACTGTTTTGACTCCATTGTCGTTGAGTGGTAATGAATGTTGGATACATGTCAAGAGGTACAGCTTTGATTTCCGGCAGAGGCAATTGTTTGCGTGATCAAAACAATCATTTGCTTTTGAATTACGGTTGTTCATACATTTACAATAAAGTTCTTAATGATACATCATTTCGGGTAGATAATTGGTGTGTGTGTGTCAAAATACATAATAATATTATTCACACAATATATGTATAATGTAATAGTTTGATAGCATATATTGAGCGCTGTAGTAGGTAAATAATAAGAAAAGATGGTCATTAAAGTAATTTTATTCACATTTACATATTAAACTAACTAAAATGTAAACACCCATTTATAGATAAATTAATGACATATTAGATTATAGCAATAAATAAAATAAGATTTAATTGTAAACTATTTCTATCTGTAACTGGATAACATTACAATTTTATTCATCGCTTATATATATATAAATGAATTCCATATTCTTATTCAACTTTGAGAAAAACTTAATGTGAACTTTACATAGAAATTTGATGTATAATTTGCTTGACATTATAACTCAATTTTAACGACTGAAAATAATAAATACCTCGGCATTTGAGTGGTGAGAAGTGAGATTTCCATTTATTGACAATACACTAGACAGTTTAATTGCACTCGATTGATTTTATGTTTCTTTACTATTGCAAACTTTCATTACAATTTTTTATGAAAACGAATCTCATAATCCACCAACTGATATAATTTAAAGCAAATTTTGCTTTGATAGTAAACAGCATTATTTAATTTTTTTGCAAGACATGTAGATGTTTAAACTTTATTGAACTTTAATACATCTTCTGTGTATACCTACCTCTATCTTCAATGGTTTATTTTGGACAGAATGTAGTTTAATTGCATTGTTATGAGCTGTCAGTGATGATATATGAACTTATAAACCCTTTTTTTGCTTTATTCTATATGACGATGACGATAATCCCAACGGAGAATTCAGATATAATTAATCATAGAATAAGTTGATGCACCACACTATTTAGTTTAGTTCTTTTACACTTGATTAACAGATGTTAGATGCCCAACATATCACACGAAGTTATCAGCACCATCGTCTTTAAACGGATACTTGTAAGATCTGTAAAAAAATAAAGTTTATTACAATTATACTGGTTTATTGTAATTTGTTGACAAACATAACCTATATTTATTGATGAAATAAAAAGTTAACCCATCTCCCCATCTCCCAGTTAATTTAAGATTAGTTTCGTAACTTCCGCAGATTAGTTACCTGTTTTTAAGTTTATTGTATAACTCCTTGTTTTTACTATTTGACTTTAAATTGCAGTTACACTTCTCTGTCTACGCAGTTACAGAACAAATTAATTTTTTTTTTCTTAAATTTCCATGTACGGCAAAGAGATCTAGCCCATACAACCAAGTCTTCAGTTTCATATTTTCTTTCTTGATTTCTTGCAATAACATGTGGGTGCCACACATATTAATGCATCTAGGGAGTGCTTGGCGAGAAATACATGGTACAGACCTAATAATGATGACTGATGAGAATTGTATATTGGGATTTACAACAATACAATTCTTAACGTCATATACACAAAACCTTTTTTTCAATGACTCCTCATAACTGTTCGTCAACACTGGATGCATAAGCAACGAAACGACACCACTTTCACTGCACAAAATCCACTCCGAAGCAATTTAGAATTATCGAAATAAAGATCGACATCAGTGTTGCCAATGCAAATTTTTAGGTAGCTGTGTACACTAAGTAAAAAAGCCGTGTTTATATGAAAATAGATCAATGGTGGGCCGTTTTACTGCTAAAAGCAAACAATTTTTAAAATAAGCCAAATGCAATAAATTTAAAGGGAAAACTGGAAGCCACACTACCAATAAAAAGTGAAGACAAAAAAATTGGTTGTCTGTAAAGTCGGTTTACTGACGATAGTTGAACGTGACAACGTCTTAAGAAAATACTGATGGAATGGTAGCATTTATCAAAAGAAAAATTTAATTTCATTTGTTTAATAGATTTCGCATTATAGTATGAATAAACTTGTAATAAAATCTCTTTGGCTATACTATTTGTATCTGGCTGGTTTTGGTATCATTGAAAGTTTAAATTTTAAAGAACATAATTCCAAATTCAAATTAGAGAATTAGATTCAGAGCGAGGTAACGCCGCATGACGTCATGTTTTTTCGTGCGTGCAGCCGGCTCTATCGAATTATAAGACGTTGTCACGTCAAAAATGTGTCCTTGAAACTTTTGTCTCTTTCTAACCACTACCAGTACACGTATTAGTTAGACGGTCTCGTGGCAGTTTAATACGTCATACATAGTCGTACGTAAGCATAGGTATTACTTGTGCGGAGAGTTAGAAAGTGCAGGTAGGAAACGGAAACATTCAAAGGTTACTTGGGGTCAAAAAAGTTATCTTCACTTCTTTATCGATAGTGTGGCTTCTTTTACCTATAAATTTCTTAGCCAAATAGAACTGTTGTAATGTTTTTAGCATTAATTAAATGTTTGCAAATTTTGCCTATTTTTTGGAATAAATAATAATAATATATTTTCACGCTCACACCAATTATCTAGCCCGAGGTAAGTATCATTAAGAACTTGTGTTACGGGATACTAGATAACGGACATTTTTTTTTAATATACTTTAATTTTAGATATTTTTATAAATAAACTTAAATAAATATATAAACAACCATGACTCGCAAACAAACATTCGTGTTCGTCACACAACCGCTACCAGGATTCGAACCCGGACCGCTTGATGTGTAGCCAGCTAATACTGACCACTCCACCACGACGGCGTCAATAAAAACAATAATTTTTAATACTATTGGAAAAAGTGAGTGAGTGTAGTTGATCCCTTGCGCTATGTTTTATAGCTTCCTCTGGCGAAAGGTTCGGAATCGGATACATACTCAAACCATATACTTAAAAGTATCAGTCAAACACTCTAAAAGTAAATTTGATAAAAAAAGAATAAATTAATTACCTCCGAATTTGCGAAAAGCCATAGAATTTGCTACGGCCACAGGGTTGCAGCCGTAGGCCGTGGATTTTGAGTTTATTTGCGCTGAAAGCCGTAAATCACGATAATTGCCGTAGCATTGGCAACACTGATCGACGTCGAGCCTATTCTATTCTATTCTTAATTAATGGCATTCGCAAATCTTAAAGATTATGCATTTTGCCAATGTCAAATAAAAACTTCAGTATGTATAGTTTTAAAAAATTGTACGGTAGATTTTGGTTAAAACTGGAGTCTCTCAACACGTGTTTTTGCAACACGAACTCGGGAGAAACTTCGACGTCGGGCCTGTTTAACACAGACTACCAGGATACAGTTTAATAAACGCGACAATGACAGGCGACAGGTGACAGGTGACAATTTGTTGTTTAATAAAATTATTACTGACAAATGTGTCACAGTGGAAAATCTACAAATATGTCGACTTGTCGTGACATGTTTGTAAATTTCTGTTTAATAAACAATTGTCAAGCGATGACAGGCGACAGGTGACAATTTGTCAGGAAAAACTTGTAAAATTTGTTTTATTAAACACTAAATTGTCATGGCAGGTGGACATATTTGTCGAATTGTCAGAAATTTGCGACAGGCACCCATACCCAATGTCAAGGAAATTCGACAGTGACCTAATAATTTGAAAAAATGGTTTTAACATCATCGACGGATAGTAGTAGTAGTGATGTTACATATTTGATGCAAACGACGTACAATCATAATAATAGGGGTTAAAGGATGAAATTGCCCAAATTTTCTAATTATTCATTAGTGTATACTTCCTTTAATACAATAGCTATGTCCAATATACTAAGAATTAACTTTTCTTTCGATGTAATGATAGCATATTTCTAGAACGGTTTCGAGTATTTAAAACTCCCGTTAAAAAACAAAATTGGACAGCACACACAAAAGCAAGATTATTATATTTATAAAAATACCCTGATATTCGTCATACGCATAATTTGAAATCATGATATGACAAATATGTCAAAAGTGACAATTTTGTCAGTTGCCGCGACAAATGTCAAAGAATATGACATTTGTTCGTTTAATAAAACTGGCAATTATGTCAAAATGAGACTGGTGAAATCTGCCAATGTCGTCTTTATTAAACAGGATTTAGTCTTACAAATATGTCAACTTTTTACATGTCACATTTGGACATATTTGTCAGTTTTTATTAAACGACAATGAGTCACACCAACGTTTTTTGTGATCAGCATATCTAAAAAGTAGATAACTCGAGAAAATAGAATCTGTTCTTATTTTTTTCCTATCTTCAAAACTGACTGAGATATTAAACGTTAACGTACGGCTTCCGCGGGAAACTCCGACTAAGCGTCGGCGCCAGCGCATGACGTCACGGCGCAACAAAAATGTAAAAAAATATATTTTTCTTGGTCTTTCTTTACTTTAAAATACTATGTTGTTTTAAAGAAATTGATCCTTATGAATGACTCCTTCGGTTGGTATCATAAAATACAGGATGTTTTGTTTTTTTTTCACATTTCACCGGTGAGATTCCCGGTTCCAGCAGGTGATTTTTCAAAAATCTTTAAATGCAGTTTTAATTATTTTTGAAAATAACGGCCCCTCACTCGGCGGCTATCAAAAGAGCTGTCAAGAACAATCGGCAGGCGATGACGTCATCACCCACCGAGGGGTAGCATGTTGGCTTTTTTTGCTTTGTGTATCTTCCTTTGTTTATAAATACCACGCATGTGGTATATCTTTAGATTCCTAGATAATCTAACTAAAATCTAAGACTACTTTGAATAAAGAACATTGTATAATGATTAATTTACAAACATTTGAAACCAGGCATAAGGGTATTTCCGACTATAATATGTCCTAAATTTATTAAATAACAGCCAATACATCACAAACTACACTTTAAATTTAACAAATTAACGAAACATACCTAGAATCTGATAAATATAGCACATTGACAAACTAAATTTGATTAAATAGCGTTTGATTTGACATAAACGGCATTAAAACCGAGTTGCAAACTCGAAGCCGGGCAGTGTGTCATATTATGACACGAGATGACACGTCACATTTTAAATTTTTCTTAAATGGAGTTATATTTTATTGAGGCAAAGGTAACTTAAAGTTCCATCCTAATTGTAAAATCACACGGTACAAACATCAATCGTAGAGTTGAGACTTAACAAATTATCGAAAAAATGGTTTTTAATATGTATGACAGCATGCCATATTATGGCTAGCCGCCCGATTAGCGCATGACAATCGGATCCTTATTAGGGCAGCCGCCGCGTCAGGGATAAAGGAATGTTTCCTTTCAGTAAAATCTGCCATCATAAATATTAAGGGTACTTTTCCTCCAACCAAGGTCTTTTTTTCCACCCTGTATATATAAATTTAATAACAATAATATTTAAAGTAACTGCTAACACAAACACTTAAAATAATAAGTGTAAACCACTTTACAAATCAAATTAAAAAAGTGTAAACCTCGTGTAAACACTCTGCATCACCCACAATCGGACATGACTGTCGCACCGTGACGTCATCTTATGAGCGCGCGAAGGAAGGCAATTTTAATAAACCGGTGAAACTTTACAACGCTGTAATTTTGGAAAGCCTGGCCCGATTTCGATGAAACAAACACTATTATTATTGCCACGAGTACGCGCATTAAATGCAGTAATATTTATAGTAAACTTTTGATGTGTCGGTGTGGCTCAGAATCCGACTTATTTGTCAAAAACTGACAAAATTGTTGGATTGTCGCGTTTATTAAATAGGCCCCAGACGCCATGGTTTCCCGCTTAACACTCATGCACAGATTAGAAAGACTATATTTAGTTATTTTTTAATTTTCCCTATTACGGGTCGGCAAAGGGATCTAGCTCATGCAGCCAAGTTTTCAGTTTTATATCTTCTTTCTTGATTTTCGCAATAAAATGTGGGTTTCACACATTTTAACATGTCATCTAGGGAGACCTAATGATGGTAACGGATGAGGTGGAAATCCCACTATGTAATTCTCAATATACACCACAAAACCTTTACTTCAATGATTCCTCACAACTGATCGTCAACACGGATGCATAGGCAATGAAACGACATCACTTTCTCTGCACAAAATCCACTCCGACATAATTGTGAAATATCGAAACAAAGATTGGCATCCAGACGCACTGGTTTCCCGCCAAACAGTCTTGACGTTTCTTAGTTTTCGTTTACAGCTCAGACCAAGTTTACAGGGTCTCTACGCACACAGTTACACAAAACGGTCTATGCAGCGCGTTATAATGAGACGGCCCAAAGCAAAAGGCTTGCTGAAGTTTTTTGACATCACTATAAGCATTTGCCTATATTTATATGTATTGTATTATAGATATAAATAAATGCTTAGGGTGATATCAAAAAACTTCATCATCATCGTAGGTATCAGCCGTGAGACGTCCTCTGTTGGATATTGGTCTCCCCAAGGATCTCCTGCGCTGCCCGCTGGATAGAAAACAAAATAAAACCCTGTCATGATAAATTGCTGAGACGGGACATAATATATTTTTATAATTTTACAATTTTAAGGGGATAGCAGGCTTGTATGGAGGTTTGGCACACTTACTCCAATAATTTTATAGGTAAAAACTGGGAGATTGAAAAATATGTCGTTAAAACCACTTACTTCCTATTTGTCCCTTTCTAACTTCTAGAGTACGTATAACGTATTAGACAGTCACGTGACCGTTTAATACGTGTGCTGAGGTAGGGTAGAAAGGAAAGTAAGCGGTTTTAAGGACCAATTTTTCAACTTCACTTTTTTTTTTGAGTGTGGATTCCAGTTTTACCTATAAATTTCTTGACTTACCCCTTTTTTCGTGTTTGGTCACGAAATGAAATACTAATACGCATTATGACCCTTATTATTTTCTTATTTGTTATGGTACATATACCTACAAACACCTTTTTGGGTGTTGTTATTGATGTGAATTTACACTGAGCCACTGCACACCAGAATTTAATAAATTTAAAAAGTGAATTATAAAAACACACGAAATATGTAATAGGCCCTCCACACTCACGCAAGAAGACTCGGCGAGACTTGACCCGAGAAACGAGATGGTTTCTACACTCACGCGAACTTCTCACTTGCATTCTCGACCGTTATGCGAAATGGATGACTTTGACAGTGCAGCGGCTTTGGTATGGTACAGTGAACGAGAATGTGATACGGTTCTCTTTTCTCGCCCGAGAAACCTTTGAAGCGGGCCAAAAAACCGACACCGAGCCGAGAACAGGCGAGCCCGAGAACGAGAACGCGAGAAACTAATCACACTCACGCTTCTCGGATGTCTCGGGGGTTCTCGGCGTGAGTCTGGAGGGCGCATTACTGCGCATTATGTTTGTAGACACAACTTGACGTTTACCTAGGCGTACGTCACGCCCGTATTCTTTCTAATCTGTGCACGCCCGTCAAACCCGACGCCATTACACTGTGAGCTGTTTTCGCGCATTATTGAAAAAATATTGGAAAAATGTCTTTCAAACTAAGTTAAACATTAGTTTAGTAACGAAATAAAGATTTTTTCGTATATAGTAAATGTATACGTACACTACGAAAGAGAATTTCAAAATCTTTCGTCATGGCTATTGTCAAATGAAAACATGGCTCAAAAGTCTTTAGGCCAAGCTAATTCCGTTCACTCTTCCATTCACTTTAATCGGTCCGATGCTGTCTGATGTTGTTTATGGTCAACGAAGCTGGGAAGCTTGTTTTGGGAATAGGTTGCTAAAACGTTAATCGTCCGAAAGACGGCCGCAATTGCGGGTATCGTTTTTTACGTTTGGTAATAGACGCCCGGGTTCACTCGGGGTCGCTCCACCATTGATGCGGGAGTTGAGTTGTTAAAGGAGGTATTTGCTGCTTGGGAAGAATCACGCGACGCCCTTGGGGTTTTTTGTGATTTATCTAAAGCTTTCGACTGTGTTAATCATGATACTCTGGTCAGGAAATTACACCATTACGGCATTAGGAGCAAGGCTCTCAACCTCATGACTTCATACCTGAGCAATAGAATACAGAAAGTTGATATAAATGGTAAAAGATCTCCAGGTTCTCTAGTCACAATAGGTGTTCCGCAGGGCTCAATTCTTGGTCCATTTCTCTTTCTAGTGTACATAAATGACTTGCCTTACTACATAAGGGACAATCATGACATTGTGTTGTTTGCGGATGACACTTCTTTGATTTTCAAAATAAATAGAAAATTAGATAATTATGACGAAGTGAACAATGCACTTGCGAAAGTAGTTTATTGGTTTGATATTAATAACTTGTTGCTGAATGAAAAAAAAAACCAAATTAGTTAAGTTTACTACACCGAATGTGAGATGTGTAGAAACTAATGTACAAATAAATGGAGTAGAATTGAAACCTGTAGAAACAACAACTTTCTTAGGAGTAATGTTAGACTCCAAATTACAATGGGGTCCACATATTGTAAAACTTTCGGGTAAACTTAGTTCTGCGGCATACGCAGTTAAAACTATTAGGCGGCTTACCGATGTAGATACCGCTAGAATGGTTTATTTCAGTTATTTTCACAGCATAATGTCTTATGGAATTCTTCTCTGGGGGAGTGCTGCAGATATTAATACCATCTTTGTTCTGCAAAAACGGGCTGTTAGAGCAATCTATCAACTAGGTCCGCGTGACCCCCTCAGAGAAAGGTTCAAGGAGATAAATATTCTAACTGTGTCATCACAATATATACTGGAAAACTTACTATATGTAAAGAAAAATATTATGAATTTTTCCGAGAAATGTCATACGCACAATGTAAATACTAGGAAGAAACACGATTTGGTTGTATATAAAACTCGTCTCCACAGAATAAGCAATTCCTTTATGGGCCAATGTATACGTTTTTACAATAAGCTTCCGAAGAATATTACAGACTTACCTTTTTATAAATTTAAAAAAACTGTAAAATCTAAATTATATAAAAAAGCTTATTACAAGTTAAATGATTATTTAAATGATCCAAATGCGTGGGAGTAAAATCTGCCCAAATTTACGCATTTAAAATTGTAATTTATTCATATTGATATATCTATGGACATGTAATGATGTTTTGAAATCATTACGAAATTGTAAGCTGCGGAGTTTCTTTCGCCATTTCTTCTCCGTCTCAGCATAATAATAATTATTTAAGTAAAATAATTATTTCGTCGAAATGGTGGTAGGGCTTTTGACGATTTAAAAGTACTTAGCAAAGTCCATTTAAATAAAGAGCTTTTTCATTTCATTTCATTTCAACTATAACAATACGGTTAATCTATTTTGCGTATGTAAAAATCAGTTGATGAAGGGTAAACTTAACATATTTTATCAAAATGTTCGTGGTTTACGAACAAAAACATTAGAATTCTTTAGTAATTTATTAAATGTAGACCATCATATAATACTGTTAACTGAGACGTGGCTTAATGAACGAATTATGGACTCTGAATTAACCGATTCCAGATATTGTGTCTTCAGACGTGATCGCGGGTCAAACGGCGGCGGACTAATGATTCTCTGCAAAAAGAGTATTGGTGTACGTGTTCGCACGGACTTCATTCGTGACGATTTCCCAACAGATATCGAATGCGTATGGATCACGGTGGAGGGGCAGACAATGGGTTCTGAAAGGGACTTGCATGTCGCGTTGGCTTACATACCGCCCGACCAATACTTACCTAAACGTATTTTTTATTTGTCGGAATGGATTTATAATATTATGGCTGATCTTGGCAATGATAATTTAATGGTAATTGGAGATTTTAACTTGTCATGCATACAATGGAGCAATTCAGGACCAGTCTTTTTAAATAGGGGGAGCGTAGACATACAGCAGGCGGGAATTAATTTTATTAATAAAATGCTATTTCTCGGTCTTCATCAATGTAATTATTTCTCAAATGACGCAAAAAATACACTTGACTTAGTTTTCTGTAACTTTAATGTAAACTTAGAAAAGTCTGACTTTCCACTTGTGACTGAAGATTATCGCCACCGCCACTTTAGAAATAGACGCGTCGGATATAATAATACCCACTTTGACTAAAGTTACTTCGAAAAGATATTTGTTTCGTAAAGCAAATTATGAACATATTAACAAAGATCTAGAAGCTATTGACTGGACAGAGCTCTTGTCCGATCAAAGTAATTCGATAGACGATGCTCTAAATATTTTTTATGATAGAATTTTTAACGTTATTGATAATCGCGTGCCGGTAGGGACTTTGTCGGGCTCTCAAAGCTACCCGGTATGGTATAGTCCAGCTTTAATTAAATTACTAAAAGAAAAAGCTAAATTGCACTTTCGATGGAAGCGCTACGGTAATCACCTGGACGGTGATGCGTTTAGACTTTTGCGGCACAGGGTAAAAATCCTTCAGGAGGAATGTCATACAAATTTCATTATATAGTCTCAGAAGCATATCAAGACGAACCCTAAATACTTATGGTCTTATATTAAGTCTAAGCGTAAAAACGTCACAGGATACCCAAGTGTAATGTCATACGATGGTGAGAAATTAACTTCGGGGGAAAGCATATGTAATGCCTTCAATGCGTTTTTCCAAAGCATGTTCAGGCAGCCAGCGCAGAATTATCCCAATATTGATTTAGACCTACCTAAATTTAGCAATGACATAAGCGCAATGAAAGTGTCAAGTCACGATGTTTTGAGAGTATTGGAGTCTCTGGACCTTAACAAGGGTGCAGGTAGTGATTGCATTCCGGCAATCTTTTTCAGAAGATGTGCTGAGGCCCTGTCGTTGCCTTTGTCAATACTATTTAATAGATCTCTGTCTCTTTGTATATTTCCGTCCAAGTGGAAAGAAGCTCTCATTGTACCACTGCATAAGAAAGGTTCTAAATTAAATAATAACGTAATAATAACGTTTATTCTCTCACCATAGTCAAAAAAAATATACAAAGTTTTCATAAAGAAATTATAAGAATATAACAGAAAAATGTGGGTAGGTTACAATAAAGTACAAGTTATTCAATGACACAGTAAAGTTAATGCTATGCAGTAAATCCATAGTGAGGTTGAGGACTATGGCGGGCTAATATCTGAATTAGGATAAATCCTGTGTTTCAGTTTATTAACCCTCCACCCTATATAATGGTCTAAACAAACGAACACTACTGTATTATACTTATTTATATTAGGCTATATTTAGTTTAAACATTACTTAGTTTATTAAATTGACCGAATTTAAACAGTTGATATTTATGACACTCACAATATTAAAGTTACAACTAACCATCTTGTTATTTATTTACATACTTATTATTAGTTCATACATATCCTATTAATATTATAAACGTGAAAGTTTGAAAAGATGTATGTGTGTGTTTGTTACTCTTTCACGCAAAAACTACATACTGAACGGATTTTAATAAAACCTTACAATAATTATGACATCAGAATAACATATTGGCTATAATTAACCAACATTCTCGCGAGCAAAGCTGCGGGCGACCACTAGTATATATTTATTTATAGAATCAACGCATTGGTTTTTGGAGGTATCACATTTTGTACACGTTTTGTATACTAGATCGCATTATTTACAGATTTGTAAGATTTTCTCAGTGTCGTGGTAATTTAACATCTTTAACTTTTTCTTCAGACAATGTTTTAGTGTGTCTCTGTTCATTGTATAAATTACATTCAAGTCATTAAAGTGCCTATAAAGAAACGGTCCTAAGTGAATTATCTGTCGTCTGGCAAAGGTTGTGTTAAAAGTGGGTACCTGTGTACGTACACGTCTTTTATGTTTAGGAAGTGTTAAAGGGTCTGTTGTGGACTGTATACGAATTGTTGTGAAGTGAAGCTAGGTTGTAGGAAGGTTCTTGTTGTTTCTTTTGGAAGTAAAAGTCTCATCGGTAGTTCACTTAATTTATTTCAAAACACATTGGCTATATACATTTTATACCTATTGCACTTATCACTAGTCTCAACGATCGATTCCAAGATTCAACCTTGAGTTCCAAAAACGGGAGGGTATATCGGACGGAGGTATTGCAGTTAGTGACTGGTAGACCGATCGCGGCGCGCTGTCCTCTACAATTAGCAAAATTGCTAAGCTTTTCTATATCTACTTCAGCCAAGAATTTGGCTGTACGGACAGCTCCTATTGAGCAACCTTATTCTGACATTGCCTCTATTGGGCCATCACGGTGTGACAATGCCCCTATACAGCATTGTAGTTCTGACAGTGCTCCTTTTGAGCAAGTTAGTTATAATAATATAACAATTGCTCCTGTTGAGCAAACTAACTTTGACGCACAGATAAGCTCATCACAAAATCAATATTTAAATTAATTAGTAAGACAATAGAGGACACCTCTGGCAATAGCTCACTTAAAATAGTTCACCAAAATATTCAAGGCTTATCTGGAAAGGAACTAGAAATTTTTTTATTCTTACAGAGTCTAAATATACATGTAGTATGTCTCACAGAACATTGGCTAAAAAGAACTCAGTTATTAAATTGTATTGAAAGTTATAACATTGTAAGTGCATTCACTAGAGAATCTGCCATTAGAGGTGGTTCCTTAATTTTGTTACAAAACAATATTAAATATAAAGAACGTTCAGATGTGATTAAGCACTCAATGGAACGAATTATTGAAATTTCATGTGTGGAATTTGAGCAATTTATAATTGTATGTGTATACAGACCCCCTTCTGGAAACTATGATCTGTTTGAAACTACAATGGAAAATGTTCTAAATATTATTTGTAGCAATAACAAGAAGATAGTTGTCTGTGGGGACTTCAATTTAAATATTCTAGTACCAAGTCCATACACAAATAGGTTCATTAATTTATTTAGATCTTTTAATCTTTATTATGCTTTCTTTGAACCTACCAGAATCACCCCTACTACAGCTACTTGCTTGGATAACATTTTCTGTAATTGTAATATACTTGAAAAATCTATACTCAACTGTGTAAACTCAGATCATAGTGGACAGAAAATCACTATTGAGCGGCGTAATGTTAATCTAGTAACAAAAATTACTTTTAGACCAATAACGGACAGTCGCATGAAGATTTTCGAAAATAATATTGAACATAGACTTCATTTCTTACAATATTGTGATGATTCAAATAAAATGTATAAAAATTTATTTAATCGAATAAATTTAGAATTTAATAGCATATTTAAACAAAAAACTGTTTCACTTAACTCAAAAAAGAAATTTAGTGATTGGGCTACCCCAGGCATATATGTTAGTAGAAGAAAATTATATGATTTATATTATGAAAAGTCTATGTCCACAGACCAGTCATTTATAAATTATGTCAGAAATTATTCTAAAATATTTAAAAGGGTTTGTAATGTTGCAAAAGCAAACTTCCTTAGTAATAAAATTAAAAATTCTGCTAATAAAATTAAGACCACCTGGAAAATTATAAACCAAGAAACTGGTAAAACGTCATTTAAAGATAGGTCTTTTGAAATTAATATTAATGGTAAAATGGTAAAAACGGATGAAGCAGTGGCAAATGCTTTGGAGGCCTTTTTCTCAGACATTCCCATGAAAATCACTAGTAAACTGAATTCATCTACTGAATTTGCGGTTTCCTTTTTAGAATCTAGTGTTGATAAATGTGATATTTCTTTTAACTTTCATGAAATTAATGACGATTACATTATAAAAACGTTTAAATCTTTAAATAAGAAAAAGACGGAAGATCTATGGGGTTTATCGGTTACAGTTATAACAGCAATAATTAAAGTAATTTCCCCATATTTAACGATTATTTTTAATAAATGCATTGAAGATGGGGTTTTTCCCGATTTAATGAAATGTAGTAAAATTATACCTTTGTTTAAGTCTGGGGATAAATGTGATCCCACTAATTTTCGTCCCATATCCATTTTACCAGCGTTAAGTAAAATATTTGAGAAAGTTATTTACAATCAATTGCTTTCTCATTTTACATTGAATAAACTGTTTCATGACAGACAATTTGGTTTTACTAAGGGTAGAAATACGACAGATGCAGGTGTTACGTTAATGAAACATATATTTGATGCTTGGGAAAACAAACAAGATGCTCTAGGTGTCTTTTGTGACTTGTCCAAAGCCTTCGACTGTGTAGAACATAAAACCTTATTGGCCAAATTACAACATTATGGCGTCTCAATGAACTCAATAAAAATAATTGAATCATACCTGAGTGACCGATTACAAACAGTAGTTATAAATAAAGCGAAGTCTTCAGGGGCCCCTATGCTTATGGGCGTGCCGCAGGGTTCGATATTAGGTCCGTTACTTTTTTTGATTTATGTAAATGACCTGCCTTACTATGTAAGCAACTTATGTGAGACGGTATTATTTGCAGATGATACTTCCCTTATTTTCAAACTAAATAGACAAACAGAAAATGTTGACGATGTGAATAATGCCCTTTCCAAAGTAATGTGTTGGTTTACTAATAATAACTTGTTATTAAATTCAAATAAAACTAAATGTATCAAATTTTCGTTACCAAATGTCAAGCAGGTCAGTACAAATATTAAAATTAACGAAGAAATTATACAATGTGTTGACTCAACAGTATTTTTAGGAATAACTTTAGATTCACGTCTACAATGGAATCCTCATATTACTACCCTATCAGGAAGACTTAGCTCTGCTGCTTTTGCTGTTAAAAAGATTAGATTACTGTCTGATGTTGAGACGGCAAGACTTGTATATTTCAGTTACTTCCATAGTGTTATGTCATATGGTATATTGCTGTGGGGATCAGCAGCTGATATTCAAGACATTTTTGTATTACAAAAGAGAGCCGTACGCGCCATTTATAAACTAAGACCTCGTGACTCGCTTAGAGAGTTATTTAAAGAAATCAATATATTGACGGTTGCTTCCCAATATATATATGACAACATTATGTATGTTCATAAAAATTTACATACATTTTTGAAGAAAAGTGATTATCACAATTTAAACACAAGATATAGAAATAAACTTTCTGTACCAAGCTTCAGACTTCATAAAACTAGTCACTCATTCATGGGGAAATGTATACAAATATATAATAAACTCCCACATCATGTAACTGAACTTCCGTCACATAAATTTAAGCTTCACATTAAACAAATTTTAATTAAGAAAGCGTATTATAAAGTTCAGGAATATATAGACGACAAAAATGTGTGGACACATCCAAATGTGCTCGATTCTCCATTTTAATCTAGTGAGATATCAATGTGTAAAATTTCAATTCTCTAATTGACAATATTGTAAGGAAGGATGTCTTAAATCACATTTTTTATATATATTTATTTATTGTAAGTTTAATTATGAGTCTTTATTTTATTATATTATTATGATTAATTATTAAAGACTTGACAATGTGAATTATGACTCTTTCCAAATCAATACTATGAAAACTGTAAAGGGAGGATAAAACTTGTTGAGTTTCTTGCCGGTTCTTCTCAGAACAAGGCCTCCTGGTAGACTCTCGAACCGATGGCATCAAAATTGACTTTCATAAGTGTACAAATTGTACCTAAATGAATAAAGTAATTTTGACTTTGACTTTGACTTTGACTCTACAGCTCTCCCCCCGGCGTAGACTCGTCGCAGCCATCTTTCACTGGGAGGACGGCGAGCTTGGTAGTTGGACGTCGCAGGATCCCTCCTCGTGTGCGGACGTCGGCGGAGCGCACTCGGCCGTCGGGGCCTGGGTGCACCTCGATGACCTCTCCTCGGGGCCATACGTTTCGTGGCAGGTTGGGGTCGGCGATCACGACTAAGTCGCCTCGTTGGAGTTGCTTCTCTCCAGGTGTGGCGGCAGCTTGACGGGGCACGAGTGTAGGAAGGTACTCGCGCACCCATCTCCGCCAAAATTCGTTGGCAAGCGCTTGACTCGCTCGCCAGACGCGTCGATCGGCTGGGTCGCAGGGTCCCGTGTGTGGTAGGCCCATGGAGGTTCCCAACAGGAAATGGTTCGGTGTCAGCGCCTCCGGATCATGAGGATCGACGGAAACGTGGGTGAGGGGCCGAGCGTTGATACTGTGCTCGGCCTCGGTCAGTAGTGTTGCCAGCACTTCTTCGGTCGGTGTCTTTTCGTGCAGGACGCTGGTCAGCGCGACCTTCACTGACCGCACCAGGCGCTCCCAGGCTCCCCCCATATTAGGAGCCCCAGGAGGGATGAATCGCCAACTTGTGCGGTGTCGCTGGCCAATCTCCTCTCGATCGGCGTGGTGTGCTTGCCGGTGCTCCTTCATCACCAGCAGGCCTGTAAAAGGGTGCCTGCTGTTCAGGATCGTAGGCTGCCTCATGTCGCGGGGTACGTTGGCGTTACGTATGCGTTCGTTCAAGCACAGCACGCTGTCCCGCAGGGTGGGGTCCAGCTTGTATAGCGGGCTGGACCGGGTGATTCCCTTCCCATCCTGTAGGCTTCGGATCTTCGCTTCGAAGCTGTCTTGCTGTGCCCTCTGGATCCACATCTTCTCGGCTTCCTGTTCTATTGGCCAAGTGTCCTCTGGTCCAAGCAGGAAGGCAGGCCCGTCGAACCACCTGTCGTTGGCGGCTATGGGCTTGCTCGATGTGTGCGTCGCGTCGTCAGCTACGTTGTGCAGGGTAGGCACCCATCGCCAGTGTTCGGGCTCGGTGCGTTCGGCTATCTTCCCCAGACGGTGCGCGACGAAAGGCGTGTAGCGTCGTGCGTTGCGTCGTATCCAGTGTAGCACCGTGCGGCTGTCAGTCCAGTAGACAGTGCGATTTGGTACCCACTCGTGCTCGGTGACGACAGCGTCGGCGAGGCGCGTTCCTATGACCGCCGCCTGTAGCTCTAGGCGGGGTATGCTTTGTGTTTTGATGGGGGCCACCTTGGCCTTGGCTGCGGCCAGGGTGACGTCGATGGTGCCGTCGATACGTCGCGTCCTCCAGTATGCAGCGGCGGCGTAGGCTTGCTCGCTTGCATCGCAGAAGACGTGCAGCTCTCTCTGTTCGGCGGCTCCGTACCAGCGCGGCAGGCGTAATTGCGCGACGCTGCCTCGTAGCGTTCGCAACCAGCATGCGAGGTAGTCAGCTTCGGCGTCAGGCAGGGGCTCGTCCCATCCAAGTTTGTGTCTCCATAGATCCTGCAGTGTGATCTTGGCTCGTATCGTGAAATGGCTCAGCAGGCCCAGCGGGTCGTATAGCGACATGACCGCACATAGGGCTTCACGCTTCGTTGGTGTGCGCTGTCGCCCGATGACCTCCTCTGGAACTCTGTGTAGCGTCGTGTTGAAAGCCAGCTGATCTAGCTTAGCGTCCCACAACAGGCCGAGTGTCTTGTCTGGTGCCGGCGCCAGGCAGGTGGGGTTGTTCGATCGGAGCCCCGTTTCGATGTGTTCTTTGACTGCGCGTGCATTGGAGTTCCACCCGCGCAGCTTGAACCCTGCTTGTGCGTGCACGAAGTTCACCTCGTCTCTGATGCTGACGCGCAGCGCGGCGTCGAATACCAGGCGCAGCTTCCCCGGTTTGTTGGGATCGAAAACCGTGAAGTGCGGTAGGTACCACTGCCTCTTGCTGCTCTCTTCGGTCCCGTCGCATGGCTTCATCAGCAGTGCCTCAACTTCGTGTTCGTATTGCGAAGCGAAGCCTGGCTCTCGTTCAAACTTCTTTTCGATTGGTTGCAATCGTCCAAGTGCGGCGTTGCAACTCGGCAGCGTGGCGACATCGTCCCGGCGCCACGGTAGTTGTACCTCGAAGCGGCCGTCTACTCGTCGGGCGGTGGCTTCGAAGATCTCGACGGCTTGTCGTTCGGAGTCCGCGACCCCCGGCGCGTCGATTTCGAAATGTTCTTCGACTATTCTTTCCAGTCGTTCGTTCTCTGCGTCGCTGTGGTTCGGTGTGAACATGTGCAATATCGACGCGCAGTCTTTGTCATATAAAGACCGCGGTACAGTGCCGTGGATCGTCCAACCGAGTTCGGTGAGAGAAGCGGCCGGTTCGTTCTTTCGGCCCATCTTAACTCGCCGTGACACGATGAGGTGCCAATTGTCGGCGCCTATCAGCAGCTGCGGCTTCGTCTTCTTGTAGCAGACTTCTTCTTTGTTCAAATCCTGGAGGTGCGCATGACTCAGCAGCGTGGCCGGTACTGCTTGACTGTGCAGTACCAGTTGCTGTGTGGTGCGCATCTTCACCCGGTGACTGTCGGCGCCTCTCTTGCTCTTGATCTCTGCCTCGATGAGCTGGCTGTTGACTTCTCGGCTGCTGGATGTCGCGCCGTGAATGTGGAGCGGTCGCGTAGGTCCCTTGAAGCCCAGTCGTCTTGCCAGTTCCTCTTCCATCAGCGACACTGTAGAGCCTTCGTCCAGTAGCGCGTAGGTGTCAGCTTCCCCCTCCGGGCCTCCGACGGTGACCGGAACCACCTTCAGCAGCACCATGCTTCTGTCTTCGGCGGCGGCGACAGCTACTGACACGTTCTCTTCGGCGGCAGCGACAGCTACTGACACGTTCTCTTCGGCGGCAGTGGCAGCGGCGTGTTCCGGCGTCCTGGATTCTTCTCTTCTTTCTTCGAAGTGTAGCAGGCGGTGGTGGGGGCGGCGGCACTCGTTCAGACCGCACGCTCCCCTGTTGCAGCGTTGACGTCGGTGGCGGCTCTCCAGACACTTGAAGCACACGCCGTTGTCCTCGACAATCTTCCATCTTTCGTCGACGCTGGCTGCTCGAAACTTCTTGCAGTTTGGCAGCAGATGTTCTTCGTTGCAGCTCGTACACTCGTATTTTCTTTCTTGCGGCGGTGCTGTGGCGTCCGTCTTCTTCACAGGAAATGCGGTGTCTGCAGTAGTCGTATATATGTTGACCTTCTTCTTCACGGCGCCCGTCGGAGCCGATGTTGCTAGTCGGGACGTCTTCGGTATCGCAGCCGCAACCGGGTGCGACGAGTACGTAAATTGTAGCGCCAGGTCCGCTTCCTCCATCAGGAACTGTGACAGCAAGACGAGTTGTGGGTCGCTGCTGCGCATGCGTTGTTTCGCGTAGTCGCACCACCGGGCGCGCAAGTAGGGGCTCAGCTTCTCCAGTACCTCCCTCGGCAGCATCGGGTAGTGTAAATAGTCACGGCGATCTATGTTTTGTAGCACACATACGATGTTTTGGAGTTTTACTGCGAACGTGTTGATTTCGTTGGCGGAGCTCCCCAGGCGCGGCAGGCGGCGCAAGTCTTCCATAGCCTTGTCTATGATGAACTCTGGTCGACCGAAGCATTGTTCCAGTGTGCGCATTACTTGTGCGGGGGTTGATACGGTACACAGGAGATCGGCGACTGCTTCGCGAGCTTCCCCTCGTAGACAGTTTCGAAGGCGGGCCATGTTCTCGGTAGGCGCGAAATTGTAAGTGGCGGCGCTTTGAAGGGTAGCCACTCGTTGACGGCGCCGGAGAATGTTGGCAACTCGGTGGCCTGCCGGGGCGCGGGGCGCACCCGGGACATCCTCTCGAACGCTTCTGTGAGTTGCTCGATCCCCTTCTGTCGTCGTGTTGGCGTCGGTGATCGCGGTCGGCGAGCGTCGTTCTCATCGAAATGCACCCGTTCGTGGTGCCGCTGGGTTGCGTATGTCGGTTGCTCCCCCCGTACGGTCAACGGGGTCCGCAGCGCCTGCGTAGGGACGGCGTCGTCGGTTGTAGGCGCCTTGTGTCCCGGAGTAATTCTCTCCCCCCGTCGCACGGAGGGAATTTCGACGTTCTGTTGCAGCCAGCTATCGATGCGCTCGTTGATGTCGGCGACGCACGAACCTTCTACGTCGACTTCTTCTTCTCGAATGTTCTCGATGTCGACGGCTAACCTCTTCCTAATGAGACTTGTTTCAATTGCGAGTTCTTTCTTCCTTATTTCTGTTTCAATTGCGAGTTCTTTCTTCCTTATGTCTGCTAGTCGCTCTTCCGCTTCCAATTGTGCGTTCCGTATGCGGGCCACGGCGCTGCTAGTCGATCTTCGTGATGCTCTGGACCTCGAAGGTGACGGGCGACGTGGTGACTCAGCGCGTAGAGCTTCGCTCGGACGAGAGAGACGCGAAAGGTGCGCAGAGGTGTGCAGCGCTTCGGCGCTATAGCCCCCCCCCTCGGCGCCCATGGCGACAGTCGCGTCTCTGTTGTAGTCCGCAGGTGCGTTGCTTGATGCCTCAAGTCGGTCGCGAAGAGTGGCGTCGATCAAACCACCCGAACGTGCCGCGCTTTGGCTTGCGTTTGCCGACGGAGAACGCGGAGGATCGGTAAACACTGTTTTTGGTACGCGTTCTTGAGAGCGTGTCCTCACCATTTTTTCTTGCATTAAATATGGTGAGCGATGAAACCAGGAAACTGTTGTGTCCTGGCGCGGGTTTCTTCAATCTGGCTAACGAAATACCAGGAAAAACTGTTGTGTCCTGGTGAGAGTTCTTAAAATCCGGCAATCGATGGACCAGGAAACTGTTGTGTCCTGGTGCGAGTTCTTGAAATCCGGCTCGAAGGACCAGGAAACTGTTGTGGACTGTATACGAATTGTTGTGAAGTGAAGCTAGGTTGTAGGAAGGTTCTTGTTGTTTCTTTTGGAAGTAAAAGTCTCATCGGTAGTTCACTTAATTTATTTCAAAACACATTGGCTATATACATTTTATACCTATTGCACTTATCACTAGTCTCAACGATCGATTCCAAGATTCAACCTTGAGTTCCAAAAACGGGAGGGTATATCGGACGGAGGTATTGCAGTTAGTGACTGGTAGACCGATCGCGGCGCGCTGTCCTCTACAGGGTCAATCGTTTTGTGATGGCGAAGAATCGAATTGTATACAAATAGCTGCCTAACCGTTAGAAGGTTAGCTTCTTCGTATAGTTTTTCCGTTGGGTATCTCCTTGGTTTGTTGCGCATGACCTTGATGACAGCCCTTTGTGCCCTTTCAAGCTCCAGAAGATGCGTTGCAGCAGCACCACCCCAGATCGGTATGCAATAGGTTAGGAGAGATTGACCAAGGGCGTAGTAGATTTTGGTAATGAGGTCAGTATCAGCAGATTCTCTTAAGTTTTTAAAAACATGGAGTAGTTTTCGAAGTCTTTTGCTTAGAGCCGAAATATGCGGAACCCAGTTTAGATTTTCATCCATAATGACACCAAGATATTTATGCATTCTGCTTTGTTTTAAAGGGGGACAGTCGCAGGGAATGGTAGAGTTCCTAGTGACGGGACAACGTGAGGTATGGGCTTTAATTGTGAAATTAGGTGGCGGTTTTTTTGCACTTGTAATGCTGAAGCAGATGTATTTAGTTTTGGGAACATTTAGTGTTAAAAGGCTGTCATCAAGCCATCGCGTAACTTTTTTAAGACCCGCTTCTGCTGATCTTTGGACATTTGACCATGTGTCACCACGGAACACGAGGGCTGTGTCATCGGCGAATGCCAATATACTGCCATTATCCAACTCAAGTTTACAGAGGTTGTTGGCGTAAACAAGAAAAAGTGTTGGGCCAAGGGTGCTTCCCTGCGGCACGCCGTAGCTAATAGGTTGGGCAGAGCTGGTGATATCCGCGACTTTGACAATTTGACTCCTGTTGGTTAAGTAATTTTGAAACCATTGTAAGGCGGTGCCCCGTATTCCCAAATCCTCCAATTTAAGCAAGAGCAGCGGAATGGATACGGTGTCAAATGCTTTTTTTAGGTCTAAGAATATAGCCAGACATCTTTCACTACTGTCAAGAGCTTTTGTTACTATCTTGGACAGGCTAGCAATAGCATCCTCTGTGTTTCGACCAGATCGGAATCCGTATTGATTGTCAGCTAGAAGTAGCTTGCTCTCTAAGAAGCCAGTTAGTCTAATGTTAACAACTTTTTCTATAATTTTACTTATTGTACTGAGTAGTGATATTAGCCGATAGTTTGACACCGCCTCCATTCCACCACCCTTGTATACAGGTACGACCACAGCTTTTTTAAAGATATCTGGGAAGATTCCAGTTGAAATGCTGAGGTTACATAAGTGAGTTACGAGTGAACACAAAACAGAATGGGAGTTTTTAAGAACAATAGTTGGAATGGAATCTATTCCAGGAGCACTATTTGTCTTGAGATTTAAAATTATGTTGTCTATTTCAATGTAATCAGTTAGATACATGCACATCGAATCAACGTTACTAGTAGTTGGGACATTTTTTAATAATTGCGACTCATCAGATCCACTATTGACTAGTACATCGGCTGCCAGTTCTTTACCAATCGATGTAAAGTAAGTATTTACCAAATCAAGAGACTTTTCCGGTGAATGTATCAGTTCTAACAATGCATCAGCTTGGGTTCGATTGCTTTTGATATTGCAGATTTCTCTCACAGTGTCCCATGTTCCTTTATTGTTTTTATAATTTTGTCTGAATTTTTGTTTGTAGTAGTCAGCTTTTTGATCTTTTGCTATTTGGTTACAAAGTTTACGGTATTTTATAAATGATTGTTTTAAAACCAGATCATTTGGATTCCTCCTAACTACTAATTGCATACGGTCTCTCTTATGAAAGCACTTGACGATACCTACTGTGATCCACGGTTTCAAGGGTCTGTTTCTTTTGGAATAGGTGACTGTATCAGAGTGAAGAACAATAAGATCTTGAAGAGTTTCAATTAAAGTGTTAGCAGCCAGGTTAGAATCATTTATTTCTAGGAAAAAGTTCCAGTCTTTAGCATTTATTTCCTCTACAAGTGCTTTATAGTTAATTTTAGTTCTGGTTATTGAACAAGGAATAATTGAGTTTGGAGCAAGTGAACTTGTGATTGATAAGAATATCGGGTAATGATCTGTTTTGTCCGAAATTAAAACGTAACCTTGAAATGATCCCACTAGTTTGCACATGAAGTGGTCAAGACAAGTGCGTCCATGAGTTGCAGTATCTACAGCAACTTGTAAACCGTGCGAGCCGATAAGTTCTAGATAGTCACTTACTGAAGCATTATTTGTGTCTAAGGTATTAATATTTATATCTCCCGTAAGCACTATGTTTCTAGATCTAACAGTAGATAAATACGTGTCTAAAGAATCGAGAAACGAAGTTGGATTTTTGAAACAATAGGGGCGATAGATACCTAGTATAGTCATATTACCTATTTTTGCTTCAAGACAATTTGATTCTAGCAATTCTAATTCATTGACCGTGGCCTTAATCTCGTCCCTTACATACATAATTACACCATCGTTCTGATTGAATGATCTTTTACTAAAATAAAGTTTGAAACCATCGACGGTGGGAGGAACCGAGTTTTCGTCACACCAGCATTCAGACATAACAATTACGTGGATCTGTGTATTTAACCCCGTTAAATAAATCAAGAGATTATCAATATTTTTGTTTACACTCCTAATGTTCAAGGAAATAATGTTAAATTTTTTACTACACTTGGAGGCTGACTTATTAATATCTAAGGCCAGATCTTTAGGATCTCTGATAATTTTACATTTAGTGGAGCAAGACTCATCTATCTCGTCAAATAGCTGTATACTACACATGTTGGAAATTAGTGGTGAGGGAGACTGAAAGGAATAGACGGTATGTTAATATAGACTTCGAATTGATTGGCTTGGGTATTTGGTTGGTAATTAGTATCTGTAGTGGGATAGTAATAGGCTTCGAATTGACGTGAACGGAAAAATTGACTTTGTGTGTGTCGATTGCTATAAGTATAGAGATAAAGGTGTTGTTGATTCTATGCATATCTATGGTTTTTTCAATTTTCAAATGCTTTGACTTAGTCAAGTAATTTTTATACATTATTACATGATAATTGGCGTGAATTAGTCACTTATTCTTTAAAAGCTGTAGTTGGTCTTCACTTTTAACCAAGATGTATGGCTCACCTTGTTTTTTTCGCAAGTAAACCTTATAGACCTATATTACTACAAAATATTGAACATTATAGACCTATATCACTCCTAAATATTGGAGGCAATTGTTTTGAGAGATAAGTGTACAATAACATCTATCCAGTTATAAAGCAAGGGATTCCGGATGAACAGCATGGCTTCTTTCAAGGCAGGTCTGCATTAACCAACTTGGCTATGTTCAATAGTGATATAATCGACGGAATGGGCTATAAATCACAAGTGGATGTAATTTACACAGATATTGAAAAAGCTTTTGACCGTGTGGATCACATTATATTGCTGCAAAAACTACATAAACTTGGCGTGCACGGCGATCTCCTCAGGTGGATTAAATCTTATATATCTAACAGAAGTCAAGCAGTGGTTATTGGGGGTCATCGGTCCAATTTTGGGAGCATACCTTCAGGCGTTCCTCAAGGCTCGATACTTGGCCCGCTTCTTTATATAGCATATTTGTATGACTTTGGTACATGTTTCCACTATGCAAAATTTTTGTCATATGCTGATGACACAAAAATTTATTTAGGTATTAAGAATAGCGACGATTCTGTTAAATTGCAAGAGGATCTCAATCGCGTTTCAAATTATAACGTCAAAAATAGGATAGATGTCAACGCTACTAGCGTACTCATATAACGTTTTGTCGTGGGAAACCGATAGATTTGCATTACTCATTGCAGGGCACTATAGTGAACAAATCCAACACAGTTCGTGATTTGGGCGTTCTATTAGATTCAAAGCTTACATATTCGTCACATGTGGAAAATATTGTAAATAAGGGTTTTCAGAATTTGGGATTTATTTGCAGAGTCACTAAGTCATTTTCTGACTTAGAATGCATAAAAATGTTATACTACGCTTATGTACGCAGCACATTAGAATACTGCAGTCCTGTATGGAACCCACAATATGTAACTTATGACAGTATGATAGAAAACGTCCAAAGAAAATTCTTAAAATACCTCAGTTGTCGCGGTAAGGTTTACTATGACGGTTACGATAAAGCATGTAAAAAGCACGGCGTCATCTCTTAAGCAGAGACGCAGTGTGTTGGATATGGCGCTGTTACATGACATTTGCAAGGGTAATATTAACTGTACCCCTCTCATAAACAGAGTATTGTATCTGTCCACCCCCAATAAAAGAACTCGTCACACATGTTTATCTCACGTCCCCTTGGTTCGTACTAACTATGCTCGTAACAGTGTGGTTAGTCGAATACCTCAAACGTATAACAAACTATTTTCAGATGTAGACTTATTTAACCAGTCTAAAAAAGTATTTAAAAAACAAATTAATAAAATATTAAATAAAATGGAATAATTTTATTTTTGCGTTTACAAACGCGTAAATATAATACTAGAAAAATGCACTGAAAAAAATCGACTTGCCTCAGGCGGGACTCGAACCCGCACCTTCCACAATCCGGGTGGACGCGTTGACCAAGTTCGCCACCGAGGCACTGCTTTTCGCTGTCGAAATTTGTCAGTGCTTGGTGCTTATGTTTTAATGGTAAACATCGTTTCATCAAATCTTTGAAATTTGCACTTCCAAGACCCGAACGAAATATTTTTGCAAATATTTGACGCCCAGCTAAGATGAAACTACCTTACATTATGGAATAATTTTATTTTTGCGTTTACAAACGCGTAAATATAATACTAGAAAAATGCACTGAAAAAAAATCGACTTGCCTCAGGCGGGACTCGAACCCGCACCTTCCACAATCCGGGTGGACGCGTTGACCAAGTTCGCCACCGAGGCACTGCTTTTCGCTGTCGAAATTTATCAGTGCTTGGTGCTTATGTTTTAATGGTAAACATCGTTTCATCAAATCTTTGAAATTTGCACTTCCAAGACCCGAACGAAATATTTTTGCAAATATTTGACGCCCAGCTAAGATGAAACTACCTTACATTATGGAATAATTTTATTTTTGCGTTTACAAACGCGTAAATATAATACTAGAAAAATGCACTGAAAAAAATCGACTTGCCTCAGGCGGGACTCGAACCCGCACCTTCCACAATCCGGGTGGACGCGTTGACCAAGTTCGCCACCGAGGCACTGCTTTTCGCTGTCGAAATTTGTCAGTGCTTGGTGCTTATGTTTTAATGGTAAACATCGTTTCATCAAATCTTTGAAATTTGCACTTCCAAGACCCGAACGAAATATTTTTGCAAATATTTGACGCCCAGCTAAGATGAAACTACCTTACATTATGGAATATTTTTTTTTTTTGCGTTTACAAACGCGTAAATATAATACTAGAAAAATGCACTGAAAAAAATCGACTTGCCTCAGGCGGGACTCGAACCCGCACCTTCCACAATCCGGGTGGACGCGTTGACCAAGTTCGCCACCGAGGCACTGCTTTTCGCTGTCGAAATTTGTCAGTGCTTGGTGCTTATGTTTTAATGGTAAACATCGTTTCATCAAATCTTTGAAATTTGCACTTCCAAGACCCGAACGAAATATTTTTGCAAATATTTGACGCCCAGCTAAGATGAAACTACCTTACATTATGGAATAATTTTATTTTTGCGTTTACAAACGCGTAAATATAATACTAGAAAAATGCACTGAAAAAAATCGACTTGCCTCAGGCGGGACTCGAACCCGCACCTTCCACAATCCGGGTGGACGCGTTGACCAAGTTCGCCACCGAGGCACTGCTTTTCGCTGTCGAAATTTGTCAGTGCTTGGTGCTTATGTTTTAATGGTAAACATCGTTTCATCAAATCTTTGAAATTTGCACTTCCAAGACCCGAACGAAATATTTTTGCAAATATTTGACGCCCAGCTAAGATGAAACTACCTTACATTATGGAATAATTTTATTTTTGCGTTTACAAACGCGTAAATATAATACTAGAAAAATGCACTGAAAAAAATCGACTTGCCTCAGGCGGGACTCGAACCCGCACCTTCCACAATCCGGGTGGACGCGTTGACCAAGTTCGCCACCGAGGCACTGCTTTTCGCTGTCGAAATTTGTCAGTGCTTGGTGCTTATGTTTTAATGGTAAACATCGTTTCATCAAATCTTTGAAATTTGCACTTCCAAGACCCGAACGAAATATTTTTGCAAATATTTGACGCCCAGCTAAGATGAAACTACCTTACATTATGGAATAATTTTATTTTTGCGTTTACAAACGCGTAAATATAATACTAGAAAAATGCACTGAAAAAAATCGACTTGTCTCAGGCGGGACTCGAACCCGCACCTTCCACAATCCGGGTGGACGCGTTGACCAAGTTCGCCACCGAGGCACTGCTTTTCGCTGTCGAAATTTATCAGTGCTTGGTGCTTATGTTTTAATAGTAAACATCGTTTCATCAAATCTTTGAAATTTGCACTTCCAAGACCCAAACGAAATATTTTTGCAAATATTTGACGCCCAGCTAAGATGAAACTACCTTACATTATGGAATAATTTTATTTTTGCGTTTACAAACGCGTAAATATAATACTAGAAAAATGCACTGAAAAAAAATCGACTTGCCTCAGGCGGGACTCGAACCCGCACCTTCCACAATCCGGGTGGACGCGTTGACCAAGTTCGCCACCGAGGCACTGCTTTTCGCTGTCGAAATTTGTCAGTGCTTGGTGCTTATGTTTTAATGGTAAACATCGTTTCATCAAATCTTTGAAATTTGCACTTCCAAGACCCGAACGAAATATTTTTGCAAATATTTGACGCCCAGCTAAGATGAAACTACCTTACATTATGGAATAATTTTATTTTTGCGTTTACAAACGCGCAAATATAATACTAGAAGAACTTGGTCAACGCGTCCACCCGGATTGTGGAAGGTGCGGGTTCGAGTCCCGCCTGAGGCAAGTCGATTTTTTTCAGTGCATTTTTCTAGTATTATATTTACGCGTTTGTAAACGCAAAAATAAAATTATTCCATAATGTAAGGTAGTTTCATCTTAGCTGGGCGTCAAATATTTGCAAAAATATTTCGTTCGGGTCTTGGAAGTGCAAATTTCAAAGATTTGATGAAACGATGTTTACCATTAAAACATAAGCACCAAGCACTGACAAATTTCGACAGCGAAAAGCAGTGCCTCGGTGGCGAACTTGGTCAACGCGTCCACCCGGATTGTGGAAGGTGCGGGTTCGAGTCCCGCCTGAGGCAAGTCGATTTTTTTTCAGTGCATTTTTCTAGTATTATATTTACGCGTTTGTAAACGCAAAAATAAAATTATTCCATAATGTAAGGTAGTTTCATCTTAGCTGGGCGTCAAATATTTGCAAAAATATTTCGTTCGGGTCTTGGAAGTGCAAATTTCAAAGATTTGATGAAACGATGTTTACCATTAAAACATAAGCACCAAGCACTGACAAATTTCGACAGCGAAAAGCAGTGCCTCGGTGGCGAACTTGGTCAACGCGTCCACCCGGATTGTGGAAGGTGCGGGTTCGAGTCCCGCCTGAGGCAAGTCGATTTTTTTCAGTGCATTTTTCTAGTATTAAATAAAACTTAATTTTATAGCAGGCTTCTTTAATTTTTCTGAATAAAAAAAAACTAAATTTTTTATCAAAATCGATTCAAACTAAAAAATATTATTTTTATTATTGCTAATATTTAATGTTTATTATTCATTCTCTGTAACCGATTTCAATATGATAAATTTTTCACAAGTAAGAAATTTAAGCGACATGTAATCCTTCCTTTGTGATTTCTACTACTCACTGTCTCAAAAAACATTAATAAACACATGCACACAGCCACACGCCACACTAACACGGACACACACACAACACACAAATTGTTGACGACTACCTACATTTGATTTGCTTATCTTTCTAATTAAGTTCTATAAAGTAAACGCAGATTCTTGTTTTGTTTTTAATCTACCCTGTAATAATATTAAGGTAACATAGTGGAAGTCTGTAATTGGCTTATGTTTGGTTTAATATTTTTATTTGTACTGTAAATTGTTTTACGCTGTTGACTTCAGTAAATAAATAAATAAAATAAAATAAATAAATATATTATTCCTTGTTTAAAAAAAAACAACAAAACAAAAAAAATATACACATAAGAATAATTTAAACCAAAAAGGCCGCCACTCAGCATTATGCTGCAGTATGCACAACACCTGCAACGCTAGTATTCTGTGTAATTACAATAATTATTTGTTGACATATTTAATATTCATGTCATGTGAAATAAAATGATACATTAAATATTTTCCTACTATTACGTGGATGTAACAAATACATCAAATTATAAAAAAGGAAGAGATGTGATGTCTAACTAAATATGTGGGTAGTTGTGGAATAGATAATAAAGGTATACGCCGTAATGGCGGTGACGGCTCGGTTGAGTCAGTCGTGTTCCGACCGCCGGACCGAGCGGACGTTTGCCACCACAGTGTACAGTGAATCATAGAGTGACTTAGTGTTATAGCACAACCCTCTCCGGATACTCCGGAGGACACCACACTGGGGATGGTCAATTTTTATAGGCGTTTTTTGCCAGATGCGGCCAGAATACAAGCCCCATTGAATGCATTGCTCGCAGGTTCCGTGAAAGCATCACACCCTGTTGACATTTCCGGAGGGACGCTAGCAGCTTTCGAGCAATGTAAGGAAAGCTTGTCTAACGCAGCCCTGCTGGCACACCCAAATTGCGACTCAACCCTAGCTTTAGTAACCGACGCCTCCGATCTGGCTATGGGAGCCGTGTTGCAGCAGCTGAAAAACGGTGCATGGAAACCTCTAGCATTTTTCTCTCGTAAATTTAGTCCTTCCCAACAAAAGTATTCACCATATGATAGGGAACTGTTGGCTATTTACGAGGGGATAAAGTACTTCCGTTACATGTTGGAAGCGCGACATTTCATAGTTTACACCGATCACAAGCCGCTCATTTACGCGTTCCATGAAAGAAAAGTCAACTGTTCGCCACGCCAGTTTCGTCATCTCGATTACATCTCGCAGTTCACGATAGACATACGACACATCTCTGGAAAAGACAACATCGTTGCAGATACATTGTCACGTGTCGATGAACTGCAGATACCAATCTATTACGAATTATTAGCTAAATCGCAAGCCTCCGATCAAGAACTTCTCTCCGGTGAATCATCACTCCGCTTTGAGAAATTTAAAATACCAACATCTAATACAGAGCTATATTGCGATGTGAGCACTCCAACACCAAGACCTTTTGTGACAGAACCATTTCGAAAGCAATTATTCGAAATTCTTCACGGATTAAGCCACCCTAGCGCGAGCGCAACCACAAAACTTGTTGCGGAACGTTTTGTTTGGCCTGGGATGCGTAAAAATTGCCGTGAATGGTCACGATCCTGTCTGGCATGCCAACGCGCCAAGGTACATCGCCATGTGTCATCACCGCTGGGCACATTCGATCTACCACGCGCGCGGTTCGCTTTCATACATGTAGACATAATAGGCCACCATCGCAAGGTCAACGATACTGCTTAACTGTGGTAGATCGTTTTACACGATGGCCCGAAGTCACCCCAATGGCTGACATAACCACTGAGACTGTAGGAAAGGCGCTGATATCATGGATATCCAGGTTTGGATGTCCTATGGATATCGTAACTGATCGCGGACGACAATTCGAATCCACACTTTTCCAATATCTAGGAAAAGTGATCGGATTCAAACATAGAAGAACTACCGCGTACCATCCAGCATGTAACGGCCTAGTCGAAAGGTTTCATCGGCAACTAAAAGCGGCCATAATGTGCCACGCCGATTCCAGTTGGGTAGACTCATTGCCTTTAGTACTTTTAGGTATCAGGGCATCGTACAAGGAGAACCTACAAGCATCATCCGCCGAATTCGTTTACGGGGAACCATTACGCTTACCGGGGGAACTCTTTCAATCCATTCCATACGCTAGTGGGAATACTGATATATCCGATTTCACCACACGTCTTAGGAATATTATCAGAAAGCTTAAACCCTCACCAGCATCAAGCAATAACAAAGACAAAATATTTGTTCACAAAGATCTGTCTTCTTCATCTCATGTATTTTTGAGAGATGACAGAGTGCGAGGTTCTTTACAACCGCCATACACTGGACCTTATAAAGTGTTGGAACGTGGTGACAAAATATTTAAATTATTAATAAGGGATTGACACGCTCTGACCGTGGGAAGCACGGCCAGATGTGCAGAAAAGAGAGAAATAAAAGATTAGTTAAACTTAACACTGTTTATTAGCTCAGGGCGCGGGTAGTGGGCTGCTCTGTGATACTCGTATTTAAGAAAACGAGACTTAGCTTCAGCGGTTAGCGCAGGAAGCGGCAGGAACCAGACACGTCGACTACCAGCGTGGTCGGCGTGGGTTCAGCTTCGGCCGGTAGGGTGGCACGAAGCACAGCAGCGGAGCAGCAGGGTAGGCGGCTGCCCGTAGATAGGATCCCTGAAATGTTATTTAGAAAGATATGAACAGGTGTTCGCTTAAGTCGACCGACTAAGGTAAGGGTATAAAGGGACGAAGCTACAATTGAAATGTTTTAATAAAATAATTAATAAAAGAACTACAAGGGTGATAAAGTGATCAAAAAAATTATAGGGGGTAAAGGTCGAGCAAAGGTCAACATGTGGTCACTATATACAATTTAAAGAAAGAACAGTTAATTTCAAGTAGAAATTAGTATTGACTTTTTAACAACATATTAGATTAAAATAGTTATTCAACTCGATAGATTTCTAAACGCACCCTTCTTAGCGGTCTCAAAGAAAATAATTTTACAGAGATTAATTGTTAAAAGATTATAGCTGTGGATTGTAATCTGTCCACGGCCCATTTAGTGGAACGTTTCACGTGATTACAAACTCAGTACAATGTATAAGAATTAAATATCAAAATAATCATAAATAACGTTTTGCAAATTTACCACTAAAAGGTACCTATCCAAATTAAGGTTACCTTATCTAATAGTGCAAGGAATTGAAATAATAATTAAGACGTTAATTAAATGAAATTGCGATTTAACACTAGGTTTACTAAATTATTAAAAAGCTAGATGCAAAACGTTAAAATGATAGGTTAAGAACACACACTCACCCTAGTTCGGGGATCACGCACAGAAAGATTACCGACGAATGACGTCAAGAAAGATTACTAAACTATAGCGAAAGAAAATTGAAGAAGAGGCCCAGTTTCTCCGAGCTACTCTTTAAGTACTCCAAATCTTCTAGAACCTTCCCAAAATTTGTAGTGGGAGTTCCGTTTAATGAATAATGCAGCCATAACCAAAGGACGGTTTATACAGAGTACCTGTATCTATGGTTGCTGCAGTAAAACATGTAAACAAAAATAATTTAAAATGTTAATCATATTATTCTATAGGCAGAAAATACAAGTTAAAATATAATAATTAATTAATTAATTTATGGCACAAATTAGATGGGCCAAAAGGCTTGTATACAAAGTTCGAGATATTTTTAAAATGGAGGGTAGTCAGAATCATTATTATAAATAATAGAATTTAGAAGCGGGTATCGGCGTCAGCCGACATGAGAACTGTCATTAGTAAACAGATCAAAACAAGTTTATTCACAATAACAATTTCTGTGTTTATATTTGTATTAAAAAAAAGTGAAAGTTAATATTAGTATAGAATATTTAATTATTATAGTTGATAGTTATGTGATGCTTTGTTTTGTATGGACTTTTTATTAAAAATCAACGTAAGTATATTGGAAGACGGTTTAGACAGTGACAGGATAAATCGGTTACAGTGACAATAGACCGCCTTAAACCGGCTCATCCTATTCGTTACCTTTCTCCTTCTCCTTCTCCCACTCCTTCTCCTTTGCCTACTGCTACCGATCCTAAAACCCTAGAAAAAACGGTTAAAATAACGCGGTCGGGGCGGAGAGTGCGATTCCCAGATTATTATCGCCCGTAGTGACGGTCTCTGGGGGGGAGTATCTAACGTTAATGTTCACTAGCTATATTCATTCACACATATAAAACAATACATTACTTATAATAAATTATATACAAAATATTATATACGTAATAAATAAATAAATAGTATATCATTAACACAGTACACAGTAATTACATATATTTCATTATATATTATTATATTAAATATCTATACATTAATATATTTATTACATACAAATATTTATTCAAATTTGTGCCATAATAATTGTCAGTAATAATATTGACAAGACGGGGGCGCGTGGAATGGAAACGCGCAACGGCCTAACTGGTTCTATTGTTCTTAACCAGCCGGTGTCGCTCGCGCATCTCCGCCACCAGTCTGAGAATACAGTTTCGACGCGAAGCCTGTGCCGCCGCTCCTACCTGAGCGCCCGCTATTTTTGCCGCGATCTGTGTATTCGCTCATCACATGCTATCTTAGATTAATATAGACTATTATTACTCCTTATATAATTACTGTGGTGTAGACTATATGTGCTGTGTGTGAATAAACCGTTGTGCCTTGTGACGCGTGGACTTATTCATCCTGCCGATACGTACGTACCAGCTCACCTTACACACAACCACCACGCCACCCCAAAAATATATATATCTAAGTTTATTAAAACATAGCAAAACATTTTTTAAATCACTTTATCTCAGCATTCAAAATACTTTTTCGTATAGAATAGTAATCGGCTGGGCTCAAACGTATTTAAGGCTTACCTATACATTGTTATTTAATCCATTTAGCTTAAATTATTACGATAAATCAAATTGTACTACTACAATTATTACACCTCGATATGGCCAGTCCAGGACAGCTATAAGTGCCCACTATTTATACATTAATATAATTTTACTGATCGCATTTCCTCAAAATGAAGAAAAGCATGTTATCTGTTTACTATCAAAACTGTCGAGGAATAAGAACAAAACTACACACACTATACATGAATGTCCTGGCTAATACCTACGATATTATTATCCTAACGGAGACCTGTAGGCCTAGCACGCAGGGGTATCGAAAATCGAATCGAGAAGTAACTCACCTCGATTCGATTTCGATTCATCGAATTATTGGCAGCACGCACCCCTATCGAGTCGCTATCGAGTACTCGGGAGCTACGTTTTGTTTCTATCGAATACTCTCGATACAAAACCATAACTTTTTTGGTTTTAAGTTTTAAGAAGGCAAAGAGTCTAGTCCATACAGCCAAGTTTTCTTTTTTGATACGATACTACACCGATTTCACATTAAAAATACACTTCAACACAACATAAAAATACAGCACCCAACTGACACGTTTCAAATCCCTCCAAAAAACATGCGTTCTAAAACCAGTCAAGTAGACAGCGTTAGAAAGTAAGTTTTTTTTCTAATTGGTGTAAAATAACTATAGTTTAACAAAACTAACCAATGGTCTTACCAACCCTTTTGGACTTTAATTCACTCTACCCTGAGTAAATTGAAATCGTTTTGGAACGCACCCCTAACAAGTTGTGTAGAGTAGTACGTTCGGAAACAACACCATACTTTACGAATCAGTAAGTATCTTTTACACTCATTTATTGGAAAAATCTACTAAAAGGACTAATAACTCTGTAAAATGCATTGAATTCGCTATTACTACTATTACTTTCAAAATGATAGTATCTTTCGGGCATAAAAATGAAATGTTTTTAGTACAACACGAACGTCATGCATGTTTTAAAGTTTTGAACGCACTTCAATTTTTTTGTCTGAAAGTTTTGAATTGAATAGGTACCCAGAACTTTTGAAACAAAGTTAGTTGTGAGTTTGTGATCGGTGTTTGTGTTTTCCTTTGTTATTATTATCAATTATATTCATAATGAGAACCAGTCAAACTCAATTTGTAATTATGATTGAGTATATGGAAAGGTAGAGTTAATATGTGGTCGTGTAATCACGGTTCTCCCTTTTTCATAACTAGTTATAATGTAAACAACAACTAAACAAAAGTTATTTTTAGGTATGGAGATTTATCAAAGCCCTCTGCTGGCCCCCATGGAAGGCAGCGTAATTTAGAAAGATGGAAAGAGTTGACGCAGAAATTAAATAGTGAAGGTTCTGGTGACCCACGCTCGGAAGAGAAATGGCGAAAAGTAAGCATTTCTTTGTTCTAGTATTTTTTCTGGGCGTCTTACGAGTCTATCTTAAGTGAAGTTTTGTTGCCGTGCGTCACGCCGTGCCCAGCCTGCCACTTGAGAGGGTCGCGATAGGCTTGGGTTAAGTGGCGCTTTTTTTTGAAGTTCGCATTCCAGGCAGAGTTAAATACATTCACAGTTTTAAATATATGTCTTATTTTGTTTGTTATATTAAATTTGCATTTTGTTAGTCACCTTCATAATTTTAACATTAATACCAACATTCATGGGTTGACTGGAAGAGATCTCTTTTAGAGATAAGTCCGCCCTTGCAAACTGTGTACTATAACCAATAATGTTATAATTTATCAAGTGCAATTATAACAATTATGTAATTATGTTGACAATTATGTAATATAATTATTTATACATAATTGTTTTTTTTTTATTTCTGTTCTTGAAGGTTTGGAGTGACTACAAAAATAATGCCAAAAAAAAGGCAGCCAAAATAAGCAGAGGTATATGTGGGACTGGTGGTGGACCTCCTCAAAAGATATGGTTGACTGACTTGGAAGAGCGAGTCATGTCAATTATTGGAGAGCAGGCAGCTACAGGCATTCCGACTATACCGGAGGCAGGGTTTGCAAAGGTTTGTTTAAATAATTTAATCCTACAACATATTAATATTATTAATGTTTATCTTATTTGGGTGTTTGTTGCCTTAACACTTGAGAATTGATTTTGTAGAAATTTAGCACATGGATTGAAAAATTGTACATTAAGGATACTTCTTTAAACATGTGGTGCTAATAATATTATGTTCATAACATTTTTTTATTAAATTTTTGTTTATACAGGCTGTACCATCTATAGAAGAGGAAGTAGATACCATTGTCATTGTTGCAGCTGAAACAGATGAGCAAAATGATAATGAGCAAACCCAACCTGGGGTGGAGTTTGAATTTCTTAAAGAATCCCAACCTGAGCCGGAGTATGACCAGTATAACTATGTCATAGGTAAACTGAAAATATCTACTATAATACTATTTAAATAAAATAACAACTTTTACCCGATAATCTTGCAAAGCTATTCACATTTGTATGTAATTTTTAGGAGATGAAGATTGGAATAGGCCTAGTTGTAGCAGTGATCCCCACACTAGCCAACCTCCGGACCAACCACCAACAAAAGCTACCTCTTTCAATGCCACCAGACATCAAGATCACCCAAGGAAGAGAGCCGCTCCCTCTACCACCTCAAAATGGGTCCCTCCCCAAAAAAGGGCCAAAAAGCTTGACTTGGCTACAGAGGCTTTTTTAGAATGTGAAAAGGGGAGGGATGATAGATATTTTGAGATGGAGCAAGAAAGAATCCGGCAGAGGGACACTGAGCTACAAATTCAAATTCAGTGGCAAGAAATTGCAAAAGAGATAATAAAACTAATACAAAAATATTTAGACAAAAATGCTTAGTTGTTACATTTGATTTATATTAATTTAAGTTTGTATTTAGGTTTTAAATTAATTAAGTACTTTACTCTACTTTTAAGTGATTTTTTCCAAATAATAATTAGGTATTAGCTAAAGTAGTAAATATGTATAGATAAGTATGGATAAGACTGAATTTGTAAATAAAAAATTGAATCAAGAAAAATGCACTGAAAAAAATCGACTTGCCTCAGGCGGCAAGTCGATTTTTTTCAGTGCATTTTTCTAGTATTATATTTACGCGTTTGTAAACGCAAAAATAAAATTATTCCAAAATTGAATCAAGTCATGATTCAATTTTTATTTTTTTTATTTAACTTATTTTATTTTATAATTCTGTTTTTTAAAACTATTGAATTACATTTACTTTCATCAACCAAATCAAAAAAGAATGTCTAAACTTAAGCAAATTAAGGTGTCTTACCAACAACAGACCATAAGTATTTTTTACAAATTGGAAATGACATGAAATGAAAAGCTCTTTATTTAAATGGACTTTGCTAAGTACTTTTGAATCGTCAAACCCTACCACCATTTCGGGACGAAATAATTATTATAATGCTGAGATGGAGAAGAAATGGCGAAAGAAACTCCACAGCTTACAAATTCTTAATGTTTTCAAAATATTATTACAGGTCAATAGATAATAACAATATAATTAAAATTACAGTTTTACATGCGTAAATTTTAGGCAGTTATTACTCCCACGCATTTGGTTCATTTATAATTAATCTCAAACGCTATTTATTTGGAACTTTTTATGAAAAACTATTTTTTCAGGGTAAAGTTTCAAACATCACTCCAGAAAAATCTATTTTTATCAAATAACTTTCAAATTACAATTCAAATAAATTTTAAGGATGGTAAACGAATTGCTCCTCATGATACACAAAATTATCTAATAGTCTCACTCATCTCTCTAAAGCACAACAGTTTATTTTTAGTTTCCTAATTAATGCAGCCTATTAATCCTGGAGACTAATTCAGTGCGTATTGCCCGCCCTCTAATAAGCCAATCTTCATTATGTTCCCGAACAACTTCATATCTTCTGAACACCTCACATCCAACTGGATTATTATTATCAATCTCTGGCTCAGGGACTGAAAAATCAATGGCTAGATTGTGCAATACACTACAAGCCAGTATAATCTGTGCACATTTTCTTGGTTTGTAGTGTAATGTGCGGTCTTTACTGAGGCATCGCCACCGATTCTTCAGCATACCAAACGTGTTCTCTATGATGACACGGGTTTTGCTATGAATATGGTTATACTTTAACTCAGGACTTCCTTCATGAGCGTCTGTTATGGGCGTCATTAGCCATGGCCGCAGAGGGTAACCTGAATCACCTAAAACAGTTAACAAAATGATTCAAATACCTAATATTAGTTTATGCAAGTCAATCAACTCACTATTTTTACAACTTTTCTGCTTATGTCATTTACCTAATAACCATGTTCGTTCATTATTCTGGTGTAATTCTTGCATGAAGTTGTTGACTTGGCTAAATTCCCAAATAAATGCGTCGTGAGCTGCTCCACCATACCTGGGGTTAACATTTAATATCCTCCCATCACTGTCACAAACCTAAAATAAATACAATTAAGAAATTAGATTATATTAATTATTACGCATTCCTTGCCCTAACATAGAAAAACTAGTCATTAAATGTTTGATACTTATATACATGTTTGTTTACTTGGACATTAGTTACTCAATGGGTAATGTCTAGAATTTTTCTTGATAAAATAATTTATTATTGACTTACCATTTGTACATTTATGGAATAGTAATGCTTCCTGCAGAAAAAAATATGTTCTTCCTCTTGTTTTGGGGAAAATATGTGAAAATGGGATCCATCAACACACCCAATTACTCCAGGGAACCCATATTTATTGTAAAACCTGAGGAAAAAAATAACATTAAGCAAGCATTAGAGAGAGAGAGAGAGAGAGAGAGAGAGAGAGAGAGAGAGAGAGAGAGAGAGAGAGAGAGAGAGAGCTCAGCTGGATGTAATTAATCTATTAATTAGGGTTCTTACTTTTGTCTTATTAATTCTCTCTCTTGTCTGGTGGCAGGGAATTTTATAAACATGTTTAATATTCCTGGAGTATTGAGGGCATCTGTGACTTCCTTGACATATTTGCTCACAGTTGTTTGTCCCAAGTACTTGGCCATACCTATGATCCTCTGGTACGATCCCGTCGCATAAAAGGACAATGCACACAAAACCTGAAACAATATGATAGCTAAGTAAATAAAAGCCATTGAACGAAAGGAAAATATTATACTGTTGTTAAATTATAGGTTAGTAATTGACTACACTACTTACCTTAAGTTCTAAACTGATGTTTTTGTTAGGCCTTAAGTTAGTTTTTTCCCGCAACAATCGACATAAATAATTAAATGCCGGTCTGGTGAGCCTATACCTTTTTACAAACTCCCGATTATTTATTCTGGCCGGATCACAAGATTTACGAAGTAAAATTCGTCTGTGAATGTCCCTGAAACGATACGGCAATAATTTAGCACCGAAGCCATTGCTTAACTAAAACAAATTTAACAAAGTCAAGGAAAACAACAAAATAGTACCTATTAGCAATGTAATAAACACCTCACCTTCTAATTTGTTCCTCTTCTCTTCTTCGTGCCTCTATCATACGCCACGCCATATAGTGGCTCGGAAGGGGGCCTCTGAGCATTCTCCACATGTTATTTCAATATTTTTTTGCGCAAAATAAAAAGAAGTAAATTACTTCTCACTGTAAAATTGTTAGTGAGACGATTTTCGATTCACAAGCATCGAATTGTCCGAAACCGTACGTCAAATGGAGGTCCGTGCTGCCGATTTTCATACAAAATGCTAGATTTCGATATCGAGCAAACTCGAATCGAATCCAGTCGACAATGTCATGGCTCCGTGCTTCCAAATTTTAGTTCCGCTACTCACCGCCGCGGCGGTAATTAAATTGCCATACAAACTCCTCGACTCGGATTTCGATTCGATTTTCGATACTCCTGTGTGCTAGGCCTACTGGCTGCACGGTGACATATTCGATAGTGAATTTATAGATACGCGGTATCGAGTATTTCGTTGTGACAGGGACCTAGCGGGCAGTGGTAAGCGCGACGGCGGATGCGCGCTGGTTGCGATGTGTCGTGAGATCGCCGCCGCCACCACATCCTCCCCGCGCTCACCGCTTATTGATCATGTTTTTGTCGAGTTGCGATCGCGGGATTATTGCTGCGTGATAAGCGCGGCATATATTCCACCAAACTTAGGATCAGATGTCTATATTCCACATTTTTATGTTATCTCGCGTGTTATGCAAGATACAGATGTCAATGATTTTGTAATCGTTGGCGATTACAACTTGTAAATATTATAGAGAAGGTTACAAAATACAAGTTCAAAAATAATGACAACTTAATTTTATTTATAGGAAATAGGGATAATGTAAACAAAAGATCATTACTAAAATATTATGACTACCTACTGAAATTAAATGTAAAAAGTATTGTAATGTTTACATTTCCTTATTGCGATAGTTTGCCACAGTCAGAAAATGAAATGAGATATAAATTAAACATACAATTAGATACTTTGTCATATTATGAAGACAAAATACATGTTTTTGACATTAATAAATTGACATGTAATAATCGTAACAAAAAATATTATTTGACAAGAGATAGAATTTTTCTATCAAATTATTTTAAAAAACAATTAGCAAAATTGCTAAGCTTTTATATATCTACTTCAGCCAAGAATTTGGCTGTACGGACAGCTCCTATTGAGCAACCTTATTCTGACATTGCCTCTATTGGGCCATCACGGTGTGACAATGCCCCTATACAGCATTGTAGTTCTGACAGTGCTCCTTTTGAGCAAACTAACTTTGACTCACAGATAAGCTCATCACAAAATCAATATTTAAATTAATTAGTAAGACAACAGAGGACACCTCTGGCAATAGCTCACTTAAAATAGTTCACCAAAATATTCAAGGCCTATCTGGAAAGGAACTAGAAATTTCTTTATTCTTACAGAGTCTAAATATACATGTAGTATGTCTCACAGAACATTGGCTAAAAAGAACTCAGTTATTAAATTGTATTGAAAGTTATAACATTGTAAGTGCATTCACTAGAGAATCTGCCATTAGAGGTGGTTCCTTAATTTTATTACAGAACAATATTAAATATAAAGAACGTTCAGATGTGATTAAGCACTCAATTGAACGAATTATTGAAATTTCATGTGTGGAATTTGAGCAATTTATAATTGTATGTGTATACAGACCCCCTTCTGGAAACTATGATCTGTTTGAAACTGCAATGGAAAATGTTCTAAATATTATTTGTAGCAATAACAAGAAGATAGTTGTCTGTGGGGACTTCAATTTAAATATTCTAGTACCAAGTCCATACACAAATAGGTTCGTTAATTTATTTAGATCTTTTAATCTTTATTATGCTTTCTTTGAACCTACCAGAATCACCCCTACTACAGCTACTTGCTTGGATAACATTTTCTGTAATTGTAATATACTTGAAAAATCTATACTCAACTGTGTAAACTCAGATCATAGTGGACAGAAAATCACTATTGAGCGGCGTAATGTTAATCTAGTAACAAAAATTACTTTTAGACCAATAACGGACAGTCGCATGAAGATTTTCGAAAATAATATTGAACATAGACTTCATTTCTTACAATATTGTGATGATTCAAATAAAATGTATGTTGGAAACAAAAGGGTCTGCGCGTACGCATGAGCGTGCGCGCCCCCAGCCAGTCCGTCTTGAGCTAGCGAGAGGATCGGGTCAGTGGCAAAGTGCACGAAGGTTTTCGGTGGTCCCGTCCTAGCACGTGGCTATAGTAGATACTTAACTTTAAATCAGGCGTTTCTTGGTAGCCTATTAGGGCCCCTGTGTGTGTATGTGGTTAATTAGTGAGGTCTGTGTAAGTGTTCCCAAAAAACCAGGAGAATCGAAGCTAAATTGCTTGGCTTTGACCGGCATAGTCTACATAACGGGGGAGCGCTCCTCCCGTCGCCGTGGTCCAGGTGCTGCTGATGGGACACTTACCAGTAAGTCCTTAGACTTAATATTTTTGGCAGGCTTAGGCATATTTAACGTGCCATCCTAAGAGCCGTGTAAGCGCGGACCTAAGTACGCCCCGGCGTGTTTGTTTTTGATTAGGGCAACGTAGTTTCTGCCCTACATGCGACCGGCTGCGTACTGAACATACTGGTAGCAGAGCGTGGTTCAATACCACTTTGTAAACACGATTAGATTAGCCATAAGCGCTTCGTGAATTGTATTTAATATATATTAAAAAATAGTTTAAATATTATAGTCACTGGACTGCACGTTGGATATCCGTGTAGGTTCGATGGTTCCAGTGTCTAAAATCACTATAGTAAAATTCAATTGAAAAAATTTGCTTGAAAATAAGTTAATAAAATTCATAGTGAAAAAAAAATACTCGAGTGCGCTTAGCGACAGCGCGATCCTTTTGTTCTTTTGTTCCCTGTTGCCAGGTGCGAGTTGTTTACTACAAACTGGCCGGTGAATTGTATTCGATTTGTAATCGACCGTATTGTAATAGGGATAAGATTGGTTTTGGTATTACTTGTTTTTTTGATGAAAATATTTTATTTTCGTGTTATTAACTTTTGTAATTGTATTCGTTTGAAGAAATATAAATTTTAGAACTCATTATTTAATAGTTATTGTTATGAAAGGAAATTAATATTTAGATAATTAAAGTAAAATAACTTTGTTTCGGTTAAGTTTTCCAAACGAGGTACTTACTATTGTTATTTACTTTATAAGTAGGTCTATTAATTGTAACGATGTCGGCACTTTCCTGCAAAGCTAAGATTAGGGCTGAATTGCGTTGGCTGGTGACGGCCGCAGCCTTGATAGACAGACCGGATAGGCAGGAAGCCCTGCTAAATAGATATGTAGATTTGCCGATTCGGATGGCGGTTGTAGACGAACAGTACGCTTTGTTTTTGGAGAAAGGTGTAACCCTCGATGCGGACGTTCGTAAGGAGGTGGAGAATGACGTCGACCAGTGTTACGACCTGGCGGACCGTATCGCTGAGGTTGCTCGCCCCATTCTTCAGGGTAGGGAGACAGAGTCGGACCCCACAAAATCGACGGCAAAATCCTTTCCGGCTTTATGGTCTCGTCTTCCACCCCTCGACCTTAGACATTTTTCCGGGAGGCTCGACGAATGGGAAGGCTTTTCTAATTTATTTAATAGCCTCGTCGACGCGAGAGATGACTTGACCCCGGGTCAAAAGCTTGCCTATCTTCTTACCGTATTGGAAGGGGAGGCCCGCGAACAGGTGCAGCACCTGCCCCCCACGGATGAAAACTACAAGGTGGCAATGGATATTGTGACTCGTCGCTATCAAAACGTGAGAAGGCTCGCTGATGCGCACGTTGCCACGATTTTAGCCCTCCCACGTGTTACTAATATTATGCGTTTGCGAGTCGATATATTAAACCCGCTTCTGGTAGCTTTTAATGCTCTTCGCAGTTTAAACCTCCCGGTGGAGGAGTGGTCCTTTTTGCTGCTGCACATTGTACTTGCGAAGTTGCCAGATAACCTGAAGGTGCGCTTTGAGCAAAGATATGGTGGTGACAGTTCCACATATTTGCCGCCCTTCAAGGATTTGTTAAAGTTTATGGAGGACGAGTGTAGGTTGGCCGATAATTCGGATGTTGTTGGGCCTTCATGGGTAGGGTCTCGTGATCCCCAACCGTCGGCTAGGAGACCAGCCAGGTCAGGACGACAGGATCCTCGGCTGTTCAAGCAATATACTCCGGCACAGGAGACCCCGCGTTGTATCTACTGTAAGGGCCCTGGGCATCAGATGCCCAGTTGTGGGAAGTTTATGGAGCAACGCATACAAGGCCGTAGGGCAATAGCTCGTCAGAGAGGGTGGTGCTATTTTTGTTTGGGTCCGCACCTACAGCGAGAATGTTCCCGACCCCACCCATGCGGGTATTGTAGTGGAAATCACCACCACTCATTGTGTATGAATCGGAATGGGGTAGGTTTTGAGTCAACCCGCAGATATTCTGAGCGCCCTGTTCAACGGTCACGTGGTCAGGAGCCACCCCGCACGGGCGGGGGCTCCAGTCAGAATCGATGCCGCAATAACTCTGGTGGTGGTTCTGTGGAATCCCGTCGCTCCCATGAACATCGTGCACCTCGCACGGGCGGGGGACCTAGGGTGTCTCCAACACGAGAGCAGGTACAGCCTAGTAGTTATGGTGTCACTATTGATAGTCCACGGGAGTTCAGACCCTCTCCACCAGTTGTGGAGCCATCGCCAATAGAGCGCCGACGTCATAAGTTGGGGTGGAGCCCCCTAGATCGCTTCGAGCGACCCTCCCCTTCTGGAGAGGCAGTACGCTTCCCCACCTACTAGCAATTAACGTCCGCTCAATCAACCTCGGTTACCCCTCCGGAGACCGTTCTACTTCCGACGGCCTCTGTGATGGTTAGAGGACTGAAGGGTAATCTTGTGAAGGTTCGAGCTCTTTTAGATTCCGGAGCTCAGGGTTGTGTCTTATCAACTTGGTTGGTGGGCTATTTGGGCCTCAAGATAAGATCTCACCAGGAAGGCATTCGGGGTATTGGTGATGTAAAAGTACCGAAGCTAGTAGGGGAAGTAACGTTTACTTTCACCCCCGCTTCCGTGTCCAACCCAAGCATCACAGCTTCGGCGATTGTTTTGGACACCGTTGTTGGTAGACTACCCTCGGTAGACTTAGACCCTAATATTTTGACTTTGACGGCTGATTTGACTTTGGCTGACACGAAGTTCTACACCCCAGCTCCAGTGGACGTATTATTAGGAGCGGACGTTCTGGGGCGGTTGTTGTTGAACGATAGACGTGTCTTACAGCCTGGTGGTCTAGTCGCTGTTCAGACGGTTGGTGGCTATGTTTTGATGGGACCGGTGAACCGCATCTCCCCGCCACCTCTTGTTGATAACCTTGTTGTTGGGACTTCCCTTTCTGACATCATGCAGAAATTTTGGGAAGTGGAGGAGCCCCCATCTGCGGAACGAGTTGATCCAGAGCAGGAAGAGTGTGAATTGTTTTACCGGAATAACACCGGCCGACTCTCTTCTGGCCGCTTGCTAACTCGACTACCCTTTCGTACCGGTCGTCCTCCTCTGGGCGAGTCCAGAATGCTAGCGGAAAAGAGGTTAGCATCAATGGAACGTCGCATGAGTAAAGATCTGGTCTTCCGCAAGAAGTATATAGACTTCATGCGGGAGTATAAGGAGTTAGGACACATGTCGATATCTAGCGTAGACTGGCGTTCGAAAGAGCATTACTTTCTCCCACATCACGCAGTCTTAAAGTCGCGTACTGGGAAGATTAGAGTGGCATTTGATGGCTCAGCACCCACATCGTCTGGTGTTTCGCTTAACCATTGTCTGCATGTAGGTCCTAAATTACACAAAGATATCTCAGACATACTAACCAACTTCCGAAGGCACCAAGTAGTGTTTATGACTGATATCCGGATGATGTTTCGTCAAACTTTGATCCATCCTGATGATCGTAGGTATCAGTTGATTTTATGGCGGGAGAGTCCGAGGGACCCCGTCGCGGTCTACGAACTCAACACGAACACGTACGGTTTGGCATCTAGCCCGTTTGTTGCAATCCGTTCGTTGTTGGAGTTAGCGGAGAGGGAGCGCTTAAATTATCCTCGCGCCTCCGCTATTTTGACGGATGACGTATATGTTGACGATGTCTGCTCGGGGGCCTCCAGTGTAGAGGAAGCGCTGGTACTTAGAGATAATAATAATAATAATAAATAATAATAAATAAAAGTTTATTGTTTACCATTGCTTCAAATATTGACAGTGAAGTCCTTAAATTAAAATAAATTACAAAATGATGGTACCTAAACTAGGTTTAAAACCTGTATCTTAGGTAGGCTAAAGTGCTGCCTTAATCAAATTAAAAATATTAACAAAGGTAAAATTTATAATAAGTATTTTATGTGTAGTAAATTATGACTACTTAATTAAATAATAAAAAAGAGCAGTTTTTCATTCAGTATCATAATTACAATGTGTATATAAATATTATTTTTCTTTTCTTTTTTGATCTAATATAATTATTATTTACTTATAAATTGCTAGTAATTCCTCTGTCTGATTATAATTCATACTATTCAAATAATTAATTAGTACCAGCTTACATTTATTATAGGTCAGCTCATATATGCATAGTTTTTTATTAAGTCTATTGTACAATAATGGGCCTAAAAAGTCAAAAAATCTATTTGTAAAAATGAACTTTGAGGTCGATGAAAGAATGCAGACAATATCTTTCCGTCGTTTAGTAATATCGGGGTTGTAGGGCACTAATCTATGTTGTTTAAGGGTAACATTCAATATAAATAGTTGTCGGACAGTCAAGACTTTACAGTTTTCATACAGTGAGTGGGTAGGGTACAAAAATGGAAGAGAGTGCGCTACTTTTAAAATAGCTCTCTGTGCCCTTTCAAGAGGCATAATGAAAGTTTTTAATGCACCACCCCAAGAAGTAATACAGTACTGTAATAATGATTGACATAGGGCTAGATAAACTTGCCTAGTTAATTTTGCATCGGCAAAAGACCGTAGTTTTTTAAACACATAGATTAGTTTGCGAACTCTATTTGTTAAATTTTGAATATGTGGTCTAAAAGAGAGGTTTTCGTCAATTGTAATCCCTAGATATTTAAGAGTATTACTTTTATGTATGGTTGGACAATTACATAAGCTTGTTGTCAAAGACGTCTGGCATTGGTGAACATATAAAGGCGGATTAAAAGCATTACAATTGGAACTGCGCATAGAAAAATAAATATATTTCGTTTTTTCAGCATTAATTGTTAGTAGATTGCAACGTAACCAGTTATTTACAATATTAAATCCTAGTTGAGCTATTTCATATAGGCCCTTCATGCTATTCGCAGAGAAAACTAGTGCCGTATCATCCGCATAGGATATAATTTTGCCATTAGATAGTTTGAGATTACATAAGTCGTTAATGTAAATCAAGAAAAGTGTCGGACCTAGAATACTTCCTTGAGGAACACCGAATCCAGAGCTTTTATGTTCATCACTGGTAACATTTCCTATTCTAACACACTGAGAACGATCTGTTAAATAATCTGTAAAAAGTTTCAGCTGCCTACCTCTTATCCCCAACGCTTCTAGTTTTTTCAAAAGCACTGCTACAGAAACTGAATCAAAAGCTTTAGACAAATCCAGGAATACTCCTAGACTCTGGTTTCCTTTGCCCAGCTCTTCTGCAACATACTCGGTTAAGCTGTGTACTGCATCAGCAGTGGATAATTTTTTCCTAAATCCAAATTGCGCCGGCGAAAAAAAGTTATGATTTTCTAAAAAAATTACAAGTCTATTGTTTATTATCTTTTCCAGGATTTTGGATATTGAAGGCAGAAGTGAAATAGGTCTATAGTTGGTCACTGAGTCTTTTTTCCCACCTTTGTAAATGGGTATGACTACAGCCTTTTTCAAATATTTTGGAAAAATTCCTTGTATTAAGCAAGTACGGAAAATATGGGTTAGGGGCTTGACCAGAATATATATAAATCGTTTCAAAATACTACTGCTTATGTTATCCCATCCAGAAGCACAATCATCCTTCATTCCTGTAATAATTTTAGTTATTTCCTCTTCGTCGGTATCTAACAAAACAAAAGAGTTAACCCTATTGTTTAGATTCCAGAGCGACTCAGATCTCTGTGTAGGGGTGTGTTTCGGGATTTGTTCGGCAAGAGTTTTCCCTACGTTAGCAAAATAGTTATTTACATAATTAGCTGATAAAAATGAAGAGTTATTTATAGACAATAAACTCGAGTTCGACTCACGCTGTTTTGCTGTAAAAGTGGCATCTTTAATGTATTTCCAAAGCAGTTTACTATTTTTTCCTGCACTGCTGATTTTGTCCCTATCGTAATTTATTTTTATAGATTTTAACAGATTGTTACAAAAGTTTCTATATCGCTTATAAGATAACTGAAGTATCATATTTCCAGGATCTTTTTTAGTTTTCATATGCAGTTTATCTCTGTGTCTCATGCAACGTATTAGTCCGGGAGTAATCCAGGGCTTGATGTTATAATATTTTTTATTTATAGTGGTTTCACTCGTATTACGTAACATTGCTAGTTGAAGTGAATTAATTACAAACGAAAGTGACTCATTAGCGTCAGCAGTTTTGTAAACTGGGCTAAAATCTATGTTGCATAAATCGCGCTCGAGTTTGTTGATGTCTAATTTGACTTTGGTCAAAGGTCGCTTTGCCTTATGCACCGTCAGATTTAGGGTTAATAGGACAGCATGATGGTCAGTTACAGTAGAGTTAGTAACAAGGGAAATACACGGAAGGCTAGTTTTTATCATCATATGATCCAGGCAAGAGCCGCTTTGATGTGTAGGCAAAGTATGGGCGGCAAAAAGACCGTGATATGAACATAAATCAAGGTAATCCTGAGGTCCTGAGTCGAGATATTCGGATGTTATATTGATATTAACGTCGCCAGTTAGAATTATGTTAGTACAGGAGGTTAGTGACTGCAAGGCTTGAGCCAAAGAGACATGAAAGGGATTTAAGTTTCTTACAGATGGAGACCTATATAATGCTATAATTGCTGTGTCCTTTCCTATTCTAACAATGAGGCAATTACAATTATGTATGCTTGGCTCTTCTACAGTGACGTCTAACGGCTCCTTAGTGTAAACCATCACCCCATCATTTTGACTGTGGTTAATTTTATTGTAGAATAGGTTGTATCCCGGTATTGTAGGCAGATTGTCATATCTATTTGTTAACCAGCATTCAGTAAGAATCATTACATCGAAAGAAAAATTAATCCTGTTTAAAAATACATGAAAGCTATCTATATTTTTATATACGCTACGAATATTTTGGGTTAGTATTGTTAGTGACTTATTGTGCATACTAAGATATTTACCGCATTCTTCAACCTCACACGATTTTGACTGTGATATAGTTATATTATCTATTTCGGTAATTAAGTCGGCATCCATTATTAATATAAAAGTTCTAAAGTTGTAAATAATAAGTGGCGCTCTCAGGCGCCCTCATAATCTACTGTATTTATGTACCTATTTTCTGCGGCTTTTTTGGCAGGACAATCGGCGTCTCCCGTTTTATGGCCGCTAGGTTTATTGAATCGCAGACATGTTGCGCATTTTGGCGATTCTGCTTTCTTGGAACATTCTTGAATGGAGTGCCCCTCTACACCACAGTGGCCGCACGTAGTGGTCACAGCTTTGCATGTTTTAGCCGCGTGACCGTATTGTTGGCACTTATAACATCTTGTTACCAAAGTGAAGTCCTTTACTGGGCATGACGTCCAGTTAATAAAAATTCTATCCTGTGTAATGAGGGCTTTGCGAATTACTGCTGATACTTCCAGAATATAGTTACAGGACTCTGTATTTTTCTTACCTGACTTATGGCTGAGCTTAACCGAGGTCAGAAATGCATCGCGGGACAAAGCAGGCAATTTTTCGACAGTGTTTTGTTCGTAGATGCATTTATATACATCCTGTTCGGGCATCGATGACGGTACGCCTAACACGATGATGCGTGGTTTCCTCTTATTCGTCTCGTCCACGGTGAGACCTGAATTAACAAGCTGCACAGAGCTTTTGAGCTTTTCCAAGTCATCTTTAGATTCCGTGCTGATAATCACTCCTCCATTTCTGGTTTTTCGAACTGCCCTTACTTTTAGCTTCATTTCCTCGGGGTTAATTATTTTTTGGACTAGATTTTTCGTCTCATCACTGGTTTTCGAGGTATCTTTGGGAAAAATGGCCACAGAGCTAATGGGATTTGGACGTACAAAGTTATTCGAGCCTTTTTTTACCATGTCCGCAAAAGAAGTATTTTCGGCTACTTGCTTAGAGCATGCCTCACTTACTGTTTTCTTAAGCTCCAGTAAGCAATCGCCTATAGCTTGGTCTTCTTTTAGAGCCTGTAAAGAAGAATAAGATTGTAAAGCCTTTTGCTTTAGGGATTGGTATGTAACAGCCATCTGAGAAGTTCCATGTCCCACTTTTCGACAGAGGCTACTAATCTTCAATTTTTGGTCCGCATTCAGCTTTCCGTCGTTAGAGATATTACATATCTCATTGAGGTATTGCTCAATAGTTGTCAGCCAGTTTTGTATTTCAGGAGTAGAGACTACTTCCATAGTGTCCTGATGTAACTGTGCGTTCGGGTTAGTAGGTGTTGACGGAGGGGTGCGGCGCGTTATCCCGCTCCGGTTAAATGGACTATCCTCTAAAGGCATTATTTACACTTAATTACTTTTTAATTGTTAAGTTTCATTATTATGAACTACACAGCGTTTTAGCTCGCACTTACTACACACATCACTTAACTAGGTCACAATTTATAATTGTTAATTTAAATAATTTTGAATGAGTGAGCACGTCTACACTATTCGACTGCCTATTGACTTTTTTGAGAGATGAGTTAGTGGCGATCATGAAGGCAGGAGGATACGAGTTAAGGAAATGGTTGTCCAACTCGCCTGAAGTCCTCGTTGGTCTGCCGGAGGAGCATCAACAAGATCCCCATCTCTTTGAGAACGCTGACAACCCCAATGTAGTGACAGTCCTTGGTGTTCAGTATAGGCCGGTCCCGGACACTTTCACCTATTGTGTAGACTTGCAAGTCCCGAAAGTTTGGACTAAGCGCCTTGTCTTGTCTACGGTGGCGCGCACTTTTGATCCCAATGGGTGGATCAGTCCCGTTATTTTCATGGCCAAATGCTTCATGCAACATTTATGGGCTGCGGGAGTCTCTTAGGATGAACCCCTGTCTGGAGACTTACTCCGAGACTGGATGCGGTTTGTGTCATCCCTCCCTGATGTTAATCAGGTGTCCCTGCCGAGACTTTTTGTTCCTGCTGGTAAATATAAAGCAAGCCTTCACGGCTTTTCAGATGCCTCCGAACAGGGATTTGCCGCAGTTGTTTTTCTCCGCACCATTAGTCCTACAGGAGAAGTGGCAGTGCATCTTGTGTTGGCAAAAAGTAAGGTTGCTCCCCTTCGGACGCGGCTTACTATCCCGAAGTTAGAACTCTGTGGAGCTACCCTTCTTGCGCGTCTTTTAAATCACGTATGTTCTACGTTAGGTAGGTCAATAAGTTTAAGTGACGTATATTCCTGGACTGATAGTCAGATTGTCCTTTGTTGGCTAAAGACACCGCCTCATAATTTAGAAGTTTTTGTTGCCAATAGAGTTTCTCAGATACTTAATTCGTCGGTAAAGTTAATTTGGAGACACGTACCTGGAGAACTGAATCCCGCTGACTGTGCCTCTCGAGGTTGTGAAGCATCTCGCCTTATAAATCACCCCTTGTGGTGGGGTCCGCAGTGGCTAGAACGACCAGAGTCAGAATGGCCACAGTCTCAGAGTATGTCGGCCGTAGCGCCGCCTGAGTTGCGAGCCCTTGTTGTAGAAACGGAACCTAGCATAAACACTGAATTCTTGTTAGGTCGATACAGCACACTGGATAAACTGTTGAGTGTGACTGCTTGGATTCAGCGTTTTAAACATAATTGTAAGCAACCCCTAGAAAAGCGTGTTTCCTCTATTCTCACTCCTGAGGAACGTCAAGAGGGCTTGTTGTTTTGGATTCGCTTGGTACAGACTGAAAGTTTTAAGTCAGAAATAAGCATTCTGCGAGATGGTCGTTCCAAACTGAAGGGACCTGTTTCACGATTAAATCCCTTTCTTGACGATGTTGGTCTCTTGCGTGTTGGGGGAAGGCTTCGAAATGCCAACTTGTCTTATGGGGCAAGACATCCTTTGTTACTACCTAAAGATGGTCACCTTGTGCGTTTGTTAGTGTCAGATCGCCATCTTAAAAACTCTCACGCCGGTAGCAATGCTTTGTTAGCCATCTTGCAGCGTGAATTTTGGATTTTGTCAGCCAGACGGACGATCCGTAGCATTGTGTTTCGATGTCTACCGTGCTATCGACTACGAGCCGCTACAATGCAGCCCCAGATGGGAGATTTGCCTGCTGATCGCGTCACAGAAAGTAGACCCTTTGCTGGTGTTGGTACGGATTTCGCGGGTCCCTTTATGGTAAAAACATCGCGTGTTCGTAATGCAAAGTGTTACAAGGCGTATTTATGTGTTTTTGTGTGTCTGTCTACTAAGGCTGTCCATTTGGAAGTGGTCTCAGAGTTATCAACGGAGGCCTTTATTGCCACTCTTAGCAGATTTGTATCACGCAGAGGATTGCCGTCATTGATCCGCTCTGATTGCGGGACGAATTATAAGGGAGCAAATAATTATTTAAGGGACGTATATAATTTTTTGTCTAAAAATCAGGTAGACATTGGAACCACCCTATCCCGCCGTGGGATAATCTGGAAATTCAGCCCTCCAGCTTGTCCACACTGGGGAGGGATATTTGAAGCATGTGTGAAGGCTGCTAAGACTCACCTTCGTCGCGTGATAGGAGAAGCTGTCCTTACGTTTGAGGAACTAGATACGGTCTTTTGCAAAATTGAGGCCGTCCTCAACTCGCGTCCATTGTGCCCTCTGTCTTCTGATCCGAATGACCTGGAGGCATTGACCCCAGGACACTTTTTAATTGGACAACCACTCAGCGCGCTGCCAGAATATCCTTGGAAAGATGTTAAATCCCATCGTTTATCGCGGTACCAGCTATTGCAACAGTTATCCCAGAGCTTTTGGACACGCTGGTCGTTGGAGTATTTACATATTTTGCAGCAGCGCGTTAAGTGGACTGACAAGACGAATCCACCCAAGAATGGCGACCTCGTTTTGGTTAAGGATGTTAACCTTCCGCCCTTATTTTGGCGGCGGGGGCGCATCGTTAAATTAGTTTTCGGTGCGGATGGAGTTCCCCGTTTTGCTGAGGTCTTGGTTGGTGATTCTGTCTTGAAGAGAGCAGTCACCACTCTTTCCCGTTTACCCGTAAATTAGATGGCGTACCGTTTGTAACGGTCCGGGACGGGGGGATGTTGGAAACAAAAGGGTCTGCGCGTACACATGAGCGTGCGCGCCCCCAGCCAGTCCGTCTTGAGCTAGCGAGAGGATCGGGTCAGTGGCAAAGTGCACGAAGGTTTTCGGTGGTCCCGTCCTAGCACGTGGCTATAGTAGATACTTAACTTTAAATCAGGCGTTTCTTGGTAGCCTATTAGGGCCCCTGTGTGTGTATGTGGTTAATTAGTGAGGTCTGTGTAAGTGTTCCCAAAAAACCAGGAGAATCGAAGCTAAATTGCTTGGCTTTGACCGGCATAGTCTACATAACGGGGGAGCGCTCCTCCCGTCGCCGTGGTCCAGGTGCTGCTGATGGGACACTTACCAGTAAGTCCTTAGACTTAATATTTTTGGCAGGCTTAGGCATATTTAACGTGCCATCCTAAGAGCCGTGTAAGCGCGGACCTAAGTACGCCCCGGCGTGTTTGTTTTTGATTAGGGCAACGTAGTTTCTGCCCTACATGCGACCGGCTGCGTACTGAACAATGTATAAAAATTTATTTAATCAAATAAATTTAGAATTTAATAGCATATTTAAACAAAAAACTGTTTCACTTTACTCAAAAAAGAAATTTAGTGATTGGGCTACCCCAGGCATATATGTTAGTAGAAGAAAATTATATGATTTATATTATGAAAAGTCTATGTCCACAGACCAGTCATTTATAAATTATGTCAGATATTATTCTAAAATATTTAAAAGGGTTTGTAATGTTGCAAAAGCAAACTTCCTTAGTAATAAAATTAAAAATTCTGCTAATAAAATTAAAACCACCTGGAAAATTATAAACCAAGAAACTGGTAAAACGTCATTTAAAGATAGGTCTTTTGAAATTAATATTAATGGTAAAATGGTAAAAATGGACATTTCCATGAAAATCACTAGTAAACTGAATTCATCTACTGAATTTGCGGTTTCCTTTTTAGAATCTAGTGTTAATAATTGTGATGTTTCTTTTAACTTTCATGAAATTAATGACGATTACATTATAAAAACGTTTAAATCTTTAAATAAGAAAAAGACGGAAGATCTATGGGGTTTATCGGTTACAGTTATGACATCAATAATTAAAGTAATTTCCCCATATTTAACGATTATTTTTAATAAATGCATTGAAGATGGGGTTTTTCCCGATTTAATGAAATGTAGTAAAATTATACCTTTGTTTAAGTCTGGGGATAAATGTGATCCCACTAATTTTCGTCCCATATCCATTATACCAGCGTTAAGTAAAATATTTGAGAAAGTTATTTACAATCAATTGCTTTCTCATTTTACATTGAATAAACTGTTTCATGACAGACAATTTGGTTTTACTAAGGGTAGAAATACGACAGATGCAGGTGTTGCGTTAATGAAACATATATTTGATGCCTGGGAAAACAAACAAGATGCTCTAGGTGTCTTTTGTGACTTGTCCAAAGCCTTCGACTGTGTAGAACATAAAACCTTATTGGCCAAATTACAACATTATGGCGTCTCAATGAACTCATTAAAAATAATTGAATCATATCTGAGTGACCGATAACAAACAGTAGTTATAAATAAAGCGAAGTCTTCAGGGGCCCCTATGCTCATGGGCGTGCCGCAGGGTTCGATATTAGGTCAGTTACTTTTTTTGATTTATGTAAATGACCTGCCTTATGTAATAAACCCCCCCTTCAGAGAAAAGCAATGAATGTTTACCTATAAGAAATATGTATAAGTAATCAATACCAGTCTAAGTAATTTTTTTTTTAAATTAATTATTGAATTTATTAATTTGGCCAAATAAGTGATCGTCTAGTAATGGTAGTTGTGATGTAGATAACCCTAAGTTCTTTTTGTGAGGTATGTGAAATGCACTTAGTACCTATACGGCTTATAAATGACGGCTAAAGTTACTTCCTATGAAGATAAACATCTGAAATAGGTTTACTATGAAACATGACTTTGTTGATAAGATAAAGATAGGTATTTGGAAGGAAAATGGAATGGGAAGGAATTGATGATGGGAAAGGTCTAAATACTTTAGGTTTGTCTCCGGAATCCTGTATGGATATTGTAGGAAGGTACAACTGATATTATTGGATCAATAAATTATTATTATAAAAGGATAACATTTTAGTAAAAGCATAATCTTTAATAGTAAATTAGAAGAATTTATAAGATTTTGTTATTAATATTTTAAAAATATGAGATTATGTAAAGCTGTGTCCTTAGTGTAACTTTTGATATCCACTACTCTAGTCGATATTTTCCATTGTTATTGGCATCTTAAATATATGAGAAAGTGCAAGGCCCCATCCTGCGCCCTATACACGGTGAATGCCAGACCACGTCGATGAATCCTCCCCTTCCAGAACCACAGGAAGTTTCTCTTCGCGAATAAGGAATCGCAAATATGAAAATATGTTTATTGACATTCTCCCATGGAATGTGTGGTGTGGTGTGGTTTTAGACCAAAATGATAGAAGGTAATAATAAGGTTGATATCACCAAACTTCTAACAATCCCCAGTGTGAATGAAAATGGTTCTCACAGGTAACTCCAGATTCTGTAAGGGAACGTAGGTGAGAGTTAGGCGTCCCAGGGGTCTGAATTTTGTGCTGCACACGACGGATGAGCAATAGCGTTTCCGCTAGCGTTCACAAACAGCTAGTTAGCGCCAATCAAAATATATAAGGAAGCTTAGTTGTGAGTTAAGCATCCGGGGCACAATATTCATCCGCACGCAATGGAACAACAATGACGTCTGAAGCAATGTTCAATGACAGCCATGCAATGCACTTACCTCAATATATTGCCACTACTATGACCCAGAAGGTACCACGGCGATTACATGGATTGCCAGTGGGTTGCAATATATCCCTTTCTAAATTCCAGAGTGATCCCTTTTAGGTTCGAACAAGAATCATTCAGTTCACCGTAATTGTTTGCGCCGTCCAGAGATTTCGCCCAAAGGTAATCACCTTCGACATTTTCGGAGTATGTGGAGTGTGCTTTCTAGTCTTTCCTCATTGTAGAGTATCGAGTTTATTTCGGTTACATAAGTCTCTCAAATAACGACTTATTTATTTTAAACTACTCCGTAAATAAACTCGTGTATAACTCCGTGGTGAAATGTCCGTAAACTACCTTCATATTTGAGGTTGGTTAACAATATAAAGTACTTAACCATTTCTATTAATTTTACAAGGACTTGCAACCTTTTATTTATTGATAAAGTAAGCAGTTTCAAGGATTCTGCTATAAAATTCGGTCGATTTGGATTAGAAAGGTTTAGTTTTAGGTTCAGGATATCTGGTAATTTATCTGGAACTGTAGAATCCAAAATGGATATTATGATGAATAAATCGTAGTTTAAAAGTAGAACAATGTGTTTGTATTTTATCTGGAACATGTTGGTTATCCATAGGATAACTTGACGTCTGACGAGTCAGCGTTATTTGATCAAAAACGAACATAATTATTATAACGATGAATCTCTAAATAACATCGACAGTGCGGAAGACTAGCGACCGTAACACGTAAGGAAGCCAGCTTCAATCGAGAGAGACGTATTTGATAATTCAAGCCGAGTAATAAAATAGCCGTACCCATTTTGTAGAAAATTATGTAGGCAGATCGAAAATGATTCACCAATTTTTCCGATTCAATCGCAGGTAGAAGGTAGTCGTAAATTGTTTCATAAAATACACATGTAGTTAGGTAATAATCTATCGATTATACCGGTGGAACAATTATATTCCATATCCGCATAAATACGTAGGTAAAATCTCCCTAACATGCTAAAAATAGCTTGTAGACGAAGAATATAAAAGGTAATAAAGGTTAAGTAGGTAGAAATGCAATAAGTATAAATCAGTCACAGAGTAGGTAGATAAGGTTTTGATAAAATGTTTCGTAAATCGCAATTAAAATCGTGAAATGCATATAAACCCCTAAATCAACGCCAAAGGGTTTTCTCAGCCGCTAAAATAAATACATTCCGTAACAAATTATAGGCACGTAATACGCAGTTATAAGTAGTAAAATAAAACAAAGGCCGCAACAATAAAATAAAACACACACAACACATATAATATTATAAGGACCGCAATAAAACAATAAACCGTAAAATAGATATAGCCGCAACAAGGGAACAAAACACACACACAACATATAATATCATAAGGACCGCCATAACACAATAAACCGTAAAATAGATATAGCCGCAACAATGAAATAAAACAACCGAAATCCATAACATAAAATAAATACGCTACAAGGAAATCAAACACACATTTCGTATAATAAAATGCGAACAACCGCACAACGTTAGGTAGGGAAGATATCAAGGTCCCTGAACAACCCATTTAAATAGTTTAGTCAGTAAACCAAATTATAGCTGAAATAAAGAAATAAAACACACTTCGCATAATAAAATAAAATAACCGCACAACGAAACATAAGATAGGGAATACATCGGGGTGCCGCATTTAACGCAATAATAAAATCAATGCACCCTATACGCAATATAGGACGTAACATCGTAATAAATCACACGCATTTCATACAATAAATAAGCCGTAACACATCAAATATAATAACCAGTAAAATAAATAACCGATATGAATTCCGTAGGTAGTCATGAAATAATTCAAATCGCCACATAATTCCGCAGTATAACAAAAGGTAATTTTAAACGAGAAAATTCCTATAAAATAGACCGCACACATTTCATATAATAAACGTAAGCCGCAACAAAACAAATATAAAACACACAGTACGTAAAATAAACATAACGTATACCAAATCCGCAAATAGCCGTGAAATAATTCAAATAATTACAAAAATTGAGCAACATAACTAAAGTAATTAAAAGAAAAGTGAAAATTTCTATAAAGCACTTACCCCAGGCCTACACTTACCTTGGGGTCTGGAACCGCACGCCAATGTCGTTATTCTCACCGACAGAGGTTCCCCGTAGGACTTTTTCCCAGAGTACTACTCTTGCAGCCTCTCCCCTACTTCCGTCGAACTATGATCCAAGAACCCAGAACCCCCCTGAAAACCTCCTTTATACCCCCAAAAATCCCCTCCTAAATTTTCCCCCCTCAGTGAATTCAGCCTGAACTTCGCTACCAATTTCCTCCTATCATAATCAAATTTCGCACTTTCCCCGCAATTCAATTGGTTACTCCAAAATATCTTTGCAAATTTTAAGTTGGCAGCTTTAACTTACAGATTTCCTATTCGTTGATTTCTCCTCACCAGAGGGCACCATAAACCCCCCGTTATAACTCGACCAAATACAACAGCCAAGAACCTATTATGCACCTTATATAACCGACGTTTTCTCCTAACCTTGGTCGAGTTATATGAGAAGAAATCTTAACGAACTATTTAACATTATTTATTAAAAACGTTAAGGTTTTAACAATAATTTACATTAAATCGTAATTATTGTTTATCTAACAGTGTCCTACATTACCAAACCAATTTTCAAACCCAAATAGGTAACATTCTTTATATTGGTATCTCTTCTGACTTTTACTCACTTCTCATTTTCTTTAATTTCTTTGATTTTTTTATAAGGTAATAAATTAACCTAAATTCTTATTATTTTCTCATGTAGAATTTAATTATCTATTTAAAAATATATAACTCTTACTGTTTCAGTAGCCGCTCCAGAATTGAGAAGCGAAAATCGATTTTAGCAAAAGGGACAAAAGTTCACTTAAATTTTTTCCTTCAAATCCTTATAAAACCTAAGCAGGAATGTAATCCACTATTAGTATAAGTTTATTAAAAGTATTGAGACATGAAAAAAATCATTCTTTCAAAATTTCGGCCATTATTCATAACTTGCTCATTCATCCTTTATTATACCCATAGATTATTTTCACCAAACTGGAATTGCTCTCAATATATATTATAACCACACAATACTGACAACTATATCCCTATTTCTAACTACCTAGCATTCCCTTTCTCTAATTAAACTTTGATTATTGTAATGAATGTCAAAATCTGTATTTAATTGGCTACCTATGTTTTATTCTTCCAATTTTTGATTTCAGAAACCCTGTTGATGCATTTTACTTAATTCACGAGAAAAGGCAATGAAAGGAGAGGCGGCCACAACTAATAAACATAATTATTAATAATAATTAATATAATTTCCATACAATTTCCCCGGGGACCACAAGAAGAGACAGTTTGTCGCCTAACATAGCTTATTTTTTGTAAGTTTGCATGTCTAAAATTATTTTTATATTATTTTCTTGCTATTGTAGTGTAGCTCTGGCCAATTTATTACATTCACAAATAAAATAAATAAATACCAATACTTCCCGATTTTTCCATTTATTTTATAGTTCCTCTTCCCGACACTAGATGGCATTAAGTTTTCAAGTTCAGAAGATAGTTCATGAATTTGACACTAGATAGTGCTTTTATACGCATACTTTTTCCCTATTAATAAATTATATTGGTGCTTTGTTTAATCGAGGAATATCAAAAGCAAATAAAATGTATTTTTTTTTTATTTATTTTTTTCCATTTATTTATTATTATTTTTTCTCTTAGGGGTAGGACCTCCGTTCCGTTACACTTACTATGTAAGCAACTTATGTGAGACGGTATTATTTGCAGATGATACTTCCCTTATTTTCAAACTAAATAGACAAACAGAAAATGTTGACGATGTGAATAATGCCCTTTCCAAAGTAATGTGTTGGTTTACTAATAATAATTTGTTACTAAATTCAACTAAAACTAAATGTATAAAATTTTCGTTACCAAATGTCAAGCAGGTCAGTACAAATATTAAAATTAACGAAGAAATTATACAATGTGTTGACTCAACAGTATTTTTAGGAATAACTTTAGATTCACGTCTACAATGGAATCCTCATATTACTACCCTATCAGGAAGACTTAGCTCTGCTGCTTTTGCTGTTAAAAAGATTAGATTACTGTCTGATGTTGAGACGGCAAGACTTGTATATTTCAGTTACTTCCATAGTGTTATGTCATATGGTATATTGCTGTGGGGATCAGCAGCTGATATTCAAGACATTTTTGTATTACAAAAGAGCCATTTGTAATTAAGACCTCGTGACTCGCTTAGAGAGTTATTTAAAGAAATAAATATTTTCACGGTTGCTTCCCAATATATATATGACAACATTATGTATGTTCATAAAAATTTACATACATTTTTGAAGAAAAGTGATTATCACAATTTAAACACAAGAGGTAGAAATAAACTTGCTGTTCCAAGTTTCAGACTTCATAAAACTAGTCACTCATTCATGGGGAAATGTATACAAATATATAATAAACTCCTACATCATGTAACTGAACTTCCGTCACATAAATTTAAGCTTCATATTAAACAAATTTTAATGAAGAAAGCGTATTATAAAGTTCAGGAATATATAGATGATAAAAATGTGTGGACAATAAGAATAAGAATAAATTTATTGCATAAATTAATACACAGTACACCAAACTACACTATATTACACAACAGTAGCAATTTCACTAGCAGCTTCTTAAAGTACCATAATAATAAATGATTATAGTGTTATTAACTAGATAAACAGTTATAAAATAATAAAAAACTACTCATTGACATAACAATATTACGCTTTCAAACTATTACTAGTTACAATATTGGTGAGGGTATACTGACAAAATTCTTTACCTCCCGTGCTAGTCCGAGGACTGTGTTACGGCAAGGTAATATTCTCGCCATAGTATTACCGACTTTATTACAATCGAATGTGACACATTTTTGCAAAGTATATATTGACTATTGAGTCTATTGAATAAAAATTGTATAAACATTTTTAATACAATAGGCCTATTCATTAGTTTTCGATGACAAGTGACAAGTTTAGCGTAAACAGGTAGTATATGCAAAGAAAAGTGATAAAACAGTACATTGGTTAGCATAATGTGATTTTATAGTAATTAATAATGAACGGTTACATGTGGTAAAACATTTGTACATTTAATTTGTATAGTACAGTCGACGACAATGAAATGTATACAAGAAAGATATTCTGGCAATGAAATTGAATCAATATTTTAACGATATATAAAGAAGAAAGGTATACTTCGTGCCCATGGCTGCACACACCATTAAGCCTAAGTAAGAAATATGATATAGAGTATAATCACTTAACTATAAATCACTGGCATATATTATAACATTTTCCTAACCTAAATTTTACGCATCTCTAATAAAAACGAGAAAACAATAGACTTAATACATACATACCTAACTAGTAAATAAAATAATAATTAAAACATTTTAAATACTTAAGGATAAACTAGATAGATAAATGAATAAGCAATATATATATTATGTAGAATTATAATTTATAAACTTTTATTATATTTTCTGTCCGTTCATAATCCAAAGTACTCAGAAACTTCTCCAGTTCTCCCTTACAAACAAATCTTGTGAGGTCTTTAATAGGTTTGATTTTACTTATCCTATTGTACAGTAGTGGGGCCAAAAAATAAGAAAAACCCTGTGCAAATGTAGTTTTGCATGTTGGAACGTCATATATTTCGTATGATCTTCTTGTAGATGTGTTACGAAAACTTTCACAGGAGTGCTGTCTCAGAACGATGTTTTTAATGAAAAGTTGTCGAACTGTTAATGTTTGAAACTCCTTGTATAGGTTAGTTGTATTATATCTGAAATGCTTGAATCCTATAACTTTTAATATACATCTCTGAGCCCTCTCTATTTTTATTAGTGTACTTTTCCTAGCTCCCCCCCAAACAGAGATGCCATACATAATGATTGATTGGCATAGAGTTATATATACAGTTTTATTTGTTTTACTATCCCTCAAATTTCTAATTTTTTTAAAAATAGGTATAAGTTTACGAACACGTGATTTTAAACTAGTGATATGTTGCTTCCAATTTAAATTCTGATCAATTTCAACACCAAGATATTTTATAGTATTAGCTTTTGTCAATTTTGAGCAATTACAATTTAATTGATCAACGCAGATAGATGAGTGGGCTTTTACATGAAAATCATTAGTAGGTTGCAAATTTTCTCTTATGCTAAACGTTATGTACTTAGTTTTCATTATATTCAAAGTAAGCAAATTATCACTAAGCCAGTTATTGATTGTCTGAAAGCCTTTTTCTGCCGATGCTTTCACTAGGGACCATGATGAATGTTGAAATAAAATAACGGTATCATCGGCGAATGTGATAACTTTTGCATCTGGAACCTCAATATTACAAAGACTGTTTACGTAGATTAAGAAAAGTGTAGGCCCAAGGACAGAGCCTTGAGGAACACCAAAATTTACTGGTAACTTAGAGCTTTGGATTTCACCTATTTTAACCATTTGTGATCTATTTGTGAGGTAATCTTTAAAGAGTTCTAGTGGCAGACCTCTAATACCGATTGATTCTAGTTTGCGTAACAATAATGGAATCGAAACTGTATCAAATGCTTTTGATATATCAAGAAATATGCCTATACACTTGTTTTTGCTGTCAAGATTCTTCGCCACATTTGATACTAAATTTTCTATAGCATCAACAGTTGATTTCCCTTTTCTAAACCCATATTGATTTTTTGAGAGAATATTCTTACTCTCCAGATAGTTCACAAGTCTATTATTAATTACCTTCTCTAAGATTTTTGCAATAGTGGGTAGAAGTGAAATTGGACGATAATTAGAAACATCATCTTTATCTCCAGACTTGTACACTGGCACGATGATAGCCTGTTTTAGCGCATTTGGGAATCTTCCAGTAGACAAGCATAAATTTATTATATGGGTCAATGGTCTAGTGAGAAAATATGAACAAGTTTTAATAAAAACCGATGATATTCCATCCCAACCTGAAGATTTGGTATTTTTTAGTGTTCTGACAATTTTACGTACCTCCAGATCATCAGTCTCCAATAACAGAAATGAATGTAATGGTGTGCTATTAAATTTAAAATTTTTGGCAAGGTTTTCTTCGCTGAGTTTTGATTTTTGTAAGATGTTATTTGTTAAATTGGCACCGACATTAACAAAAAAATTATTTACATAATTTGCAGACTCTATTGGTGTTGATTTTAGTTTTAATAGTTCGTCAGGTACTTGAGATTTATCTGAGAGACACATCCAAATGTGCTCGATTCTCCATTGTAAGTGAGATATAAATATGTGTAAAAATTTAATTTTCTAATTGACAAGATTGTAAGGAAAGATGTCTTAAATCACTTTCTTTTTATATATTTTTTTATTTTTAGTTTAAGATTAATTATTAGTCTTTATTTTAATAAATTATTATGATTAATTATTAAAGACTTGACAATGTGAATTATGACTCTTTCCAAATCAATTCTATAAAAACTGTAAAGGGAGGATAAAACTTGTTGAGTTTCTTGCCGGTGTAGTGTGTGACGCGCCTCTCCTGACTTAGCATTAAGTTAGGCTAAGGTATGTTGTAATTAGTATTAAGGTTTTTAGTAATAAACCATACTCCTTAAGCAACACACGTTGTTTCTTTGTGCACTCCCGGTCCCCACATTGCATGGCGACCCTGCCAGTGCTGCCTCGTGGCAGCGCTGCGCAGATGGGACAGTGATTTTTTTTTTGGGTGCGTAAATATACAGTTAGGATAATAAATATATATAAATAAGTTATATAAATTTAAAAACACTATTGCAAGAAAAAGAACATTTTACATATCGAAAAGGACGATGACGTAGTTCATAATAAATAAATAGGTATAGTGTAAAAAAAAGTGCTCTGAAGAAACAGAAATGAAATAAATATAAAAAAAATGAGGAAGATGTCGTTATGAAAGATATAAAGAAAATACTACAGCTAAGAAGATGAAAATAATGAAGACGTATAAGGAATGATGAATGTTCCTAAATGTGTGGAAAAAATAAACAAATAAATATAAGGTGAAGCAATATGGTAACAATGACAATGTAAGTGTGAAGAGGAAAAATAAATGGTCAGATACTTAAATAGCTACAAAATCTGGATATGAGATGAGATATGAGATGGGGAATAAATAAAGATGATGATTCGGAACTAATGCTGGGAGCCGGGAGATGTTCGTGTCTGATGAGTGTGATATGCTGGGCGCCGGGAGATGATGGAGTCAGATGTGGATGTGATCCTGGGCGCCGGGAGTTGAACGAGTCAGATGTGGACACCTCTAGACTGGGATGACCCCGTTCGAATTTAACAAATTTCGTAAATCTAGTACACAGGTTTTATTTTATTGTTTTGGTAGTTTTTTTTTTTACAATTCGGAGCACATATCATTAGTTTATTGTAACGTTAAATAATAATTTTTAATTTTTTTTTATAAGTAATATTTTTTTACTCATGTACTCTGTTGGCAATATATATATTTTTTTCTCACTGTTAGTTATTTAAAAATTAAATTGTGATAGTAAAATAACTAACTAAAATTGTTCATAATAAATTGTAATTGGAAATTTGTAAAAGAGCGACTCTGGAAATTCGACGACAAATCTAATAATATAACGACTATATTTCTGTGTAATAATATTTTTTTTTTTCGTTACTAATGTATTATTTTTGTTTTAAGAAAGTTTCTGTCAAAAATTCACTGCAGAAAGGTAAGTTGCATGCTTTCTTTACATCACTTTCAGAAATATGAGTTAAACAAAATATCAGTTTAAAATAATTAATTATAGCTACTTTATTTCTCTATATTTAAAAATGAGTTTAATAATATTTTGTAATAGAGATTTGATAAATGGTGCGTAAATTTTGTATTAAATATTTGAATTTTTAAATAATTCCGAGAGTGATGATTTCCTATTTTATTTTGGGCTAATTGTGTTTTATGTTTTGATCCATTCGTCTTATCTTCAAAAGATTTTTTATTTCTCTATCAAAGTGTCAGTTTACATTTTAATACTTTTTCTGTTCATTTTTTTTAAATATTTACAGTACTTTTATTGACTAACTCAATTCAATTTATTTATTTGCATATTAAGTGTACATTATGGTCTTAAAGCAACTTAGTTCTTACAACTTAATGATCCATGTATTGGGTATGGCAAATGTAAGAGGACATCAATAAAAAATAAATAAAAATAATATTAAGATTATTATAATTTTCGCAATTACCTAGTAGATTATTACAATATTATTTTAATTATGATTAGTCTTTACAACATGTGTCATATCATTTTAGTTATGAAAATTTAAAGAGAAATAATTAATAACGAATAAATACATTTGCATTACCACATTTAAAGTAGCCAATTTAAAAAATTCAATATGGACATAAAGATATTGTTTTATTTCAGTTAATGTTTTATTTCTTGATTAAAAAAAAAAATATAATTTGATAGGTAAACCTCGGAAAAGAAAAGAAAAATTAGAATTTCACAGTACTTTGATAACATTTAGTAAGTATTTTAATTGAGTTTTCACATTAGGTACTAGTTCCAAATTGCAGATTATTATTTTTGTGTTTGGTTTTATTCGAAGCAATAAATAAGGTTCCATTATTTTTTGAGAGTAATATGTGGTTTCATGGTTTTGGTGTTATTAATGGATTTCCGAGTAAAGACAAAGTTTTAAATTGGTATCATTGCTTTACATTAAGTGTCTTTTAAATTTAAAATAGTGAGATAACATTGCAAATAGATAATTTGACTTTTTGGTTATAAATAGATCAAATTAATTTTAGACTATTATTAGGTAATTATTTTCCTATTTTTTATTGTTTGTATTTTGCTGTAATATTTCTTTTGTCATACCGTTACACATTTTACAGATTTATTTTCGTGCGTTTTCGAGTATTTAAATGTAAATTTAAAATGGTTATTTCCTACACGTGTTATCGAAATAACTTGTTATATTGCGAAATTAGAACGCAACAAAAATTCGATGCAAACTTTAGACTTCAATGCACAAATTGCAAGTTCAACATTTTACAGCATATCGGTTGCTAACCATACCAGACATGCTGAGTATGATTTTTATCGTGGGATAGTTTTAAATAGCATTCGATAAGTAAGACTAGAGTCACTTGAAAGTTAGTTTATAACTATAAAATTTCTTTATTTTTGGTAAGATAGAAGCATTTTCGTATTTTGCGTAAAGTAAATATTTTTTTTCATCAAAAGTTTTATGTTTGCTGTGCATAAATGTCAGTTATTCTTATATAACCATTTAAAATTCGTTAGAATATAGTACATACATGGTAACAGAATAGTATGGAAAGCTGTTTACTTATAAAATTCTTCTCGAAGTTTTCAATAACAATGTGTCAGGTAAATTAGCGAGATAGGTGGTCGTGTTATGAGTAAGTTAAAATTACATGCCACGTATGGAATTGTTGTCGTCGAATGTTCTCAGAAGTCATAAGATACATTTGAAACTATAACAATGTTATGATATTCTATTTCATTTATGTGATAAAAATAGATTCGTCATGATAATTATTAACAACTTTCATAAAAATAGTTTGTTGATATAAAGTATTGTTTTTTTGAAAGTAATTATTTATTGTTTTTGAAGGTTCTCGTCAATATTTTTACATTTTTATACTTTTGAAAGTTTTAAATAAAATACATAGAAGTACATAAAAGAAAGATAGAAACATATTTCTATAGACAATTAAATGATTATAAACAGTTGAAAAATAGGTGGAAGTAAGTATTAGATTGAATTATATTTTGAAGTTCCTCGTCACGAGTTAATTTTTTTTATTGAAAGTTTTTTTTTATGAATAGGAGTATAGAAAAGTAAAAAGAAGGATATGATAAAGTAAGGAAAGTAATGACAATATAGGAAATGAATGTAGAATAGATAGACTGAGTAGATAGTATTAAATATCTTTTTGTAACTTATAATTGATTACAATTAGTTACTATCTTCTCAATATGGCAAAGTAAGTTAGGATATTTGTTTGTGTTTTAACAGTAGGTTGTGAATAGAGTTATAGTAAATTTTATAGAAGTAGGTCGATAATTTGGTTATTACGACATCGATATGCGATTGGACTGATCACCCAAAAGCAAGTCTAAGATCATATTAACCAAATTAATCACAATAATGGTATGTAGAATAAATAGAATTGTTTTGGAATGGAAGGATTTTAAGAGATAAGATAAAGTATACGGTACACTAATTAAGAGGTACTATAGGGATCAGGTCCTTCAGAATAAATTGCGATGCGACCGAGAGTACACGCTGAAAGCTGTTGGAGACCAAAAAGTTGTCTTAATTCATGACCCTATTAATAAAGTATGGTACAAATATGGTACGTGGAGGGTCAGATCCTTCTATCGATCATGGTGTGAACGAGTTTTCCTCTGTGAGATAAGTTGGAGTCCAAAAGAGACTTAAAACCTATGACCCCCAATAATAAATAAGGGCGTGCGCACGACCCATGAAAGGCACTGGGATGCCAAATGGTATGATATTTAATGTATAATTATGAGTCGACTATAAATAAAATATATTTACCACGTGATATATGAAAATAAAACGGCTGGCCAGACCGTATGATAATAATTATAATAAAAGTACCTAGTTGTGGAAGAATTATGTAGTCAAGTGTACCGATACGTGATAAAATGAATGAATTAAATAATGATTATTTTGAAAGTGAGATGATAAGTTTGTTAGATGAAATAATGATAAGTGAGTATCAATAATAATGAAGAAGTTAAAGTAAAATGAGATAAGAGGTATCTGTTAAAGGTTTATTTTTTTTATTTAAATAAAGTTAGAAAAGAAGGTTAAAGTTATCCTTGAAATGAAATGATTTTTTTTTTCCGATTTTGTGACGGAATACTAGGAAATTATAAATGTCTATTTGAAATAATATGACGAGAACCAGACAACCATTATTAAAAATCAATAGGGATTTTTTTGATATCATAAATTTGTATTTTTATTGATTACTTAAGTATATAAAAAAAAAACTGTTTTATGACAATTATGAATAATAAAGTTTGGTATAAATGATGTTGGTAGCTGCCTATATTTTTATATGAAATATTTATATTTTCATTTAGAAATGACAAATAAAGAAAATATTTGAAATTTAATTGTAATGCAATAATAAGATTATGAAATATATATGCATCAAGCAAGTTATGATTTATTTTGTCTTAAATATTAAATAATTAATTTTGTTTTTCATCATAAAACGTATATATTTTTTAATATCACGAAATAGTGTATTGCCAACAGTACGTACCCTAGTTGTTTAATTAATTTTCATTTCCATGTTTTAGTCTTAAGTATATATCTATGAACAATAAAGGCAAATGATAAATTATTAGAGATGTTATTTTTTTTTATTCAAATGATAAGTATTGTAATAAAATAATTAAGTATATCAAAATATTCATTAAAATTTTTCAATGTTGTTATAAATTTATGTTCATTTATAAATAAATAAAAATTAATAAGAGTGTGTGCCTTTATTGTTTCCATTTTTTTTAGCAGAATAGTTGTATTATTTAGGGTTAAAAAAAAAAGTTAAAAGTATTTTTTTTTTCAAAAAAACGGGGGAGGTGTAGTGTGTGACGCGCCTCTCCTGACTTAGCATTAAGTTAGGCTAAGGTATGTTGTAATTAGTATTAAGGTTTTTAGTAATAAACCATACTCCTTAAGCAACACACGTTGTTTCTTTGTGCACTCCCGGTCCCCACATTGCACCGGTTCTTCTCAGAACAAGGCCTCCTGGTAGACTCTCGAACCGATGGCATCAAAATTGACTTTCATAAGTGTACAAATTGTACTTAAATGAATAAAGTAATTTTGACTTTGACTTGCCGACTTCAGAATGGCGAGACTGTGGGACTTATTTGGAACCCATAATCAACAGCTCATACTGTTTATCTAATAAATATCTTATTAATCTAATATCTTCCTTGAATGGGTACCAGATAAATATACACAGAAACTTAAAAAATAGAATTTTAGATCCATTTATTACCAATATTGCAGATGCCACCTAATGCAAACCATCCTCCTTTCTATGTGTTATTACCAATAAATATAACTAATCTCGCACACATTTCCAAAAAACCTAGTGTACAATTTAATTATTATAAAGCTGACTATGAAAACATCAACATAGATGTATCCAAAATAAACTGGGATGATTTATTCTCAAATACTAATGCCGAAGATGCAGTCTCATTGTTCTATGAAAAAATATATAGTATTATAAAAAAAAAAAATTCCAACTAAAACTTTAAAGTCCTCTCGCTTTCCCATTTGGTTTACCCCATCTTTAGTCCATATATTTAAAAATAAGAACAGCGCCTGGATCAAGTGGAAAAAATACCGCAACTTATCTGACTTCGAAACTTTCTCCCTGTACAGAACTAGATTCAAAAAGGAGTCACGTATATGTTACAGTAGCTATATTAAATCAGTGGAGTCTAGTATTCAGGATAATATAAAACACTTCTGGAGGTATGTAAAAAAACAGACAAATGAGTGCTGATGTTCCCGGCAGAATGAAGTATGGTGATATGACTGTTGACAGCCCAGAGGATGTATGTCGGCTCTTTTCCACTTTTTTCCAGTCGGTTTTCGAGCTATCAAGTGTCAATGACACAAACGACTGCCAATATCAAAATATTAATCATACATCTGATCTGATTATCAGTGATATATCGATCACAGATAAACAACTGCTGGAGGAACTACGCACTTTAGATATCGCAAAGGGCGCTGGAACAGACAACATACCACCGATCTTCTTTAGGGCCACTGCAGCGACAATCTACCAACCTATATGCGTTTTATATAACTTGTGCTTAAGAGAGGGTACCTTTCCCACCATCTGGAAGACCGCACGTATTGTTCCTATCTTTAAAAGCGGAAATAGATCAAACGTGGAAAATTATCGTCCTATATCTATCTTATCTACCCTGTCGAAGCTTTTCGAAAGGCTGGTACACAATATTATATACCCTTCATTGCATAATATTATTATTCCACAGCAACACGGCTTTGTAAAACGTTGATCTACCACAACCAATTTACTGATATATACATCGTATGTCTTTGAAGGTATAAATAGCAACAAGCAAATTGATAGTGTCTACACGGACTTTCGAAAAGCTTTTGACAGGGTGGACCATAAAATATTATTAGAAAAAATCGCATACAATGACATTCGCGGGAATCTCTGGCGTTGGTTCAAATCATACATAACTAACCGTACACAGAAAGTTATTATAAATGGCTACGAATCAGATTTTGTACCGATAAGCTCTGGTGTCCCACAGGGCTCAATATTAGGTCCACTCTTGTTTGTTATATTTATCAATGACATATCTAGCTGCTTTCACTTTTGTGATTTTTTATTGTACGCAGATGACCTAAAAATCTTCCACATAATAGACAACAGCGATGATCACGTTAAATTTCAGGCCGATCTCGATCGCTTCTCTGCCTATTGTGCCGTAAATAAACTTAGTCTTAGCATAAATAAGTGTAAATCAATAACTTTCACTAAAAAGCGGCTAATAAGTAATTGTACCTACAAACTTACTGGTGCCATTCTTGAAAATGTGCAATACATTAGAGACCTAAGTATAACGCTAGACAGTAAACTGCATCGTGATTTACACGTGGATAATATAATAAATAAAGCCTATAAGATGTACGGATTTGTTATGAGATCCAGTAAAAACTTCACACAACCCTATACATTTTTAAGCCTCTATAACGCCCTAGTTAGATCTCAACTAGAACATGCCGGGCCCATTTGGAACCCTTTTTATAATAAATACGTTGAAAGTCTGGAAATGGTACAAAAGAAATTTCTGCGTACAATGCACTACAGATGTTTTCACAATCGTTTGCCCTATCTAAAACTATTAAAAAAATATAAAACTCTTAAATTTGAGGACTGACGTAAGCAACTCGAGGCAATGATGTTATACGACATATGCCATAACCGATACGATTGCATCCCCATTGTGAACAGATTGTGTTACAGTGTTCCTACCAAAACTCACAGCCGAAATATTTGCCGATTATTTTCCACCGCCCGATGTCGTACAAACGCGGGAAAACGGTCGCCAATGCATCGTATAGTACACTCATATAATACATACTTTAACTAAATTGACATTTTGGCGACGACGCCTTTTACCTTTAAAAAAATATTGTTGGAAACATTGCGCAGTAGTTATTCTTAGTTAAGTTTCATTTGACGCCGTCTTGGTGGAGTGGTCAGTATAGCTGCCTACACATCAAGCGGTCCGGGTTCGAGTCCTGGTAGCGACAAATATTTGTGTGATGAACACGAGTATTTGTTGACGAGTCATGGTTGTTTATATATTTATTTAAGTTTATTTATAAAAATATCCAAAAATATTATGTACCTACCTGTCTTAAGAAAAATGTCCCTTATCTAGTATCCATAACAAGTTCTTAATGATACTTACTTTGGGCTAGATAATTGGTGTGAGCGTATTATTATTTAATAAATTATGAAGTTTTTAGTAGCCATGTTTAGTTTAAGTTTTTACGTTTTTTGAATGTTAATAGTTTTTTTTTTCCTTCTTTCGAGTGTATCCTCATTTGAATAGTTTAAATATTTTAATATAGTATATTTGTTATATGCTGGTGTTGAAATTAATACTACATAGCTATCTAATATTCTAAGCTAACACTGTATTCAACATTGTTTTTTACCCAAATAAATAAAAATAAAAAATCTTATAAAATAATTATATAATTCTAAATAAAATAAATCGTACTGTGTAAAACGTCCTTTTTAGGAAATTCAATACTGTTTAATATTTTCCAATGTAAATATAACAGTGGTATACAATTGATTGAAATAATAATCTGATTGAAATAATAACAATTATATGGATACCCAGATTCAAAATAAATAATAAAAATTATACATCTACCGCACGCCTTAGTATCACAAAATTATGCACAAGCTCAAAAAAAAAATACGTTTCACACAAATAAAAAAAAAACGCCACAAGCACAACTAACTACAACTAAAGAGCAGAATAGAACCAGATATCAAGATATCTACCACGTTGGGCGCCAATGCCACGGGTAAGGTCTCACGTGCTCCCACGGTCCTAAGAAATAGGGAGTTAAATGAGACACGAGAGATCCGTGCAGAACAATTTATTAAATGGTGGAAGTGGGTACGACGAACGGTTCTATTATGCCCAATAGCGTGTACTCCCCTGGTGGTAGCCGGAGATGGTCGCGGTGAGGGTCGCTCGGTGGGACGAGTTAGGGCGGCTTGTACTGCTGCTCACTGTAAGTCCAGCCCTGGGCGGAAGTGAAGCAGCGGAGGCGACAGCGGCTACCTTAGCCTAATCTTGGACCCTGGAACGCGCCATTAGGAAGACGTTAGTAGCTGTCCTCGTTTCTTTGGGAACCACCAACGGCACAAAGGGCAGTAAAGGAAAGTACCATAGCCGTTGTGTCGTGGGTGTTCACAATCAGATACGGAGATTACACAAGATTGAAAATTATAAAATACAAACAATATATTTTTATAAAATTAATGGAGGTAGAAAATAAATTTTAGTAAAACTGCAGAATCATTAATTTACAAATGCAGCCCACAACAATTATATCAATGAAAAGAATGATCATAAAATGATAGACTGGATGAATAAAATTATTTAAATTGAAACACACTTTACAATGAAATAACATCGTTACATTAACCAGCCAAAGCATATGAATTGCACTATGACTACGTTTGCGATAATAAATATTTTGCAACCACTTACCCAATTAGGGGTTAAACACATTAAATAAATAACTATTGTTGCACACGATTATCAAATTAGTTAATTAGTAATAGGTCTTAGGTCGGTCTTATCGGTGCTCAATTTACTTAGCGAACCACGCAATCGCAAGACCGAATCACCAAGTCTTTGTGTGCGATTCCTGACAAGATCGAGACTGCCCGGCGACGCAGGCGCAATCTATCGAAGATTGCCCGCAACAGTCGTACGGTCACTATAATGTAGCATATTAACGTTGATATGGAGCGCTAACACGTGTTGATAAATTTAGAAGGCGAACTCTAATGAAATATTTCAATTAGATGAGCTTCCTTTATATCTTAATTTATGTAATATTTATAATTAGTGTAATTATTCTAATTTAATTTAAAATTATGTATGTAGGTCGGTAAAATATGTACGTGTAACGTTACATAGTCCATTTATCGAGGTAGGCTACATAATAATAGACATTAACGCGAGCGAAGCCGCGGGTGACAACTAGTAATAAAATACAAAAACCCCCTCTACTGTGTTTAATATTACCTAATAGGTATAGACTGCATAAACTAACACGAAAAAAAACTGAAGAAAATATCTAGAGGTATATGATGAAGTGTTTTCATGAATTTTACATAAATAATAAATATGTAGATAGGTATGTAGATAGATAGGAATTTATTTTATGCTGTGTATAATATCTTTGTAATAATACATATTATACATACAATCACGCTAGTAATCCCATGAGGAGTTGAGCAGAGTCTTAGGCAATATTTTGTTACACATAAAGCCACATCTGGCAGTATGGGCCATGCATTGCCTCCAAATAGGAACAGGTTGTTAGCCTGTCGCCTTTAATTTAGTAAAGTCATTATTAAAAAAATATTATTTAATAATGACTTTACTAAATTAAAGTGAAACACTTACCTTTACAAGTATTTGAAATCCCTTTACCTCGTAGTTTTGTATTTCTAGTAACTCACGCTCCAGTTGGTCAATAAGGTCGTTGAATACCCTTACATAGTCCATATCTTGAGTTAATAGCGATAATATCCGAATTCGGGAAGCTTGTCGACGCATTTCTAAGTTATCCAAAGAATGGGCCTCTTATATTAAAGATTTTAATAAAATATTTGTGCCATCGTTATCAGACTTAATTAACTTTATACTAATACCACAAAATTAATTTTAACACCTTTAGAAGCTATTTCAAATGTATTTTTAGCACATTTTGTAACACTTCGTCTGAGATTTCACTCACAAAATACTAACTTTTTATTAGACACTTTGGTTCGGGTTCGAGTGCGAAGTAAGCTTCGAAGTGATGGGGGAATTCCTTTACGGAATGCCACGCCTTACGTCATCCCATACATTATTTATCACAATCTCACGGTCACGTTAGTTCAACTCGCTGCCGCGCCCGCAAGTGTAGCGCTAGAGTAAATTAGAATAAACAATCGTGTTTTGAGAATGCCAATCTAAGAACTCACTGCGGAATCAGATTCGAAGTTTAAAGTGAGGTTTTACAGAATCACACTGCAGGCTACCTTTTGGTATTAAATGTGCACCAAATAAATTTCAGAGAATGATGGATAAACTCTTTAAATTACCTTACGTAGCATGTTACTTAGACGATTTGACTATTTGTGATATCGATAATCATAGATTATGGCAAAGAATTCTCATTGTTTTAAAAATGTTATCTGAATGTGGATTACGGGTAGCACCCGAAAAATGTTCATTTTTTAAGAAATCCATATCATATCTGGGGTACGTGATAGATGCCGAGGGTTTGCATACAGATAAAGTAAAGGTGGAACGGAATGTAAAAGAGCTAAAGGCATTTTTAGGATTAATTAATTATTATGGCAAATTTTTAAGGAATTTGAGTGATACCTTAAGCCCTTTGTACGACTTATTAAAAAAAGGTCATAAATTTATATGGAATGAATTATGTGATGATAGCTTTAAGAAGGTAATAAAGGCGCATTTCGACCCCGCGCTGGCTAGCTCGGTGACGTGCGATGCGTCCCCGCGCGGCGTGGCGGGCGTGCTGTCACAGCGCAGCGCTGACGGGCTCGACCGGCCCGTGCTACATGTATCGCGCACTCTAACTGCAGCCGAGAAAAATTATGCGCAAATCTGTAGGGAGGGATTAGCTTAGCTATTTTCGCTATAACTAAGTTTCACGATTATGTGTATGGTAGACATTTTACTTTGGTCACGGACTGTAAACCTTTGGCAGCTATCTTTAGTGAGAACAAAGCGGTCCCACTAATGGCCGCTAGCCGTCTACAGCGATGGGCGGTGATTCTAGCACAAAGCACAACTGTGTAGCAGATTGTTTGTCCAGGTTGCCTTTAGCAGTCACCGAGGAACCTACAAGAATCGATTCCTTTATAAGTTTTATAGAATTGCAAAGCCCTGTAAATTTTAAATTAATTGCTAAAAGTACCTCAAATGACGAAACTTTGACGAGCTTAATGAATGCTATAAAAACTAACTGGCAATATTGTAAACGTAATGACCTTCAAGATTATTATAAAATAAAACAATGTCTTAGTATAGAACAAGGTTGCATATTATTTGGACATAGAATAATTATACCTATGAACTTACGCGAATCAGTATTGAACCAAATACATCAAACTCACCAGGGCATTGTCAAGTGTAAAAGCTTAGCTAGAAATTATGTGTATTGGCCGAGAATCGACTCGGATTGTCGCGAATACCGCGAAGTTTCATAATCTGTAGAAATATTATTTTCGATTGACGGTACACATCAACGTGGCGAGCGGACGTTTTTTGCGTTCGTGACTCAGACGCAGCCGATATCTCTTACTAGTCTGTGCAGTCGTTTTACAGACACAGTCGGTGTATTTCAAAGAACCGTGAGTTTGTACAATTTAGTGTACTTTGATTCTATGTCTTTGCATGTACTTTGATTCTATGTCTTTGCATTGAATGCACCTATGGTGCATTTAGTCGATAAATACATACCTACCTACCGTTATCTCAGTGTTATAACTCAACACACAATATGGTGATAATTATGTGTTCTCAGGTGGTTCTCAGTTTTAAGACTCAGATAAATTGTTCAGGTCCAGACAAGGACATACTCAGAATACTAGCTCAGTAATGTTGAGTGGATAGGGGTCGCTATAAGGGGAGGTGGAGGCGACTACCGGGCTGCGGTCCTTTTTGACGTGTGTATCAACAATGTTGATAGCACAGAACTGCTCAGAATTTCAATCTCAACTCAGTAAAGTCCGATCTCTTAACAGATGTGAGACTTTGTTTAGTTATCATCAGGTTATCATCACATATACAACAGTATCTACAGTATTCGCCTTGAGTGGCTGAAGCAGATATAATTTTACAGGCAACGTTTGGCGACATGGTGGAGGTGCTGGGATGGTGTTTATTCCCTTTACGTAAGGTTTATTAATGTGAAACAAAAGTGAAAAAAAAATAATGTGTTATTTTGTTGAAATTATAATTTGTGCAGTGATACGAGATAACGTCGGCGCAGGCGCCAGAACGGCGCGCCAGCCAGTCTGGCCGCGGCGGCGCCGGCAGCGGCGCAGTGCCTGTTACAATGTTAAAGCGTTTTCAGATTTAGAATAAAAGTCTTTATGTTATGGAGATAACGATGATTTCAGATTTTCATCTTTATGTTGATGTGCAGTTGCACATCTTGAATGATATAATAAGTACCTAATTTAAAAAAAGAACAGATGCCTAAGTAACTCCACCTTATTGCGAGTGCCTTATGGTCTAATTTTCCATATTTTTGACCTTTTAGTCTTTGCATCTTTTTGACGTGACCCTCAGACCAATGAAAGTAAGTACAGAAAATTTATAACAAAGAAATCCACTATAAAAAGACACAATGATAATTTCTATGAAAAAATGGACATGCTTTTATATACATGTTTTTTTTTACTCTAAAAAGAGAATTATAGTTGCTGGTGACTTTAATGTAAACATGCTTGAAAATAAACAAAATACTGTATTGTTTAGAGATCTTTTAAAGAAATATAAGTAATTTAAATTTACATAATTATAAATGTGCCCACTAGAGGAACAGCTTGCTCAGACCATTTTTAGTGATATCAATGGTGCAATTAGATATACTCTACCGTTATGTTTATCTGACCATGACATGTCCGTACAGATACTACAATTTAATGTTACACATAAAAAAAAGAAACCCCATGCACTGTGTTTGTTTATAGAAGATGTTATTCTCAGGACAATATAGAAAAAATAAATAAAAAACATCTTAGGTGTCTTTCTTTTTCAGAAGTTTACAAGCAAACGGAAATAAATAATGCTTTTGAGAAGCGTTATTTAGGTGTAAGTACAACAATTTGAAATTTTGAAGAACTTGCTTCATGAATATTTGTGAAAGACATTAGGTATCTAGTATCTACTCATTACTGCGCTTGAAACAACATTTGTCATAAGATACCTAAGCACAATACGTGAGCGAGCAAGGGTGGACTTGCAAATCTTAGATATTTTACATATCAAGTGAATTGAGGTTTTACACAATTTAAAGAAATTCTTTAGTCTTGATACCTAATGATGTGATGTATTGCTCAGAGGAATATTCTGTGACTAATCCCTATAATGTTTTGCTACCAATGACAGACCATTATTATTATGATATATATAGTTTGTATATAGTCATAGTCAGAGAGATGAACCCATAAGAGATTTTTGATGTGTTCTTAAACAGATTGCTCAGAATTTTATCAACCTTTTACTAACTAGATAAGTTAGTACCTACCTATTTAGTAATACCTATTGTCCCAGGGCAACATAGGTACAATGTCTATTTTAATTGTTGCAGTCGGAAACAACGGAGTTGTTTGATTCGATTGTGTCTCAGCATATTTTAGTAAGTATAATTGGAATATTATATAATGCAAAGGGAAAGTGCTCTTTTCTTTAACATGGAAGAAATAGTCTAAACTTTATAGAAAATGTTGAAAGTCTCACAAGTGGTAGATTCAATTATGGGGTAGTCTGGGTGCGTACCATGCCCTTTCTTGTTTCTACCGTGAAGCAGGCCGCTGTGTTTCGGATTGAGGGGAAAGGTGGCCACTGTGATTGCTGGGCATGGAAAACATTTTATCTCAGTCCTCAGGATGGCAACGCAGTGTTAAGTGATTTACCCTTAATTTTACAACTCTGTCTATAGATAGGTGACAGTAACCACTTCACACCAGGTGGGCCACAAGCTTGTTTGCTATCTCGTAATGTAAAAAAAAAGTACAGCTCAGAAATAGAGTGGCCAATAGAGTGGCCATTAAGCAAAACTCTGAATGAGAGATTTACAGCAGTGTAGTGTTTACTACATACTTTTTCAGCTACTAATAAAAATGCGTACCTACTCAATACTTAGGCCCTCACACATATGTGAAAGATGTCGAAGAAGGGGTACAAATGGATAACAAGCAATATAGGACATCTGTAGATTCTACAACTACTAATTTCTGCATTATAAAGGAAGAATTGTATGTGATAATCTCTGAGCACGTGAAATAGTTTGTGTTCAGATAATTATGTCTATACAGTTGTGAGAAAAGTTTCTAGAGGGAACAACTATCGTTGCAAACTTGAAGCAACGTCAAAGGAGTGTTTTAATAAAATAATATTTAAAAAGAAAAACAATTACGGCTTGTGACGCAGTCTGAATTAAATGGTTTGAATGATATTCGAATCATTTGTCGTGCATGATCTCATAGTCCTGTGTGGCTCATTTGGCAAACCACACGCACGGATTGCGGCGAGTCGCCGGTGCGGGTCCCGTCTCACCACTTGTCATGACGGGAGGTTATTTTTCGTTTTCTATTTAATTTGTTTAATATTCAGAAATTTTAATACATGCCAAGTTAGTCAATAACTTGCTCTTTATTTTAATGATGTCTAGTTTTTGATATTTAAAAAATGCAAAATTCGATTTGTTATGTGATTTTCTATTAAACGTATAAAAGTGTTCTACTTTAAAAAAAAAAAAAATAATAATAATAATCCGACTTTGTTTTTAAAATATTTCTTGTTTGTATTAGACAAAGCCATCAAAGTGTAGACTCGGGCTTTGCTGCGTAGGCTGTGAACAGCAGCAACCTTGTTGAAGGTTGTAAACAAGCACTGATACACGACGTTTACTCATACTATGCTGCTATGCTTTTATTTTTTAAAAAAAGAGCTTACAAATTTGCAATGTCAATTCAATGAGGATCTCTTTTTATGTACAGCAGTTGGAACCAAAAGAGTGGTTGAAAATGATGAATGTCACTAAAGTAAACATTGAAGTCAATAAAAATGCTGTGACCAGGAGGTATTTTTGGTGATGTTCTTGCAATTGATCATTTGATGCTTGGGCCACCCAAACATAAAGTTAATTACGAAGAGGTTCTTTTTTTTTCGGCCGGGAGGGCTTCTAAGGGTTATAAGGAAATGGCAGAGTTGATAAGAAATGTTTGAGTGTGTGTGCCGTGAGTGGGTCTATGTGTGATAAGAGTCATATTTGCTAGAACGTTACCCGTTCTAGCAAATATGGAGGGAACTTGACGGTTGGTATTATTTCACAATCGTGATGTGAAGTCATGTGTGGAGTCTCATCTGCGGAGACTGGTGAGTGGAGTCTCATGCGTAGAATCCCATTAGTGGAGTCTCTCGTGGAGTCCCTAGAGAGCCTCTTGTGAGTCTCATGAGAGTCTCTTGTGAGTCTCGTGAGGGTCTCTTGCTGGTCTCTTGAGAGTTTCTTGGGAGTCGCTTGTAGGGTAATGTAGAGAGCGTTGAGGCAAATGCCAGAAGGTAGTGTACCAGTCGGAAGTTGACGTCGAAGTCTATTGTGGACCAAGTGATAACATATGAGTAAGCTTCAGTTGTTGTGTAGTGCTCTAATGGTCGTAGTTGACCGTAATGTGTAGTCAGTGGATGATGCACACGTGCGCAGGGTTCCACGGTGTTGGACGCGGGTAAGAGTGAGAGCGATTGTGATCGCTGTTCCCGTCAGCTATTATTCATTTAGTCAAATCAAAGGGGAATCAAGAAATACGAACAACTGGAAGGTATGGCAGATATCAGCTCTTATTGAAGGCAGAATAAGAAAATCCGTGTTGTAAAGGTGAAAGTGGGTGACCAAAAATATACTAGGTCCGCGTGATTTTACAGAGATTTTTCTAGTTTTAAAAATGTGTAAACATTCAAGAACCGCGTGAATGGGGTATTATGGGCACCGAGACATCGAGCGAGACATACTGATACACCAACCATTTCATAGAATCAGCTGTCTACTGACTCAGACGGGTCACGAGATACACGAAGCTTCCAAATTTTCATTCCATTGAGCCGATCCGTCAGTGCTCTTCGAGAAGCAAAGCGTACATCGGCTTGGAAAGCGCACGAGAAGGTTCGGCTATGGACAGATGAGCTAATTAGTATTTTTAACTAACTTGCTGTAAGTTTTTTCTTAATTATGATCTCACTTAAGATTTTTGTAAACTAGATTATTCAGTTAATACTCAATATATCCTTATAACATGATGATGTTTCCTATTTTATAATTACTCAACATAAGTTACTTCTCGTGGGGAGTGTCGCGAATACCGCGAAGTTTCATAATCTGTAGAAATATTATTTTCGATTGACGGTACACATCAACGTGGCGAGCGGACGTTTTTTGCGTTCGTGACTCAGACGCAGCCGATATCTCTTACTAGTCTGTGCAGTCGTTTTACAGACACAGTCGGTGTATTTCAAAGAACCGTGAGTTTGTACAATTTAGTGTTTTACGAATGTACTTTGATTCTATGTCTTTGCATTGAATGCACCTATGGTGCATTTAGTCGATAAATACATACCTACCTACCGTTATCTCAGTGTTATAACTCAACACACAATATGGTGATAATTATGTGTTCTCAAGTGGTTCTCAGTTTTAAGACTCAGATAAATTGTTCAGGTCCAGACAAGGACATACTCAGAATACTAGCTCAGTAATGTTGAGTGGATAGGGGTCGCTATAAGGGGAGGTGGAGGCGACTACCGGGCTGCGGTCCTTTTTGACGTGTGTATCAACAATGTTGATAGCACAGAACTGCTCAGAATTTCAATCTCAACTCAGTAAAGTCCGATCTCTTAACAGATGTGAGACTTTGTTTAGTTATCATCAGGTTATCATCACATATACAACAGTATCTACAGTATTCGCCTTGCGTGGCTGAAGCAGATATAATTTTACAGGCAACGTTTGGCGACACGGATATCGAGCGTGTTAGATTTATACCTTAGTTGAATCCAACATTCTTTAATGTGTAACGTTAGTTTAGAATTTAATTGAACCTTTTACTATGTAAGTGTTAGCACCATTCACTTATTTGCATAAATTGAAGACGACTTAATGTAAAATAACTCGAGTATGAAAAGCGGCGAGCCAGGGGTAGTGCCTGGTACTTGTGACCCCAGGTGTAGGTTTACCGGGCCCATTTACATTGCAACAACGCTCACCGTTCACTACCCCAGCTTCTCTTTCCACCTAGCTATAAAATATAATACAGCGTAATTGACTACAAAACGTTTTGTCCGTCCGCTCTTACATAGTTATTGAACCATACATTATTCTGCTTATATATTTGACGCTATATACTACAAAGTATATAGCGTTATATACAAGAAATCACAAAGTATACAAGTCGTGGATGGGTACCCATATAATAACGTGAGTAATAATAAAAACTATCATACCTTGTTCTCCGATGCTTACACCTCGCCGGCTCAAACGTAACTGCCCTGTCGCTTCGCAGCGGCCATCTTTTATACAACCGACCACGTGGCGTAGCTTAGCCACGTGCTATTCAAACTATGACTTTTATTGTGTTAAACTTAAAATCCTAGTTATTGTTATTTAATATTCACAAACTTATGTTCAATATTTTATATACAATTTATGCATTTTACTATCTCCAATACTTGTTTATGATTCCAACAAGCGCGTATGCGCTGCTTGCGATACGTGCGCACGCGAGCGACCCGCGCCGCGCGCCGCTCCGCTGCATCCCTGGCTGTGGCCCAAGGAAGCTTGGTATCGTTTACATGTGGATTTTTTTCAATGATGGGTAACACAATTTATTATTTAGTTATTGTAGACGCTTACTCAAAGTGGATAGAATGTTTTCGAGTTCCCAATACCTCAGCTAACACTAAAGCAAAGTTGTCTCACATATTTGCGCAATTTGGATTACCGTTTGAAGTCGTCTCTGATAATGGTCCCCCTTTTAATGGAAAAGAGTTTCACGACTTTTTGACAACTCTGGGAATTTCCCATATTACCACCACACCGTATAAACCAAGCAGCAATGGAGCGGCCAAAAACGCCGCTAAGATCATAAAAACGGCATTAAAAAAAGCCTTGCGAGAAAAAAAAAATTAGAAAACGCTCTTGAATATTTTTTATTCATTTATAGGTCTACGCCACACAGTATTACTTGTAAAACTCCCGCAGAGTTATTATTGGGTAAGCAAGTGAGAACCACTTTTGATTTAATGCGTCCAAACACAAGCGAATTAATTAGGCAAAAACAAATAAAACAGAGATATTATAAAAATACAGGCACTGAGCGACAATTTGATATTGGTAGTCAAGTATTTTTTAAGATGTTTAAGAATAATAGTTTTACTTGGGAAAAAGGTACGGTGTCTGAACGGCTAGGTCCTTTAACTTATATTATAAATTTTGATGGTAAATATCACAAGAAGCATAATGATCAGCTACGAGAAGCGCGCTGTCTATTACCACAGCTATCACAGCCCGATTTCATAGATGTGCCCGGCGGGTCCTCTTCTGCTTTCCCTAACAAACGCCATTCGGGAGAGAGTGAGATGGAACACATTGTGCCCACGAGCACTAACGTGGCACCAGCGGCGGCGGTATCGCCTCAGCCTCCGCTCGATCTCGGACCTGAGATCGACCCGGAGGTGGATAAGTCTTTGGAGATGTCTGAGCCAATACCGGCACCGCCTAGTATACAGCAAAGATCGCATCCTCAACGAGTAAGAAAACAGGCAAAAAACTTTGGCATAGATTATTAAAATAAAATGTTTATGCGATTTTATGTACTTTCATAAATATAGTAAGTAGTAAATTGACGACGTCAATTGGTACTAAGAAAATATATAAAGTTTATTATGAATTTATGTTCATAATATAGTAGCAAATTGACAACGTCAATTGGTGCTAGAGAAATATAATATATGATACGTATTTATGTACATTTTTGGTGGGTAGATTGCAAAGTGACAAGACGTATTTTTGTAGCTCTCTCATATTTAATAATTTAAAATAAATAAAACTTACATGTATTAAGTTTAATCACAACAGTGTATAGGTTGGCAATTATTTAACTCTCACACACCTTTTTCACCACTATACAAACATGGATACTTCGGCTGGAAAACTTTTAAGAAGCATGGAGGAGCTGTCTTCTATCTTCAGCACACGAATGGCCGAGTTTGAGAAGGGCCTTCCTCAACCTAGCGCCAAAGAGTCCAATACAACGGTCAAATCACTAGCATCAGAGTATTCTTCCTTCAAGAACTTTGTATGGAAAGCACTTGGCATTATAAAATCACAGGTTGAGCTAGTGATATCAAATGTTGACCGCTTGGAGACACATTCCCGTAGGAAAGTTCTTCTTTTTCATGGACTGAGTGAGGAGAAAGATGAAGATATTGAGCGAAAGATCCTGGAGGTATTAAATGGACAGATGCAGCTACACTCTTTAAGTGCGGATTCATTAGAATCTTGTCATAGACTGGGCCTGAAGAAAGAGAAAGTTCGTCCCGTTTTAGTACGGTTTGTGTCTATGCCAGATCGCGTGCAGGTGTGGAAGACCAAAACTGCGTTGAAGGGCTCCAAGGTGGCCATCAGTGAGTTTCTCACGAAGATACGGCAAGAGATTTTTGTTGCAGCACGTAGTCACTTTGGCGTCAAGAAATGCTGGTCAATGGAGGGCTCCGTTGTTGTTCTTCTCCCGGACAAAAGCCGCAGAAAGATTGGATCCTTGTCAGAATTGCAGAACTTAATTGCTCAGCATCCATCACATTCCAAGGTACCAGTGATCCAGTGACAATGGTTTATAAACATTTTCCCATAACTTTGAGTATCCGCTTTAATGTTTTCCATAGTTTTATCCGTAACCATAGTTTATAAAAATTTAAAGGTATATGTTTTATTTTATTATTAGCTTATGAACTTAGCTTTTAAAATACTATTATTGTAGGTATGTACAAATTTTATTTTGATTATTTTCACAGTAAATCACAGTCATAGATTAAATCTATATCATGTCACGTCACTGTCAGCTTCATGTTTTTCTTTTTGGTAATGGCAAAGGATAGTGTTAAGTACAGCCAAGGTTACTTTTTTTTCTGAATGTATGGTGTAATTATTTCTTTTTGTCAACCTATGCGTGTAGTAAATTGTTTGTGTGTTATTGAATGTTATATATAAGTCATATAGTATATTTATATAAATATTATTTATTTACTGCATATTTATATTTTATTATGATAGTAAGTGATGATTTTTTTTCTTGTTCATCAGATGAATATTTAGGTGCTCAAGATAGTTATATATCGGATTGTGGTCTTTTGGATGATAAACTTTTGTCTATCTTCGATAAAAATTCCAAATTCCTGTCCCTTGTGCACATCAACGCGCAAAGTATTCCTGCTCATTACAGTGATTTAGTTACGTCCTTTAGCAATGGTGTAGTCGATTGTATCTTTATTTCAGAAACGTGGTTAAAGCCCTCTCTTCAATCTACTGGTTTCTCACTTCCTGGTTACAAATTCTTTCGCAATGATCGCATTGGTATGGGAGGTGGTGGAGTAGGTATTTACCTTCGAGGTCACATTTCTGCCAATGTTGTCAAGTGCTCGCAATCCCATAATACAGGTTCCCTTGAATACATCTTTGTTGAAATTCATGTCCATCACAAAAAAATCCTTTTAGGATGTTTGTATAGTCCGAGCGACAAGGTAGATTATTTTAACACATTAGAGAGTATACTTGATAATCTTACACCTTCGTTTGATCATACAATAATAATGGGAGATTTAAATACGTGCCTTTTAAAAGGTGACACGAGAGCTACGAAACTAACGAATGTAATTTCTTCTCTAAACTTGCATGTACTCTCAAAGTCGTCTCCAACCCATTACTTCCCTCATTGTAAACCCTCACTTATCGACTTGATTATAGTTTCTGACCCTAATCTTGTTGGATCTTTTGGTCAAACAGATGCTCCTTTTTCATACCACGACCTAATTTTTCTTACTTTTAAAGTACGACCTCCCAAGATTAAACGCAAAGTTATTCTACAGCGCAATTTTCGGCATATGGACATAGACCGTTTGAGAGATGATATCCTACATGTAGACTGGTCATCTTTACTCCAATCTGATAACATCGACAATATGGTAGAACTATTTACGAAGGAGTTGATCGGAGTATACGACACCCATGCTCCAATACGCCCAGTTCGAGTCAGGCATGTACCGGCTCCCTGTTAACGCCATATATCAGGAAGGCAATGGCTTTGAGGGATAGAGCAAAAAAACGCAACAAAGAAAACCCGTGCTCCGTTAATCTCGATGCCTATAAGATTTTGCGTAATCGGTGCAATAGATTGTGTAGAGACGCCAAACGCAACTACATTCATGATAAAGTCACTAACATGGACACCAACCTTACGTGGAAATTTCTAAGGTCTTTTGGAGTGGGCAAGCCCACGGTTTCACATCAGTGTACCGTGGATCTTAACATTTTAAACAATCACTTTTCTTGTCCTCCTGTAATTTTAAGCACGCATTCAAAATTGGCTTCACTTTCCTATCTCTCTAGTCTTGTCCCACCGGACTGCTCTTCCTTTTCTTTTCATCCTGTTACTGAGGATACCGTGGCGAGGAGTATCAGAAGTATCAGTACCAAGGCTACTGGAAACGATGGCCTCAGTCTGGACATGATTCTTCCCGTGTTGGATGACATTGTGTTTATTATTACACATATTATAAATTTCTCACTGACGCATAATGTTTTTCCAACATCGTGGAAGAAAGCTACGGTCATACCTTTACCGAAATCCCCAAATCCATAATCCTTTTCTGACTATCGACCTATATCAATTTTGCCCCTCCTTTCCAAAGTCCTCGAGTCCGTGGTACATCAACAATTATACTCCTATTTTACCTCCAACTCCTTACTTTGTCCTCTCCAATCCGGGTTTCGGCTGTCGCACAGTACTGTTGGTGCGCTGCTGAATGTAACGGAGGATATACGCTTAGCCATGGACAATACGAAACTCACTGTTATTTGTCTTCTGGATTTCAGTAGCGCATTCAACTCTGTTGACTTCGACATACTTCTTGGTATTCTTCGCTCGGCTAACGTCTCTCATACTACCATTCAATGGTTTCGTTCCTACCTTTTTGGCCGCCAACAATGTGTGAAAGTAGATGATACTACTTCTAATTGGTGCCACTTAGCCGCTGGTGTACCTCAAGGTGGCGTACTTTCCCCGCTGTTGTTTTCCATATTTATCAACGGAATTTCCAATGTCATCTCCTCCTCTTTCCATCTGTATGCTGACGATCTGCAGATCTATAGGCATTCGGGATTAACTGAGGTAGCACAGTCTATTTCTGCCTTAAACAGAGATCTAGTAGCAGTTCAATCTTGGGCTAAATCTTTTGGCTTACTTGTAAACCCGATAAAATCGCAGGCTATGATTGTGGGTAGTAGTAGATTACGTAACAAGCTTGATTTCAGTACGTTGCCTTCTCTTATATATGACGGTACAGTCATTACCTATACTGACAAAGTAAAAAATCTTGGCATAACGATGGACTGTAATATGTCGTGGATACCTCAAGTCAATGATGTCAGTAAGCGTATGCCATTTCCTATCATTCTCTCAAGCGGCTCCAATATTTTCTCCCATTCAAAACCAAAATTATGCTTGCGCAATCTCTTCTTCTTCCCATTCTCGACTACGCTGATATTTGCTATTTGGATGTAACTGAAGACCTACTTAACAAACTCGAGCGTCTACAGAATCTAGCCATTCGATTCGTTTATGGCCTGCGCAAATATGATCGTGTATCGGCTTTTCGCGCTGATCTAAAATGGCTTCCGATTCGAGACCGTCGTAATGTGCACATCCTTTCCACTCTATATAAAATCCTAAATGATCCTAAAGCCCCCTCCTTTATCCGTTCCCGATTCCAGCTGTGTCCACCTCCCACTCGTTCAAGACGCCCCTGTGTCATTAAAATGCTGGAGCTGCCTAACGGCAACACAAATTTTCTCGTCCATTCATTTTCTTTTCGCGCCGCACAGCTGTGGAACAGTCTTCCCAATTTTATCGAAGATAGTCCGTCCATCACTAGCTTCAAAAATAGACTAAAGAAGCATTTTTTAACACATGTTTCCCAATAATCATCACAATTATATCCTATCAATTTATCATATTTATTATATGTATTTGTTTATTTTATATGTATGTATTCTTATTTTGAATTATTTATGTAGGTATGTAAGATATATGTATATATGTATTTTGTTTTTAATTTTGAACAAATTTTAGTTTTTAACTCTTGCATTTTGAGTCACCTACTATATTTGACATGTTCTCGTACATTCATGGGTTGACTGGAAGAGATCTCTTCTAGAGATAAGTTCGCCCTTGCAAACTATGTACTGTTACTTGTATTTTTGATGTATTTTCAAGTGCAATAAAGAGTATTATATACATAGTAGTAAATTGACAACGTCAATTGGTACTAAGAAAATATAAAAAGTTTAATATGAATTTATGTTCATAATATAGTAGCAGATTGACAACGTCAATTGGTGCTAGAAAAATATAATATATGATATGAATTTATGTACATACATAGTAGTAAATTGACAACGTCAATTGGTACTAAGAAAATATAAAAAGTTTAATATGAATTTATGTTCATAATATAGTAGTAAATTGACATCGTCAGTTGGTACTAGTAGAAAATATACCTATATACTTTTTTTCCTCGATACGATACGGTTGAGAGTGGACGTGTGTCACAAGTTAGCGAAATTTTTAATTTTAATATTTATTTGTTGGTGTTTCGCCCCCTGAGGAGTGGAGACTGCGCCCCTGCTGAACCGAAGCACCTCGGTGAGACAGAAATCCGAAAAAATATTTTTGTTGAATCTCGCTGGTTTCGAACGCCGTACCTCCCGATTGAGTGTGGAGACTTGGGACGTTGACCGCTCGGCCACGAAGCATTGTACCGCCGCGACAAAATTAGCATATTGTATCTACACTACGACTGGAGCGTGGCGAACGGAAAGGACGCCCGAGTGTCTACTATTTGAGAGATATAATACTATCACCGTTTTCTCTTTTATCAATTAGTACATTCTAACAGGAAAAAAAACCTGTAAACATGTACTGCGGCGCTTGTAATAAACCCTTAAAGGGTGATAAGGACTCGCAGGCAATCTCATGCGGGAAGTGTGACCCTAAGTACCACTCTAAATGTTTAAATTTATCTAGAGAAGAAATGAAACAGCTGCGATCTCAAGATAATACCTTTGCTTGCCCCTCGTGCAAAGCAAGGAAGAGAAATCAAATAACCGATTGTACGCCGATTCGATCGCCTGTGCCGACTTTAGAGTCTGACAGTGGGGACAAGCAACCGTCTGAAGACTTCTATTCTTTCATACGAACTCTAAGGGAACTACAATCCGCTTTCGCTGCAATGAAGCAAGAAATGATCGACTTCACAGCTTCTCTAAATTCGACTACCGACGAAATATCGAATTTCAGAAAGGAAATTCTCGATTTGAAGCAGCAGGTAAAGGAGCTGGAGCACTACAGGAGTGAAGTCAACAATCTTCGTCTAGAGGTCTCCGAGTTGCGTCGGGAGTTGGATGTGCAGCAGCAGCAGCGGTTTCTTTTTTTTTTTATCTATTTATTAATTTAAGGGGCTTTTATAAAAAAATTACATGTCAGCCCCATCGTGACTTTAGTTATTATAAATTAATTTTCGGACCTTAGGCTTTCAGCTGCGAATCTGTAGGTCAACATAGCTTCATTGGATGTGGGATTTGCTAAGATACTCTGAAATATACTTTTAGGAATCAGGACTGGAATAAAATACGATAAAGAAACAATTTTACTTTCAATTAGATTTTCACCATAAATAACAAGTAAATGCACAGAAAACCACTCTTTACACAATAACCGAATAATAAGGATGAAATAAATGACTCAATGCAAATCACGTCGATCACCACTACAACCAACCTCACCCTTCAACGTCCGACAAGCAAATGGGCTGAGAGCGAACTAACGATTGCTTTTATGGCGGCGGTTGTGGTGACGTCATGATTCGCAACGATTCATTCTTCATTTCTGCTAACACGGCCTATCCTGATCATGCGCCGTCCTCGGCCGCATTTCACAAGATATCTTCATGGAAGACCTCAACAGGGTCAACCTGAGCAGACCAGGGCTCAGCACCGGTGTCATCATTGTCTTCAGCTTCGTAATCTGTCGATGAGAAACAACATGAACACAATAACAAAACTTTTTTGTAAAGTTGCCTATTCTTTCATTCCTCACACAATCAAGGCCCTCTTTCAATGATACACACGATGCTATTTCTTAACTTCTTCTACTTCACTAACAATCATCGTATAACAAACTTCATCGACCACACACATCGCTTATTCTCACTATTCTACGTACAAGGCTAAGCTATACGAGATTGCAGGACCAAAGTCCAACACATATCAATGGATATGAATACAAAGTCGAAACCCAACACATATCGAAAGATATTTCTGTAAGGTAGTGCGCGCAGCAGGGCGCGCAAGCAAGGCGCGCAGGCAGGGCGCGCGGGCAGGGCGCGCTGGCAGGGTGCGCAGGCAGGGCGCACAGGTAGGGCGCGCATGCAGGGCGCGCAAGCAGGACGCGCAGCAGGGCGCGCAGCAGAGCGCGCAGAAGGGCGCGCAGCAGAGCGCGCACAAGGGCGCGCAGCAGGGGCGCGCAGAAGGGCGCGCAGCAGGGCGCGCAGGTAGGGCGCGCATGCAGGGCGCGCAAGCAGGACGCGCAGCAGGGCGCGCAGAAGGGCGTGCAGCAGGGCGCGCAGGTAGGGCGCGCATGCAGGGCGCGCAAGCAGGACGCACAGCAGAGTGCGCAGAAGGGCGCGCAGCAGGGCGCGCAGCAGGGCGCGCAGCAGTGCGCGCAGCAGGGCGCGCAGGTAGGGCGCGCAAGCAGGGCGCGCAGGCAGGGCGCGCAGACAGGGCGCGCAAGCAGGGTGCGCATGCAGGGGCACGCACGTGGAGGGTGCGCATGCAGGGGCACGCACGTGGAGGGTGCGCGACTGCCGGGTAGGTCAGCACACAGACTGCGACGGACCCGGCCACGCAGCTCAGGAACTGGCGCACCCGCTCGGCGCCTCCATCTGTCAGACGCTCGGTCTAACCTGACGCTTGGCCTTACTCGGCCCAGGTACTCTACGTCGGTAGTTAGGAAGGTACTGCAAGGCCGGAGCCCAACACATATCGAATGATATGTCTGCAAGGCCGAAGCCCAACACATATCGTAAGACATATCTGCAAGGCCGAAGCCCAACACATATCGTAAGATATGTCTGCAAGGCCTAAGCCCAACACATATCGAAAGTTATATCTGTAAGGTAGAAGCTCAACACATATCGTAAGATATGTCTGCAAGGCCTAAGCCCAACACACATCGAAAGTTATATCTGTAAGGTAGAAGCTCAACACATATCGTAAGATATGTCTGCAAGGCCGCAGCCCAACACATATCGTAAGATATGTCTGCAAGGCCGAAGCCCAACACATATCGTAAGATATGTCTGCAAGGCCGGAGCCCAACACATATCGTAAGATATGTCTGCAAGGCCGAAGCCCAACACATATCGTAAGATATGTCTGCAAGGCCGGAGCCCAACACATATCGTAAGATATGTCTGCAAGGCCGGAGCCCAACACATATCGTAAGATATGTCTGCAAGGCCGGAGCCCAACACATATCGTAAGATATGTCTGCAAGGCCGGAGCCCAACACATATCGTAAGATATGTCTGCAAGGCCGAAGCCCAACACATATCGTAAGATATGTCTGCAAGGCCGGAGCCCAACACATATCGTAAGATATGTCTGCAAGGCCGAAGCCCAACACATATCGTAAGATATGTCTGCAAGGCCGGAGCCCAATACATGTCCTCAGACGTCTCTGCACAGCACCTTTCGCGTGCGCCTGGGGTAACGCTCCTTTGATCCACGCCAGAGCGCCACGTGACTTGTAAAACATACACGCGCACACATAGACGTTCGCAAGTAAGAACTGGTAACATCAGAGCGTTAGGTAAACAATGTCCACAACTCTCGGGAACCCATTTCCCTTTCTATATTCGATATTGAAAAATCCCGTAGACAAATCATCCAGCGTGCAACCCTTGGCAGAAGATCTCTCTTGCCCTCTGCGGCCCCCAGAGCATTGCAATCGGTTAAGACTTTGAAAGCCACCCCAATCAAATAATGCCCAAAACTTCGCAACGCTATGACAACCACCAGCGTCTCCAACCCATATGAGCAGCATCGGCCGTCCGCACCCAGGGAGACCCCATTAAATATACACCAACACGTTTCACACGATGCAACAGCGGAAACAACAAGCCAAGTCCAGAAATTGCAGCGCCCGCTTTGCGCCTCAGTCTGTCAGACGCTCGGCCTAACCTGACACTCGGCCTAACTCGGCCTAAACTGACACTCGGCCTAACTCTGCCTAACCTGACACTCGGCCTCACTCGGCCTAACCTGACACTCGGCCTAACTCGGCCTAACCTGACACTCTGCCTAACTCGGCCCAGGTTACATATCCAGTCTGATCGCAGTTGCACTCGAAATCTACTGGCATAGTGTGGCGCTGCCCAAAAGCACTAGCTGGTCCATGGCAGACCAATTTGCTGCGGCTAGGCTTGACACAAATGGCCAGAAACGAAACTATGCCTTCCGCAGCCAAGCCGGCACCTGCGGCCGCCACCCCCACCTGGGCGTTATTAACGCCACGCATCACCACTTGAACCATCCGATCCTCACTCACACCCCGAACCATACGCAAACAAAGCAGGTATCGACGCGCGTACTCGGCGTATGTCGGAAATTTGTCGGACGTTGTATTCATAACCTTAAGAAGTATTTGCGCCTGAACAATTTTATGGCACATAGACTTAAACTCTCACGAAATTTTACCATTATGTGGTCGTTGGTTGACCATTCACCTAACTAGGTTTTGAAGTCTCGTTTTAGCCAATGAGAAACTCCAGCAAGACACTAAATCATACCAACGGTTAGCCAATTTTGCGCGTTCTACCCCCTCGCATCAAAGTTATTGATAGACGATAGATCAAAGTTAGATACAAAGTTACTGTGGCACCTTGCTTTATTTAATGCTAGCATCGGCAAGCACCTGCGCTGCGATTAGGTTGCTGTCCTCGCATCGGGGGTAGGACTAACACTAACACGATCAGACGAGTTTGGCGTTACATTCTTAGTATTTCTAACACGAACACGTGCAGACGTGTTTAGCGGTACACTCACAGTAGTCACAGTATTTCTAACCCGAACACGGTCAGATGGGTTTGGCGTTACATTCGGAGTATATCTAACACGAACACGGTCAGACGGGGTTGACGTTACACTCGCCGTATTTTCCCCAATGGCATTTAGTGTAGACACTATCGCGCTTAACGTCTCCGCCATCGAATCGTTACACGTGACCCGCGACGGTCACTATGATGATGTAAATCGGTTCTGTTGTGACGAAGTCGCGAATGAGTAGGTACGGAATCTACTGTATCGAGACGCGCTACGTTGAGACCGCGAACTACATTCTACGTGCCGAGTAGACACACGAGTATCACTCCTACGGAACCGTGAAAGATTTTCACTCCTAGACAACCGTGAGCGCGACCCACGACTACAAGAACGAGATCTATGATGGTGTCGATGTGATTTGCTTGTACATACCACTCTTAATCTCATGGCGCGGTGGCGTATTTTCCGATTTTGTGACGGTAGCGGCATAATAAATCGAATCCCTGCAACTGCTTGTTATTTTCTCTTTTAAACTTAAAAAACCTCTAATGTAGGCGTAGGAACTTTTATCCCAATTCTGATTTTAGGAATCAGGACTGGAATAAAATACGATAAAGAAACAATTTTACTTTCAATTAGATTTTCACCATAAATAACAAGTAAATGCACAGAAAACCACTCTTTACACAATAACCGAATAATAAGGATGAAATAAATGACTCAATGCAAATCACGTCGATCACCACTACAACCAACCTCACCCTTCAACGTCCGACAAGCAAATGGGCTGAGAGCGAACTAACGATTGCTTTTATGGCGGCGGTTGTGGTGACGTCATGATTCGCAACGATTCATTCTTCATTTCTGCTAACAATACCAATATCAAGTATATTGACCTTCAAAATAGCAACTAAATTGTCCCTTTGTGTCTGGTTCCTTACACACTCCGCCAACAAATGGAATACATCTTCTACCTTTCTACATGTATCACAGTTTGGAGAGTTTATTTTTTTCATTAGGTATCCGAACTTGTTAAGCGGAATATGTCCAGACCGTAGTCTATGAGCTAGAACTATAATTTTTCTACCTAAAGGTACATTATTAAACCAAGGGATACGAGGAGGTTCTGCTTGGATAGTTTTATACCAAATTCCCGTTGATTTGGATCTTTCATCGAAATATGTCTTCCATTCATTTTGGCAGGCTTTTTTAAGTATGTGGGTGCACTCTTCGTAACTTGGACAGACTACAAGTGGTTGTCCTTCAGTTACTCCAAGTTTGGCCATATTATCTGCCTCCTCGTTTCCCGATAAGCCTATATGAGACGGCACTCACTGCAACCTCAGCACCTTATTACCTTGGTATAGAAGTAGTATCTGTTTAAGTATAGCATAGGCTGTAGGTGTGCTTCTGTGACCAGAAGTGCACCCAGCTATATGCTGTAGAGCACTTTTGCTATCAGATAGAATAACAACGTTACTATACGGCAGATTTTTAATATATACAAGGGCTTCTGAGATAGCAGTTAGCTCGGTAGACATAATTGATATAGAAGTTGGGCTTATACTAAAATTACGACCATATTTACAAAAGGGATCAAAGAAGGCTGCCCCTGAGCCCTGAGCACACTTTGAACCATCCGTATATATCTTGTGCCAACCACTATATTTACTACATATTTCTTGTATTACATTACTTTTTAATGTATTAGGTTCAATTCTTTTCTTTGCCGTTTCCATGCAATCCAAATTAGTTTTAATAATATCATTGACTTTGAAATTTGTTACCCAGGTTGACAAAGTAAATATTTTTAATGGATAACTAGTATGAATACATATATCTTTTGTTTTATTGTAAGCTGCTACTAGTAACGGTTTCTTTTTGTTTTGCCAGTACCTGTTTGAACAAAGTGTTCTCAAGTTCTCTAAGGACCGTAAAGTTGGGTTATGCTCCCAAGATCTAGCTTTCAGGCAATACTTGTATGCCAAATATTTCCGCCTTATAGCTAATGGAGGTATGCAAACCTCACACTCCAATTCTTGAATTGGTGTGCTTCTAATAAAACCTCCAACAACTCTTAGCGCCTGATTCTGTACCTTATCCAGTTTATAAACGTGTGTCTTCGCGCTTTTATCATATAAAAAGCTCCCGTAGTCTATACGACTCCTAATAACAGCCATGTAAAGTCTACGAAGTTGATTAGGATGTACACCCCAGGAAGATCCTGCTAACACTTTAAGGATGTTCGTAAACTTTTGAGTTTTCTCGCAAACTTCATTAATATGTTTAGACCACCGCAGTCCTCTATCAAGCCACATACCTAGATATTTGATATTATCTTCACACTTTAATGTCCTCCTATCAACAGTTAATTTGACTGTACATTTCTTATGTCCCCTGCTAAATACACAACTCTTGGATTTGGAGGATGACAGTTGCAGACCTATTTCCTCTAACAAAATTATTAGAGTGTCTAACGCATTCTGAAGTTTTTCTTCGCTACATTCCAGTTTATCTGTAGAATAAAACACAAAATCATCAGCATATTGTAATGTCTTTACATTTTGAATTTGCCGACAGATTTTATGTGTTACTATGTTAAACAGTAAAGGGGAAACCGGATCCCCTTGTGCTAAACCTCTATTAGTCCATCTACATAGATCTGTTTCGCCTACCCCTAAATCCCCTCTAATTTTAAGATGCCTCTCGCAAAGAAAAGAATGAAAATATGTACAGAATTCGGTGCCTACTCCCATTTCATCTAGAGTCGTCGCAACTGCTTCTACTAATACATTGTTGTAGGCGTTGTCAATGTCCAGGAAACACGCTGCAGTGGGTATGCTGTTTGAGAAGCCAACTTGTATTTGTATTATTAAGCAAGCTAGGGCGTCGAGGCAGGATTGACCCCTCCTAAACCCTGTAGTATCTCTGGAAAGGAGCTGTTTATTTTCGATGAACCATTCTAATCGTTTTGTAAGCATTAAATGAAACGTTTTACAAATGCAGGACATTAATGAGATAGGTCTTAGCTTCAAAACATTATTAGCACTGTTAACTTTCGGTATCGGTAATATTACTATGTTGCGCCATTGGAGGGGTATTTTTCCAGTTGAGAAAATTTCATTGTAAATATCCAACAAACATTGTTTGGCAGAAAAAGGCAAGTTATAGATCATAGAATACGAAATTTCATCATCACCTGGTGCAGTGTCAGACTTTTTTAAACAGTTATCTAATTCCTGTATAGCTAATGATGATCCAAGCTGCTCATTTACAGAACGAAATAATGGGGTTTTTACAGGTACAGAATCAGGCGCTAGGCTACATAAAAGCTCTACTTTCTTTTCTTTATCTATTGTGGTATTCACTCCTCTATAACCCTTCAACCATCGCATCTTCCTCCACATTTCGGAAACAGACGTTGTGCTATCAATAGCATCACAAAATTTCTTCCAACTATTGTATTTTGCTTGCCTTATAAGACGCCTCGTTTCTTCAATTTGTTTATTCAGATTATCGAGATTGCCTGGGATTGGGTTGCGCCTAAAGGGTACCTATCAAAATACAGATTTTTTTGTCATCGAATTTCATTTCACCGAAAACTATTCCACGATTTTCAATATCTATTTTTCTTGATTGATCGACTAGCTAATGATCACCGTTTCATAATATCGAATAAACTTTCATAAAAAAAATGTTTCAAATTTGTGTTGCTTACCAGAATAACGGTCTATCGAACTAACATTTCATATAAACTATTAAGTTATCGATAACACTATTTATAAAAACATGTTTCAATATTTAACGTTACACATTGTAATGTTTCGTTTAACAACTTTCCATCGCAGTAACGTTTCATCGAACGATACATTTGCCTGTTGACGTTTGACGATAAAAACTGGTGAGGTTAGTTCTAAATTTAAAAATTAATTCTTAATTTGCAAGTAGGTACACACCATGCAAGCAAGCATACAGCATGCAAGCAAGCATGCAGCATGCAAGCAAGCATGCAGCATGCAAACAAGCATGCAGCATGCAAACAAGCATGCAACATGCAAGCAAACATGCAGCAAGCAATACAATGCTCCGCTCGCTTCGCTCGCTCCGCTATGCTTGGTCACAAGTCTAACCTAACCTAACCTAGGTTTATTTTCGTATTAATGGTTTTTCTTTATAGCGGGGGGCCTCAGGCCCCCCGACCCCCCCGAGCAGGGGGGCCAGCCCCCCTGCACCCCCCGGCAAGCATCTTGCAGGCATGCATACAGCATGCAATGCAAGCATGCATACATCATGCAATGCAAACATGCATACAGCATGCAATGCAAGCATGCATGTAGCATGCCAGAATACAACAAGCAATCTCCGTTAGCTTCGGTTGCACCGCTGCTGACTGCCTGTTGTTCTAAATCTAACCTAACTTAATCCATAGGTTTTCTTTACAGGGAAACAAAAATGATTACGATTAATTACATAAAAAAAAGTATTTTCGATGTACACTAACTTTAGTGTAGTAAAAATTGATGTTTCAACTATTCTGCAAACTGAAACTTACGTGGAAACAAAATTATGGGTAACAAAACATCGATTTAACATTATTTCGATAAAATAAATAAAATAGGAAAAGAATTAACGATGGAATGAGCTTGTAGATAACAACTATTCGAGGAAATGAAATTGCGATGTAACCTGATTCTAGGAGTTGTTAAGTATTGTATAAAAAGATCTGCGAATAGTTTTATGGGGAATGAAAATCGATGAAGTTAATTGCGATAAAGTGATGGGTTCCCGCGCCTAAATTCACAGAGAGCACGTCGGCGCTTTGCGATAGCTTTCGATATAGATGGGTTCCAGTAGTTTTTGGGAACAAATTTAGAAGAAGGATCGTTGCAGGTTTTCGTATATGGAATAGTATTACAAGCCACTGAATTAATATGGTTAACAAACTTATCATATTTATCTTGTAAGTCATTTGCCTCTAACGGATTGGTAAATGCTGTTTCTAATGTTTCTCGGTACATAGTCCAATCAGCTAATTTATAATTACGTTTTTTCATTCGATAACCTTCTCTGTGATAGTTAAGCTGCATAATAATAATTAGATGGTTACTACCTAAGCTTTCATTCGTAATAGACCACTGAAACTTTGTTGCAATATCTGACGAACTAAAAGAAATATCTGGGGAAGAAAGCTGCATATGGCCATCAACTAGCTTCATTCTAGTTGGATTACCATTATTAAGAGAGAAATACCCATGATCAAGCGCCGCATCCATAATCTGAATCCCTCTAGAATCATTTTTATACGACCAGTTTGAGTGATGACCATTAAAGTCACCTGCAATTAGCGTCTTATGAGGAAACATACTAAATATACTATCCCAATGTGATTGTGATGTTCGCACTGTTGAAGGGCAATAGATGGAAATTATGTTTTGAAGATTATTACAGTTCAACACCTTAATATGTAAAATTTCAATACCAGTATTACATTAAATGTGAGAAAACGGGATTTATACCACGTACCTCTGTTTTTTGAATTATCCGATATTTCGGCGCAGTTTCATGCGCCATGGTCACGGATGAACTAAAGTCTATGCGAGTTGTTGATTATTGACAGACAAATCTGTCTACCCTCTTTCTAAGTCTTTTATTACGCTTGGCACCCGTACCACTGTTCTTATTCTCACCATTCACCCGAAACTGCTGCCTACACACCACACTTATAGTATCCGGACGCGTCCCGGCACAACTTTTGTTTACCCCGGTTCCACATAAAGTTATCACTGGATTCCAGGCACTCGACAATTTAAACCCATCCTCACGATTGAAATTTTTGTGTTTTTTAATTTCAATGGCTTCCCTAACCAATCTTGGTATGTAGTGGCGTTCTGTCGAGATGACCTGAGGGTTGTGAAACTCGATCCAGTGATTTGGACCGGAGTGTATTAAATGCTCCGCGATAGCCGATTTCTGAGTGTCGTTATCCTTAACTGCCTTTATGTGCTCCTTCATTCGGTCTGCCACTGTGCGTTTTGTTTGTCCGATTTAAGAGCTCCCACAACTGCAGTTGATCTTATAGACACCAGGTTTGTCTAGTGGCATATTGTCTTTCGGCGTGCGTAAACACTGTGATATTTTACGGAAAGGAGTGAAGACAGTATTCAAAGAGTATTTATTTAATATGTTAGAGACCTTGTCTGTCACTCCTTTTATGTATGGTAAAAATACCGGTTGTCTGTCTACTTTCTGCCGTTTTTGCCGTGTTTTTCGTCGCTCAGATAACCTGCCGGTGTAACCATTGCCCCGTAACACATGTCTTACATGATTTAATTCTTGATGTAAGTGTTGTTCATCACACAAATCATATGCCCGGTTTGTTAAAGATGTTACCACAGAGTTGAGGTGGCGAGGGTGATGATGCGAAGACGCGTCTAGATAGCGGTCAGTGTGAGTCGGTTTTCTGTAAACTGAATGGCTCAGAGAACCGTCCTCTCGCACTGTTACACTTATGTCAAGGAAAGGCAATGTTCTATTTTCCTCCATCTCATACGTGAAGTTTATCTTTGGATGAATACCGTTAATGTGTGCCAAATGAATGTCAACATCCTGCTTGCCACCCCTTATAATGCAGAATATGTCGTCAACGTATCTCTTCCACAGTTTGATCTCTATGGGTGTAATGGTGAGAGCCTTCTGTTCAAAATGCTCCATCCATATATTAGCGACCACTGGAGCTACTGGACTACCCATAGCGACCCCATCAATCTGAAGGTAGTATTCATGTAAAAAATCCATGTTGGTATCTTCAGTGAAACTTGGTTGGAATCTGCATCGCCATTGTATATAAATAGTTACAACGTATTTAGAAAAGACAGATCGGACTCTTATGGAGGTGTAGCCATCATAGTACATAAATCGCTTAGATGTTTGGAATGTCCCGTAAATAGTTGTAATACTGGTATATGTATTGTTTTAAACTTACGTGGTCACTATCAATTAAATGTGAGAAAACGGGATTTATACCACGTACCTCTGTTTTTTGAATTATCCGATATTTCGGCGCAGTTTCATGCGCCATGGTCACGGATGAACTAAAGTCTATGCGAGTTGTTGATTATTGACAGACAAATCTGTCTACCCTCTTTCTAAGTCTTTTATTACGCTTGGCACCCGTACCACTGTTCTTATTCTCACCATTCACCCGAAACTGCTGCCTACACACCACACTTATAGTATCCGGACGCGTCCCGGCACAACTTTTGTTTACCCCAGTTCCACATAAAGTTATCACTGGATTCCAGGCACTCGACAATTTAAACCCATCCTCACGATTGAAATTTTTGTGTTTTTTAATTTCAATGGCTTCCCTAACCAATCTTGGTATGTAGTGGCGTTCTGTCGAGATGACCTGAGGGTTGTGAAACTCGATCCAGTGATTTGGACCGGAGTGTATTAAATGCTCCGCGATAGCCGATTTCTGAGTGTCGTTATCCTTAACTGCCTTTATGTGCTCCTTCATTCGGTCTGCCACTGTGCGTTTTGTTTGTCCGATTTAAGAGCTCCCACAACTGCAGTTGATCTTATAGACACCAGGTTTGTCTAGTGGCATATTGTCTTTCGGCGTGCGTAAACACTGTGATATTTTACGGAAAGGAGTGAAGACAGTATTCAAAGAGTATTTATTTAATATGTTAGAGACCTTGTCTGTCACTCCTTTTATGTATGGTAAAAATACCGGTTGTCTGTCTACTTTCTGCCGTTTTTGCCGTGTTTTTCGTCGCTCAGATAACCTGCCGGTGTAACCATTGCCCCGTAACTCATGTCTTACATGATTTAATTCTTGATGTAAGTGTTGTTCATCACACAAATCATATGCCCGGTTTGTTAAAGATGTTACCACAGAGTTGAGGTGGCGAGGGTGATGATGCGAAGACGCGTCTAGATAGCGGTCAGTGTGAGTCGGTTTTCTGTAAACTGAATGGCTCAGAGAACCGTCCTCTCGCACTGTTACACTTATGTCAAGGAAAGGCAATGTTCTATTTTCCTCCATCTCATACGTGAAGTTTATCTTTGGATGAATACCGTTAATGTGTGCCAAATGAATGTCAACATCCTGCTTGCCACCCCTTATAATGCAGAATATGTCGTCAACGTATCTCTTCCACAGTTTGATCTCTATGGGTGTAATGGTGAGAGCCTTCTGTTCAAAATGCTCCATCCATATATTAGCGACCACTGGAGCTACTGGACTACCCATAGCGACCCCATCAATCTGACGGTAGTATTGACCCCTGTACAAAAAGTAATTCGTTGACAAACAGTGTTGTAACAGTTTGGCATATTCAGGTGGGATATTATTTTCCCGCAACGTCACTTTGATTATCTCCAGACATTCTGCTATTGGTACATATATGGCAGAATGTCTGGAGGCAGAACGGTATGGTATAAATCCCGTTTTCTCACATTTAATTGATAGTGACCACGTAAGTTTAAAACAATACATATACCAGTATTACAACTATTTACGGGACATTCCAAACATCTAAGCGATTTATGTACTATGATGGCTACACCTCCATAAGAGTCCGATCTGTCTTTTCTAAATACGTTGTAACTATTTATATACAATGGCGATGCAGATTCCAACCAAGTTTCACTGAAGATACCAACATGGATTTTTTGTTGACTTAAGAAGCAGCTAAGGTCTATTAGTTTAGGTCTTAAACTCTGAGAGTTCCACTGAATTATATTTAAAGCACTTATTTTTTGAGGTGTACTATTCATAAAAAAAATAACTTAATATAGTTTTGACCAATTCACTTTCATTGAACAAGCTAATAAAAAACAACTTACACTCTTCTATCACTAGTTTCATCACCTTTGAAATCTTTTCCTCTAGAGTAGACTTTGCCAGTAGAATCTCTTTTAATTTTCTTAGTAAAATTTTTAAGTTGTACTTGTGCTCACGGGACTCTTCAACTGCAGCTGGACTACTCTGTGTCTGTGGAGTCGCTGTATAATCTTCAATTGTAGATTTATTATCGTTATTTTTTTTGTTTTTGGCACACATTAACGGTATTCATCCAAAGATAAACTTCACGTATGAGATGGAGGAAAATAGAACATTGCCTTTCCTTGACATAAGTGTAACAGTGCGAGAGGACGGTTCTCTGAGCCATTCAGTTTACAGAAAACCGACTCACACTGACCGCTATCTAGACGCGTCTTCGCATCATCACCCTCGCCACCTCAACTCTGTGGTAACATCTTTAACAAACCGGGCATATGATTTGTGTGATGAACAACACTTACATCAAGAATTAAATCATGTAAGACATGTGTTACGGGGCAATGGTTACACCGGCAGGTTATCTGAGCGACGAAAAACACGGCAAAAACGGCAGAAAGTAGACAGACAACCGGTATTTTTACCATACATAAAAGGAGTGACAGACAAGGTCTCTAACATATTAAATAAATACTCTTTGAATACTGTCTTCACTCCTTTCCGTAAAATATCACAGTGTTTACGCACGCCGAAGGACAATATGCCACTAGACAAACCTGGTGTCTATAAGATCAACTGCAGTTGTGGGAGCTCTTAAATCGGACAAACAAAACGCACAGTGGCAGACCGAATGAAGGAGCACATAAAGGCAGTTAAGGATAACGACACTCAGAAATCGGCTATCGCGGAGCATTTAATACACTCCGGTCCAAATCACTGGATCGAGTTTCACAACCCTCAGGTCATCTCGACAGAACGCCACTACATACCAAGATTGGTTAGGGAAGCCATTGAAATTAAAAAACACAAAAATTTCAATCGTGAGGATGGGTTTAAATTGTCGAGTGCCTGGAATCCAGTGATAACTTTATGTGGAACTGGGGTAAACAAAAGTTGTGCCGGGACGCGTCCGGATACTATAAGTGTGGTGTGTAGGCAGCAGTTTCGGGTGAATGGTGAGAATAAGAACAGTGGTACGGGTGCCAAGCGTAATAAAAGACTTAGAAAGAGGGTAGACAGATTTGTCTGTCAATAATCAACAACTCGCATAGACTTTAGTTCATCCGTGACCATGGCGCATGAAACTGCGCCGAAATATCGGATAATTCAAAAAACAGAGGTACGTGGTATAAATCCCGTTTTCTCACATTTAATTGATAGTGACCACGTAAGTTTAAAACAATACATATACCAGTATTACAACTATTTACGGGACATTCCAAACATCTAAGCGATTTATGTACTATGATGGCTACACCTCCATAAGAGTCCGATCTGTCTTTTCTAAATACGTTGTAACTATTTATATACAATGGCGATGCAGATTCCAACCAAGTTTCACTGAAGATACCAACATGGATTTTTTGTTGACTTAAGAAGCAGCTAAGGTCTTTTAGTTTAGGTCTTAAACTCTGAGAGTTCCACTGAATTATATTTAAAGCACTTATTTTTTGAGGTGTACTATTCATAAAAAAAATAACTTAATATAGTTTTGACCAATTCACTTTCATTGAACAAGCTAATAAAAAACAACTTACACTCTTCTATCACTAGTTTCATCACCTTTGAAATCTTTTCCTCTAGAGTAGACTTTGCCAGTAGAATCTCTTTTAATTTTCTTAGTAAAATTTTTAAGTTGTACTTGTGCTCACGGGACTCTTCAACTGCAGCTGGACTACTCTGTGTCTGTGGAGTCGCTGTATAATCTTCAATTGTAGATTTATTATCGTTATTCTTTTTGTTTTTTTCACTTTTCTTTTTCTTCTTGATGTTGTTAATTCTGTTTGTTGAAGTTTGTATGTTATAATCATTTTCCCGATCACTTTCTGTGGACATACTCTCTTGGTTTGGTGTAGGCGTTCTTAGTAGTGCATTTTTATACGGCGTTGAGATATTATCCTGTAATATATTTGTGTTTTGTAGGGAAATAATAGGAGTGTCTATTTCCTCCCTATGTTGTTGATCTCTTTCCTCGGCCAATTTCTGATTCACGTACTTAGCTATTGTTTGTCTATATGTATAATTATCACTGTACATGATATCACGTATCTGTTTCTCTTTTAAGAATATGGGACAAGATTTGTTTAATGCCATGTGGGGGCCTTTGCAATTTATACACTTAAAGTGTTCTACCTCACAGTTTGCGTGTTCTCCACCGCATTTTGGGCACCTAATTTTTTTTGTTGGACAGAACCGAATCAAGTGTCCGTATTTCCAGCAACCTGAACATTGGGTCACTGGAAATTTGTATGGGCCTACCTTGAACCTACAACCATACCCGATTACGTATGGGGGTAAGGTGGGGCCTTTAAAACACAAGCGTATTGTTTCGCTATCCACCCATTCACCATTTAATAACCTTTTTAGCCTTTTTACGGAGATTATCTCAAAGTTACATTCCAGAGTATCTAGAATTTCTTGTTCGCTCAGATCCATATCAACCTTCTTGATAACTCCATATGAAAATGTGTTTTCGTAAGTTAACTGACATCTATACTGTAGATCATTGAATTTTTTATTTATTACTAGTTTTTCGGCATCTTTTTTATTATCAAACATTATCAGTACTCTGTAGGGGCTTTTGTACTTTATATTAATTACGTTGGTAATATTCTCTCCTTTTAATAATTTTGCTAGACCAAACTGTTTTGGTAAAGCTTGTTTTCCCGTAACACATACCTCGTATTTATTATTGCTCTCTGTGGTAGAATTCGTCTGATTTTGTTGTGTGTTGAATGATAAACTCCTTGCTAGTCGTTTAGGGTTTTTATGACGCACAGTAATAAATTCACCTTCGCCGTCCTCTACAATTTCCCCACTTTCTCCACTTTCTTGTCTCCTCCTTTTTTCTGCTATCCTTTGCAATTCAAGATCAGCATTATCTCATTCATACTCTTCATTTACTAGTTGTTCACACTCTCGATTAATACCTTCTTGACTATTATCACTTAACAGCACATCATTGTTATAATTTATTTGTTTTTCACTCATAGTGCAAAAAGAGGGTATTCGTAAAAAATATTGACATCTCCGCGTAGAAACGAATAGTGCGTGCACTCGCTCTGCGTGGCGACGCGCGACTGGAGCAGCGGTTTCTGAAAGACATTGAGATCTCGGGGATCACTGAGCATCGGAACGAAAACCTTCCGTTCATTGTTTCTGTGCTGTCGGCTAAGCTAGGAGTGGAACTGAACCCAAATGATGTTGACGACATACGTCGAGTGGGTAAACACCAGAAAGAAGGTACATCGGAGAGTGACCAACGTGCTCGCCCAGTGGTGGTATCGCTGGTGGGATAAGAGATCAGTTATTTCGTGCAGCTCGCACTCGTCGTGGCATTACTACTAAACAAATCGAAGTTCCTGGGAATTCCCGTCAAATATATATCAATGAACACCTTACGAAGGAAAACAGAGCCTTGTTTAGTAAGGCACGAGCTACAGGCAGAGAGCTGAACTTTAAGTATGTATGGACTTCAAATGGAAACATATTTATGCGTAGATCAGATACTAGCTCAGTACTGAGAATAGTTTCTGCCTCAACATTGGACAAACTGCGTGGTGACAGTAAGACTACCTCTCCGCCACCTGGATCCTTACAGCAGTGCTCCTAACCAAACTATAAAATTATTTTGGTACTGTTATTTTGCTCATCCGATTATGGCTCTGAATGCTTTTGTTTGCTCATTATTTGTGTACTTGAAATCTTGTTTGAACTTATTCACCAACATGGTCCTACTTAAACTAAAAACATAACCTACTTGAATTGCCCAACAATTTTTAATTCTGTGCTCACTTTTGACAGTAAACTTAATTCGTTTATCGGCTTACGTATAAATATAGTTATGATTGGAAATTGTATGCCATCCCGCGATCTAGTCTTCCTAATGATTGTATCTAATTTAGATTATTTTATGTTAGCTTCTCACGTGTTTGTTTCAAATGTTATTTTTTACTATATTTACCTAAGAATATGGATGGATTTAAGTAGTCTTACTCTACAGTTTACTGTACTAATACTTATTAAAAGCATCTCAGGCTGTACAGCAATGAAAACACTCTTCGTAGTAAGCAATTGGTACATAATTCGTGTGTTACGCTCCTCAGAAATTTTAATTACCTCTCGCTTCTACGTTACATATCATACTCCAATATAATTATTTATTTGACATAATGTCATTTCACCGAATTTTCATTTGCACTAATTTTATTTAACCTAATGTTTGATTGGTAGAATTTTATTTAGCATAATTATTTATTTGACATAATTTCATTTCACCGAATTTTCAAATGCACTAATTTTATTTAACCTAATGTTTAACTAGACTAATAATGATTTGGTCGAAAGATCGTATCGAATATTCAGTTCAGTAATAATTCAGTGAAAACGCTCTAAAGTCGCTTCTGGCACGCTCGCTTCGCTCGCTCGGCTCGTGCGCTTTGTTCATGTCAACCTAACTCGCTCGTCGCTTCGCTCCTCGCTAACCTATTGTTCAATTGAACATTCGATGAAATGAAAATTATACCACCTGAATAATACATCAAATGAACATTATACTTTTTGATCAATAGCGCAAATGTTGTTATCGCAAATGAACATTCGATGATATGAAAATTATACCATCTGAACAATACATCAAATGAACATTATACTTCTTGATCAATAGCGCAAACGTTGTTATCGCAAATGAACATTCGATGAAATGAAAATTATGTCAATCGATATTATACAAAGTGATTATTTTCTTAAACGTTGTTCGAAGAAATGATTTTCGACTAAACGTTGTTATACCAAACAAGGGTGAACCTTTCTCGACATCGAGAAGGCCTTCGATCGCGTCTGGCACCCCGGTCTACTCTACAAGCTGGCCGCCACCAGCATGCCGCCCGCCTACGTGCGAATAGTAGCTTCCTTCCTGAGTGGTCGTAGCTTCCACGTTTCGGTTGAGGACGAAGTCTCCCAGTCGCGCCCGATAGCCGCAGAAGTGCCCCAAGGGAGCTGCTTGTCGCCGTGCCTATACGCCGCATACACCGACGACATTCCCACCCTCGAAGGCCATCTTAGAGAGGGAGAGCGGAATGTGGTGTTGGCGTTGTTCGCAGACGACAGCGCTTACTTCGCCTCGTCGCGCAAGGCGGAAACCGCCTCCGCCAAGATGCAACAGCTGCTGGACTTGCTGCCCGATTGGCTGGACAAGTGGAGGATGGCCGTCAATGTCACCAAGACGGGTACCTATCAAAATACAGATTTTTTTGCTATCGAATTTCATTTCACCGAAAACTATTCCACGATTTTCAATATCTATTTTTCTTGAATGATCGACTAGCTAATGATCACCGTTTCATATTATCGAATAAACTTTCATAAAAAAAATGTTTCAAAGTTGTGTTGCTTACCAGAATAACGGTCTATCGAACTAACATTTCATATAAACTATTAAGTTATCGATAACACTATTTATAAAAACATGTTTTAATATTTAACGTTACACATTGTAATGTTTCGTTTAACAACTTTCCATCGCAGTAACGTTTCATCGAACGATACATTTGCTTGTTGACGTTTGACGATAAAAACTGTTGAGGTTAGTTCTTAATTTATAAATTAATTCTTAATTTGCAAGTAGGTACACACCATGCAAGCAAGCATGCAGCATGCAAGCAAGCATGCAGCATGCAAACAAGCATGCAACATGCAAGCAAACATGCAGCAAGCAATATAATGCTCCACTCGCTTCGCTCGCTCCGCTATGCTTGGTCACAAGTCTAACCTTTTTTTTTTTTTTGTTGACGATGGGGAACCAATTGACTGGCCATACCGCACGCTGGCTAGGCGTGCGACGTGTGCAGGGATCACCGACGCGGAACAGCGCCAGTACTACCTGCTAAACCCCACCGGTACCCTCCTAAGCCCTCATGGGGGCGCTTTGGGATCGGCGCACTATACGTGCGCCATGTCACCAAAGCGTCCCCGGGCTGGCCCGGTCCAACAGTGAACCGGGCGACGCGCCTGTGGGGGATTACGCTAGGGTACTAGGTAATCCCCAGACGGGGTGGCCTATGCCGACTGGCACCAAGGACGCGCGGCTTGCCAAGCCGCGCCCAGACCACCTTAGGGCCGACGAAGACCGGCGGTCGCAGCCGCCTGCCTTCTCCGGCCCTGCCGCCTACGCCGGAGGGGAGCGGCTAGAGCATCCTCCTCCCGCTCCCTCTCCGCTGCCTCCTTCTGCCCCATCACAGACTCGCAGAAGGAGGCGGTAGCCTTCCAAGCCCTCTCATTACCAAGCATGGCTCTAACCATGCTTGGCAATGAGAGCGCTCCTCCGCCGAGCGCCGCCACCAACGTGCGACGCTCGTTTTGCCAGGCCGGGCACTCGACAAGCGTGTGCTCGGCCGTGTCGTCGGGGGAGTTGCAGTGGTGACACCGCGGCAACTCCTCCCGACGGGCGATACGGTACAGGTAGTGACCGAAACATCCATGTCCGGTCAGTACCTGTACCAGGCGGTAGGTGAGGCTACCCCGCTGGCGCCCTACCCACTCCTCCAACACCGGACGAATCGCCTCGATCGTCCGGTGGCCAGCGGCTGGGTTGGCGAGTGCCTCATCCCATCGACGCAGAGCCTCCCTCTGCGCCTGGGTGCGGACCCGTTCGATCTCCTCTCGAACGGGTCGCTCGCCCCGCTCTCTCGCCGCGGCCCTGTGTCGATGCACCTGGGACAGAACCAGGGCATCGACCTCCCACGGGAGCGTGCCTGCGAGTACGCAGGCAGCCCCGTGGCTGACCGTGCGGTAGGCCCGCACGGCCCGGGCCGCGATGACCCTCTGCGGTCTCCGCAGGAGGGCCCTCGTGCGGGACGAGAGGCACTCCGCCCACACCGGGGCTCCGTATAGTGCCATCGACCTTATCACCCCGTGATAAAGCCGACGGCACGACGCCTTCGGCCCCCCCACATTGGGGAGGAGCCGACCGAGTCCGGCTGCGGCGGCGCACAGCCGGGGAGCGAGGAGCCTAAAATGCTCCTCGAAGCTCCACCGGGGATCCAGGGTCAGGCCGAGATACTTCATATGCATCTCGACGTGAACCTGGACACCCTCTACCCGGACACGGAGCCCCGGTGGGGTCCTGCGTCTAGGGGCATGGAACGCCATGGCCCTCGTTTTCTCGAGGGCCACCTCCAGCCCCAGGAGGCGGATGCGTCGGACGACCATGGAGGTGCCGACCGACGCAAGGTGGACCGCCTCCTCCCACTCCCTCGCTCTCGCCGCGACAAGGGTGTCGTCCGCGAAGCAGACGACCTCCATCCGCGGCAAGAGCGAGCCACGCAGGACCCAGTTGTACCCCAAGTTCCATAGTAGAGGGCCTAATACGGAACCCTGGGGCACACCTGCCGCCACTGGCCACGATTGGACGCGACCCTCCGCATCCTCGTAGAGGACCATCCTGTCTCGCAGGTAGTCCTGTACGAGGGCGCGGAGGTAGAGGGGCACTCGGTGGAAATTGAGCGCCGCCTCTATGCACTCGTGGGGGATGGTGTTGAACGCGTTCGCGATGTCCAAGGACACCGCGACCACCACCTCCCTCCGTGCTGTGGCCACCTCAGTCCACCTTTTGAGGTGGCCTACCGCGTCCACCGTGGACCGGCCGGTGCGGAAGCCGTATTGGCAGTCTGCCAAGTCCGGCCCCGTGCCCTCAATGTGCTCGATGATCCGGGAGGCGAGAATCTTCTCAAACGCCTTCCCGGACTCATCGAGCAACACCACCGGCCGATAGCCCGCTGGAGAGTCCGCCGGGCGGCTCTCTTTACGGAGCAGGCAGAGCCGCCCTACTCTCCAGCGCCCGGGAAAGCGACCCGTCGCGATGCACACATCCAGCACCGCGCGGAATCGGTCTCCCAGGGGGCCCAAGGCGATCGCCATCACCTTGGCTGGGGCCCCATCTGGCCCCGGAGCCTTGTTATGGCTCCGGAGTCGGTCCCTCACCATGTCGAACTCAGCGTCCGACACGGAGGGACCTGCGGCCCACGCCTCCGGGGCGGAACCGGAGGGCATTCTGGGGGGTGCAAAGGGTCCGGGGTTGGGAAAAAGTGTCCCCAGCACCCTTCGCAGCAATCCTGGACGTGGAGGGGGCCGCCGAAGCGAATTTCCCCCTCACCGTCCTGTACGGCCTCCCCCAGGGGTCGCTGTCAAGGATGGCTACGAACCTATCCCAGGCAGCGACCTTGGCCCTGCAGATGGCAGTCCGCAGGGCCTTGTGGGCCTCATTGTACGCCCGGCGGAGGCTTTCCTCCTCACCGGGCGTTCTCCTGGCGCGCCTACGACACCGTAGGTAGGCGCGCCTGGCCCCCATACTGGCGGTACGCAGGGTCGTGAGCTCCTGCGTCCACCAGTATACCTGCCCCCTGCTCCGTGGGCAGGCCCGCGCCCTCGGCATGGCGGCACTGCAGACGACGTTGATGTCGTCTGCGAAAAGGTCCGCCATGCCGTCGGCATCCCCGGCGACAGTGTCGGGCACATATGACCAAGCCCGCACTGTCGCCGCCTCCTCCGCCACATCAGGCTGGAGGCATGTGAGCATCCACCTTTTGAAAGGTGAGCTGCCCACACGGGGGCCCAGATGAAAAGGGGCCCCAGGGGATGCCGTGGAGACCTCATATCGGACGTATCTGTGGTCCGATAGAGAAACGTTTACATATTTTAAACAATATAAACAGTTAGTTGAGAACCAACAGTCAAGGAAAATAAAAATACTAAGATCGGACAATGGAGGAGAGTTTTGCTCAGCAGAAATGACAAATTATTTAAAGCAATGTGGTATAGTTCACCAAAAAACAAACAGTTATACACCGGAACAAAATGGTCTATGTGAGAGGTATAATAGATCATTGGTGGAAAAGGCTCGTTGTCTCCTTTATGATGCCCAATTTAAAAAAAAACTTTGGGCTGAAGCTGTCAATACAGCTGTGTACATAAAAAACCGATCACCAGCAGCAGACTTAGATCAGAATACTACTCCGTATGAAATATGGACTGGCAGAAAGCCAAACTTGAGTCAACTAAGGATTTTTGGCAGCCAAGTAATGGTCCATATCCCAAAAGAGAAGAGAAGAAAGTGGGATAAAAAGGCGAACAAAATGTACCTAGTTGGATATTCGGAAAATGTCAAGGGCTATCGCTTATATGATCCTACTTCGCATAATGTCATTGTAGCCAGAGATGTTGTTGTCATGGAACAAACAGATGACAGTTCAACAACATCTATTGTAATCGAAGAAAAAAATCAACCTGACAGTTCAGCTGATGTGTCTTCTCTCAGCAACTCAGATGAAGAAAATCCAAATGATAAGGCATATGTTCCTGAGAATTCATCGAGTGACACAGATGACAGTTATGCTGACACTCTGTCCTTATCACCTGAAACTAGGGATGTTGTTCATCGGCAGTGTGATGTCAACCTACCAGAAAAACGTGTTAGACGCAAACCAGACTGTTATGGAAATGCAAACATGTGCGTGGAAATGTCTAGTGATCACATTTCTCTTAGTGATGCAATGAGTGGACCTGATAAAGAACAGTGGCAGAGTGCAATGAAAGAGGAACTAAAATCGTTTCAAGAGAATGACACTTGGGAGCTAGTGGATAGGCCAAAGGACGGCATGGTTGTGAAAAATAAGTGGGTTTTTAAGAAAAAGTTTAATGTTGAAGGTGAAGTGCGATTTAGAGCTAGGCTTGTTGCAAAAGGCTTTACTCAAAAGAGGGGCATAGACTATAATGAGACTTTCTCACCAGTTTTAAAATATTCTACTTTACGATTATTGTTAGCATTAAGTGTAGAGTTAGGGCTAAAGTCAAATCACCTAGATGTACCTACTGCATTTCTTAATGGTTTTCTTCATGAAACAGTGTATATGGAAGTACCAGAATGCTCAGATATCAAAAATTGTAACAATAAAGTTTTAAAATTAAAGAGAGCTGTGTATGGCTTAAAACAGTCAGCCAGAGCTTGGTACACTAGAGTAGAAGAATGTCTACTACAGTTAGGATACAAAAAGTCTAACTATGAACCATGTTTATTTGTAAAGCATAAAAAAAATGTAATGATTTATGTAGCATTATTTGTAGATGATTTTTTTGTTTTCTATAATTGTCAGAATACTTATAAAACATTGATAAATGAGTTGGTAACAAAATTTAGAATAAAAGACTTGGGTCAGTTGAAACATTGCTTGGGAATGGATGTAAATATTCATAAAGATTGTATTACAGTCAATCAAAAGCAATTTATAGAAACCATTTTAAACAAATTCAACATGACAGATTGTTCTTATTCTGATACACCAATGGAAATTAACTTAAAATTAGAAAGGGAAGTAAACAATAATGATAAAAATTACCCTTATCAAAACCTTATTGGTAGTTTAATGTACTTGTCTGTGCTTACCAGGCCAGACATTTCTTTTAGTGTCAGTTTCCTAAGCCAGTACAATAATTACTTTAATGACACTCATTGGAAACATTTGAAACGTCTTTTAAAATATTTAAAGAAAACTAAAAATTACTGTTTAGTTTATAAAAAGACAGATTGTAATCTTTATGGCTTTGTTGACGCTGATTGGGCCTCTTGCACTTTGGATAGGAGGTCGTATACTGGGTTTTGTTTTTTATTGGCAGGTTCTGTAATTTCTTACGAGTCTAAAAAACAAAAAACAGTTGCACTGTCCAGTACAGAAGCGGAGTATATGGCCCTATCAGAATCGTGTAAAGAGGCAATATATCTCAAGAATTTATTAAATGAATTGATTATATCAAATGCGAGTATGCCACTGTGTTTGTATAGCGACAATCAAAGCTCTATTAAGCTAGCAACTAATCCATTGTTTCACAATAAGCGCACCAAACACATTTTGTAAGAGAATGTGTTTCGGAAGGGAAAGTCGAAATTAAGTATGTATCAACTTCAGAAATGCCGGCAGATATATTTACAAAAAGTTTAAGTTCAAATAAACATTATAAGTTTTTAAAATTAATAGGCATGTCTGAAGTTATATAATAAATGTATATAAGCTTTAAAATATCAGCTTCAAAATATAAGATTTTTTTGTTTGGAAATTAGATTATTTTGTTAGGTCAGGATGTTATTAATTATTCAGATTGTTTGATTAATTATCTAGATTTATTTGTATCTATAAGTAACAAAATAATCTTTACCTAACTTACTAGCTCCACCTATCGAACCCTTTATGTACCAAATTTTAAAATGTTCTCTTATCTGTGGTAAGAATTGACAGGTGATGTGAATGTAATTGACCTAATACAGTTCTTCAAACAACGTGACTGTGTTTTAATACCATGTAGGTGCATAAAACACTAGACGCCCAAAAATTTATGATTAATGATATTATGAATTTCAATGATTATGTTTTATTAAGTTATGAAGAATGATCATTATGGTTTTAAATGGTATGAGAAATATTTTCGGACCTCCAATGATAGGAATTGAAAAGTTATGTAAGAAAATGCGCACCCGCAAACACGCATAGCACACATTTGCTCACTCGTGCACACTGTTGCAAAAATTATAATTGCTCTTATGAGCGCACACTCGCAGGCTCGGCTAACCCGCGTACCACCATAATTTGTTATATCGTTGTTTCTGTCGCAAAATTTGTAGATGAAAAATTGTATTGTTATGTGAAACAGTAAATGATTTGAATAGAAAATTACTTCCGTATGATAAGCAACTCCGTTTTAGGATAACTTTAATGTTTCTGGTGGTCGTTTACAAGAAAACACTCGCAACCAATAATTTTTACAAGGTCCGCTTAGCGACAGATACAAATTCAAAATGGCGGTCGGTTGTCGCGGCGAACTATTTTTTATAAACTGACATGAACGTTTATTCATGTACTTTGGCAGAAGGGAACGCGTCCGCTTGCCACGTCCCGTATTAAATTGTCTAAGACGGTTACCAATTAATGTAAAAGAAACCAATCTGCTATTACGACCTTTATAACCAAAAATAATTGTCGATATCGTTTCAGATTTGGTGCAGATACAATAAATAACTCAACTTATGTAAAAAAAAAAAATCCAACCAAATCGAAAAAATCCAATCAATCGCTATCAGAGTGCCAATTTACCAGTGATCACCATCACGTGTAATACACTTGCCATATCTCACCAGTAATTACTGATTTAATAATTATTGATTAACAAATCGTGTTAATTCCCGTTTTAACATTACCGTTTATTCATGCAACGCGAAAGTTAAAAAGTAATTACTGCTTTGGTGCTCGTTTATGACGTTAAACAGTGAACATTGAATTAAATTACCGCAAACAACACAATGAACAAAAAAAAAAATTTACTAGGTTTAGAGCAAACACTAAGTTGGCAACATTGTATGTAAGCGCGGAACGTAGGTAATTCCTGGAATACTTTTGAGCTCGCGCCGCCGCCGGCCAAAGCGCCTGCCGCGACACGAGTTTCCCGCGCGTTGCTAGTAGTACGAGAGCCCACGACCAAAACCATGTCTCATAGCAATACGGCAAAAACCCTATAAAGTCGTTAGATTGTATGATTCTGAACCCGACTAGGTGTGTAGTAACGGTCGAAAGTGTAGCAACTGCGTGGGAGGCCATTTCTGCTGTGTCAAAAAAAAAAGACAGTCGGTATTATAGCAATACGTCTGATAGTGAAAATGTACATAGATTTTATAATTGTATTACGAAAAAGTTTGTTTTCAGACATTTTGCGCGTAGCATATAGCCTGAGCGCATTTTTGAAAATGTCAACAAATTTAGCCGACCTGTATCATAGCAATACGGATAATTTTTTTTTTCAACTTTTCGTATTGCTACCATGATTACCAAAAACCTGTTTTCAGACACTTTAAGTGTAGCATATACTCCCAACTTCAACTTCATCCCAGTTTCCTTTTGTGCGATTTATTTCAGTCCTTCAACTTCAATGTTACGGTTTCGGGTAAATTCTTTGTTAATTATCATCTAATAAATTCAGGGTCGCAACGTATTTATTGGTTTGTAACAGAAAATTCAAGATGCCTCAATACGATTTTTAAATGATATCTGAGTATCGAAAAGTTGTCTGATAGAGAAGGTGCTACACTTAATTTGTCTGATATAAATTTTTTGCACATGTGGACAACTTATTTTATCATGTCCAACAATTTTCAGACATATTGCTATGATACCGATCGGTAAAATTTGTTAACATTTTCAAAACGGTCTCAAAATTTAATGCGTTCACATTTCCGTCTGAAAATTGTTTTGTTCGCATCAAATAACCAAAATTTACTAATAAAAAAGATTTTCAGACGTATTGCTATGAGACATTTTTTTTGTCTCATTTTTAATTTTTTTAAGTGATTTTACGGGTTTGCGCTACACCACTAACGTCTGAAAAATATGTTTCCGGTATCTCAGAACTATCATTCAACTACAGTCTGCAAATCAGACATATTGCTATGATGCAGTTCGGTAAAATTCTTTAACAATTTTGAAAATTCGGTCAGATCAAACGCTACGCGGAAAATGTCTGATATTGGTATTTTCGAGTTCAGGATAATCGTATCTATCGATTTGATGCGGTTTTGGCCATATTGCTATGAGACAAAAATTTTGGTCGTGGGCTCTCGTACTATAGGTTACGAAGCAATACTTGATTGAATGTAGGTATTTTATTTGTACCTTTCTTCTTTCTTATTAAATTTTATAACAAGTGTAATAAGTCATCATGCCTTATTTCATTTAAAGCTTTCTTCAAAATGTTATCGTTTTCGGAACTTGAAGAAATTGTCAGTCCTTACTAACATACCTACACATCTACGTAGGAACTAAAGTCAAAGCGTAAATTCCTACATTATTAAGGAATAAATTTGGAATTGTGGGTCCTATCGTATCTGGATATTATGTTTTCTCGCTATGCTTAAAGTCATTAGTTTATATCAAAATGAACGTAAAAGAAAACTCATTTTTTACAGGCACTGTGATTGTAAAAATGTAAAAGAACGAGAAGTAGGTAACTTTTTTAATGTGTATGAAATTGAAATCACCGCTTTATGTAGGTAGTTATTCAATACCTATCTGTTACTTGTATGGTAAATCAACAAAGTACCTACGTAATTCTTTATCAGTGATAAAAAACTTAATAAGCAGATAATGTAGATGCTTACTACTTGGCGGTCTGAGCTTAACGGCAGGTTATTGGATGGTTGATCGTTTATTACTTTGTTCAACCAGGTAGTAGATCTAATAATTTATTAGTCAGCTGACTGCGGGTCCAATACTTAAATAAATTAAGTTTTAACACGTTGATTAGGTAATTTAATCATTAACTCATCAGCTGATCATTATTTTGCCTACCCTGCTCCAAATTTATAAATTTTCGGTCACCCATCGGAGTGCCGACCGCGCACTTGGTAGGTTAACTTTCGTGATTATTACTAATAATGCACGACTGCGGCGCTATCGATCTCATTCTCCTCATAATCAACTGTTAAGAGGTAATAAATGTTAGTCGCCCGCGTGGTAATTTTTTGCACTCAGGATGCACGCGCACGGAGTTCAATGGCCCCGTTCGTTAGTGTCCGCGCGGATCGAGTGATCTACGTTGAACGCTAACGTTTTGAAGCCATTTTTTTTATGAAATACTAAAAAAAAAGATTATGTTTCTTTGGACAAAAATTAAGAAATAATGTTTAGAATATGTTTTCATAAGAAAATGAAAAAAAAAATTATGACTTTGACCTTCAATAAAATCGTAACTATCAATTTCCCAGGTATAGTCTGAAGGAAAAAAAATGTTATGATGGTGAGTAGAATACATGGTTTTCGTTTGACTGCTCATGTCTTTTACACCTTTTCTGTTTCTGTTTTATTATGATTTAAACTGGTGTTCCTCGATAAAAAATAATCATTTTAGTGCTGTTACAATATTGGTATTAAAACTACATATGCTGTGAGAGACTGCATATAGTATAAATAAATAAAAATACCAACATCTCATTTGTATATTGGAGTTCAAGATGGCCGACGCGACGCGACTTTTTAATATAAATTAAATATGAATATAATTTAAGTGGTTTTCGGGGCTCCGATTACGAATTCAATATCTATTTCGAGATCCAAGCTGGCGGACGCGACTTTTTAACATAATGTCAATATGGATTTAGTTTTCGTGGTTTCTGGGGGTTCCGATTACGAATAAAAAGAGCTAACTGCAAAGCTAACCGCTGCTCAGGAAAAGCAAACCGCTGCTCAGAAAGAGTTAAGAGCAGATCTAACCGCTGCTCAGAAAGAGCTAAGAGCAGAGTTAAAGGGTGACCAACGGCAGGTGTTGTCGGCAGTCAGCGAGATAAGCAGGGTGGTTGCAAAACTCAGGAAAGACGTCAGTGCAGTAGAAGAAAAGTTTTGCATATAATATGAAGAGCAGACTTACAGAATTAGAAAGAAACGTGGTGCGTCTGGAAACCAAGGGAGTAGCAGTCACATCGGGTGGTGCTGTAGGTGCAGCCCATGGGCCCAACGTTAAGATGCCTCCGTATGACGGTACTTCGTCTTGGGCTGCTTACCGTAAACAGTTTCAGAAGATCACCGCTACGAATGGATGGACAGATGGGCAGTGCCTAACCGCCCTCACAGTTGCACTCCGAGGACAGGCTCTTACCGTGTTGGAGGTACTACCTGATTCCGGAAGTGGCTTCAAAGACCTGCTAGAGGCATTGGAATCGAGATACGGAGAACGACACCTGGAGCACGTCTTCCGTGCTCAGTTGCGCGACAGAGACCAGCGTTCGGGAGAAGGGCTACAGCAATGGGCTTTGGAGATCGAGAAGCTTGTCCGGAAGGCCTACCCAGCAGCCGACATGAACATGGTGGAATCCAACACCGTGCAAGCCTTCGTTGACAGTATTAAGGACTTCGAGGTTAGAGCTGCGGTGAGGCTCCGGCATCACGCCTCACTTAACCCCTAACTGGTATCGGGGGTCAAAGTTCACCCCAGTGCAACATATTTTGTAACATAAATTTGCAGTTTTATCACCTACACTCCGGCGCATCGAGCTAATCTCATTACGTCGCAGGGTGAGGCAGGCGACGGACTTTGGTCGTTCTAATATTACTGGGAACAGAGGTACGTACACTGCTGGGGTCAAAAATCACCCCCGACACCAAGAATAGCTATTTAAATGGACACTGTATTTATGACGTATTTTATTTTTTTCAGCAAATAACCATAGTCATAGCCGGTTTTTTGAATGAGGATCAAATTGCACAATTATTGAAAGACGAGGATCATGAATTTGATCCAGATACTTTTCGTGACACCAAAACAGCAGCTGTTTGTGACAACGAAGAAATTAGTGATTGCGAGGAACCAGAAGTAGCTAGCTGTTCTGATGAGAGTGTATTAGAAACTGACTCGGATTCAGTGTGCAAAAAAGTGTAGCAAATGTTCTCTTTTCATATGTAAAGTACATACTGCAAAAGCCATCACATGCACCAAATGCTAAGTGTTTTGTAGTACATAATTTTTTCGCTTCGTAGTAATTTTATTCATGTTGTCATTTTTTTTATTATTTCATTGATCTCATATAATAGTCCTATAATTATTATCATGATTATATAAGAAAATAGTACCAAGAGTTATTTATCCGTAATTGTTATATTTTTATAGAATTTAGGTCTACTAAACTTGACTCTTAAAATAATGTTAACAAATGAGCGGTTATGAAAGGTTTAAAAATATGTTAATTTTTTGTTCGAAAAAATAATAAAAGTTGTTTGATACTTAGATTAAAAGTTGTTTAATGAAATAAAATAATAATTAACAAAAAAAATTAACTATTCATATTTTGATAACTTAATTCATATGGGGTCACATTTCACCCCCGATACCAACTAAGTTGCCCTTTTTTGCGAATCCAGTTAAGGGTTAAGGAAGCATTAGCGCACGCCTTGGAGGTCGAAGCTGTAAGGCATGACATCCGGCAGAGCCATAAGGTTCGAGAAGTCACGAAGAAGGTGAAAGAGGTAAAAGCTAAATACAAGAAAGGATCCGGTGCCATGTGCTACAAGTGTGGAGAAAGAGGGCACCTCCAGTTCAATTGCCCACAGAAGGAGCGTATCGAGGAGCTGACGAAGAAATACGAATCTTCGAAGCGAGTAACAGCCAGAACTAGCTGGCGAGTACTGGCTGACGGCGCGGAAAATGTCCCGACAACCATCAACTCACATGCACATAATGGGAAGAGCATTGCAATAGCCGGAAAGATAAATGGTAATGAATGTAAAATAACAATTGACACAGGAGCCTCGAGAACAATAATTCGACCGGATGTAGTCAAGTCCGAGAAGAGAAGCAAGAGAAAAGTCACCTGTCGGCTTCTTTCCGCCTCCGGAAAGCCAATACCCATCTTTGGAGAAATGTCAGTTATCATTCACATGGGAGAAGTGGCGTACCATTAATGACGTCATTATAGATGACATCATGGATGATTGCATATTGGGTTTGGACTTCATGAAGAAATACAACTGCAAAATAGATGTTGCTGATGGAATATTTAAGTGTGGTAAAGAAGACTCTTCATACTTGGTGGGGTACACGGAAAAGTAACCAGTCTGAGAAACATTGTCATACCCGGACGTGCAGAAGCTCAAGCCTACAGAACTTTAGTTAGAAGAGGACATACAGCAGTTGCCAATGTGCTGAATCTGGATGATCACGAGGTTCACTTAAGTAAAGGCTAAGCCATCGGAGAATGTAAGGAAGTTGTGTGGATAAAGAAATGGAGTTCAACGGTATCGTTAATGTTATCTTGGATCGCAAAATGGGAGTTGTATTCGGAATCGGGACTGAAAATAACCACGAAAATGATACCCATATCGACATTTTGTAAAAAAAAAAGTTGCGTCCGCCATCTTGGATATCGAAATAGATGCTGTATTTGGAATCGGGACCCCCGAAAACCACGAAAATGTTACCCATATAGATATTTAGATAAAAAGTCACGTCCGCCATCGTGTCTCAAAATAGATGTTGTATTCGGAATTTGAATCCCGAAAACCACGAAAATTATACCCAAATTGATATTAGGTTTAAGTCACGTCCACCATCTTGGATCTCAAAACAGATGCTGTATACCGGAATCGGGACCCTAAAACCCAGAAAATTATATCCATATCGACATTTAGTAAAAAAATCGCGTCCGCTTAGATATCAAAATGGATGATCACACACACACACACGCACGCACGTACGCTCGCACGCACGCACGCACGCTCGCACGCACGCACGCACGCACGCACACACACACACACACACACACACAAACACCGGACGAAATCTTGAGGTCGAATTTTTTGACGATTACAAGACTTCCTCTATACTACGTATACGAGAAAGTAAAAATCGGATGCAAGGTTTGACCCAAACAACATACACTGCAAGTTGAATTAAAGCTTGTACAAAGATAGTACGCATAATAATTATGCGTGATAAATGGTTTCACCAAATGACCGCCATTTTGCGTTTCACAGAAATACGACAATTTTTAGCTAAACTTGCATGCAGTCAGTCTCTTAAGCACATGTAGTATGGACCATTTTTTAAAATATTTAAATATGCGTTAAATGAATATCCGACACCCTTGGACAATATCTCCCGAACGAGTGTAGGCAATTCGGGGGCGCCATCGCGCCCCGCTCGTCCCGCGTCCCCATCCCGATTGCCCTGTATAGATACGCTCGTCGGACGACTATAAGACTTCTATAGACTGTACTAGAACTTACAATACTACAAACGAATACGTAACTTTCTCGATCACCTAGGAGGTAAAATATCCCACCGAAATGATCTGTATTTTTTATAATATTTTTTTTTATCATAATAATCATGCCCTGTTAAAACTTCAATTTGCCTCAAACACATTTTTTTCAATATTTTTTTTAAACACTTGCAAGCATCTGGCAAAGTGAAGAAACCGCCGAAATGGACTGGCTTATTTATTTTATTATTCTTTACCAATTTAATGATATAAACATTTTAGTTTACCTAAAGGACTTTGGATGTCTATGGGTTGTAGCGCCACTACTTTAACTAATTCTCAGCCAGGTCTGCTACTCCATTATTCCTACCATCACCATCCCACTATAACAGCCTTAATAATTCGACCTACTGCTAGGACACGAGGCATCTACTTGTCATCGAAGGAGGTTTAGGTAAAAGTCCACTACGCTTGCCAAATGCGGATTGGTGGATGGAGTGTAAGGTGATCAATAATATATAATGTAATAATAATGTATATTAAAAAAAAAAAAAAATGTCCGTTGTCTAGTATCCGTAACACAAGTTCTTAATGATACTTACTTCGGGCTAGATAATTGGTGTGAGCGTGAAAATATATTATTATTATTATTATTAATAACCCTTTTCTGATCCATTAGTCGGCTTCTATGACCATTGGAGGATATGGGGTGATGCTATTCTACTCTGGCGGCATTGCACAGGCACTAAATTTTCCAAAAACTTATGTTACTTCTTCTATCTAGCTACAATTGATGATTCAGTGTATTACCAATAAGAAAACGTTGAAAAGATTAAATGAAAAAATATGACAACCCAAGTTGTCTAGACAAAAACCATTATAAGTTTTTACACTGTGGTATCAGTAAGAAATAAATGAATGTGTTGATAGTCAAGTGTGTACTGCTAATTGAGCTGACTGACACTCCCAAACATTATGCTATGAAACGAATAAATACTTAGGTTTAACAAACAAATGTATGCAGTTGAGGGGGACGGATACTGGGTAGAAGCTGATACCAGTGACACTCTCTTGATAAGTAGTTACACTCTGTGTTACAATGTGGGTAATCTTTTCACAGTGAGTCTATAGAAGACGAACAATAAGGCTGAGTGAAAGCAGAGGAGAACCCCTGCTATTTAGTCACACAATGCCTGGGGGCCGACCTATGCAGTTATCTTGGTAACCATCGATTTTTTAACAAGTAAACGAAAAAGGGTTATCGCCCAACTAGCACACAAGCTCTATAACGAACGCTTCAGTGGCGAGATAGACGTTTTCAAATACGGCATTGGCTCTATAAACAAGCTCTACAGTAATTGTATAGACTGATACAGCGCTGCTTTACCCTCAAAAGAAGCACAAATTATACGGCTATTTGTTGTACAGTTGCTCTAAAATGATCGAAAATGTGTGTTAATACGGCGTTACTAACATCCCATGAAAGCGGGCATATATTCCATAGTATCTATAATAAGTTATTTTAGCGCGACTATAGCGCTCTTGCCGTATTTTGACGTGTCTTTATCTCGGAATTAGAATTTACGACTCTTTATTAATTTTATAACAGCGATAATCAGATGGAAGTGAACAAAATATATTTTTTAAGAATAGATTTGTGACAGTGAAGTAATGACATATGAAGTGAAACATGAAGATTTAAATATTTTAAGTACAGGTAAGTTAGCATCAATTTTTTTCATTTATGTTTGAAATTATCAGTGGGAGTACCAGTTTATCGTGAATGTATATATATGTTTTAGTTAAAATTTTCACGCGCCTGTTATTTATGCAGTTTTTAATGTTAAAAGAAAATTTAATATTAGAAAGTGTTAAATCTGCATTTAGCATAGATTGTATTTTTGGTTTCTTGGTATTGTATTCGTCTTTCGTTAGGGTTATAGGTGATAAATAATGGTTTGAATTATGATTTTGTACACATTTACAGTTAATAAATGTTGATAATAACCAACAAATTTAAGATTTAATCAAATACTGTAATGGCGCCCCATTACAATAGCTTTCAACGTTCACTATAACGGTTCTACCGGTTTGTATCGCAAAAATGCTCTAGTATTCGATGTAATAGGTTTTTTACCTTTACAATAGTAGTAGTGAAGCGCTTTTGTATGCGTTTAAACGTACATCTGTCTTTTACGCTTCTTTACAGAGCACAAAGCTACCTAATTGAGCTGATATATTCCATTATAGCAGGGATCAATTTAGGAGCCCGCGTGATAACTTAAAAACCTCTTCCTTTCCTTCTTCCATATTATTAATTTATAAAACTCAACATCTCTCTGTTCAATTGTTATATGTATTTTCTGGCCAGTTATGGCCTATTTAATATTTTAGGTGAGCGGTTCCGCGGGCAGGTACAACTAATATAAATATATTTCCAAGAACCACAACTAAATCCACAATCGAAGATTTTCCAAGTTCTATGGCATGGTTCATTGCGGTTATGTTTTAGCGATAAAGATAATGTACCTAATAATGTACCAGTACATTTTGATTGTAATTTAATGCAAGAATCTTTTATCAATTTACAGGTAGTACCAGAAGAGTGAGAAAACTCAACTACAGCTGCTGTCGACTCTTGCTATGCCTGTGATGCTCAACCTGGTCAAACGTACATAATTCTTTACATTGAAAATTGAGATTATGATTTTTGCATTTGGTAGACTTATAATAGGTACCTATGTTGATCGTCTTCACAATAATTTTGTATAAAAATTCTAACATAAATATTGTACCGCCAAACCATAAGTTTTTTTTTAGCTTTACACCCTAGTTAAAAGGGAGTAAGGACTACACCCAGCTAATTTAAAATAATAATAGTGTCAGCTATATTATTGGTACAAGATACCTACGCTGTTTGCAAATTTGGAACTACGGAACCCGTTTCATTCTTTCACAGAACAATATTAAAATTGATAGTACTTTACAACGGCTCTTGACGCGCTTTATTTGTTATAATGACGATAGAAAAGTTATTTGTACTGTTTTAGATCTGTAAGGCGTTTTTGCCTTGTCTTATACAACTATTTGCCATATGGTTGTTCTAAAATTCTCAAATATACCGGCTTGCGCGCTACAAGAAGATAATATTTCTCTTCTGTAAATATAGCTCTACAAAGATCCATCAAATCCAATTCAACAGCTTAAAGCCATATAAAGTAAGTTTATAACTCCATTTAAACACTTTGGCCAGCAACCGCTCTCTATATCTAATGCCAATACAATAACTGTATAATACGCTGTTGTATGTTCTTGGGTATTATGATTACAATCATACGGCTACTATAACACATGTCTGTTAAATCATGTTTAAACTCACTACTGTACAGCTTCAGTATAATAGTAAAGCTGTGGTACGGTTACTATACAGTATTTAAGTCGTACAAAGACTGTTTAGGCTGCTTATGTGCTAGTTGGGCGGGAACGACTAAATCTATCTATACATTATTAAAATACATCAACATGTCTAAAACTTCCAAAAGTTCTGTACTGGAATGTATATTTAAAGTCACTCCTGCAGAATCTTACCAAATATGGCCAGGCTAAGACAGAAGAGAGAGTGGGTGAGTGTGTAATGCATCATAAGTAAGGCGCTTGTTAATACAATATTTTGGAGTTGGCCGTTGTCCTGTCAGATAGAGCTAAGAAGAAGTTTGCTTCATCCAGAGCTGAAGTTGTGGCTATTTTATTATTAACTGTTGGAACACAATATCACTGTTGGAACAAAAAATGCAGTAAGGAGCTTTGAACTGAAGGCGTTTATATCCAACATTCAAGAACTTTCCAGATAACTGACTACATTCTGCTCAATCAAAACTTCACATACTTAAGCTCAATTAAGTGATTCCAAGAAATCTTATAAAATTAATTCACTTCATCAAGGGTCCTTACTGCATTCTTCATTAGGATGGCAGAATAATGTTATTAACACCATTCTTATAGTGATGGCATGAATTGATAAGACACTATTTAGTCAATATTCCAAAACCTTGTCTTCTCCTATCTTCTCTATATACTATTGATGAATCGGTGTAAATTAAAAGATAGACTTACATGCATAATAAGAAATGAACATAATAATTATGTTGTTTCTTATTATGTATGTCATTTTTAAATTAGCAAAAACAATATTGTTGTTTTTGCTAATTAATTGTAACTGAAATATATTGCCAGTTCTAACCCAAAGAAATTAATTAGTTACTATGTCTTACATTCCTGCCAGATTTTGTCCAAACTGATGGACTAGGGCTTCAAATATAAAAAAATACATTAATTACCTATGGTATAGTAGTTATCACCTATTTAATTTATATTTCCCACAGTGTGCTTTCGGAGGCATATTAAGTATGTAAATGGTATGGATTGTTTATTACTGGAAGTGTTATTACATACATTGAGCAACTATGCAAGTATTTCTACTACATAGGAAGAGTTGATAGCATTAGTTGGTCACTATAAGTTGAAAATGAACATTGTGCTAAGTTAACCTACAAAATAATTTCACTAGCTGTGCCCGCAACTTTGTTCGCGTGTTATGATGTTATATAGCCTTGCTCGATAAATGGACTATCCAACACTAAACGAATTTTTTAATTTGAATCAGTAGTTCACATTCAAACGAACAAACTCCTTACCTTCATAATATTGCACATGCATGAATAATTTTCAGCTTTTAGGCTAATAGTTTAATTAGTTTTCTATGTTATAATACACACAAGACTAGCTTGTCACACAATACAAGCTTATTATAGTATACTTATGAACTCAAAATGAACTGAAGTATGAAATGTAAAGTAAACTATGAAAGATGCAGTTTGTTACAATTAAACATGAAATGAATTTATATTAGTCTGGATATTTTGGCATTTACTTGTCTTGATAGTTTACTTTGTAGTTAATTTTTGAATATTAACTACAAGGTAAATGGATTGATGCAATTGTTGAAGTTTATTATGTAATTTACTTTGAAATAGATAGGTAGTTTTTTGTGACTTCTAAAATATAACCTATGAATAATATATATGAGAACATTTAATTTTTTTTATACAAATACAGTTGAAATAAGTTTTATATCATTAGAGGAAATAATTTTATGATTGTTACATTGTTGATACAGCGTATAACGTTTTGTTTATTGTGTGTAGTAGTGGTGAATGCTTTGTGAAAGTGAAACTAGACAAACATCAAAAATTATCGATATCTCACCTTGAATTGATATTAGTGCCTGCCTGATGTCACAATACCACAATACAGACAGAGCTTGTTCCGACTTGATCATAATTATTTTTGCTAGATCTTGTTTACTATGTAAAATTAACTATCTAAATTAACTCAGTTAATTTTTAAAAATTAACTACTAGGTAAATGGATTGATGCAATTGTTGAAGTTTAATAATATACTTTGAAAGAAGTAGATAGTTTTTTGTGACTTCTAAAATATAACCTATGAATAATATGTATGAGAACATTTAATTTGTTTTTTATACAAATTGAGTTGAAATAAGTTTTATATCATTAGAGGAAATAATTTTATGATTGTTACATTGTTGATACAGCGTATAAGGTTTTGTTTATTGTGTGTAGTAGTGGTGAATGCTTTGTGAAAGTGAAACTAGACAAACATCAAAAATTATCGATATCTCACCTTGAATTGTTATTAGTGCCTGCCTGATGTTACAATACCACAACACAGGGCTTGTCCCGACTTGATCATAATTATTTTTGCTAGATATTGTTTACTATTACGTTGCAACAATAAAAGTCGACAGCGAAATCGACTTAAAACTACTCATCTTCGGCCACCTTTTATACATGTTTCCCTCATATAAGGTTGTAAAGTGTTTTAGAAATATTATAAGAGTATTTCCACTGTATATTTAGATCTGCGACGCTGTCTTTTATTAAAATTATTAGGTAAACAAAGTATTATGACGCCATTAAATTTTCAAACTGCCCAGATATCACAATGACAGGTGTCAATTAGCTGTCAATTTAGTCCAAAAGCCTCACTATTGGTCGTTATAAGGAGCGCTCTCGGTTCACCCTTGTTTGGTATAACAACGTTTAGTCGAAAATCATTTCTTTGAACAACGTTTAAGAAAATAATCACTATGTATAATATCGATTGACATAATTTTCATTTCATCGAATGTTCATTTGCGATAACAACATTTGCGCTATTGATCAAAAAGTATAATGTTCATTTGATGTATTGTTCAGGTGGTATAATTTTCATTTCATCGAATGTTCATTTGCAATAACAACATTTGCGCTATTGATCAAAAAGTATAATGTTCATTTGATGTATTATTCAGGTGGTATAATTTTCATTTCATGGAATGTTTAATCGAACAATAGGTTAGCGAGGAGCGAGTTAGGTTAACATGAACAAAGCGCACGAGCCGAGCGAGCGAAGCGAGCGTGCCGCGGCAGCGGCCGGCGAGTGCCAGAAGCGACTTTAGGGCTTTTCACTGAATTATTACTGAACTGAATATTCGATACGATTTTTCGACCAAATCATTATTAGTCTAGTTAAACATTAGGTTAAATAAAATTAGTGCATTTGAAAATTCGGTGAAATGACATTATGTCAAATAAATAATTATGCTAAATAAAATTCTACCAATTAAACATTAGATTAAATAAAATTAGTGCAAATGAAAATTCGGTGAAATGACATTATGTCAAATAAATAATTATGCTAAATAAAATTCTACCAATTAAATATTCGATCAAATGAATAATTATGCGAAATGACTTTATTGCAACTAAAATTAGACGAAACGATTTTCGAGCAAACGTTGTTATACCAAACAAGGGTAAACCAGCGCTCTCACCATTGGTTAGTTTTGTTAAACTATAGTTATTTTACACCAATTAGAAAAAAAATCTTTCTTTCTAACGATGTCTACTATACAGTAGCTATAGATATGTATAATGGGTATCCGCACGTGCTGCCGGCTGTACAAGTATTTTTAAAGCAAATACAGGAAATATAGATTTGATTCTGATTGGTTCCGGTAACTACTGGAAGTTGCAAAAAAAGTTGTTTAGTTCTATGGCCAGCCCAGAACCATAATATTACTAACTGTCATAACATTGAATTTGCAGAAGAAAAAAAATAAGGACTAGGTACTTATCAAGATAAAAACTATCCTATCTCTCAAGTTAGTTTAGGAGTTCATTCCGGACAAACAATTATATTATAACTAGCTTTTGCCCGCGACTTCGTCTGCGTGGAATAATTACTTTAGGCAGTATTTTATTTTTTTGTGTAGGTACTTTTTGCAAAAAATACACATACAAACTTGTCGTACACGGGAACCCATCACTTTATCGCAATTAACTTCATCGATTTTCATTCCCCATAAAACTATTCGCAGATCTTTTTATACAATACTTAACAACTCCTAGAATCAGGTTACATCGCAATTTCATTTCCTCGAATAGTTGTTATCTACAAGCTCATTCCATCGTTAATTCTTTTCCTATTTTATTTATTTTATCGAAATAATGTTAAATGGATGTTTTGTTACCCATAATTTTGTTTCCACGTAAGTTTCAGTTTGCAGAATAGTTGAAACATCAATTTTTACTACACTAAAGTTAGTGTACATCGAAAATACTTTTTTTTATGTAATTAATCGTAATCATTTTTGTTTCCCTGTAAAGAAAACCTATGGATTAAGTTAGGTTAGATTTAGAACAACAGGCAGTCAGCAGCGGTGCAACCGAAGCTAACGGAGATTGCTTGTTGTATTCTGGCATGCTACATGCATGCTTGCATTGCATGCTGTATGCATGTTTGCATTGCATGATGTATGCATGCTTGCATTGCATGCTGTATGCATGCCTGCAAGATGCTTGCCGGGGGGTGCAGGGGGGCTGGCCCCCCTGCTCGGGGGGGTCGGGGGGCCTGAGGCCCCCCGCTATAAAGAAAAACCATTAATACGAAAATAAACCTAGGTTAGGTTAGGTTAGACTTGTGACCAAGCATAGCGGAGCGAGCGAAGCGAGCGGAGCATTGTATTGCTTGCTGCATGTTTGCTTGCATGTTGCATGCTTGTTTGCATGCTGCATGCTTGTTTGCATGCTGCATGCTTGCTTGCATGCTGCATGCTTGCTTGCATGCTGTATGCTTGCTTGCATGGTGTGTACCTACTTGCAAATTAAGAATTAATTTTTAAATTTAGAACTAACCTCACCAGTTTTTATCGTCAAACGTCAACAGGCAAATGTATCGTTCGATGAAACGTTACTGCGATGGAAAGTTGTTAAACGAAACATTACAATGTGTAACGTTAAATATTGAAACATGTTTTTATAAATAGTGTTATCGATAACTTAATAGTTTATATGAAATGTTAGTTCGATAGACCGTTATTCTGGTAAGCAACACAAATTTGAAACATTTTTTTTATGAAAGTTTATTCGATATTATGAAACGGTGATCATTAGCTAGTCGATCAATCAAGAAAAATAGATATTGAAAATCGTGGAATAGTTTTCGGTGAAATGAAATTCGATGACAAAAAATCTGTATTTTGATAGGTACCCGTCGTACACTACTGTAAATGGCATTTTTACAATCTACCATTTTTTGTTTTTCCATCATTTCCTTACTAACATACAACTTTTCATCCCCACATGGGTCAATATTTCAAAAACGCTCGAACAAATATTTGCATATTTCTTATCGTGTGCTATTAAAAGTTTCATGGTTTTATCTTTGGTAATGAGAAATCCCATAAAAAATTTCATCTCATATTTCAACCCCTTCATTCCCTTTTTTACAAAAAAGGTAGCTTTTATTCCATTTCGAGGTTTAGTTTATTTTTGTACCAAATTTCATCAAAATCGGTTCATGTATAGGGCGTGAAAGCGATTAAGTAAAAAAGTCGCGTCCACCATCTTGGATCTCAAAATGGATGCTTTATTCTGAATCCTGATTCCGAATACAGCATCCATATTGAGACACCCGAAAACAACAAAAATGATACCCATATTGATATCAAGTTTAAAATTCGCGTCCGTCATCTTGGATCTCAAAATGGATAATCCGAACCCTGTAAACCATGAAAATGATATTCATATTAATAATAAGTTAAAAAGTCACGTCCGCCATCTTCGATCTCAAAATCGATGTTTTATTCGGAGTCAGAACCCCCAAAAACCACGAAAACGGTACCCATATTGACATTACTTTAAAAAGTCGCAACTGCCATCTTGAATCTCAAAATAGATGTCGTATTCGGAATCGGGACACTCGAAAACCACCCAAGTAACATTTTAGGTTTTAGAAAGGATTTGAAAAGGTTCTAGAACCTTTGTATGGAAATCGGATGGTAAGTCTTAATAGGCCGAAAAGCGCTATGTTAACCTTATAATAACCTCCTGTGTGCAAAAAGGGCCCACGTTTTAGAACCTTTTTGAGAGCTGCAGAAAAACCTATTGCTCAAAGTCAGAACCTTTCGAACTACTTACATAGAACCCAAATATAACTTTCACTACTTTATATTAACGTTAATATTACCCTGCAAGATAGCTTCTAAGTTCTAACATAGTCTTGGATGTAACTCTATGACAACTTAAAACCTTTTTGATAGACGTGATTAAGTGCTTTTCCAGGACTCTTGGGTTATAAAATGTTTCTGTGTAAGATTTATTTCCACAGAAATACCAATCATGGACTTTATTTACTACCAAAATATAATGGCGCCATTGCCTGTCACCAAGATTCAAAATGGCTGGATAACTATGTGCCGTATTCATGAAAAAATTATAAGCAGTTTGTTAAATTCACGAAATGAAAAAAATAGTGCGATTGGCACTTTGTCGTGAAACTTAAGGACAATTTTGCTATATAATAAACGGGCCTTTCGTAGCTTCAAAATTTTGAAGATATTTTAGTAAATTAAAAATTATAATATTAGGGGGTTGGTGGTAAATCGCATTATTAATAAAAAAATAAATTATAGAAAAATCATATATTATAAATCGTATAAAACACGTTATTTAATTTTGCTTCATTTAGTTGAAATATTGTTTTTTTATTTCTTTTTTTTATTTCTGTTAAAAAATATGGCGGCCGTTAGGAAATTACTAGAAAACATTAAAATTAACCTTTTCAGGACTATCTCAGCTAAAAGTTCCTATTGTTTACCTAAATAAGAGCTAAAGGTATTTTCGCGGAGGTATTTAAAACTAAAAAGTTGTTTCTGCAACTTAAAGGTTATAGCCACGAGTAATTCGAGACTTGTCAGTCGCGAAAACAACCTATGAGCACAAATAGTTACTTCTAAGTTTTGATTGTTTTATTTCGTACGTTCGAAACAGCTTGATGGTTCGACCAGAGTGCTAAACATCTACAGGCGGCTCTTATTAGTCCAGTTAGTTCCTATTTTTTTTTCAATTAAGTTTAAAACAATAATAATATATTTATGCCACACCCACCTGACCAGAAAGTACGATATATCTCTGCTACTCAAGTAAGTTTTAACAATTTATAAAAGTATCTAAAAATTATTATGTATGTGTGAGGTATATATATATATATATATCAGCAGTGTAAAAGATTAAGATGAATTATTATAAGGAGTCCACACTAAAACTTTATAGTTATTAGCGTCCACAAAACTTGCACACTTTATAACACACTCACTAATGTCCACAATAATCACTTTAAAACAGTACGATATAAGAATACAAAAACTGTTAGATTAAATTTTTAGACATAACAGTATATAATGGCAGTCAACAACCGTTGACTGCCATTATAATATTGCAATGCGATTGTTCTCACAACGTATCTGCTGCCTGCCAGTAACTTTAACATCTTCTCTCGTTGTGTAGACCAATCAGTTGCATGTGTTTGAACAACGCTGGTCTAGGCAGAGTCTGCGTGAACATATCTGCCAGTTGCAGACTGCTAGAAACTTTTGTCACTTTCAGTTGTCCAGTTGTAACTAGCTCTCTCACAAAGAGTGCCTAATCCTGATGTGCTTTGTCCGTTTATGGAATTCAGGATTCTCTGCAAGTCTGATTGCAGCTTCATTCTCTTCTCTTTCGTGTCACTCTTGACAGAGTGGTCGTGGTCAACATGTAGGTGGTTTGGGGGCTGATGTTGCTCGCCTCACGAGCAACATCGCAGCTTCATTATCAACTCTTAATTCCGGTAATCCTTCTATACGAGTCATATCTTTCATGAGACGTGTCAACCAGATACATTCTCTGGCACCTTCGCTGGCAGCCACAACTTCTGCTTCCGTTGTCGACATTGCCACACTTGGTTGTCGTTGACTAACCCAAGATACCGCACCTCCAGCGTATAAACAGAATACTCCAGAAGTAGATCTTTCAGTACTAATACAACCGCCATGATCTGCGTCAGAATAGCTTTCTATAACGCCTTTCTTGTAGTCTCGTTTGTACTGTAAGTATCGCATTATCCGCTTTACTCGTCTACAGTCTTCCTTTTCAGGCTTTTCTAAGTTTCTTGATGCTATGCTAACTGCAAAAGCAATGTCTGGTCTTGTACCAACCATCAGATATGCTAATGAACCAACTACCTGCCTATAATTCTGTAGAATTTCATCGTCCTGTTCAGTCTCAAGGTTATCATTGTCAGTGGCCTTTACAATGGGAGTCATAACATGTCGACATTCTTCCATTCTAAAACGTTGTAGTACTTTCCGAGTATAGGCTGTTTGACAAATCTTCAATCCGTCTTCTCTTGTTTCGATCTCTATAGCGAGAAAATTTTGAAGTGAGTTCTTAGCTCCTCAACAAACTGTTCAATTAGTTTGACCGTAGTCCCAGCGACCAATCCGTCATCGACATACAGGGTTAGAATAAGCTTTTCTTCATTCTGACTCCTTATAAATAGACAGGAATCAGCTTCACTATTTTTGAAACCAATTTGCCTCCAAACGTCTACGATCCGCTTGTTCCAGCATCTAGGTGCTTATTTCAAGCCGTAGAGGCCGTTTGTAGCAAACAAACTCGATTTGTTCCATCACAAAATCCTTCAGGTTGTTTCATAAATATCTCTTCATCGAAATTTCCATACAGAAACGCTGTCGAGACATCAAACTGCAGTAGTGCCAAACCTTCACTAGCTGCTACACTTAATACTGCTCGAATAGTTCCCATTTTGGCCACTGGACTAAAATTTTGCTCTCGCCTCTTTTTTGTGAAAAACCTTTGATGACAAGTCTTGCTTTATATTTTTCAACCGATCCGTCTGGGTTTAACTTGACCTTATACACCCATTTACAGGTTATTGCTTTCCTATTCTTCGGAAGATTTACCAAGGTCCAGGTTTGGTTTTCCTTCAAGGACTGTATTTCACACTTCATAGCTTCCTGCCAAAGTTCCTTTTCTGAGCTCTGAATAGCTTCCCTGTAGGTAGTTGGTTTACGTCCACTCTCAATGTTGTTCAGAAACTGCATGACATAATCTTTGAATTTAACCGGAGGCCTGAGTTGCGAACGATCTCTCAAGACTCTTCTCAGTATCAGATAATTCGTTGTCTTCGAATTGATCACCCTCTATATCTTCATTTGCTTCATCTATTGCCCCCCCTAATTAAAAATTTTCATTAGTCTCTCCAACGTTATCAACTAACCTAGAATGATTCTGTGCCTCATCAGATACCTCAGAATCTACTTGTCTTGAAGCAGTTGATTCCTGCATGTTACCTTGAGTCACTTGCGAGTTAGAGGCAGATGGTCTCAGAGATACTTCATATTCATGTACATCTACTCCATTAGTATCCGACTCATCAGATGAAATGTCCAGGTTAGATTCAATGGGATTTTCGTCAAAAATCACGTCTCTTGATCTTACTAAAGAGTTTTTCTCTTTGTTCCACAGTCTATAACCATCATCGTTATCGTATCCTAGAAGAACGCACTTCGATGCTTTTTTATGCATTTTTGTTGCTTAGGAACATGTGCATAACAGGAAGATCCAATTATACTCAAGTGTTTGATGCCCGGTTTCTTATTGTACCACATCTCATATGGTGTTTTGTTACCAACACTCGGACCCTTTCTATTTAAAACATAAACGGCCGTGTTTACAAGTTCAGCCCATAGCATTTGAGGTAATTCTTCATGAGCATGCATCATAGTCCTTGCACATTCCACGATGGTTCTGTTGTCGCGCTCGAAACACCCATTCTGTTCCAGTGTATACGGCATTATAAGCCTTTGCCTTATCCGAAATTATTGGGCTCGGTTATTATAAGTTATAATTTTTTAAATAAAAATATGCTTTTAGCTTTCAGCAACTCAAAATATTTATTTTTCTCTTAATCAAAATTGACAAGTCAAATTTATAAAAGACAATAATTTTAAAATATCAAAAAGTACCAAAAAGTTTGTATAGCTATCTACTACATTACCCAAGGCATTAGGCAAAGGAACAGTCAAAATAGAAGCTGTGATTGACGGAAAAAGAGAAGATGCAACTCTAAATGATGTCTGGTATGTACAGTCAGCTTCATAATGATATGAGGTGCCAAGGTGGTCAAAAACATGTTAGGAGCAAAGTTTCAATAATATCTTTTCATTTAAAGTTATCAAAATATTGTACACTAACAACCAGTCTTATATATCTTCATACCATAAATCTCCAATTACATATATACGATTAAAATGATCTTTTATATGTACGCATCGTAACTGTTCATTGGTATCTAACCGTTCAGAGTACTCATAAATATCTGCACTTACATAGATTATTCCATTTTCAATAGATTGAAAGTTAGACATTAAGGGCCTTCACAGATTTTTCTTTAAATTGGTATTTTTGCGATTTGTTATGTTTTAATTTAGTTACAATTTTCAGACGGAATATTTGCCATGGGAACTTGCCCACGGTAACAACGAATTTTTATGACAACTTCTGTCAGCGATTTTGTGAGCAATTTTATTAGCAAGTTAATTTCCGTTCGTTCCTTTATAGAGCGACAATCGCTTCGCCCGGGATACAGTCCGACTTTAATGATGAACAACTTTTTGTAGCAACTAGGCGTTTAAGTATGGAACTCTGATTATTTTATATTCTATAACAAAATAGCTCAGCGATTGTCGCTAGTGGACTAGTGGACGAACTCCCTAAACGATTTTGAATTGATGTGATCAGAGATTGATAACCAAAGGTAACAAAATATAACGCAACAGAAATGAAAAAGATCATCAACATTATTTTAAATAGTTTAAACTAGAGGAGATAAATAATATTTTAATTGAAACTCTCAGCAGTGTCATAGCAGATGATTGCATTGTTGTGAGCAATATATCCTAAAAGAAGAGGAAAAATGGATGTAGTATTTAATTGCATTGATGATTTAATATACAGAATAGTAAAATAAACTAAGCCTATAGTAAAAGTTCTCGAACAATTGTAAATTCAACCTTTCATTTGTAAAAGAAGATACTCAAAACTTATAATCGGTTAAAGGTGGTCCCTTAATCGTGACTGACAAGTATCCATATCTTATAATTTTGATAAAATTTACAACTTCTATAAATAACTACTCTTAGTAAAACATTAATATTATAATTATATTAAATATCACACCTTTCTGTTCACTGAATAAAAAGAAGTAGCATGCAGAATGTGGTCTCTAGATCGAACGCTATAAGTTCATATTAAGTGGGAACCACAATAATATTTGAAATACCTAGATTATAAGATATCGATACCTGTCAGTCACGCTTGAGGGACCACCTACAACCGATTATAAATTTTGAGTGTCTTCTTTTACAAATGAAAGGTTGAATTTACAATTGTTTGAGAACTTTTACTATAGGCTGAAGCATTCAAAAGCTTAAAATTCCAATGTAGACCCTCAACGGGAACGCAAACGGCCAACCCGCACTTGGCCAGCGTGGTTGACTAAGGTCTAATCGCCCCTAATGTAGGGTAGGCTCGAGACCCTCATTGGAGACTTATTATGAGCTGTTGATGATGATTTATTCATGACCCATGACATACTAAATTCGATTAAATATGCAGCCTTTTATCCAAAAACATATAAGTTGCAATAGAAAATTGCATTTAAATCTGTAAATATTTCCTTTTCATTGATTGATATTTTAATCAGCATTCGATTTTAGCATTTTAGGAAATAATTTATATTCATAAATATAATGATATGTAGAATTCGGTAAAATTAATACCTTAGATTTAGAGCCCCTGCATTTGTCATATGACATATGCATATGACAGCTCAGATTAGTTTACCTTGATTTACAGGAAGGGAGTATATGGACCGTAGTACCCCGGATTAGCGTTTACTTTTCTTTACTACCAAGATATTTTTGATAACTTTGAGTGCTTAGATACCATTGAATAGTTATTCACGAATATATTATTGGTCATCTTAACACATTACATAATATTGGAATTGTGTTGTTAAGATAATATTGAGTTCTCTGGATGGTTACAATAATAAGATACTCTAACAGCGCATATAATATTGAATTTTTGTCTGTTAGATAATTTTGATCAGTCTTGACACTCAAATATTTATGAAGCTGACTGTACCACAATTGAGCAAAAACCTATTCTCAGTACTTTCTATGCAGGATCGAAATCAAGAATTTTTTTTTAATCTAGCTAGGGTAACGACTTGTGAAGTTAAGATTGATGTTAAAGTAATTGCTACTGGCAAGAGGAAAAGATTTGGAGGGCTGTATTTGCTGGACTTCAAGACATTCTCATACAGACACAACAGCCAACGATGGAACTGTAATTCAAGCTGTAGGCAAAGGAACAGTCAAAATAGAAGCTGGGATTGACGAAAAAAGAGAAGATGAATTATAAGGAGTCCACACTAAAACTTTATAGTTATTAGCGTCCACAAAACTTGCACACTTTATAACACACTCAATAATGTCCACAATAATCACTTTAAAACAGTACGGTATAGGAATACAAAAAACGGTAAAATTAAATTTTTAGACATAACAATATATAATGGCAGTCAACAACCGTTGCTTAACAATGCGATTGTTCTCACAACGTATCTTCTGCATGCCAGTAACTTTAACATAAATAAGCTGAAATAAATATATAAACAACCTTGACTCGTCAGACAAACATTTGCCGCTACCAGGACTTTCATAATTTATATGTTACCAACTCATCTACTTATTATCACTTGAACATCCGAGTTGCCACAACAGCACCAAAAAAAAAATCCGTCGCCATCAAACTTCCGAGCTGTTAACGGTTTTCACCTTAGCAAACACATAATCTCTAGAATCTGTGACGGCAGAGCATCGGACTTATGTGCTCTTTATCATGTCAATAAGACAGTGGCCATTCCTTTGTATGCGAGGGATGCGCCGCCAAACCAATCATGAACAACATTACATTTTTTTTTTCTCAAACATGCTTGGAAATGTGAACATTATTTTGACAACCTGTGATTCCTCAGAAGTTTCTAATGACGTCGTGTCATCTTTGGTTAAAACAGAACGGGTTTTGGGAGGTCGTGAATCTTCAACGGTATCAGTGATCTGTGAAATAGTCAAGCCTAGTTGTCAAATTAAAACCCAATGTCAAGATGAACTGTTTTTCCTGGGCAATTTTAGCAGTTAAAAACTTAAATATATACAAATATTATAGGCCTTAAAAATTACAAAAACAATTCAAGTTTACCGATGTATTAAGAATACGTAAAAAGTTTTTTTAACACCCTGTTTCGGTTCATCATGCAAGACTGTTGTGATACTTACTATGAAGTCGCGGAGACAACTGACACTTGAGGATGCCTCTAAAGCTTTAAAATATTCTTGTAGGACTTTAATAATGCCATATGGTCATAAATACAACTTATTGGTTTGGATTTTCACCACACAGTCCTAATTAGTTTGCCTAGATGACTCTAATATAGCATGAAGGTTTTACGTAGGTTTTAGAAAATACTTATAAGTCATTTCAACATTCCATAACGTTATGGTTCTACGATAGTTAAAAATTAAACTTTTAGATCTCACTTTAGCATATTGCTAGCCTTTCCAAAACTCAATCAGGAGTCTACGACAACTATTAGATCCTAGGACTATATGCTCTTTAAACACAAGTCAAAATAATGTTAATTTAAACTCCTGTCAGCGGTTTCAAGGTTGTAATAATAAACAATAAGTTTTAGGACTTATTAATCATTCCTAAGTACTCAATATGACAAGATAGCAAAGCGTTAACCTTTTTACGACGCTTGTAAAACCTAAAGGCATTTTTGACAACCTAGGCCCGAATAAAATGTTACCTGGGCACGAAAATGATACCCAAATTGACATTTTGTCAAAAAGACGCGTCCGCCATCTTGGATTCCGTTATAGAGGTTTTATTCGTAATCCGGATCCCCAAAAACCACGAAAATGATACCCATATTGACATGTCAAAAAGTCGCGTCCGCCATCTTGGATTTCGTAATAGATGTTTTATTCGTAATCCGGACCCCCAAAAACCACGAAAACGATACCTATATTGACATTATGTTAAAAAGTCACAACCGCCATCTTGGATCTCGAAATAGATGTCGTATTCGAAATCGCGACCCCCGAAAACCACGAAAATAATACCCGTATTGACATTTGGTCAAAAAGTCACGTCCGCCATTTTGGATTTCGTAATAGATGTTTTATTCGTAATCCGGACCCCCAAAAACCACGAAAATGATACCCATATTGACATGTCAAAAAGTCGCGTCCGCCATCTTGGATTTCGAAATAGATGTTTTATTCGTAATCCGGACCCCCAAAAACCACGAACACGATACCTATCCCCACATGGGTCAATATTTCAAAAACGTTAGAACAAATATTTATTTATTTCTTATCAAGTGTCTAAATTCAAAATTTCATGGTTTTATCTTTACCAATGTCGAACTTCCATACAAACTTTCATCCCCAATTTCATCCCCACACGGGTCTAGATTTCAAAAATCCTAGAACAAATATTTCTTTCTTTCTTATTAAGTCCCTAATTTCAACGTTTCATGGTTTTCTCTTTAACAATGACGAACTCCCATACAAACTTTCATCCACTATTTCACCCCCATACAGGTAAAATTTTCAAAAATCTTAGAACAAATATTTCTTTCGTTCTTATTAAGTGCCTAAATTCAAAGTTTCATGGTTATATCTTCAAAAATTACGAACTTCCATACAAACTTTCATCCCCTATTTCAACCCATTCAACCTTTTTTTTCGCGATGAAAAGTAGCGTATGTCCTTCTCAGAGATCTAATCTATATTTGTACCAAATTTCATCAAAATCGGTTCAGTGGTTTAGACGTGAAAGCTTAACAGATAGACAGACAGACAGACAGACAGACAGACAGACAGAAAGACAGACAGACAGACAGAGTTACTTTCGCATTTATAATATTAGTAGGGATAGATGTAAAGTACGTAAAAGAAACTCCACAATGGTCATCAATGATAATCGGCATTTATGCAATATTTATGAAGGACTACATAAGCTTTCTGACTTGCACTGTTACGTAAACTCTTTTGTGGTCTAAAGAATTAAGAAAAAGCGTTGAAAGTACAGTGTCAATATTAGGCTTGTAATTCTATCCCTAAACAACTATTTACATTGATGTCATTACTACACAATATCCACTGTATTATGCATAGATTAATAGAAATACTGTATAGGTCTGTATATATTGTTGGTATATTTTCAGTATGGAATATTAATTGATCTAAGCAGTAAATAAATTGGGAAGTCTGGCTCACATCATTTCATCCTCACCGCTCGCAAGCTCGCCACGTCGCACTTCGTGCGCCGTCGGATGAAACGATGTGAGCCAAACTTCCCAATTTATTATTATGAAAGTCAGTCGATATTGATTTAATCCAGACCCCTAGACAAGACCTACACCACAAATGAATTTATATCGCGAAGCTTATTTTAATGTTTTACGAAGAAATATAAGATCATTTTGTTGTAACCTTCGAAACAATGCAGTCAAGTTGTAGTTTTTAAAACACTATTATGAAATTTGTTAAACAAAAACAGTCACTAAAGTTAGACTGTGTATGTCCCGCATCATCAAATGAGCCAAGGAGACATGGCAATTTATTACCTAATTCTATACGGTGTATTGTATGTGGACCGTCAAATTGTGGAAAGACCAACTTAGTTATTAGTTTATTGTTACACAAAGATGGTTTACGATTTCGTAATCTTTATGTTTATTCAAAGTCGTTATATCAACCTAAATATGTGTATTTAGAGAAGGTACTTGACTTAGTTACAGATACACAATTTAATAAATATAACCATAATAGTGAGATTTTAAGTCCACATGAAGCTTTGCCGAATTCAATTATTATATTTGATGATGTAGCCTGTGAAAATCAAAACAATATCCGAGATTATTTTGCCATGGGACGTCATAAGAATGTTGATTGCTTTTATATTAATCAGACTTATACTAAAATACCCAAACAACTAGTAAGGGACAATTCAAATCTAATTATTTTATTTAAGCAAGATGACATAAATTTGAAACACGTCTATGATGAGCATGTGGGGCCTGATATGTCATGGTCTAAATTTCGAGAGATGTGTTCAACTATATGGAATAAACCATATAGTTATTTAGTTATAAACAAAGACTGTGAACGAAATAATGGATGTTACAGAAAAGCATTTGATACATTTATAGTGGTAGACGAATAGCGGATCGATACTTAAATGCTTGTAATGTTAATAATAAACCATTCCCATTGGTGACTCCGATTAGAATAGTAACTAAAATGGAAACGGATCTCAAAGAACAAATTGTAAAATCTGCTGCAGCTATAAAAAGAAAGGTTGATATGATAAAAGAAGCTGAAAATATGAAAAATTCAACTTTAGATACAATATTTAAGCCGATAGTCGACCCCTTAAAATTGTTAGCACAAAAAAATGATGAAAAAAATGAAGAAGAACCCGAGTATACACATGTTTTTAAAAAAATAAAGGAAAATAAAACCGATACTTCGTGTTCCTCTAGTGAGGATTTCAATGAAGCTGTAAGTGAACAAGATGACGCTGATTACGATAGTCAAAACCAAACTCTCGTGAAACAAACTTCTGGTGAGCACAACATTAGCGACAGTTCATTTCAATCCTTACAATCTCCTCAATCTTTGTCATGGTCTGTTTCATCTGAAGCCATGATTGATGACATACCTTTTGGAATAAGAAAAGAACGCGGAAAACTTTGGCTCGGTAAAACCATGGTTTATGATGATGGACATACTCTCAAAATAGGAAATCGTGTTTTTAAAAAAACAATTGGATTAAAAGAACTATTGTTTAAAAAGAAACCAAACTTAGATGTAATCACCGATGTTGATTTAAACAATTATAAATCACTATTATTAGATACTAACGCTCACAGACGTGATTGTGATCCAACCAAACCAATTAAATGCAACAAAGGATTTAAATATATGAGTGTCATAAAACCATTATTCCAATTTTCTAGAAAAAATATAGATAGTGGAAAGGAGATCAAACAAGGCAAAGGTATCAAACTTAATAAAACAGTGAAGAAAGATACTGATTACATCTATTGGGACGATCCTAATGAATTGGTAGAACGCTTAAAATTATTAATTGCATCACGCGATGCAGGTAACACAGGCTTAGAGAATGAAATTATTGCCATAATTGAAGAATTGCATGAAGCTGGTATCATTAACAAAATATAAAGATCATTCAACGAAAAAAAAACCAGTACACTTAAAGTAAGCAACGCATTAACATTAACATGAATATAGATAAATTTGGTCATCACGTGCATAAAAGATTACGATTATCAGAATATATTAATACTTTGGACGATTCACTAATAAAAAATGAGTCAGGAGACTTTGATTCGAGGTCATCAAAACTAAAAGGTCTGTCTGCGCTAGACAAAGATGACGAAGCGGTAAATAAAGCATACATGGATAAAGCTATTCAAGAGCTCAGAAGTGAAATAAAGAACGTAAATACACGCGTCCAACTCTACTTAAGGAACCTTGAAACAACAACTACAAATCGTCTCATTTCTATGTTCTATTCAAAAGCGGAAATAGATAGCATGATTCAAGTAAAGTCAAATAAAAATGAGTAAAAACGATATAGTCAATGAACTGCACCGAGCAGCAAGAAAGAATTTCCCTCGTCAAAGTACAGTTATAAAAGGTTTAGATGATTTGTGGCAAGCTGATCTTATGGATCTTCAGAAATATCATCGTATTAATAAAGGTTATAAATATGTTTTAGTTGTAATTGACACTTTATCAAAATATGTTTGGGTCAATCCCTTGAAGTCAAAAGACAAAAAATCTGTTACAAATGCCATGCAAAATATATTATGCAGTTCAATGCGAAAACCTAAGCATTTGCAAACTGATTTAGGGAGTGAGTTTTATAATAATAATTTTAGACAATTATTAAAAGAGTTCAATATAAAACATTATTCTACCTACTCTATAAAAAAAGCATCCATTGTAGAACGAGTAATAAGGACAATAAAATGTCATCTGTACAAATTGTTTAGCATATGTGGTAAATTTCAATGGGTACAAAAAAACTTAAAAGACGTAGTAAAAAGTTATAATAGTACTATTCATCGAATAACAAAATTTAGGCCTATTGATGTTATTCAATCAAACCAGATGGTTGTTAGGAATAATATTATTGAAACATATTATTGTAATAAAGACCGGAAACCCAAGTACCATGTTGGAGATTATGTTCGCATTAGTAAATACAAAGGTGAATTTTACAAAGGTTACACGCCTAATTGGTCAACCGAAATATTTAAAGTTGTAAAGGTTAATCAAACGAATCCACCAACCTATCACTTAGAAGATAAACATAAACAAAGAATATTGGGATCTTTTTATGAATATGAAATACAGAAAACTAAGTTTCCTGATATTTATCTCATCGAGAAAATTTTAAAAAGAAAGGGAAATAAATTATATGTAAAATGGTTAGGGCTTAGTGATAAAGAGAATAGTTGGGTTGACAAAACTTCGTTGATTTCTTAATATAAATCTAATACTTTAACATAATACAATCACTCTACGAGTATCAATGAGCAAAGGCAGTAGTATTATTAACATCGTAATTAATAATTTGCCGTTTGAGCTACATTTACCTGGTTATCAATTTTGTGGCCCTGGTACAAAACTGCAGAAACGGTTACTGAGAGGTGATCGGGGTATAAACCAACTTGACGAAGCTTGTATGTATCACGATATTGCTTATAATAATAGTGATTTGGACGTCCGACATAAAGCTGATCTAGAACTCTTAAATATGGCTAAAAAAAGATTGAAATCAAAAGATTCTGGCAAAAATGAAAAAGTTGCCTCATGGATAGTGAAAAATGCAATGAAAGCAAAACTAAAAGCGGGAGCTGGTGTACGTTCATTTATGTCTGTAGTAAATAAAATTAAATCACAATTAAAAAAATCAAATCCAAGGACAATAGCTCAGTTATAAAATATGCATATGCGGCAGCAAAAAAACTATTTTCTAATAAAAAAGGAGTGCGTTTCCCGCGGTGTATTCCTATTCCTAAATGTGGTGGAGTATTACCTCTAATACCAATATTTGCCGGACTGTCAGCTTTAGGCTCCTTAGCTGGAGGTGCAGCAGGTATCGCAAAAGCTGTAAATGATTCCAAGATGGCTCAAAAAAATTATCAAGAATCTCAACGGCATAACAAAATGATGGAGGCAGTTGCTCTTGGCAAAGGATTGTATCTTAAGCCTCATAAAAAAGGAGCAGGCTTATATTTAAATCCTCCAAAAAACTAATTAGACGGCTACCTAGACGAGCTCTTACCAATGTAGATATAATAGAGCATGCGTCCGATATTCCATTTTTCCGTGGTGTTTTTATGAGAGATGCATTACCTTTGAAACCTAGAAAAATAGAATGTGCTATACTAAATTTGGATAGTTCTGAAAATCCTGGAACTCATTGGGTAGCCTACGTTAAACAAAATGATTACTCTGAATACTACAATAGTTTTGGCAACTTAAAACCACCCTTAGAACTAATCAAGTATTTAAAAGAGACGCCAATAAGCTATAATTATGTGCAATATCAAACTTTTGATTCTATGAACTGTGGTCACCTCTGTTTGAAGTTTTTAAGAGATTATTGGAAAACTAATTTATAAAGAGAACGAAATAAAAAAAATCATCATTTTAAAAATGTCTTTCACTGTATCCATAACTGGGAAAGGAGCTTCGTTAATAACAAACTATTCACCCACTTTATAAATTCTTTATTGTACACACAAATATAAATACAACATAGTGCAGGAAAAAACATGTACAAAGGTGAGCTTATCTCTAAAAGAGATCTCTTCCAGCCAACCCTAGCCTTAGTTTAAGCGTTTAAATGCGGGAGTATTGTGTACACGGCATATAAACAATATAAACAATAGTAGGTGCCTATCTAAAATTATAATACTAAACGAAGATAAATAAATTATATTTATAAATACATAAATTACATATATATTTATATATTATTCATATACTACACAAATATATACCTACATATAAGCATACACATCTACATAAATATAAATACATACATTTAAGGTAAGTTGGAGAGAATCTTTCAATTTTCGTTTGAATGTAGTCACAGAATCACTCTCACGAATTTTAGTCGACAATTTGTTCCAAAGCTGTGCAGCATGCACAGTAAAAGATTTACCAAAAAATTTTGTCTTGGCGGTAGGTCGGACAAGGGTTTTAGTTATACAAGAACGCTTAGGACGGGAGTCAGAGGGAAGGAAATTAAAACGGGAGCGCAAATAATAAGGATGTTGAGGGTTATGAAGGATTTTATACAATAAGGAAAGGATATGTACAGCCGGCAGCACGTGCGGATACCCATTATACATATCTATAGCTACTGTATAGTAGACATCGTTAGAAAGAAAGATTTTTTTTTCTAATTGGTGTAAATTAACTATAGTTTAACAAAACTAACCAATGGTGAGAGCGCTTCTTATAACGACCAATAGTGAGGCTTTTGGGCTAAATTGACAGCTAATTGACAACTGTCATTGTGACATCTCTTTAGACATATTCTTTCTAATCTGTGGTTTGAAAATTTAATGGCGTCATAATACTTTGTTTACCTAATAATTTTAATAAAAGACAGCGTCGCAGATCGAAATATACAGTGGAAATACTCTTATAATATTTCTAAAACACTTTACAACCTTCTATGAGGAAAACATGTATAAAAGGTGGCCGAAGATGAGTAGCTTTAAGTCGATTTCGTTGTCGACTTTTATTGTTGCAACGTAATAGTAAACAAGATCTAGCAAAAATAATTATGATCAAGTCGGAACAAGCTCTGTCTGTATTGTGGTATTGTGACATCAGGCAGGCACTAATATCAATTCAAGGTGAGATATCGATAATTTTTGATGTTTGTCTAGTTTCACTTTCACAAAGCATTCACCACTACTACACACAATAAACAAAACCTTATACGCTGTATCAACAATGTAACAATCATAAAATTATTTCCTCTAATGATATAAAACTTATTTCAACTCAATTTGTATAAAAAACAAATTAAATGTTCTCATACATATTATTCATAGGTTATATTTTAGAAGTCACAAAAAACTATCTACTTCTTTCAAAGTATATTATTAAACTTCAACAATTGCATCAATCCATTTACCTTTTTTTTTTTTTTTTTTTTTTTTGATGTCGATGGGGAACCAATTGACTGGCCATAACGCACGCTGGCTAGGCGTGCGACGTGTGCAGGGATCACCGACGCGGAACAGCGCCAGTACTACCTGCTAAACCCCACCGGTACCCTCCTAAGCCCTTATGGGGGCGCTTTGGGATCGACGCACTATACGTGCGCCATTTCACCAAAGCGTCCCCGGGCTGGCCCGGTCCAACAGTGGACCGGGCGACGCGCCTGTGGGGGATTACGCTAGGGTACTAGGTAATCCCCAGACGGGGTGGCCTATGCCGACTGGCACCAGGGGCGCGCGGCTTGCCAAGCCGCGCCCAGACCACCTTAGGGCCGACGAAGACCGGCGGGCATAGCCGCCTGCCTTCTCCGACCCTGCCGTCTACGCCGGAGGGGAGCGGCTAGAGCATCCTCCTCCCGCTCCCTCTCCGCTGCCTCCTTCTGCCCCATCACAGACTCGCAGAAGGAGGCGGTAGCCTTCCAAGCCCTCTCATTACCAAGCATGGCTCTAACCATGCTTGGCAATGAGAGCGCTCCTCCGCCGAGCGCCGCCACCAACGTGCGACGCTCGTTTCGCCAGGCCGGGCACTCGACAAGCGTGTGCTCGGCCGTGTCGTCGGGGGAGTCGCAGTGGTGGCACCGCGGTGACTCCTCCCGACGGGCGATAAGGTACAGGTAATGACCGAAGCACCCATGTCCGGTCAGTACCTGTACCAGGCGGTAGGTGAGGCTACCCCGCTGGCGCCCTACCCACTCCTCCAACACCGGACGAATCGCCTCGATCGTCCGGTGGCCAGCGGCTGGGTTGGCGAGTGCCTCATCCCATCGACGCAGAGCCTCCCTCTGCGCCTGGGTGCGGACCCGTTCGACCTCCTCTCGAACGGGTCGCTCGCCCCGCTCTCTCGCCGCGGCCCTGTGTCGATGCACCTGGGACAGAACCAGGGCATCGACCTCCCACGGGAGCGTGCCTGCGAGTACGCAGGCAGCCCCGTGGCTGACCGTGCGGTAGGCCCGCACGGCCCGGGCCGCGATGACCCTCTGCGGTCTCCGCAGGAGGGCCCTCGTGCGGGACGAGAGGCACTCCGCCCACACCGGGGCTCCGTATAGTGCCATCGACCTTATCACCCCGTGATAAAGCCGACGGCACGACGCCTTCGGCCCCCCCACATTGGGGAGGAGCCGACCGAGTCCGGCTGCGGCGGCGCACAGCCGGGGAGCGAGAAGCCTAAAATGCTCCTCGAAGCTCCACCGGGGATCCAGGGTCAGGCCGAGATACTTCATATGCATCTCGACGTGAACCCGGACCCCCTCTACCCGGACACGGAGCCCCGGTGGGATCCTGCGTCTAGGGGCATGGAACGCCATGGCCCTCGTTTTCTCGAGGGCCACCTCCAGCCCCAGGAGGCGGATGCGTCGGACGACCATGGAGGTGCCGACCGACGCAAGGTGGACCGCCTCCATCAATCCATTTACCTAGTAGTTAATTTTTAAAAATTAACTTAGTTAATTTAGATAGTTAATTTTACATAGTTAATTTTTAAAAATTAACTACAAAGTAAACTATCAAGACAAGTAAATGCCAGGATATCCAGACTGATATAAATATATTTAATGTTTAGTTGTAACAAACTGCATCTTTCATAGTTTACTTTACATTTCATACTTCAGTTCATTTTGGGTTCATAAGTATACTATAATAAGCTTGTCTGGTCTGTGTATTGTGTGACAAGCTAGACTTGTGTTGTGTGTATTATAACATAAAAGACTAATTGGACGACTATTAGCCTAAAAGCTGAAAATTATTCATGCATGTGCAATATTATAAAGGTAAGGAGTTTGTTCGTTTGAATGTTAACTACTGATTCAAATTGAAAAATTTGTTTTGTGTTGAATAGTCCATTTATCGAGCAAGGCTATATAACATCATAACACGTGAACAAAGTTGCGGGCACAGCTAGTGAAATTATTTTGTAGGTTAACTTAGCACAATGTTCATTTTCAACTTACAGTGACCAACTAATGCTATCAACTTTTCCTATGTAGTAGAAATACTTGCATAGTTGCTCAATGTATGTAATAGCACTTCCAGTAATAAACAATCCATACCATTTACATACTTAATATGCCTCCGAAAGCACATAAATTAAATGGGTGATAACTACTATACCATAGGTAATTAATGTATTTTTTTATAATTGAAGCCCTAGTCCATCAGTTTGGACAAAATCTGGCAGGAATGTAAGACATAGTAACTAATTAATTTCTTTGGGTTAGAACTGGCAATACATTTCAGTTACAATTAATTAGCAAAAACAACAATATTGTTTTTGCTAATTTAAAAATTACTTACATAATAAGAAACAACATAATTATTATGTTCATTTCTTATTATGTATGTAAGTCTATCTTTTAATTTACACTGATTCATCAATAGTAGCTAGATAGAGAAGATAGGACCATTCTTATAGTGATGGCATGAATTGATAAGATTTACATTATTTAGCCAATTTTCCAAAACCTTGTCTTCTCCTATCTTCTCTATCTAGCTACTATTGATGAATTAAGAAAGTTAAGAACATTATTCTGCCATCCTAATGCAGTAAGGACACTTAATGAAGTGACTTAATTTTATAAGATTTCTTGGAATCACTTAATTGAGCTCAAGTATGTGAAGTTTTGATTGAGCAGAATGTAGTCAGTTATCTGGAAAGTTCTTGAATGTTGGATATAAACGCCTTCAGTTCAAAGCTCCTTACTGCATTTTTTGTTAGAACAGCGATATTGTGTTCCAACAGTTAATGATAAAATAGCCACAACTTCAGCTCTAAATGAAGCAAACTTCTTCTTAGCTCTATCTGACAGGACAACGGCCAACTCCAAAATATTGTATTAACAAGCCCCTTATGATGCATTACACACTCACCCACTCACTCTTCTGTCTCAGCCTGGCCATATTTAGTAAGATTCTGCAGGAATGACCTTAAATATACATTCTAGTACAGAACTTTTGGAAGTTGTTGAATGTTGATGTATTTTAATAATGTATAGATAGATTTAGTCGTTCCCCATAACCCTTTTTACGTTTTCTTGTTAGAAAATCGATGGTTACCAAGATGACTGCATAGGTCAGCCCCCAGGCATTGTGTGACTAAATAGCAGGGGCTCTCCTCTGCTTTCACTCAGCCTAATTGTTCGTCTTCTATAGACTCACTGTGAAAAGATTACCCACAGTGTAACACAGAGTGTAACTACTCCCTTATCAAGAGAGTGTCACTGGTATCAGCTCCTACCCAGTATCCGTCCCCCTCAACTGCATACATTTGTTTGTTAAACCTAAGTATTCAGTAAGTTTCATGGCATAATGTTTGGAAGTGTCAGTCAGGTCAATTAGCACTACACACTTGACTATCAACACATTCATTTATTTCTTACCGATACCACAGTGTAAAAACTTACAATGGTTTTTGTCTAGGACAACTTGGGTTGTCATATTTTTTCATTTAATCTTTTCCACATTTTCTTATTGGTAATACACTGAATCATCAATTGTAGCTAGGTAGGAGAAGTAACATAAGTTTTTGGAAAATGTAGTGCCTGTGCGATGCCGTCAGAGTAGAATAGCATCACCCCATATCCTCCAAGGGGTGTCATAGAAGCTGACTAATGGATCAGAAAATGGTTATTGATCACCTTATACTCCATCCACCAGTCCGCATTTGGCAAGCGTAGTGGACTTTTACCTAAACCTCCTTCGATGACAAGTAGATGCCTCATATCCTAGCAGTAGATCGAATTATAAAGGCTGTTATAGTAGGATGGTGATGGTAGGAATAATGTAGTAGGAATTTGAGGCAAGCTGAAAACCTGTCATATAACTCTCCTATAATACTGTAACATAGAGCTGCAGACCTGGCTGAGAATTAGTTAAAGTAGTGGCGCTACAACCCATAGACATCCAAAGTCCTTGAGGTAAACAAAAATGTATTTATCATTATATTGGTAAAGAATAATAAAATAAATAAGCTAGTTCATTTAGGTGGTTTCTTCACTTTGCCAGATGCTTGCAAAAGTGTTTAAAAAAATTATTGCTAAAAATGTGTTTGAGGCAAATTGAAGTTTTAACAGGGTATTATTATGATAAAAAAAATATTATAAAAAATACAGATCATTTCGGTGGGATATTTTGTGTGTGTGTGTTTGTGTGTGTGTTTGTGTGTGTGTATCAAAATAAAAAACAATGAAACATTTTTTTCTTTTTACTTTATATTCCTTATACTTACCCTACACTACATAAACCACACCAACTATCAAAATCAAATGTAGAATTAGACTTAAATTAAAAATGTGATAACCTTTTGTGTCCAGAAAAAAACGGCATTTTCCCCAACTTCAAAGGATCAATGGATGTATTTTCACTGTGGTTCTATTGTGTGAGAGACAGCGTTTATCTGAAGAGTTATTTCATGTATTTTGGGTTGTTTTTTAAAGGATTCTAGAATGTTTACCTCACTTTTGCGATTTTCACTTGTTTTACAGAACTTGCGATATAATTCAGTGTTCGTGTTCCTTGACGATATCACAATAACTTGAACCTATCATATGAATTTTGGAGTAATTACTCCCTTTAAGAGGTTAATTGGAGTAACTTGCCATATTTTTAATTAACACTTTAAATTAAAAAAATTAAATGATAGTTAAAAATATGGTACCACCGTAAGTGGCAGTGGGCAGGGCGCAGGGCACATAGCTAGGAGGACTGACGGGCGCCCTTAACGGGCGGGAAAGTCCTCCAGTGGCGACCACGTACCTAGAAGCGTTGGTACGGTAACCTTACCAGATTCCACCTTGTGGAATGACGATCTGGTAAGGGTCGCGGGAATTAAAAATATAATAAATACTCCACAATTCATATAGGTTTAAGTTATTACAATGTCGTCAAGAAACACGAATATTGATATTATATCGCAAATTCTGTAAAACAAGTGAAAAATTGAGAAAGTGAAGAAAATATTCCAGAATGCCTTAAAAAACCTAAAATACATGAAATGGCTCTTCTCTTCAGATATAGTCACACTTCAACTTTCATAATTAATAAGACTTCAGTAGTCACACGAATACGTGTAACTAACACCAATTATGTGACGCCTAACCCGCTGCTTCATTTATGTTAAGTTATGAGTTTTTCATGTTATAATGGACCCTTTTTGACATCGTTTTTGAATAAGTATTAAATAACTTTTCCTTCCTTGTTTTAGGAAAACCTATATATACATTATTGTGTTGTCGTTGAAATGACTTGAGACGTCTTCATATTCATCATCAGCGCTACAATTGAGCAATTTTGAGCTAAATCATAAACGGCGCGACTCCCCGGTTCCTTCGAGGTGAGTATCCAAGATCATTTACATACGTGAATCACGTACTGACTGACCCTGACCTGATTAATTTATTGTTCGTAGTTTCATAGGCGCGTATTCGTCATTAGACGCTTGGTGTACGTACGTACGCCTGCTCGCGGCTTGCTTGCATACAAAATGAAGGTTTGAACAGTATTTTTTTTTTTTCAAAATATAGACATTTCAACTATTTTCTGTAGCACTTTAAGTGGCTTTACAATAGTTTTTTAAAGATTCGTAATGTTACGAGCTAGGGGTTCGTAAATTTAGATAGAAATACCTGGTGACACTGATGAGACTATTCCGTACACCACTCTAAAGTTTACAATAACCAAGCAACAAGGTCCAATCACAATGCTAACTTAATCCGTAGTATTCGCCTTAGTCGGTATATCACACTAGATCACTTAGTTAGAGAGTATCGCTTTGATCCGCACTTGTTCGCTTCTAAACTTAGAATGTCCATACACTGCAATCAACAGTCCTTTTATACTACGCAAAACAAAATCGCGCAAATACTAGAATGTTCCACTATTATCTTGAACAAACCACTAAGTTCATGTGACGAATAGGACTGTAGGTTCATTTTTGCTCGAACGTTCCTTAGAAGTTCCTCCGTTCCTCATCGTTCTTAGAAGTTTCTCGTGTAATTCGTATAGGTCCTTCTGGAAGCTTCGATTACTTTCTCGAACATTCTATTGTTTTCTCGTGATTTCTACGACAATTTACGTATTCGTAACACTGCCCCCTTAGAGATGCTCGTCTCGAGCATCATCATTGCTTGTTCCGCAACCATTCCCCGTGACTGACGGGGAATGGCCCGGCGACATCTACTGCAATGCGTTCCCAGGGTGCAACGTTGTACAGTTTCAAGTTTCCTCGTCTGCGTATGCGGCCCTTTTACTGCAGCGCATGTAGTGCACTTGCGGCACCAATTCCGCACATCTTCACGACAGTGGAGCCAACAAAACCTCTGTCGTGCTTTTATTAGTGTCCTCCTAAAGCCGAGATGACCTCCCGAAACACCATCGTGTATCATACGGAGAACCTCTGGAACTTTGATTTTTGGAACAACTACTTGCAGGTGGAACTCTCTGCCGGTAGTCTTTTCACATCTCCGGTAAAGTATTCCATTTTGTATAATAATGCTGCCCCATTGCGCCCAGTACGCTTTAGTTATAGCACTCTTACGTGCCACCTCGTTCCGTGTTGGTTTTACGTCTCCTCGTTTCTTCCACCTGACGATGTTACGAAGATCCTTATCATTTTCTTGGGCCTTTCTAAAAGCACCCTCTTCTCAGGATTCCAAAGGAGTTGTCCGAGTGAGCTTCAGAGTTTGCTCTTCGGACTCTTGTTTAACGCAATGCTTGCAATCCTTTGAGCTTGGCGTTGAACTCCATTTCTTTATCCATACAACTTCCTTACATCCTCCGATGGCTTCGCCTTTACTTAAGTGGCCCTTGTGAACTGCTGTATGTCCTCTTCTAACTAAAGTTCTGTAGGCTTGAGCTTCTGCACGTCCGGGTATGACAATGTTTCTCAGACTGGTTACTTTTCCTGTACCCCACCAAGTATGAAGAGTCTTCGTTACCACACTTGTATATTCCATCAGCAACATCTATTTTGCAGTTGTATTTCTTCATGAAGTCCAAACCCAATATGCAATCATCCATGATGTCATCTATAATGACGTCATTATTGGTACGCCACTTCTCCCATGTGAATGATAACTGACATTTCTCCAAAGACGGGTATTGGCTTTCCGGAGGCGGAAAGAAGCCGACAGGTGACTTTCCTCTTGCTTCTCTTCTCGGACTTGACTACATCCGGTCGAATTATTGTTCTCGAGGCTCCTGTGTCAATTGTTATTTTACAATCATAACCATTTATCTTTCCGGCTATTACAATGCTCTTCCCATTATGTGTATGTGAGATGATGGTTGTCAGGACATTTTCCGCGCCGTCAGTACTCGCCAGTTAGTTCTGGCTGTTACTCGCTTCGAAGATTCGTATTTCTTCGTCAGCTCCTCGATACGCTCCTTCTGTGGGCAATTGAACTGGAGGTGCCCTCTTTCTCCACTCATCTCATCCTTTCTTGTATATAGCTTTTACCTCTTTCACCTCCTTCGTGACTTTTCGAACCTTATGGCTCTGCCGGATGTCATGCCTTACAGCTTCGACCTCCAAGGCGTGCGCTTATGCTTCCTTAAGTGAGGCGTGATGCCGGAGCCTCACCGCAGCTCTAACCTCGAAGTCCTTAATACCGTCAACGAAGGCTTGCACGGTGTTTGATTCCACCATGTTCATGTCGGCTGCTGGGTAGGCCTTCCGGACAAGCTTCTCGATCTCCAAAGCCCATTACTGTAGCCCTTCCCCCGAACGCTGGTCTCTGTCGCGCAACTGACCACGGAAGACGTGCTCCAGGTGTCGTTCTCCGTATCTCGATTCCAATGCCTCTAGCAGGTCTTTGAAGCCACTACCTCCAACACGGTAAGAGCCTGTCCTCGGAGTGCAACTGTGAGGGCGGTTAGGCACTGCCCATCTGTCTATCTATTCGTAGCGGCGATCTTCTGAAACTGTTTACGGTAAGCAGCCCAAGACGAGGTACCGTCATACGGAGGCAACTTAACGTTGGGCTCATGGGCTGCACCTACAGCACCGCCCGATGTGACTGCTACTCTCTTGGTTTCCAGACGCACCACGTTTCTTTCTAATTCTGTAAGTCTGCTCTTCATATTATATGCAAAACTTTTCTTCTACTGCACTGACGTCTTTCTTGAGTTTTGCAACCACCCTGCTCTCGCTGACTGCCGACAAGACCTGCCGTTGGTCGCCCTTTAACTCTGCTCTTAGCTCTTTCTGAGCAGCGGTTAGATCTGCTCTTAACTCTTTCTGAGCAGCGGTTTGCTTTTCCTGAGCAGCGGTTAGCTTTGCAGTTAGCTCTTTTTATTCGAAATCGGAACAGAAACCACGAAAACGAAATTCATATTGACATTATGTTAAAAAGTCGCGTCCGCCAGCTTGGATCTCGAAATAGATATTGCATTCGTAATCGGAGCCCCGAAAACCACTTAAATTATATTCATATTTAATTTATATTAAAAAGTCGCTTCGCGTAGGCCATCTTGAACACCAATATACAAATGAGATGTTGGTATTTTTATTTATTTATACATACTATGCAGTCTCTCACAGCACATGTAGTTTAAATACCAATATTGTAACAGCACTAAAATAATTATAAAGGGTGTTTTTATCGAGGGACACCAGTTTAAATCATAATAAAACAAAGAAATCTATTTTTAGTATCAATGAAACGGGCTTTATTTGATAGAACATTTTATGACCTTAATGTTTAAATATGACTGCGGCCATGTGGCCGCCACAGCTGGTGCATACAAGGCGCAATCTGGAAAACCAATTTTGCGAAAGTTGGTTTTGCGGCCGTATTTCGCCAATAACTCTTCGAATGTTGATTTCCAGGTATTCTTAATGTCTCTGGTTTATCGATGTAGACAAGTGAGGATAATCCACAAGCTTTTGTCGAAACATCATTACATTCACAGAAAATTACTGTTTGGTGCGCTTTATGGGCTGGTGGAGTCATTGCTCCAAATGTCTTCAAAAACGATGATGGGCAGAATGTTACTGTCAATGTTGAGCGGTATAGGGACATGATTAGAATTTTTTTCGTACCTCGATTAGCTGGCATTAATCTTGCTGACATGTGGTTCCAAAAGGACGTAGCCACATGCCACACAGCGCGCGCTACAATTGATTTACTCAAAGAAACTTTTGATCAAAGAATAATTTCTCGTAATGGTTCAATAAAATTGGCCACCAAGATCGTGTGATTTAACCACATTGGATTATTTTCTTTGGGGTTATGTAAAGTCACTTGTCTACATCGATAATAATAATAATCATTTATTTCGGGCAAAACCCATAAAGTGTTAGTAACAATGATAATCTTAAAATAGTGTTAGTAAAACAATTATGAAATATAAAACAACATATCTTCGTACACTCTTTTCTAGTGCGTGACATGGACCTGGATCCATCTGTGCACTAGAGGCATGTCCCAACGGTCAGTGAAAACCTTGAGAGCACCGTTGGTGCTGCAGCGCATTCGAGACAGCGCCGCGGCACACCGTTTTCTGATTATTGCCCCGAAGGCGTCAACGCGAGCTTCCGTAAACATGTTGGAGGCGCTGCATCGCCACGGCAGCCCCAACAGCACCCTCAAGGCATTATTATACTGGACACGGAGGTCGCTGTATGCACGCTGTGTGTAGTTAACCCACAGGCTGCAAGTGTAGAACGACTGGCAGTAAGCTTTAAACAAAGTTAACTTAACTGCTTTCGTACACCGCGCAAACCTGCGAGCCAACATGTTGCAACGAACAGCCAACGACCTGCGCTCCCTCTCAATATCTAAATTGTCCTTTAAATCCTCCGTAACCCAGTGGCCCAAGTACTTAAAACTTTGTACCCGCTTCAAAGCCTTTCCACATAGTGAAATTTCAGGTAAATCCGAATAAGTTACTATGCCAGACTTAAATAATAACCACTCACTTTTACTGGTGTTGTACTTGAGCCCATGAGCCTTGGCATAACGCTCACAAATTGATAGGAGCTGCCTTATTCCACTGATGGAAGGGCTCAACAGCACCATATCATCTGCATAACTTATGTTGTTTAAACTAATGTCATCTACATAACATCCAACGTTGGTGCTGCTGAGCTCACCCACCAGCTGGTTCATGTACAGGTTAAACAAGCGAGGAGAACTTAAGCCTCCCTGTCTTACTCCACATTGTAAACCGTACGCATCAGAGTTAGCACCTCCCCACTTAACAATATTCATTTGCTTAGTGTACCAGAATTTAAACAATTTTACAACCTCGCCTGGTACATCTGTCTCACGATATAGTTTCTGCCACAATTTCTCATAATTTACAAGGTCAAAAGCCCTAGAAAGATCCAGAAAACAGGCCCATACAGGTGTACGTCTGGAGGTGTAGTACTGAACTGTCTGTTTAAGGGACAATATAGCACTTTCCGTTGATAGGCCGGGCCTAAAACCAAACTGATTGTCATTTAGTACTATATGATCTGCTAGTATTTGGTCCAGCAGACGGTAAACCAGAGACAATTAAACACCTGGTAATCAACATTCGAAAATTTATTGGCGAAATTCGGCCGCAAATGCTGCGAAAAGTTTGTGAAAATTGGAATGCCAGATTACGCCTTGAATGCGACAGCCGTGGCGGCCACATGGCCGAAATCATATTTAAACATTAATGTCATAAAATTTTCTTTCAAATAAAGCCCGTTTTATTGATATTAAAAATATATTTCTTTGTTTTATTATGATTTAAACTTGTGTCCCTCTATAAAAAAAACACCCTTTCTATATGTTTAATCGTTACGCGACAACCTTAACCAATAGCTCCCGAACGAGTGTATGGCAGTTCGGTGGCGCCACCGCGCTCCTCTAGTCCCGCGTTCCCCTCATGATTGACTCCGGCTCATCGTACGGCTTCTATAGACAGTGGTTGTATGGTGTTATGGTTATAGATAACGGACAATTATACTTAAGTAATAACAAAATAATTTAGATATTTCGTATCGAAGTTAGATAAACACCTTTGATTATTTGGTAATGAGATCTAAAATTTTATGAAAAAATCGGGAGTGGTCTCCCCTTGACTTTCTCGTATACCGGAAATGACTCAAAAGATGATAGAAACCTTATATTTTGATGTCATTTATGAATGTTAAATTTTGGTCACCCATCCGAGTACCGACCGCGCACTTGGTTGCTTAACTTTCATGATCGATGTCTCAAAAGTTGATAGAAACCTTATATTTTGATGTTTTACATGCATGTGAAATTTGGTTGCAATAAGTTAAAGCATACTCGAGTTATCGTGCTAACGCACAGACACACACAGACAATTCCAAAAACTGTATTTTTACTTTCTCGAACGTAGTATAGAGGAAGTCTTATACCTACTAATCGTAAAAAAATTCGACCTCGAGATCTTGACAGATTTACACGTTTTGGACCTCCCTGAGTCCAAAAATATTTTTTTTAGAATTATGTCTGTGTGTGTGACTCTGTGCGTTAGCACGATAACTCGAGCATGCTTTAACTTATTGCAACTAAATTTAACATACGTGTATAACATCAAGATATAAGGTTTCTATCAAATTTTGAGCAGTCGATCACGAAAGTTAAGCAACCAAGTGAGCGGTCGGTACTCGGATGGGTGACCAAAATTTAACATGCATGTATGATGACATCAAAATATAAGGGTTCTATCAACCTTTGAGTCGTTCTGGTATACGAGAAAGTCAAAGGGGGACCACTCCCGATTTTTGGACCCAGGGAGGTCTAAAACGTGTAAATCCGTTAAAATCGCGAGGTCGAATTTTATGACGATTACAAGACTTCCTCTATACTACGTATACGAGAAAGTAATAAAATAAATATAAAGGTATTTTTTTTCCCGAGCTCAAATGAAACACTGTCGACGGAGCGGCAACGTCGCGCTCGCGTCGCTGGCCGCTCTGTATCGCCGCGCCAGCAGACCGTCTTTCATTCATAGTTTTGTCAGGCGAGCGCGTAAGAAAAGTGTTTAATCACGCTTAGACCCACTAAAATATAAGCTCCTTGAGTAGACCTTAGATTTATTTACTTATTAGTGCAAATTCCGAAAATTCAGTTGTCAAATGAAATCATATCAAATTGAAACTTTTTGTTATAACTGTAGGATCCACCTTTGAACTGATAAAAGTATACTTACCTAACTGAAATAATATATTTTATGTATTCTATAATTTTATTTACTTGCTCAATAATTAAAATAGAAAGGTTATAAAAGAGGTAGCCAGGTGTATTGAACTATTAAATTTTAAGCAAATATAAAAGATTAGACGTGCGTTCCTTCATATTGAAACTAGCCGACCTACCTACTAATTTAGATTAAGGCATTTAAGGCACTAACGTTTATCTGGACCATTTGTTGTCTGTAAATACAAAACAAGACTTCCTATATACTACGTATACGAGAAATTAAAAATATGTATATTAATATTAAACAATCTACTTAAAATTCTATATACAGAGAGAAATTCGACTTTCCTTCCTTGAATTAAAGTCGCCCATTGCAGTGTTTACGTCGGAGTCGCATGCTCGTAGCAGAGTTCGTAGCTCGTAGTAGCTACCTACGTTGATAACGTAGTAGGTATCACCAAGTGAAAAAAATAAAATTCCTAGAATAAGCAATGCATAGCAAAACGTAGTGATTATATACTCTTTGTGCATAGCTAGGTATTTGCTTACTCTCCAAGCAAAACTGTCTTTAGACAGATTATCGAAAGCCTGCCTAAACTGTTAGGTAGGTTGGTATCTCAGATCATATATGATCTGAGGTAGGTTTAAAGGATTTTTTCATTTACACAAATTTTTTGTTTGTTTCAGATCTCTGTGGACAGACAAACTTTGCATGTGCTTCCATCATGGGCAAAAAATGTTTTGATTAGAATGGAAGGAGTATGAATAAATATTTTAAATCCTAATGTTTGTTTTCTTCAAAAATAACATACCTAGGTTGGTACTGACGGATGAGGCATTAGGTTCAAATTACACGAGACGGGTGGGAACGGAAGAGTAGAGATTTTTGTCATTTTTTATATACCTACATAATAATTCTATCTAATCTAATGAGTTTAATGTAAATTCTGATAACGTTCAAAGGGATTCCACAGACGGCGCCCGCGCTGCGGGACTGCGCAAGGTTTTTTCAGAAGACGCGTAACTTTTATATTTGGCATCTACTTATATAAATTGAACGATATAGAATAGAAGTTATTATCCCTTCGCCCGCACTGTAAATTGAGCCCACATGGAAATATAATTATTATGATGGTAATAATAATAATTATATTTCCACTCTCACACTAATATCATACTAGTACTAATATCTAACGACAATTAAGAATCATTGAAAAATCATGTATCGATAACTAGATAACGGAGGACAATATTTATGACCATGATCCAGCAACAATAATTTGTAGTCGTCCCGCAAACATTTTGTCGCTACCAGGACTCGAACCCGGACCGCATGATGTGTAGGCAGCGATACCGACCACTCCACCTAAACGGCTATATGTATTTTATTATCTACTTTATAAGTATGTTCTGTTTTCTTCTTCATACAAAAGCGTAATAAAATCAATCATTATCCCAGTCGACAGTCCAGTAAAGTTGATGTCTAATGAAGTGCTTATAACATACTAACTAGCGCTCCGCCCGCGATTACGTCCGCGTAGAGTATTTTTAAATCACATTATGATCATTATGTATTTGTCGTAGCGTAGGCGGATCGTATAACCACGGTAGTAATATTATCTATAGTAAGTATAACACGCCGTCTTACAAAACGGCGCGGCGGATTGTAGTCTCCGAGTGTGATGAGTTAAAATATTTCCACTCTGCTTGGTCATAAAAAAATAACCTAAACCTACCAATAATAAATGATCTCCATTCGATTATACCTACCTTAGATTAATCTAACGAAGAAAAGAAGCAAATCTAAAGGCCAAATAATTTTATTTGACTAATCGGGAGGAATGTAGAAACCCACCGATATCAATCCACAATAAACTCTTGGTTTATAATAGAATAGAATAGACTTTATTTAGAAAATTTACATAGATTTCACACATTGAACAATGTGATAACATGATACCTAAATTAAATAGTTTATCATGCAACAAGCACATAGTGCTCGATGCATGATAAACTATTTAATTTTCATCAAATTAGCCATGTGTGCTGGCAGAGTAGAATAAGATCACCCCATATCCTCCAACGGGTGTTGTAGAAGGCGACTAATGGACCAGCAAAGGGGTATTGATCACCTTAAACTCTGTCCACCAATCCACATTGGGCAAGCATGGTGGACTACTGCCTAAACCTCCTTCGATGAGAAGGAGAGGCCTTGTGTCTGAGCAGTGGGTCGAGTTATAAAGGCTGTTATGATGATGTGAGAGATGATGGTAACACTATTTAATTTTCATCATATACTGCATTTATTGATTATTATTTATTAAATGATTGTTAATTATTATTTGCCACCGACATCTTTGTCTGTATGCCTTTCATAGGCAAAGGCCTCTTCCAACCTCTTCCATTTCTGCCTGTCCATAGCCAACAACAGCTTTATTTGTGTGACGAACACGAATGTTTGTTTGCGAGTCTTGGTTGTTTATATATTTATTTAAGTTTATTTATAAAAATATGTAAAATTATTATGTATATTCAAAAAAAATGTCCGTTATCTAGTATCCGTAACACAAGTTCTTAATGATACTTACTTCGGGCTAGATAATTGGTGTGAGCGTAGAGATATATTATATTATATTATATTATATTATTATTTGGTCTGAGTGACATCAGACCAAATAAAGCTGTTGTTTACAAATGAATCATAAAACCTGTATGGACATATGTCATTGAGTTGTGGGGAGATGCTTGGTAGCTTGTCTAACTTGGAAATACTACAAAGGTTTCAAAATATTACTTCGAGTATGATTGCCAGCATGGTTCATAAGAAATAGTGAAATCCACAAGTCTCTCTTATTCCTCGCTTCCTCATGACTGAGGGTCCTCAAGTACTCACCTCAAAATATCGACTATCAGAGAAGAGATCAAACAGCACAGCATCAGATACAAGCAAAGGCTAGTGAGTTATGGTAATCAGCAGGCAAGGAAATTTCTTATTGTGACAAGTGAAAACCGTCTCAACCAATGGCAAATTACTGAACTTAATACCAAAAGCTAATTTTAGGATGCAGTAATAATTATTTGTGGTACTCTTACTGGAGATTCCTATACCTATACATGTCACATGAACATTCAAAACATCTAATTATGGCCTGGTAGCCGATGGCAGATTAAGAAAGACAAAATTTTTTTGTTTTGAAACTGGTGTTGCATAATCCGAAATCAATAACATTAGTAGTGTCTAAATACTTCCATTTACTTAAATCATACATTGTCAATTTGTGAAGAAAAGAAGATTTCTCAACTTTACAAAATTAAGTTTTGTCAAAGTATTAATAGCTACAGAAACTAATAGTATATTTAGGCATATGTGACAAATATAAACTTATAGGCAATTATTTCTATCTGTCGTGGTTGTTGGCTTTAGTTGGTGTGTTTACTAAAGTGTTGTTAATTTTTGGGTTCGGTGACCCTTTATGCAAGCGACAGGCTGGCAACCTATCACTATTTGGAGGCACTGCATGGCCATACTACCAGATGTGGCTTTATGTATAACAAAATGGTGGCTAAGGCTCTGCTCTACCCCCATGGGATTATGAGGGTGATTGTATGTATGTATATCTATATACATGTAAAGTGTTTTGACTCCATTGTCGTGGAGTGCTAATAATAAATGTTGGATACACATCAAGAGGAAGTACAGCTTTGATTTCTGGCAGAGGCAAATATTCTTGTAATCAAAATGATTATGAATTATGGTTGTTTATATATATTTAATTTCATTTACAATAAAGTTCTTAATGATACTTCTTTTGGACTAGATAATTGGTGTTAGTGTGGAAATATAAGTATATTATTATTATTGACACAAAATGTGTTGTAATATATTGATCAAAATGATCATTTGCTTATGAATTATGGTTGTTTATATATATTTAACTAGCTTTTGCCCGCGACTTCGTCCGCGTGGAATACTTACTTTAGGCAGCATTTTTTGTGTAGGTACTTATTATGCAAAAAACACACATACAAACTGCAGTGCACTACAGTAAATGGCATTTTTACAATCTACCATTTTAAGTTTTTCCATCCTTTGCTACTTACACGCAACCTTTCATCCCCACATGAGTCAATATTTCAAAAACGCTAGAACAATATTTGCGCTTCATGGTTTTATCTTCGGTAATGAGGAATCGCATAAAAATTTTCATCTCATATTTCAGCCCCTTCACAAAAAGGTAGCTTTTATTCCATTTCGAGGTTTGGTCTATGTTTGTACCAAATTTCAATAAATTCGGTGTTAGGCGTGAAAGTGATTAAGCTAAAAAGTCACGTCCACTATCTTGGATCTCAAAATGGATGCTGTATTCTGAATCCTGACTCCGAATATAGCATCCATTTTGAGACCTCCGAAAACTACAAAACTGATACCCATATGATCCCATATCAAGTTTAAAATTCGCGTCCGCCATCTTGGATCTCAAAATGGAACCCTGTAAACCACGAAAATGATATCCATATTAATAATAAGTTAAGTAGCGTCCACCATCTTGGATCTAGAAATTGATGACGTAATTGGAATCGCGACCCCCGAAAACTACGAAATTGATACCCAAATCGCTTTTATGTTAAAAAGTCCCATCTGCCATCTTGGATCTCGACGTAGATGATAAAAAGTCCCATCTGCCATCTTGGATCCCGACGTCGATGATGTATTTGGAATCAGGACCCCCGAAAACCTCGAAAATGATACCCATATTCCTATTAAGTTAAAAAGTCACGTCCGCCATCTTGGATCTCAAAATCGATGTTTTATTCGGAGTCAGAGCCCCCAAAAATCTCGAAAATGATACCCATATCGATTTTACATTAAATGTCGCAACCGCCATCTTGGATCTCGAATTAGAGGTCGTATTCAGAATCGGGACCCCCGAAAACCACGAAAATGACACCCATATTGACATTTTGTCAAAAAGTCGCGTCCGCCATCTTGGATCTCGAAATAGATGTTTTATTCGTAATCCGGACCCCCAAAACCCACGAAAACGATACCCATATTGACATTATGTTAAAAATTCGCGTCCGCCATCTTGGATCTCAAAATGGATGGTGTATTAGGAATCGGGACCTCAGAAAACCACAAAAATGACACCCATATCGATTTTATACTAAAAAGTCGCAACCGCCATCTTGGATCTCAAAATAGATGTCGTATTCAGAATCGGGACCCCCGAAAACCACGAAAATGACACCCATATTGACATTTTGTCAAAAAGTCGCTTCCGCCATCTTGGATCTCGAAATAGATGTTTTATTCGTAATCCGGACCCCCAAAAACCACGAAAACGATACCCATATTGACATTATGTTAAAAATTCGCGTCCGCCATCTTGGATCTCAAAATGGATGGTGTATTAGGAATCGGGACCTCAGAAAACCACAAAAATGACACCCATATCGATTTTATATTAAAAAGTCGCGACCGCCATGTTGGATCTCGAAATAGATGTCGTATTCGGAATCGGGACCCTCAAAAACCACGAAAATGATACCCATATGACATTTTGTCAAAAAGTCGCGTCCGCCATCTTGGATCTCGAAATAGATGTTTTATTCCTATTCCGGATCCCTAAAAACCACGAAAACGATACTCATATTGACATTATGTTAAAAAGTCGCGTCCGCCATCTTGGATCTCAAAATGGATGGTGTATTAGGAATCGGGACCTCCAATAACCACGAAAATGATACCCATATCGATATTATATTAAAAAGTCACAACCGCCATCTTGGATTGGATTTTTATATCTTATCAAGTGTCTAAATTCAAAGTTTCATGGTTTTATCTTTAACAATGACGAACTTCCATACAAATTTTCATCCCCAATTTCATCCCCACACGGGTCTAAATGTCAAAAATCCTAGAACTAATATTTCTTTCTTTCTTATTAAGTCCCTAATTTCAAAGTATCATGGTTTTATCTTTAACAATGACGAAGTCCCATACAAACTTTCATCCACTATTTCACCCACATACAGGTCAAAATTTCAAAAATCTTAGAACAAACATTTCTTTCTGTCTTATTAAGTGCCTAAATTCAAAGTTTCATGTTTCTATCTTCAAAAATGACGAACTTCCATACAAACTTTCATCCCCTATTTCAACCCATACAACCTTTTTTTCGCGATAAAAAGTAGCCTATGTCCTTCTCCGAGATCTAATCTATATATATACCAAATTTCATCAAAATCGGTTCAGTGGTTCAGACGTGAAAGCTTAACAGACAGACAGACAGACAGACAGAGTTACTTTCGCATTTATAATATTAGTAAGGAAGTAAGGATAAGGATAAGGATTATTATGGACACAAAATGTATTGTAATAGCTTAGTGGGATATATTGAGCGTTGTGGTTGGTGAATAATAAGAAAAGATGGTCATTAAAGTAATTTTATTCATATTTACATATTTAACTAACTAAAATGTAAACACCCATTTATAGATAAATTAACAACATACTAGATTATAGCAATGAAATAAAATAAGATTTATTTGTAAAGTATTTATATCTGTAACTGGATAACATTACAATTTTATACATTGCATATAGTATAGATGAATATCAGTCACATATTTATCTTTGAGAAAAAACTTAATGGGGACTTTTCACATAGGAATTTACAGTACTGCAATTTTAACAAATGAAAATAATAAATACCTCGGCATATTTGTAGTGAGCTTTCCATTTATTGACAATAAATACACTAGACATTTAATTGAAACTCGTAAAACTTAGAACACAACCCCAATATCCACGATTTTTATTGCTTTGTTGAAACTTGTTCCGGGCTTAGTTCTTTTAGACTTGATTAACAGATGTTAGATTCCCAACATATTACACGAAGTTATCAGCGCCATCGTCTTTATACGGATACATAGATCTGTAAGAAAAATAAAGTTTATTGTAATTTGTTGACAAACTTAGCCTAACTTAATGATGAAATATAAAATTAATCTATCTTATGATTAGTTTCGTAACTTCCATACATTAGTTACCTGTTTTAAGTTTATTATATTTGTAAATCTGCCCTATTTTCAAAACTATATATTTTGTTTGTTTTCGTACTGGTATTTCATCAAAATAAGCGACCATTTTGACTCACAAACACATTTGAATTTTGACGTTTCTTAGCTGTCGTTTACAGGGTCTCTACGCACACAGTTACACAAAACGGTGTATGCAGCGCGATAAAATGAGACGGCACAGATCAAAAGCTATTTGTCTCTTTCCACTGATTATCGCTGTTCAACTTTCAATGCGCTCAAGGTCAAAGTGGGGTAACTGCACGTGCTGGCGACTGTACATTTCTGCGAAGACGAATAGGGAGCCACTTTAACTTTGATCGAAATTCTGAAATGTGGTCAAACTTCCGTAAGCCGAAAATGAAGCGAATTGCCAGGTTTTGAAGGCGTTCCAGTTTGTAAAGCAGCTCTTCAGTTGCATCTAAATAACAGACATCAGCATAGTCGAGAATGGGGAGTAAAAGAGATTGAGCTAGCATAACTTTAGTTTTAAATGGCAAGAAATACTGAAGACGCCTGAGAGAGTGATATGTGAAGTGCATACGACGACTGACTTCATTTATGTGCGAAGACCATGACAGCGTGCTGTCAATAATAAGGCCTAAATCTTTGCTCTTTTCAGAGTACGGTATAATAACTCCATTATAAGAAACCTTAGCGATATTACCCCTGTCAATTTTGTTGGACATCCTATTGCTGGTAACTATTATTGACTGTGACTTGTTAGGGTTAACAAGAAGTCCAAATGATGCTGCCCAGTCCTTTACTATGAGCAAGTCCTTGTTAACGTTGTCTACAGCAGTATTTATGTCATCCAAGTTACAATGCCTATATATCTGTAAATCATCTGCGTACAAGTGGTAGGGAGGAGATATGACCTTTGTAAGCTCATTTATAAAAACTGAGAAAAGAAGAGGAGAAAGGACGTACGCCTGCAGTAAGGTGACACCAGTCTGAAAATGATTCATCACACTTAATGCACTGCCGACGTCCGCGAAGATAGTCAGAGAACCAAGCAATCACGGAGGGTGGAATGTTATTTGAGACAAGGATGGATAGAAGGATATCGAAATCGACTGAGTTGAAAGCACTGCTAAAGTCAAGGAGAACTATGATAGTTGCCAATCTGTTGTCCAAAGCCTGTCGAATGTCATCAGTGACGTTCAACAGTGCTGTCACAGTGCTGTGATGATGTCGAAAACCAGATTGAAATTGGCTAATAAGATTGTTATGGGAGAGGTAGGACGAAAGTTGATTATGTACAGTGCTTTCAAGAACCTTCGACAGGAATGGGAGTATGGAAATGGGTCGGAAATCGGAATAGGTGGTAGGATTTGTAGCGTTCGGAAGGGGAATGACATGGGCTAGCTTCCACTCACTCGGAAAGGTGTTAGTGGTAAGTGAAAAATTTAAAATGTGAGTGACAATCACACTAACTTCATCCAATAGAATTACGTGAATTTAGAATTACGTGGAGAGTATGAGTGCGGACTCTTGTATTTTTCTACATTTAATTCGATCCCTAATATAGACGAAAGAAATAATAAGTTTTATTATGGTAAAAATGAAGTCGTAGAAATTCCTGAACGAGCATATGAACTTCAAGATATTTGTGATTTTTTAAAAAACAATGTTAAAAATACTGAATTGAAATTGACTTGTAATAATAATACACTGAAAACTAATATTTTCTGTTCCAAAGACGTTTACTTTGACAAAAATGATTCGATGGGTAAAATTTTGGGTTTTGGTATGGAAACAATAAAGGCTAACATAAATAGAGAATCTCAGTATCCTGTTAATATTTTATCAACTACCATAATACGCATAGAATGCGATGTAGTCAGTGGATCATTCGTGAACGGGAAAGCAAGTCATATAATTTATGAATTTGTTCCAAATGTGCCGCCTGGTTATCGAATTATTGAAGTACCTAAGAACCTAATTTATTTTCCGGTTAACCAAAATGCAATTAGTGCAATCAATATAAGGTTGTTAGATGCAGACAATAGACAGATCAATTTGCGTGGTGAAGAAGTGCAGTTGTATTTACATTTCAGAAAAAATGATAAACTTTAATAAAAACAGCTTTACACCATGCCTCCAATTCAGTTCTAAAAGAACCCTTCGAAAAGAAGCACCCCTCCATATGAAAAAGAAGCTGACAAAAAACAACAAAGAATTCCTTAAGCTAATCGGCTTGTTAAAATGAATATTTTAAATATTTCTCAAGCGGCAGTCCACGATAACAGTATAGAAAGTTTTGAATATCATTCGTATAAACCATACGTAACAAGTTTTAACAAGAATGATGAAATACGAATACCTATCAACCAACAAGACTTGTACGTGTTGCCTTCACTCAGCACTTTATATATTGAGGGCAAAGTAAATGTGTATAACACAAAAACTAAAGCAAAAGTGTCAAGTGTCAACTTTGTGAATAATCCTGCGTTGTTTTTATTTCAAGATATCCGCTATGAATTAAACGGAGTTGAAATAGACAAAGTGAAAAATGCCGGTATTACAACGACCATTAAATCTTATTTATCGTTAAATGAAAATGAGTCTAAATCTGCTAAAGTATGGGGATGGTTTGTCAATGGAACAAATAATCTTAAAGATGGATCATTTTCAACATCAATTCCGTTAAATAAAATATTGGGCTTCGCTGAAGATTACGATAAAATCATAATTAACTGTAAACATGAGTTGATATTATTAAGATGTAACACAAATCTTAACTCTGGAGAGGTGGTGGACGACATTATCATCAACAAAATTGTTTGGCGAGTTCCACATGTTAAAGTGGCCGATCGCGAAAGGCTAAATTTATTGAAACACTTAGAAAAAGATCGAGCTATCACACTAACGTATCGTAATTGGGATTTGTATGAATATCCATTGATACCACAAACTCGCAAACATACATGGTCGATTAAAACTTCGTCACAAATCGAAAAACCTCGATTTGTTATTGTTGCTTTGCAGACTAATCGCAAACACAATTCTGAAATGTCAATGGCAGAATTCGATCACTGTAATGTTCGTGATGTAAGGGTCTTTTTAAACTCAACTTACTTTCCATACGAAGGATTGAATGTCAGTTTTTCAGACGATAAGTTTTCTTTATTATATGAGCAATATGCACGATTTCAACAGTGTTATTACGGACGCCGATCGGAGCCGTTGATGACTTTGAAAGAATTTAGAGACGTTGCTCCGTTATTTGTTATTGACTGTTCTCGTCAACACGAATCCTTGAAAGGATCAATAGACGTGCGAATTGAAATTGAAACAGATGTGGAAATACCAGATCAGACAGCTGCATATTGTCTGATTTTAAACGACTGTATATTTGAGTACAGACCTTTAAGTAATATTGTTAAGAAAATATCATGAACAACAAAATTATCGTAGATGTGCAAGGATTTAAAAATAAAGATAATGAATTCGTAGTAAAGGAATTAGCAATAGCCACAAAAGAGCACACACAAGTATTTTCAATAAAACCTCCTCACTCATTTTTCACTCTCACTGATACAGAAAGAAAACATGTAAAGTGGATAGAAAGAAATAGAGGCTATCGTTGGAGTGAGGGCTACATCGATTACAGAGAATTTCGTCGAATCATAAAACCATATTTAAACGATCAAAAAATTATAGTGAAAGGACTAGAAAAAATCAAGTGGGTACAGGAATTATGTGGCCATAGAAATATTGAAGATATCACAGATAATGGTATACCCAATCTAGATACTCTTAGTGAAATGTATTGTAAAAATAATTTTATTTTCAACTGTTTTTCTCATAAAAAACATTGTGCATTAAAAAATGCGTTGTGTATAAAAAAATGGTGCTTAGACAATAATTTAATGTAATGATAATAAATACATTTAAATAATATCTATACTTTTATTTGTACCAATCCAATTTCTCAGAATGAAACATCAATTTTAAGATTTTTTATTTATTAATAACGTCATCTAAAACAACACACAGTTTGTTAAAAAGCTATTTATACTAACACATTTTCGTGAATACGTACAATCGTACATTATAAAATTAGAAGATAATAAGAACAATGATATGATGTCTCTCTGTGGTTTTCACTTAGACAAAATGTCAAAGTAAATAAATCCACTTGAGAATTTGATGTAAGAACCAAAAGAAACGTATCGACGATGATTCAATAATGGTTTAAAGATGAAATCTGTAACACAATCACAACACAATATGTTATAGCTACAGTTTTACGACAATTTTATGGACGTCCATATAATAATCTAAAAACTGTAGCTATAGCCACACATTTTTTTGGATATATTATTTACCAGTTTTTCGGTTTCATCCATTATTGTATCGTCGTCATCTTTGATCACATATTGAGCAGCTAATATTACATCTTTCTTTTTGTGGTCCATTCTAGATTCCGATATGTCTATTATTTGAATTTTGACCAGTCGCCTCCCATTTGTCGGCTCTTCTTTAATTACATATGATTGTTGACGTCGGTGGTTATGTTTGATGTAGTTGCTTTTCTTAGTTACTCTTGCCCGTGCCCGAAGCAATTTGGAAGCAAACTCTGGTTCCCTCAAAACATCTTCGTAGCACTGGGTGTCTTGGGCATCTTGATAAAATAGCGGTGGTTGTTGGTCAAAAAGTTGGAGCTCGTCCAAGTTTTCTTGATCGTGACGATTCTGGAATTAATATTGATTACTTTAGTATTTATTAAAAACAATAATAACAAGACAAATTGTGTTCAAAGCTAGAAATTACTTACCATTTGCGACGACATGATTTTCGATTACTTTTCAGTCTTTCCACCCAACGATATGATGAAATATAAATTTAAAATTTAAATGCCAACCTTTTATACCAGCACTATGCTTACGTATAAACAAAAGTATTTTTGCAAGATTTACAAATTATGTTGGTGTCATTTGATCTACCTCGCAGTTTCTACATGCAAAGTTAAATTGCTGATTCTGTAATTGCAACATAAGTAGAGTCAGCACATAAATGGTTTGATTTTGCACTACTTACATTATTGTAATTCGATCTGACGCGTGTTAACTGTTTTGAAAATTTCGTTATCAAATTACATTATGTAGGTCATTCATTACTTATAGGTAAACATTAAACGGATATAAATTAAACGACAAAATGTAATGCAAAGTAATGTATTTATTTAAACAATTTTAAACACAATGACACGTTTTCAACATCAATATAAATTAAGTTTAGATTGTAATATTTTTTTTTTTTACAAAAATAAGTCATTACTCTAATATCTTTTTGAATTATTTCAAAACACAATGTTACATTATTAGCATGAACATTAATTTGATTTATTTGTAGTAATAAAATTAATATACAATAATAAGTAATGAGTTTAAACTATGGGTTTAACTATCTGATGCACTTCACAGTCTATATAGTAATAGAATAATGCCCCCATGCTATGGTTGAAATATTATCGCTGGATATAAATCGCTTGTCATCTTTTCTGGATAATGCTACTTTATTCTGTTCTCTAGTAAAAATGTGATGTTTGATTGTTTTGAAAAGAACATTTTTACCTCTGAGTTCCTTTCCAGTGGAAAGGCAGTTTGTATAGTCAGAAAACGTTAATCCTTTCGTGACAGGCTTTTTAACACCCTTTGCTTTTTTTATCTCATAATCATTAGTTCTAATGCTGTATAGTTTGGATCGTAATCCTACAAATTCTAACAAAATTTGACCGCAATTCATCTTTAAATAAACCGGGAATTTTGTTGTTTTTTGGAATTATGTTAAAACGATTCTTGGGAGGATAATTACTACTATCAAAATAAGAAACAAAATGATCTCTCATATCGCTATAAAAGTCATCCGTTTGTATGGAATATAACAAACTGTCAGTGTCCGTGTAGCACAATGACAAATTTTCTTTGTAAAAATTTTTCATAATGGAGTAATGGAAATCATACATGTGACTTTTTGAAAGGTCTAAAACAGTGAAGCCGATGTATATTGGTTTATTTAAAAATACTTTATCTCGTTTCAACTGAATGGCTACCAAATTTTCGTCAAACACGGCTGAACTATGGAAGTTGGGCCGGGCTATCAATTGTTCTGCAGAATAATGTTTTTTCGTAGTGTTACGATCGTCACGCCAGGTACTAACAAGTTTTACGTCAACTCTGCGTTCAGTATCTTCCAACGTTTTCCCAAAAATGCTATTATTTAAAAGCTTGAAAAAGTCTTGTTCGAAAAGAGAAACTGATTTTTGTCTTAATTTTGTATTCAAATCAATATATTGTTTTAAATATGGACTTTGTTTAAATGCTAATACCTTATGAATTTTTTTGAGCTTTAATCCATGATCAAGACAAACTTTTAAATGTACAGTCGCCAGCACGTGCAGTTACCCCACTTTGACCTTGAGCGCATTGAAAGTTGAACAGCGATAATCAGTGGAAAGAGACAAATAGCTTTTGATCTGTGCCGTCTCATTTTATCGCGCTGCATACACCGTTTTGTGTAACTGTGTGCGTAGAGACCCTGTAAACGAAAGCTAAGAAACGTCAAAATTCAAATGTGTTTGTGAGTCAAAATGGTCGTTTATTTTGATGAAATACGAGTACGAAAACAAACAAAATATATAGTGCTGAAAATAGGGCAGATTTACAAATATAATAAACTTAAAACAGGTAACTAATGTATAGAAGTTACGAAACTAATCATAAGACAGATTAATTTTATATTTCAACATTAAGTTTAGGCTAAGTTTGTCAACAAATTACAATGAACTTTATTTTTCTTACAGATCTATGTATCCGTATAAAGACGATGGCGCTGATAACTTCGTGTAATATGTTGGGAATCTAACATCTGTTAATCAAGTCTAAAAGAACTAAGCCCGGAACAAGTTTCAACAAAGCAATAAAAATCGTGGATATTGGGGTTGTGTTCTAAGTTTTACGAGTTTCAATTAAATGTCTAGTGTATTTATTGTCAATAAATGGAAAGCTCACTACAAATATGCCGAGGTATTTATTATTTTCATTTGTTAAAATTGCAGTACTGTAAATTCCTATGTGAAAAGTCCCCATTAAGTTTTTTCTCAAAGATAAATATGTGACTGATATTCATCTATACTATATGCAATGTATAAAATTGTAATGTTATCCAGTTACAGATATAAATACTTTACAAATAAATCTTATTTTATTTCATTGCTATAATCTAGTATGTTGTTAATTTATCTATAAATGGGTGTTTACATTTTAGTTAGTTTAATATGTAAATATGAATAAAATTACTTTAATGACCATCTTTTCTTATTATTCACCAACCACAACGATCAATATATGCTACTAAGCTATTACAATACATTTTGTGTCAATAATAATAATATATATTTCCACACTCGCACCAATTATCTAGCCCAAAAGAAGTATTATTAAGAATGTTATTGTAAATGAAATTAAATATATATAAACAATCATAATTCATAAGCAAATGATCATTTTGATCAATATATTACAATACATTTTGTGTCAATAATAATAATATATATTTCCACACTCACACCAATTGTCTAGTCCAAAAGAAGTATCATTAAGAACTTTATTGTAAATGAAATTAAATATATATAAACAACCATTATTCATAATCATTTTGATTACAAAAATATTTGCCTCTGCCAGAAATCAAAGCTGTACTACCTCTTGATGTGTATCCAACATTTATTATTACCACTCCACGACAATGGAGTCAAAACAGTTTATATGTATATAGTATACATACATACAATCACCCTCATAATCCCATGGGGGTTGAGCAGAGCTTTAGCCACCATTTTGTTATACATAAAGCCACATCTGGCAGTATGGCCATGCAGTGCCTCCAAATAGTTATAGGTTGCCAGTCTGTCGCTTGCATAAAGGGTCACCGAACCCAAAAATTAACAACACTTTAGTAAACACACCAACTAAAGCCAACAACCACGACAGATAGAAATAATTGCCTATAAGTTTATATTTGTCACATATGCCTAAATATACTATTAGTTTCTGTAGCTATTAATACTTTAACAAAACTTAATTTTGTAAAGTTGAGAAATCTTCTTTTCTTCACAAATTGGCAATGTATGATTTAAGTAAATAGAAGTATTTACAGACACTACTAATGTTATTGATTTCGGATTATGCCACACCAGTTTCAAAACAATATTTTTTTATGTCTTTCTTAATCTGCCATCGGCTCCCAAGCCTCCCAAGCCCAAGTTAGATGTTTTTAATGTTCATGTGACATGTATAGGTATAGGAATCTCCAGCAAGAGTACCACAAATAATTATTACTGCGTCCTAAAATTAGCTTCTGGTATTAAGATCAGTAATTTGCCATTGGTTTTCCACGGTTTTCACTTGTCACAATAAGAAATTTCCTTGCCTGCTGATTACCATAACTCACTAGCCTTTGCTTGTATCTGATGCTGTGCTGTTTGATCTCTTCTCTGATAGTCGATATTTTGAGGTGAGTACTTGTGGATTTCCCTATTTCTTATGAACCATGCTGGCAATCATACTCGAAGTAATATTTTGAAACCTTTGTAGTATTTCCAAGTTAGAAAAGCTACCAAGCACCTCCCCACAACTTAATGCCATATGTCCATACAGGTTTTATGATTCATTTGTAAACAACAGCTTTATTTGGTCTGATGTCACTCAGACCAAATAAAGATGTTGTTGGCTATGGACAGGCAGAAATGGAAGAGGTTGGAAGAGGCCTTTGCCTATGAAAGGCATACAGACAAAGATGTCGGTGGCAAATAATAATTAACAATCATTTAATAAATAATAATCAATAAATGCAGTATATGATGAAAATTAAATAGTGTTACCATCATCATAACAGCCTTTATAACTCGACCCACTGCTCGGACACAAGGCCTCTCCTTCTCATCGAAGGAGGTTTAGGCAGTAGTCCACCATGCTTGCCCAATGTGGATTGGTGGACAGAGTTTAAGGTGATCAATACCCCTTTGCTAGTCCATTAGTCGCCTTCTACGACACCCGTTGGAGGATATGGGGTGATCTTATTCTAAGAGTAGAAGGCAGAGGCCAGCACACATGGCTAATTCGATGAAAATTAAATAATGTGCTCGATGCATGATAAACTATTTAATTTAGGTATCATGTTATCACATTATTCAATGTATGTGAAATCTATGTAAATTTTCTGAATAAAGTTTATTCTATTCTATTATAAACCAAGAGTTTATTGTGGATTGATATCGGTGGGATTCTACATTCCTCCCGATTAGCCAAATAAAATTATTAGGCCTTTAGATTTGCTTCTTTTCTTCCTTAGATTAATCTAAAGTAGGTATAATCGAATGGAGATCACTTATTATTGGTAGGTTTAGGTTATTTTTTTATGACCAAGCGGAGTGGAAATATTTTAACTCATCACACTCGGAGACTACAATACGCCGCGCCGTTTTGTAAGACGGCGTGTTATACTTACTATAGATAATATTACTAACGTGGTTATACGATCCGCCTACGCTACGACAAATACATAATGATCATAATGTGATTTAAAAATACACTACGCGGACGTAATCGCGGGCGGAGCGCTAGTTAGTATGTTATAAGCACTTCATTAGACATCAACTTTACTGGACTGTCGACTGGGATAATGATTGATTTTATTGCGCTTTTGTATGAAGAAGAAAACAGAACATACTTAGAAAACAGAACATAAGTAGATAATAAAATACATATAGCCGTTTAGGTGGAGTGGTCGGTATCGCTACACATCATGCGGTCCGGGTTCGAGTCATGGTAGCGACAAAATGTTTGCGGGACGACTACAAATTATTGTTGATGGATCATGGTCATAAATATTGTCCTCCGTTATCTAGTTATCGATACATGATTTTTCAATGATTCTTAATTGTCGTTAGATATATCATTTAGTACTAGTATAGTATTAAATGATATTAGTGTGAGAGTGGAAATATAATTATTATTATTACCATCATAATAATTATATTTCCAAATGGGCTCAATTTACAGTGCGGGCGAAGGGAAGCGAAGAAAAATTTTTGAATCGAAGTTATACCTAGTTGGTATAATAACTTCTATTCTATATCGTTCAAATTCTATAAGTAGATGCCAAATATAAAAGTTACGCGTCTTCTGAAAAAACTTTGCGCAGTCCCGCAGCGAGGGCGATGTCTGTGGAATCCCTTTGAACGTTATCAGAATTTACATTAAACTCATTAGATTAGATAGAATTATTATGTAGGTATATAAAAAATGTCAAAAATCTCTACTATTCCGTTCTCACCCGTCTCGTGTAATTTGAACCTAATGCCTCATCCGTCAGTACCAACCTAGATATGTTATTTTTAAAGAAAACAAGTATTAGGATTTCAAATATTTATTCATACTCCTTCCATTCTAATCAAAACATTTTTTGCCCATGATGGAAGCACATGCAAAGTTTGTCTGTCCACAGAGATCTGAAACAAACAAAAAATTTGTGTAAATGAAAAAATCCTTTAAACCTACCTCACCTCAGATCATATATGATCTGAGATACCTACCTACCTAACAGTTTAGGCAGGCTTTCGATAATCTGTCTAAAGACAGTTTTGCTTGTAGAGTAAGCAAATACCTAGCTATGCACAAAGAGTATATAATCACTACGTTTTGCTATGCATTGCATAGTCTAGGAATTTTATTTCTTTCACTTAGTGATACCTACTACGTTATCAACGTAGGTTACGAGCTTCGAACTCTGCTACGAGCATGCGACTCCAACGTAAACACTGCAATGCGCGACTTTAATTCAAGGAAGGAAAGTCGAATCTCTCTCTGTATATAGAATTTTAAGTAGATTGTTTAATATTCATATACATATTTTTACTTTCTCGTATACGTAGTATAGAGGAAGTCTTTTTTTTTATTTACAGACAACAAATGGTCCAGATAAACGTTAGTAAATGCCTTAATCTAAATTAGTAGGTAGGTAGGCTAGTTTCAATATGAAGGAACGCACGTCTAATCTTTTATATTTGCTTAAAATTTAATAGTTCAATACACCTGGCTACCTCTTTTATAACCTTTCTATTTTAATTATTGAGCAAGTAAGTATAAAAAATTATAGAATTCATAAAATATATTATTTCAATTAGGTAAGTATACTTAACAGTTCAAAGGTGGATCCTACAGTTATAACAATAAGTTTCAATTTGATATGATTTTATTTGACAACTGAATTTTTGGAATTTGCACTAATAAGTAAATAAATCTAAGGTCTACTCAAGGAGCTTATATTTTAGTGGGTCTACTACTATCCACGCTTCATAGACGTAGTTAGTGATTAAACACTTTTCTTATGCGCTCGCCTGACAAAACTATGAATGAAAGACGGTCGGCTGACGCGGCGATACAGAGCGGCCAGCGACGCGAGCGCGACGTTGCCGCTCCGTCGACAGTGTTTCATTTGAGCTTGGGAAAAAAAATACCTTTATATTTTTCTTATTACTTTCTCGTATACGTAGTATAGAGGAAGTCTTGTAATCGTCATAAAATTCGACCTCGCGATTTTAACGGATTTACACTTTTAGACCTCCCTGGGTCCAAAAATCGGGAGTGGTCTCCCTTTGACTTTCTCGTATACCGGAAACGACTCAAAGGTTGATAGAACCCTTATATTTTGATGTCATACATGCATGTTAAATTTTGGTCACCCATCCGAGTACCGACCGCGCACTTGGTTGCTTAACTTTCGTGATCGACTGCTCAAAATTTGATAGAAACCTTATATCTTGATGTTATACACGTATGTTAAATTTAGTTGCAATAAGTTAAAGCATGCTCGAGTTATCGTGCTAACGCACAGAGACACACACAGAGACATAATTCCAAAAAAAATATTTTTGGACTCAGGGAGGTCCAAAACGTGTAAATCTGTCAAGATCTCGAGGTCGAATTTTTTTACGATTAGTATAAGACTTCCTCTATACTACGTTCGAGAAAGTAAAAATACAGTTTTTGGAATTATCTGTGTGTGTATCTGTGCGTTAGCACGATAACTCGAGTATGCTTTAACTTATTGCAACCAAATTTCACATGCATGTAAAACATCAAAATATAAGGTTTCTATCAACTTTTGAGACGTCAATCACGAAAGTTAAGCAACCAAGTGCGCGGTCGGTACTCGGATGGGTGACCAAAATTTAACATTCATAAATGACATCAAAATATAAGGTTTCTATCATCTTTTGAGTCGTTTCCGGTATACAAGAAAGTCAAGGGGAGACCACTCCCGATTTTTTCATAAAATTTTAGATCTCATTACTAAATAATCAAAGGTGTTTATCTAACTTCGATACGAAATATCTAAAATTATTTTGTTATCACTTAAGTATAATTGTCCGTTGTCTATAACCATAACACCATACAACCACTGTCTATAGAAGCCGTACGACGAGCCGGAGTCAATCGTGAAGGGAACGCGGGACTAGAGGAGCGCGGTGGCGCCACCGAACTGCCATACACTCGTTCGGGAGCTATTGTTTAAGGTTGTCGCGTAACGATTAAACGTATAGAAAGGGTGTTTTTTATAGAGGGACACAAGTTTAAATCATAATAAAACAAAGAAATATATTTTTAATATCAATAAAACGGGCTTTATTTGAAAGAAAATTTTATGACATTAATGTTTAAATATGATTTCGGCCATGTGGCAGACACGGCTGTCGCGTTCAAGGCGTAATCTGACATACCAATTTTCACAAAGTTTTCGCAGCATTTGCGGCCAAATTTCACCAATAAATCTTCGAATGTTGATTACCAGGTGTTTAATTGTCTCTGGTTTATCGATGTAGATAAGTGACTTTACATAACCCCAAAGAAAATAATCCAATGTGGTTAAATCACACGATCTTGGTGGCCAATTTTATTGAACCCGAGAAATTATTCTTTGATCAAAATTTCTTTGAGTAAATCAATTGTAGCGCGCGCTGTGTGGCATGTGGCTACGTCCTGTTGGAACCACATGTCAGCAAGATTAATGCCAGCTAATCGAGGTACGAAAAAATTTCTAATCATGTCCCTATACCGCTCAACATTGACAGTAACATTCTGCCCATCATCGTTTTTGAAGACATTTGGAGCAATGAGTCCTCCAGCCCATAAAGCGCACCGAACAGTAATTTTCTGTGGATGTAATGATGTTTCGACAAAAGCTTGTGGATTATCCTCACTTGTCTACATCGATAAACCAGAGACATTAAGAATACCTGGAAATCAACATTCGAAGAGTTATTGGCGAAATACGGCCGCAAAACCAACTTTCGCAAAATTGGTTTTCCAGATTGCGCCTTGTATGCGCCAGCCGTGGCGACCACATGGCCGCAGTCATATTTAAACATTAATGTCATAAAATGTTCTATCAAATAAAGCCCGTTTCATTGATACTAAAAATAGATTTCTTTGTTTTATTATGATTTAAACTGGTGTCCCTCGATAAAAAAACACCCTTTATAATTATTTTAGTGCTGTTACAATATTGGTATTTAAACTACATGTGCTGTGAGAGACTGCATATAGTATAAATAAATAAAAATACCAACATCTCATTTGTATATTGGTGTTCAAGATGGCCTACGCGACGCGACTTTTTAATAAAAATTAAATCTATATATATAAAAATGTTATGTTGGTTTGTGTAAGCTTCAAAAACTCAAAAAGTTCTGCACCGATTGAGTTGAAATTTTAACATCATATAAAATCCGCATCAAGGATTGTTTTTATCTATTTTTTGCATCAGTCACATATCTGCGACCGCGAGAAAACAGTTTTTTTAACGATCAGCAGTGAAACACACACTTGTGATGTAGCCGACCTCCGTAAGTAGCCATATAGTTTATGGTGTTTTGAAATTTGAATTATGACAACTGTCAAAAAAATAATAAATTGAGATTGATTGATTGTGACAAGCGGTTTTATTTACCAAGAAAATATAAAGTTGAGCATCAATGAAAACTGTTGCAAAAACGGGAAATCCACGCGGACGAAGTCGCGCGGGCACAGCTAGTATGAATATAATTTAAGTGGTTTTCGGGGCTCTGATTACGAATGCAATATCTATTTCGAGATCCAAGCTGGCGGACGCGACTTTTTAACATAATGTCAATATGAATTTCGTTTTCGTGGTTTCTGTTCCGATTACGAATAAAAAGAGCTAACTGCAAAGCTAACCGCTGCTCAGGAAAAGCAAACCGCTGCTCAGAAAGAGTTAAGAGCAGATCTAACCGCTGCTAAGAAAGAGCTAAGAGCAGAGTTAAAGGGCGACCTGCGACAGGTCTTGTCGGCAGTCAGCGAGAGCAGGGTGGTTGCAAAACTCAAGAAAGACGTCAGTGCAGTAGAAGAAAAGTTTTGCATATAATATGAAGAGCAGACTTACAGAATTAGAAAGAAACGTGGTGCGTCTGGAAACCAAGGGAGTAGCAGTCACATCGGGTGGTGTGCTGTAGGTAGTCAGCCCATGAGCCCAACGTTAAGTTGCCTCCGTATGACGGTACCTCGTCTTGGGCTGCTTACCGTAAACAGTTTCAGAAGATCGCCGCTACGAATAGATAGACAGATGGGCAGTGCCTAACCGCCCTCACAGTTGCACTCCGAGGACAGGCTCTTACCGTGTTGGAGGTAGTGGCTTCAAAGACCTGCTAGAGGCATTGGAATCGAGATACGGAGAACGACACCTGGAGCACGTCTTCCGTGCTCAGTTGCGCGACAGAGAGCAGCGTTCGGGGGAAGGGCTACAGCAATGGGCTTTGGTGATCGAGAAGCTTGTCCGGAAGGCCTACCCAGCAGCCGACATGAACATGGTGGAATCAAACACCGTGCAAGCCTTCGTTGACGGTATTAAGGACTTCGAGGTTAGAGCTCCGGCATCACGCCTCACTTAAGGAAGCATTAGCGCACGCCTTGGAGGTCGAAGCTGTAAGGCATGACATCCGGCAGAGCCATAAGGTTCGAAAAGTCACGAAGGAGGTGAAAGAGGTAAAAGCTATATACAAGAAAAGATGAGATGAGTGGAGAAAGAGGGCACCTCCAGTTCAATTGCCCACAGAAGGAGCGTATCGAGGAGCTGACGAAGAAATACGAATCTTCGAAGCGAGTACTAACTGGCGAGTATTGGCTGTCGGCGCGGAAAATGTCCCGACAACCATCATCTCACATGCACATAATGGGAAGAGCATTGCAATAGCCGGAAAGATAAATGGTTATGATTGTAAAATAACAATTGACACAGGAGCCTCGAGAACAATAATTCGACCGGATGTAGTCAAGTCCGAGAAGAGAAGCAAGAGGAAAGTCACCTGTCGGCTTCTTTCCGCCTCCGGAAAGCCAATACCCGTCTTTGGAGAAATGTCAGTTATCCTTCCATGGGAGAAGTGGCGTACCAATAATGACGTCATTATAGATGACATCATGGATGATTGCATATTGGGTTTGGACTTCATGAAGAAATACAACTGCAAAATAGATGTTGCTGATGGAATATTCAAGTGTGGTAAAGAAGACTCTTCATACTTGGTGGGGTACACGGAAAAGTAACCAGTCTGAGAAATATTGTCATACCCGGACGTGCAGAAGCTCAAGCCTACAGAACTTTAGTTAGAAGATGTAACGGAACGTTCTTGGAGTAGATAATTTTATTTGAATTTACAAAATTATACTACATGAATACAATTACAAAACTTAACTTAATTTAAACTTTATATTTTTACTTGTGTTTACTAAAAACAAGTATTATAACTAGCAATCAACCTAAGTACCGAGCTATACGTACACCTGTGGTGTTTGATTATAACAAGACGTTTGACGGGTGGCTACGTCACGCACGGCGAACAAAAGGATGTGACCGGCTGCGTGAATGCGTGAGGTGTCGCTCGATTCACTTAACCGCCGACCGCTGATAGCTAACAGCAATCTCAAATACTGCTCGAGATTTTAAATCTAATTTAATAATTGCTACCATTTTATTGATAATACAATTAAGGAGTGAATTATCGAAATACTGCTATAATATTTATTACTTAGTTGGTGAATTGTGTTGACCCCAATACGGGTGAGTGTTGCAAAATAAATTATTTAGATTAAGGAAGTAGAATTCACAATGTGGGATTAATATGCGTTTTGTTTTAATGCTTACTGTAGTGTACGTCGGATGTATGGCTGTCGTCTCCTTTGCGCACTGTGGTGGAATAGAGAAGTGACGTTTGTGAAGGGAGATAATCTGTGGCGGACCTGACGAACGCGGTGCACGAAGGAGCCGATAATAATAGTTTAATATTATATACATCAAGAATAGTACATTTTGGCGACGAGACTGTAAGTACTATTCGCAAATATCAGTAGTAATGATTAAATATAGATACAAATTCAATGGATTTTCTTAGTTGCAGAAGTCAAATCTGTAACAGCTTGAAAATATTTTTTTGTCAGGGTAATATGAAGTGTCCAACAAAATTACATACTTACCAACAAATTTTTTAGTGTATACCTACCTAGAAAGAGAAGTTTGTAATTTTTCATCATGATTAATTTGTATCAGGCTACAGGAATAACACAATATTTAACAACAGTTAATAATGAAGTTGGAAATAATTTATATACAAAGTTATAATATGATATTTAGTATCGAATAGATTTTTCGTTACTATTTATCATAGTGACGTTTTTCACAATTTTGTTTACATTTTGATGGTATTTAAAGTGCGTTCCAAAACCAGGTGAAGCCAAGTAGACAGCGTAAGAAAACTTTCTAATTGGTGTAAATTAACTATAGTTTAACAAAACTAACCAATGGTGAAAGCGCTTCTTAATAACGACCAATAGTGAGCTACCATTTACTCTACCCCGAGTAAATTGAGATTGTTTTGGAACGCACCCTTAATTGGACCTTTTAATTAATGTCATGTATAATTGTTATCTATTGCAAAAAGAAAAATAACGCTTATAAGCTATGGTAAAGCCTGGGTCCTGTGTTCAATTCCCGGTTGTGTCCTGATTGTTGATTGTGAAATTGGTATTTGAATATGTTTTGCTAAAGTCCAAAGACAATTAATAAATTGATCAGTTAGTAGATTATAATCTAAAAAGTAGCATAATATAATAAAAAATACTAAAAAGATTTTACTACCTATATTAATTTAAACTGTAAAAATCGGAAGTGGTCTCCCCTTGACTTTCTCGTGTGCCGGAGACGACTCGGGGCTTGATGGACGGCTTGTGTTTTGGTGTCGTGCATGCATGTTGGGTTTTGGTCACCCATCCGAGTGCCAGCCGCGCGCTTGGTTGTTGGCTTTCGTGGTCGATTGCTCGGGGGTTGATGGAGACCTTGTATTTATGTGTCATGCGTGCGTGTTGAGTTTGGTTGCGGTGGGTTGAGGCGTGCTCGGCTTGTCGTGCTGTCGCGCAGACGCACGGGCACGCGGACGCACGCGCGGACATGGTTCCGGGATCGGTGTTTTTGGGCTCGGGGAGGTGCAGAACGTGTGAATCGGTCGGGGTCTCGAGGTCGATTTTTTTGGCGTTTGCAAGACTTCCTCTATCCATACTGCGTATACAAGAAAGTAAAAATGAGATACTAGCCACTGCCTCGCTAGTAATAAATAAGCGCGGTTTTAAAATTATTATTTTTACAATATCATATTTGTACAGACTTGTTATTTCCATTAAATTTGGCTTTATGATGAAGAAATGAATGATTGCAAGTAAAATAAAAAGCAGGTAAGTGAAGTAATGATGTTGTGGTTAGACGATAAGTCATAAATAGGTGACGCCTATTTATTGGCTTGATTGGAAATTGTTGACTTCTAATGATGTTAAAATTGTTAATTGGAAGCTAATGATGTTAAAACAGAATATGAGAAGGATGACGGACGAAAATGTGGCTAGACGATAAAAGTCATAAATAGGTGACGCCTATTTATTGGCTTGATTGGAAGTTGATGACTTCTAATGATGTTAAAATTGTAAATGGGAAGCTAATGATGTTAAAACAGAATATGGGAAGGATGACGGACGAAAAGGTGGCATAAATAGGTGACGCCTATTTATTGGCTTGATTGGAAGTTGATGACTTCTAATGACGTTAAAATTGTAAATTGGAAGTTAATGATGTTAAAAAGAATATGGGAAGGATGACGGACGAAAAGGTGGTTAGACGATAAGAGTCATAAATAGGTGACGCCTATTTATTGGCTTGATTGGAAGCTGATGACTTCTAATGACTTTAAAATTGTAAATTGGATGTTAATGATGTTAAAAAGAATATGGGAAGGATGACGGACGAAAAGGTGGTTAGACGATAAGAGTCATAAATAGGTGACGCCTATTTATTGGCTTGATTGGAAGCTGATGACTTCTAATGACTTTAAAATTGTAAATTGGAAGTTAATGATGTCAAAAAGAATATGGGAAGGATGAAGGACGAAAAGGTGGTTGGACGATATGAGTCATAAATAGGTGACGCCTATTTATTGGCTTGATTGGAAGTTGATGACTTCTAATGATGTTAAAATTGTAAATTGGAAGCTAATGTTAAAATAGGATATGAGAAGCATGGCGAATGGAAAGTTTGTTGGATGATATGGGTCATAAATAGGTGGCGCCTATTTATTGGCTTGTATTTAAATATCATCCTTCTGTGAACAGGTGAACAGGCTCAATAATGACACATTTGACGTGTAGCAAAAATGTTAATTCAATACTTATGTAGTTACCAGGCGAGAACGTTGGAAATGAAGTTGAAACCCTATATATTCAGAAGCAGTTTATATGGGTATTTGTCAGAAGCGTTCTAGTTTATTGCATTGGGGTGGACCCGAACTGCAAGAAGTAGGTTTTTATTCAGATGTTTCTACTGATGAAAGGATGGTTTTAAAATAGCTTTGTATAAGATAGGTTATTATTCCGCACCTAAGCAAGGTAAGAGAGTGGAAGGACGAAGGACATATTTTTAGGACATTAAGATGTAGGGACACATGCGTCAAGCAAATGTCGCTGACGCAACATATTTCGCTGGAGAGCCGCAGTCGCAGGACGGACAGTTCAGTCGTCACTTAGGAGCCCGTAAGCTCACTCGCGCCGTGTTATCGCTCTGCTAGCTCTAAACATCTTGTTAACATTTCCGTGTAACCATTGTGTATCAAAGACAATATACTCGCGTTGGTGTCTATAACTGACTTTCATTTCATAGCACCTTCTGATGAGTCTGATCAGGTCGCCTATACACCTATAGTAGGGAAGGCGCAACCTGACAGTGGGGACCCCTCAGAACACGATAGTGGTGATGCAAACGGAACATTGTTGTAATTTTTAGTGCGTTTTATTTTTATGTACCGCGTGCTTATCGGGCGTCGACGACTCACGGGGCTAGCAGACGCGGCAGTTTTCTATTTATAGTTTTCGTCAGTATCAGTGAGGACGAATTATGGCGCAAGAGGCTAAGCCAGTGCCAGTCATGGAGTTAGCGGCAGTTTCCGTGGCATCGAGGATCCCGGAATTTTGGGCAGACCAGCCCAGGGTATGGTTCATCCAGGTGGAGGCCATACTGAGTCCGCAGAAACTTAGCGACCAAACCAGGTACGACCTAATCATCGGGAGGATGAGTAAGGAGGTCATTGGGCAGATAACAGATTTATTACTGCAACCACCACCGACAGGCAGATACGAGGCGCTGAAGGAGAGACTTTTATCCGTCTACGAAGAATCCGCCACCAGACAGTTGCAGAAGCTGCTGGGTGAGATGGATTTGGGGGAGCAGAAGCCATCACAATTATTGAGAAGGATGAGAGACCTTGCTCGTGGGAAAGTAAGCGACCCCACACTCAGTATCCTGTGGCAGAAGCACTTACCAGCGGCAGTAAGAGCAGTTTTGGCAGCCGCGGATAGTAAGGAGCTTGACCGTTTGGCAACAATGGCAGACACGGTCATGGAAGCCACGCGACCCATACAAGTAGCCGAGGTAGCCGTTGCAGGTGCCAGTAGTGACGGTACGGCAGCGATTTTGGCGGAGATTGCCAAGCTGACCTCGAGGATCTCCAACATCGAAAACAGCAATAGACGAGGACGCAGTTCGTCACGGTCACGCGAGGCAGGGAGAGGACGTTCCCCATCGACGAGGCGTAAGGTAGGAGGCCCTGATTGGCTTTGTCCCTACCACTTCCGCTACAAGGAACGAGCCCACCGTTGTGTACAACCCTGCGCGTGGAAGCAGCCGGAAAACCGGAAGTAGTGCAAGCTGAGGTGGAAGCTTGCACTGTACAACCGTGCCACCGACTTTCCGTATACGACGGCAACAGTAGACTCCGATTTCTCGTGGACACAGGTGCCAATATTTCTGTATTACCAGTAAGGAACAAATGTAATAGTGCAGTGTGTAGTGACTATAAACTTTATGCCGCCAACGGAACTGAGATTAAAACGTATGGCGTGAAATCGTTAGAATTAGACTTAGGGTTGCGACGCAGTTTTCGATGGAACTTTGTGATAGCGGACATTAAGCAGCCAATTTTGGGCGCCGATTTCCTTAGTAACTTTAGTTTATTAGTAGATTTAAAAAGAAAAAAACTTGTTGACAGTGTCACAAATTTAAATGTTAATGCGTGTATAGTAAGCTCAATCGAGCCCGCAATTAAAACTGTGGATGAGGGTCATCCATACCACTCATTGTTGAGCGAGTACCCTGACATCACCAAACCTATATGCTTTCAGGAAGCTCCGAAACATAACGTGTGCCATCATATAGAGACGAAGGGACCACCGGTTTTCGCTAAGGCACGACCCTTGCCTCCTGAGAGGTACAAAAAGGCAAGGGAAGAATTTAGGCTGATGCAGGAATTGGGCATTTGTCGGCCTTCAAAAAGTCCATGGGCCAGTCCGCTGCACGTTGTCGCCAAAAAGAATGGCGAAATAAGACCGTGCGGGGACTATAGACGGCTGAATTCGGTAACTAAGCCCGACAGGTACCCAATCCCGCGCATTCAGGACTTCACATATTTATTGTCAGGTAAGAAGGTATTCTCGCGTGTTGATGTGAACAGAGCCTATCATTATATACCCGTAGCTGAGGAAGATATTGAGAAAACAGCGATAATTACGCCCTTCGGCCTTTTTGAATTTCTCAGGATGAGCTTTGGTATGCGTAACGCGGCACAGACATTCCAAAGATTCATGGCTACGGTACTAGAGGGCCTAGATTTTGTATTTTATTTTGTTGATGATATTTTAATATTTAGTGAGTGTGATCGTGACCATCAGGAGCATCTCAAGATGGTATTCGAGAGGCTGAGCAAATTTGGCATCACGATCAACATCTCCAAGTGCAGTTTCGGTAAGTCTACCATAGAATTTTTAGGATTTAACGTGTCCAGTGAGGGGATAAGACCTTTGGAGGACAAGGTCGAGGCCATAGGATCCTACCCCAGACCGAAGACTGTAGAGGAACTAAGACGGTTTCTAGGCATGCTAAATTTTTATAGGTCACATATACCTAGGGCCGTCGAACATCAGGCTGAGCTGCACAAGTACCTGCATAATAGTAAAAAACGCGATAAGACGCTCATCGAATGGACAGAGAAAGCTATGGAGGCATTTGAGCAATGTAAGTTGAGCCTTAAAAAAGCCGCCACATTGTCTCACCAGATGGTAAGTGAAGAATGCCCCATATCTCTGATGACGGACGCGTCTGATACCTGTATTGGTGGGGTACTTCAGCAGCGTATTGATGGGATATGGAAACCTTTAGGTTTTTTCTCCAAGAAAATGAATGCAGCTCAGCAAAAGTACAGTGCTTATGATAGAGAATTGTTGGCCATTTTTTTATGTGTTAGGTATTTTAGGAGATTATTTGAGGGCCAAAATTTAATTATTTTTACAGACCATAAGCCATTAGTGCATTGTTTCAAAAAATTACAACTGATATACGATATGTCGAAGGTAGGCATAATGTAGTCGCCGACTCGTTATCGAGAGTCGCGACGATTTCCTGTCCCACAGTGCTCGATTACAACGAAATCGCAGAGGCGCAGAAACAGGACGACTACATTACGCAAACATCACGTACCGATGATGTCAGCAAGGTATGTATGAAAGCATTGTTTTTGCCTATGTGTAGCAATTCGATATATTGCGAAACTTCAACGGGCAATGTCAGACCCTACCTACCACAGTGTTGAGAATCGATAGTTTTTACCCACTGGCCACACAATCAGTTAGTTCCTTTTTCTTTCGCGGCGCTGCTAGCGCGCGCTGTCACCGGCCGACAGACGCATCACCGAAAAGAAACGTAACGCTTCTTGGTTACATGGTTGATCTTTCGCAGCGAGGCGACTGATTTTAAGGTTATTTTTTACGCTTTATTCGGAAAGCATTGATATCCGGTGTAATTCCTTGAACGGTGGGCTGCTTCGGGCGCTCCAGGGATTGTTATCAAGTGATTCGGATCATATATCGGACTAATATAGTGTGAACTGTGTTTTGGAGCGTGTTTGTTGGCGAGATCGTCACGCCGGCGCAGAACGGGACGTCGTTTATTGTCGCAAGTAACATATTCATACACGATTACACAAAACAATAACACACCCTTGCGGCTGTGAAGAAATTCGGCTGGAAATCCAGGTTAGCAAAATAGATTAAGTTAGGTTTAAGTACATAGGGCGCGTATCGCGTTCATTTGTTTCGCGTTAGGCAAGATTGTTGGGTGAATTTCCATCACATGGGCCCGGTGGTAAATTCAATTTGTGTCTGACGGAAACAAATTTTTGGTAGCAGAGCGTGGTTCATATCCACAGAAAAGATATTCGATTCATTTACGGCGAAATAAAGTAATTTCGTTAGCATCGAAATCATAATTATTGAAATTTGAGGGTGGATTGCGCTTGGTTCGCATTCCAATCTATTAACGTTAAGTTGCATTTGCGTACTTAATTAAGACTAACTAAATTATAAGAATATTAGTTATTACTTTCAATTGAAATGTTAGTTGAGTGAATAAAGTAAATATAGTGGCGTTTCGATACGGAGAAACGTATTAATAATTAATTAATAATTGGGGTTCCGCTGAACTATTATTCACTCAAAATACATTATTTATTGGTTTCGTATAAATTTATTGGTGTTGGGTGAATAACTTTGAAGTTGTCGCGTTTGGTACGAAAAATAAATACGGATTGTTATTGTCGAAAATCGGGGTTCCACGGACAAAATTATTCACCCAAATTAATTTATTTGTTTTCGGGTTATATTATCTTATTATTTTATATTATTTTATTGGGATCCGCGTCTTTGAGGTTGGTACCATGGCTCCCTCAGTAGTTAAAACTGTAGCGTCAAGGATCGAATCGGAATTAAGATGGTTTTCATTAGTGGTTACGTTAATTGGTCGTACGGATCGCGACGACGCATTATTGTCACGCGCGCGACAGGTAGATGAAAGATATAACATGGTATTAAAATTGCATGCCGAATATTTGGCCCTCATTGACGAAGAGGAGACCGGGGAAAGTCGGACCCGGGCTGTGGAGGTGGTGCAACGCAGTGTGGACCAGTGCGGTGATATGGTGATGAGTATCATCCAAGCGGCAGCGGATATCGAGCGCACCCGAAAAGGGGATGTTGGGGTAAGGTGCGCACCCAGTGGTGTGGCACTAATGGCGCCGTTGCCACCGGTAAATGTACCAGAGTTTGGAGGTGAATACGCGGATTGGCCGAGATTTCGCGATATTTTTAGTAGTGTGGTACACTCGCGTACGGACTTGTCTCCCGCGTATAAGATGGCGCAATTGATGGGGAGGCTCCGCGGGGAACCTCATGATATCCTGACCCATCTGGAGATAACGGACTCAAGTTACGAAACGGCATGGGGCCTATTAATTGACCGATATGATAATCGGCGATTAATTATTGATGGGCTCATCGAAAAAATATTTGGTATACCGAAGGTCACTAATGTACTCGAAATAAGGTCGAAAATCCTTAATCCCGTCACGGTGTCGGTTAATACGCTGGAGCGACTCAAGTTGTCACTAGGGGACAACAAGTACATTGTAGTGAACCGGGTTTTGCGCAAGTTACCTAGCGAGGTGGTGGCGCGTTTTGAGCAGTCACATGGGGGTGATTCATCGAATCACCTCCCAACATTTGACGAATTGAGGGCGTTCCTAGAGGGTGAGTGCAGGCGGGCGGATTGTCAAGGGGCAACCACGCTGCAACCCCCCCCGTCACCCCGGCGTACGGTCGGGCTCAAACCGGTGGAGCCCCGTCGGGGAGGACAGCGGTACAACGCCCTCCAATCGGAGGTGTGCCCCTTCTGCCGGAAGGGGGGACACACGATCACCGCGTGCGCGGATTTTGGAGCACAGCGGGTGCAGAGGCGCAGGGGGGTGGTCAAGCAGCGAAACTTGTGCTTCCGCTGCCTAGGCGCACACTACGTGCGTGAATGCAGTAAGACCACCAACTGCCGAGCATGTGGAGGAGCCCATCATGAACTCCTCTGCCTGGCTGAGAGTGGGGAGCGGTACGAGGCCTCGCCGGGAGGCCGAGCCCCCCCTCCTAGGCCAGCTTCGGGTGGACGGTCGCCTCCTCCTCGAGGTGGGGGGTCACCCAGGGACCAGCGGTCGGCCCCCCCTCGGAGTGGGGGCTCACCGAGGGACACGGGGTATGGTCCTTCGAGCCGGATGCCGCAGTCTCCTCCGCGGGGGGGGGACCGGCGCCGAGATACGGGCGGGTGCCCGGAGATGACCCATGGGGTGTCGGGTTACGCGACTTACTCGGCCGCGCTGGGGGGCAGGATGCCGCCCCCGAGTAGTCGCTTCTCTCCACCCCTCGCAGAGCGCCCACGCTTGATGGCGCGTCCGCCGCAGATGGGACGGATGCCGATAGGCTATTACCAGCCGGCTATTACCAGACGGGCACCGATGGGTCGAGGGGTGTACTACCCGGGGTGGGACCCATATATGGGCCAGGGGCCCTCTCCCCCCCCAGCGGATGGGGAGGGAGGTGCCCCCTGCTAGCAATTAGCAGTCTGTTCATTCGTCGTGCCCCCCCCGCCAGTGACAGTATTATTACCGACGGCCGTGATTACTGTCAGGGGCACGGATGGACAGCCAGTGCCAGTGAGGGCACTACTGGACTCGGGGGCACAAGGTTGTATCGTGTCCAGCCGTCTGGTGGACAGGCTGGACCTCAGGTTGGAGCCATCACGGGATGGCGCAATAGGTATAGGTGGCAATCAGGTGCCTCACATCAGGGGTCAGACGGACCTCCTGTTTGAGATGGGTGACTCGGCATCGATCACGCGGGTGAAGGCCACGGCTATTGTTTTAGATGAAGTGGTCGGGGTTCTTCCTTCGGTACGGTTACCGCCGGCGGTAACGGAGCTGACCAATGGATTGGAGTTGGCCGACCCTCACTTCGCGATTCCCGGACGGGTGGACGTCTTACTTGGAACTGACGTCCTCGGGAAGCTGCTGCGGAGCGGTAAGCGGGAGCTGCAACCAAACGGGTTGGTGGCCGTGCATACCGCAGGTGGGTACGCATTATTGGGCCCAGTACGGGGACCACAGGACGCAACGGATTATAGCAACATATACTACGGCAGCGTGTTATCGGAGGTCCTGCAAAGGTTCTGGGCAACAGAAGAGCCCCCCACAGCTCCCAGGACAAGCCCACTGGACGAGGAGTGCGAGACATTTTATCAGTGCAACACGATGCGCCTCCCTTCGGGCAGATTTATGACACGGCTGCCGTTTCTATCGACGCGACCTCCGCTGGGGAGCTCCAGGGGCCTGGCTGAGAAACGGATGATGGCCATGGAAAGGCGCATGAAAAGGGACTCCAACTTTCGGCGAAAGTATGTTGAGTTCATGCGTGAATATTTGGCTTTGGGTCACATGTCGGTGTCCAGGTTAGACTGGCGTCGTGAGGAGCACTACGTCTTGCCTCATCATGCAGTCTTGAAGACACCTGACTCCAAGATCAGGGTCGTGTTCGACGGGAGCGCGGCGACATCGAACGGGGTGTCCCTGAATCAATGCCTGCACGCTGGTCCTAAGTTGACCAGAGACATTGCAGACATTCTAACCGACTTCAGGAGACACCAAGTTGTCTTCGTTACGGATGTGAGGATGATGTTTCGCCAAACGGAGATCCATGTGGATGACCGTCGGTTCCAGCTGATATTGTGGCGAGAGAGCCCAGAAGAACCGATGATCACGTATGAGCTGAACACGAACACGTACTGATTAAAGCCTAGCCCGTATGTAGCGATGCGGACGCTACGAGAGCTGGCTGACCAGGAACGGCTGCGCTTCCCTCGCGCAGCTGCAGTCATCGACCGGGATGTCTACGTGGATGACATTTGTACGGGCACGGACAGCATTGAGCAGGCGCTCATCCTAAGGGATGAATTGGTGGCGCTCATGGCCTCTGGTGGCTATGAACTCAGGAAGTGGCTGTCAAACTGCCCAGAGGTGCTGGCAGGACTACCAGCTGAGCACCAACAAGACCCGCATTTGTTTGAGGACTCGGATAACCCTCATGCGTTGGCAATTTTGGGGGTCCAGTACCGACCGACTCAGGATGTCTTCACATACAATTGTGAGGCCGAATTGCTGTCGAAGACCTGGACCAAGCGATCAGTCCTTTCGACTATCGCCCGAACGTTTGATCCAAACGGTTGGATCTCTCCGGTCACGTTCATGGCAAAGTTCTTCATGCAGAAGCTTTGGTTGGCCCAACTAGGCTGGGATGAGCAGCTCCCGGACGAGCTGCTGCACGAGTGGACGGCATTCGTGACCACATTGCCGCATATTAAAGAAATTGAGATCCCGCGCAAACTGCTCCCCCAGGCGGGAGCCAGGGTGACCCTGCATGGGTTCTGCGATGCGTCTGAGAAAGGGTACGCGGCCGCGGTCTACCTGAGAACAGGTGAGACTGCTGGCGAGGGCGTTGTACGCTTGGTCATGGCCAAGAGCAAGGTTGCGCCTGTTCGGACCCGGTGGACGATTCCGAAGATGGAATTGGCGGGTGCCGCGCTCCTGACCCGCCTCCTGAACCATGTGGCGCAGAACTTGCGTGGCACGGTGGATCTAAATGACACGGTTTACGCATGGACGGACAGCCAGATCGTGTTGTGCTGGCTGCAGACTTCGGTCCACACGCTTGAGGTATTTGTGGCCAACCGGGTGTCACAGATAAATAACTCGGAGACTTCGCTGGTCTGGAGACATGTTCCAGGCGAAGTTAACCCGGCAGACTGCTCGAGTCGCGGTTGCCCGGCGCCTGCTCTGGTGGAGCATTCTCTTTGGTGGGGGCCTCAATGGCTGAAGCGGTCACATACGGAGTGGCCTTTCAATGACTGCGGAAGCCAGCCACTACCCCCTGACCAGGGTCTGAGAGTCAATCTGACTACAGTGGAGTCTGTGGCAGTGGACCACACTCTTTTGGAACGGTATAGCTCACTAGGGAAGCTGCTTCGAGTCACGGGATGGATAATGCGGTTTTTCCATAATTGTCGAAGCCCTGCTGCACAGCGCAACCTGTCACCTGTAATGGGACCTGAGGAGCAGCAAAGGGCTCTCTCACGTTGGGTGAAGGTCGTACAGGGAAAGGAGTTCCAGGACGAACTTAGGATCTTGCGGACTGGCGTGGGCAGAATGAAGAAGAGCCTTGTCCGCCTCAACCCGTTTATTGATGAGCACGGAATGCTCCGGGTGGGAGGCCGACTACGGAATGCCGAATTGCCCTATTCAGCGCGGCATCCTTTAATTCTTCCCAAGAAGGGAGCTCTGGTGGAGCTGTTGGTATGGGACCGGCACATCAGAAATTCACATGCAGGCTGCAACACTCTGCTGGGCATTTTGCAGCGGGAGTTCTGGATTTTGTCGGCACGGAGAGTGATACGGAGCGTTGTGTTTCGTTGCTTGCCTTGTTACCGGCTCAAGGCAGCCACAATGCAGCCACAAATGGGAGATCTCCCGCCCGACCGAGTTATGGAAGCTCGGCCGTTTGCTGGTGTGGGGACAGATTTCGCGGGGCCTTTCACGGTCAAGACATCACGCCTTCGCAACGCGAAGTCGGTTAAGGCATATTTGTGCGTCTTCGTGTGTCTGGCGACCAAGGCCGTTCATTTGGAAATGGTAGCTGATCTCTCTACAGAGGCCTTTTTGGCAGCGCTGGACCGATTCGTTTCTCGAAGAGGGATACCGGCATTGATACGGTCGGATTGTGGTACCAACTTCAAGGGCGCCGATCGTTGTCTAAAGGAAATTGTACTATTTTTAAGCCAAAATGAGCGAGAGATCGGCACGGGCATCGCCAGTCGGGGCATTTCGTGGTATTTCAGTCCACCTGGATGCCCCCACTGGGGTGGAATATTTGAGGCAGTAGTTAAGTCTGCCAAGACTCATTTGTATCGGGTCATCGGCTCAACGATCCTCTCTTTCGAGGAATTGTCAACGGTGTTTTGCAAAATTGAGGCGGTTTTAAATTCGCGCCCCTTGTGTCCGTTGAGCGCTGACCCGAATGACCTGGAGGCCATTACCCCAGGTCATTTTTTGATTGGCCAACCACTTAACGCCTTGCCGGAGTATCCGTATACGGATGTGAAGTTGTATAGGTTGTCACGGTATCAGATGTTACAGCAAATGACTCAAAATTTTTGGAAGCGATGGTCGCTTGAGTATTTACACATTCTTCAGCAACGCGTTAAGTGGACGGACAGGACGACCCCACCGTGCGTTGGAGACCTCGTACTGGTTAAGGATGCTAACCTATCACCGTTGTGTTGGCGACGGGGGCGCATCGTTAACTTGATAGCGGGCAAGGATGGGTCTCCACGGGTCGCAGACGTACAGGTGAGGGACTCGATCCTTAGACGGGCGGTTTCAACGTTATCCCGACTACCGGGAGTTTGAGCGGACCGACGACGGGTCGGTCCGGGGCGGGTGATTGTTGAGAATCGATAGTTTTTACCCACTGGCCACACAATCAGTTAGTTCCTTTTTCTTTCGCGGCGCTGCTAGCGCGCGCTGTCACCGGCCGACAGACGCATCACCGAAAAGAAACGTAACGCTTCTTGGTTACATGGTTGATCTTTCGCAGCGAGGCGACTGATTTTAAGGTTATTTTTTACGCTTTATTCGGAAAGCATTGATATCCGGTGTAATTCCTTGAACGGTGGGCTGCTTCGGGCGCTCCAGGGATTGTTATCAAGTGATTCGGATCATATATCGGACTAATATAGTGTGAACTGTGTTTTGGAGCGTGTTTGTTGGCGAGATCGTCACGCCGGCGCAGAACGGGACGTCGTTTATTGTCGCAAGTAACATATTCATACACGATTACACAAAACAATAACACACCCTTGCGGCTGTGAAGAAATTCGGCTGGAAATCCAGGTTAGCAAAATAGATTAAGTTAGGTTTAAGTACATAGGGCGCGTATCGCGTTCATTTGTTTCGCGTTAGGCAAGATTGTTGGGTGAATTTCCATCACATGGGCCCGGTGGTAAATTCAATTTGTGTCTGACGGAAACACACAGAGTTTTAGGAGAATTGCTTTCGATGCAATTCACAATTTGAGTCATCCTGGTATTCGTACTACCAGGAAGTTAATAGCCAGTAAATTCTTTTGGCCAAATATGAACAAGGACATTAGTGTTTGGGCCAAGTGTTGCATTGAGTGTCAGAAATGCAAAGTTAATAGACACACTTTGTCAGAGTTTAGCGAAATTCCTGCTGTAGATAGATTTGAACATATTAACGTAGACATTATTGGTCCGTTGCCTACTACAGCAGAGGGGTATAGATATTGCGTAACAGCAATTGACAGGAGAACTCGTTGGCCGGAGGCATTCCCAGTGAAGGAAATCACTGCGAAATGTGTAGCCAGAGTTATTTTCAGTGGATGGATAGTTCGTTACGGATGTCCAAGTATACTCACTAGTGATCAGGGCAGACAATTTGAAAGTAGTTTGTTCAACAACCTATTAAAAACTTTCGGTGTAAAGAGACACCGTACTACAGCATACCATCCTCAGAGTAATGGTATGGTAGAGCGTTGGCATCGTACGTTGAAGGCCGCGCTATCAGCTAAGTTAAATAATTCGTCGTGGGTTGATGAGTTGCCCACTGTTTTGTTAGGACTTCGTTCTGCGATGAGAAGCGACAATAGCATCAGCGCAGCCGAAATGACATTTGGGCGTACCTTACGTTTACCGAGTGATTTTTATGACGACGACAGTAATGATAAGATTAGCGATGACATTACTTTGGTTGAGAAAATTCGTCATAGTATTAGTAAGTACAAACCGTGTACTAAGTTTAGTAATTCACGTTCTTTTTTTGTTCACTCGGATTTGAGTACCGCTAGTCATGTTTTTGTAAGGGATGATACGGTGAGACGTCCCTTAAAACCTCCATATGATGGTCCGTATAAAGTTTTGAGACGTAACGATAAAGTATTTTTGGTACAGTATCCAGATCGTAAGGTTACGGTTTCTATTGATCGTTTGAAGCCAGCTTACTTGTTGAACGAGAGTGTTAATGATGACGTTACATCCACTGTAGTATCGCAGGATACCAATGTAGATTGTAATATTAAAAATCTCAAGGAGAGTTATGTTAGTAATGGACCGAAGTCCATTCTTAAAAAGTCGAGGAGCGGTCGTGTAATTAAACCGCCTATTCGTTTCAAATTGTAAAGCAGATGACTTATTGTGTCATTGTGAATCGATCGATATCGATATATGTTTTTTGTTGAATGACTTATTGTGTCATTATAAATTGAATTCCTTTTTAATGTGACATTGGGAATTTGTGTATTTTATTGAGTCAACTTAATCATGAGTGCGAATGTATTGCGAAATATAAAAGTAATTTTATTGAAATAGCGAATACGTACTTTATGCAATTAGGTTATTTATTGAGATTTTAATGTTGCAAGATATTTGCTATCTTGCTATTTTGTGCACGTACGAAAAATGATCAGTACATTTTTATTTTGCTCGAACTGCAGTATATTTAACGAGGACGAGAGAGTAATTCGTCATTTGTATTGAAATCTTTGGTGAAGATATTGACTTCACAAGATTCTTTTAAAATGGGGGGCAGACAAAGCACACAAGGAAGCGTTGCTGTAGCCCAAGCCCAAGTCACGAGTAGTAATACGCAGGTGGAATCCAAGTTGGATCTTTTGATTATTATCGTTATTGTTGTGATAATATTTTTAGCGTGCATAATTTTGATTTTTTTGAGAAGATATTGCTTAAAGTCTACTAAAGCTTGGTTAAGGAAGCAAGTAGTAGTGAGCGGAGGATTAGAACATCCTGTAGTAAAGGTGCAATCCATACCGCAACAACCAGTTCAGCAGTCAGTTTATTAGTGAGAACCCATTATTGTGAATTGGGAAAATAAGGTAATTTATAATGATATTTTTCGTACGTACAGTTAGAGTGACAACAGTGTCGTGTTATTTTGTCAGTGAACAAAGTTTATTTCTTTTTACATAATATCAGAATTTAGTGTGTTGATTTAAAATATTGTAATCTGTTCTACCATGATTTATCGATCGTTTAAGCATAAAGGTGCATGTACACCAGGCGTAGTTAAGGTTTAGCATGGTGTCATTGTGTATGACACTGTAGTGCCCGGGGGGGCCGTGTTTATTTTATTGCAGGCAGGTCTGCACAATGACTACCCTTAACATTTTTTTGTGTACAGTTACTCTTCAAGTGACTTTTAAAAGCGACCCGTAGGAGGCGTACGCGTGTGTTTTTTTGTAAATATAAATAAGGTATTCTTGCTGTAAGGAGTAAGTGGAAATAAAACATTAGATCATTGTGTGATGATTTATTTAGAATGTTTTTGGCAAAAAAATTTTTTTTTGAGGTTGTAAAGTGACCACAATCTTATTCTTGTAGTAACATAAGAAGTGATTAGTTTGAAATTAAAATTCTTTAAACTATGTGACCAGAAAGAATATTTTTTATTGGAAATTATTACGTTCATTGTATTATTTTCTTTTTTAAATGGTTATTATAACATTATGTATTTGTTTTCAGAGACCATTTTAAGTCGTAATTTCTCTTTCATGTGTATTAGATATTGTTAAGATTTTTTTTTTTTACTAACTCTAAGGAAGGGTAGTAAATGTATAAGTAACTTTTGGTTCCAAAAGAGAAACCGTTACTTATAGAAATACAGTTGAACTTTGGTAAAATATTATATTGTAAGAATCAATTCAGTTTTAATTCAATGTCTATTTTTAGATTCAGTGTTATGATTGTAATTCCGTGTAAACATGCAGCGATAACGGCGAGCTCGGATCATTTTGCAGAGTTTCAAATTACTTGTGCGACAGCGCGACACAGTCGCTATATTGTTTTCATTTAAATTAGTTAGGGCTGTCACTTTTGTATTGTATAGATTTTTTGTGTTTAAATTTTTTTTTTCTTCCTTATAAAAAAATTTAGGAAGGGTGTTATGTAGGGACACATGCGTCAAGCAAATGTCGCTGACGCAACATATTTCGCTGGAGAGCCGCAGTCGCAAGACGGACAGTTCAGTCGTCACTTAGGAGCCCGTAAGCTCACTCGCGCCGTGTTATCGCTCTGCTAGCTCTAAACATCTTGTTAACATTTCCGTGTAACCATTGTGTATCAAAGACAATATACTCGCGTTGGTGTCTATAACTGACTTTCATTTCATAGCACCTTCTGATGAGTCTGATCAGGTCGCCTATACACCTATAGTAGGGAAGGCGCAACCTGACAAAGATAAGAAAAGTTTCAAAGGTTTCTACTGCGTCTAAAGGCAGTAAGCTCATTTAGTAAATTTGTGTAAGTCGAGAGTCAAATACCTGCTCGACTAAATAGAAGAATTTGATGATAGTATTGCAAAGGCAAACACTTAGAACTACAATAATAGAAAAAAAAAATACGCAAAAGAAGAACGAATAAGTTAATGATATAGATAGCAGATCTAAAGGACATAAGTCAATAAGAATTATTCTCCAAAAGAGACGACGTGTATATTTGCGGACAAGCAGGTTATTTCTAATAGCAGAATTCAGGAAGGAAGAATGTTGCGCATTGTTAAAGAAAATATTGATAAGGAACATTAATGAACAGCATACTGATATTGATATTTATTACCTATGTTTTTCAACCTAGATAGTGATTAGATTTTGGTAATTTGCTTTGTAAGACGAAGTGAAAACGTTTAATGATTAGTGTTGCAAGTATCAATTAAATATATGACAAAGTATGGCTTAATTGTACACAAAACAAGCTGGCGGCGGAATGGAGTCATATATTTGACCTTTTTATATAGAAAAAGCTAGAGAGAAATGCCTGGCGATTATATGTAGGTAGTGGACAGTGGTACGAGGCATTTATTAGGCAAAATCACCATAGCTTTTTTTCAGGGTTTTTCTAATCGAATTGGAAACGGCGAAAATCCATAATGTAAGGACATTCCCAAAATTAAAAAAATCTAGATAGATATCGATGACATTCTAGATCCCGATGGTTTGTTACATAGCTATAGATGAATGAAATTTGTAAACAATGTTGTTCAATTTGAAAGGATTCCTATGGCTGCTAAGGCCAAATAAAGGAGTATAAAAATAAAATAATGGCAAAATAAAATAATAAAAGGCTTCTGATTGGGCGCCACCATTCATGTCAGTACTGCAAGAATGTGGGGAATTATTTATTTACACTTTATTGTACACCTACAATGTGATACATTATCTAAAATGTAACATTATGTTCATTTAAAAGAATGGCTTGGTTGGAAATTTTGTTGTAACATCTCTTAATTGTAGAGTGAAAGTTAGAAAAATTTTTCATTCAATAAAAAATGCTTTTAATTATTTAATAGGCGTTTATGATGAGAACATTAAAGAAAATGTTTTGCGGATCCAAGTCTGCCTTAGATGATGTCTTAATTTAAATTCAATGTAAAAAAAAAAAATCTGTGTTTGAAAACATAACTATCGGAAAGTGAGCGCCATTACTGTAACCAATAAAAAGAAGTATTAGAATTTAGTAGGTGGGTTAGTTAAAATGCGCCGCATTTTAACTTTGGTATGGTGAAGATATTTTTTAACTGCTGTATGGCCCATGCCGCCAGATGTGGTTTTGTGTGTGACCAAGTGTTACTTGAGGTTCTTACCGGCCGGCCCCTTTTGATTTTATGTACCTATAGCAGATAGATATAGTAAAGATTACAGCGCCACTGAAGGATATTGAAGAAAATTCTCTACAGGATCATGATATTCAGGAAGTAAAAAGTTGTTTCTATGAAAGTTAAATATACAAATATTTTGGTGGGGATGTTTCACTCATTGGGCATAGACCAAATCACGAGGATAAACATTTAATTCCTGAAAACTTAAAAAGATGTTACATGACATGTGAAATGCAATAAATGATTTGAATTTGAAGCCTAAGCTAGATCCTGTTCATGCGTTAGCGGTTGGTATAAAAGGATCTATGAGATCTAAGGTTCGGTGGTCTAAATAAAACGTGAAGAAAATCTGGAAAATCTTGCAAAGGAAGTTAGGGATAAGATTCTTATGATCGTCAGTAAAACAGTAAACGTCTACAGTACAAAAAGAAAGTATAAAGAAAAAATAGTGAATATACGTACAAGAGAAAGGGAGTAGCAAGTTTTAATTTGACGAGAGACCAAAGCTAACTAAATAATAGGTATTTTGATTTTTGAACTTATAATTAAAAAAATCTGCGACGTAATATTATAAGTTTTAAAAAAGTAGAAAGGGAATGGCAAGTAATGAAGGATGATTTAGAAAATTAATAAGAAGTATTGGACGGAAAAGATATTATGGGAAATAGTTAATAGAGTTTATCCCAAATATTTCTGTGTTGTAAAATTTAACAAATAGGATAATATTGTTAGTGAAGTGATGAAAGTTTATGACGGTTTTTAATAAGGTAAAAGTATAAATTGAAAATAAAGATGTATTGATTTAAATTTGTAATTATTGTTGTTGTTATTGTTGATTATAGAAGGAAGCGTAAAATATTAATAAAAGGTTGAAAATAGGGAAGCGAAGTAAGAACTGATTTTAGTTTGTAGTTATTGTTGTTGATAAGAGACGGAAGTTTAAAATACCAATGAAGTTGTGTAAAATAAATTGTTTTATTTGAAAACTACTTACTGGTTAAAAATAACTTATTAAAACAAGGAAGAGATGTAGTGTACGTCGGATGTATGGCTGTCGTCTCCTTTGCGCACTGTGGTGGAATAGAGAAGTGACGTTTGTGAAGGGAGATAATCTGTGGCGGACCTGACGAACGCGGTGCACGAAGGAGCCGATAATAATAGTTTAATATTATTGTTCAAGACCAATCACAGATGACCACATATGTCCACGGTCCCCCCTCGACCCCCCAACCCTCTCGTATATAAAAGCTGCCCCACACATGTCATCGACCCCACTCACTCATTTTCTAGTGATCTATTACCTATTTTATTATTGTAACTAAGTACCAATAAACGACTAATATCGTAAGCCTATCTTTCTTTGTTCCGTCGTGAACAAAAGTGGCGACCGTGACAGGACCCTGCTTCTGAGGAATCCTCGTCGACTTCGAAGTTCGAAAGGTTTCGAACGAAGAAACCGTTCACGATCGTGAGAGATCTACCCACAGTCATCACCCTAAAAGCCGGCAACTCCAAGATCGCTCCTAGGAGACGTCCCGAGGGCATAGCTACGTCCAGGCCAACCATCGTCTACTACATCGTCTACTGTCTACCATCTACCACAACCAGCAGTGTTCCTGAGGGACTCGCGCCTACGTCGCTGTCAGCGCCTAGCAGACCATTTCTACGTGTCAGCATTGCTGCCAGCCGATCACTGTGAGCCCGTTCCAATCACCTACTTACCTTTTACCTAATTATTCTATTCCAAAGCTTTTCGAGAGAACAGTAGCCAATTTTAGCCTAAAGCGTTAAGCAAGCTAGCATTGCACTATCAACCTACCTACCATTAAATTGTTCGTCATTTTAAAATTAAAGCAATTGTTAATTTGCACTAATACTTGCAAATCATTAAACATTGCACCTATGCGAAAGTGTTTCAATCACACTACGCGAGATAACTTTCACTATATTTCGATTTACTTGCAAGCTTAATTACACAATATCATTCCATAATTTCACCATTGCACGTCCACTGAGATTAAATTAATTGCTGTACCTATCAGCCTATCTAACTATAACGTCCACTAAACTTAATTTTCTAATTCACAAGTAATTTCCTATCCGCAATATTATTACGACGAAATACTTAATCGCGTTAAAATAATCATTCCAGTGCGCCGACCGGCCGCGATCGAGCGAGCTATCGCAGTGGGCCCTCACCCATTGTTTCCAAGTCACCGCTGTGCGGGCGCATCAGCTGTTTGAAACCGGTTCCGTATTCCCGACGACAGAGCGAAGAGCGTATCGTTCGTATTCAATTCATTTTAAATTTAAAACTTGTTATATTTCATTATAGAATAGAATAGAATAGAAATAATTTTATTATCACAACACAAACGACGTGCTACATAAACAATGAAACAAATAAATAACTTAAAGTAAAAAATTAAAAAGAACAATACACTTAGAAATTAATAGTGCAGGAACATTGTGATCGCACGTCGTAGGCTGTGACAACGAGGTCCACACTCAGCTTGTTGCTATGCTACGACACAATCGCAACACAGCGCTGGTTTTCAGTGTGGACCCCAGTGACGTGCGGACGCGAGGCCACACCGCGTTGATGCGACCGAATATGAGCTAAACGAACGACCGACAGTCAGTCAGTCTGCCTCCCGCAGCCACGCGGGTCGCCTGCGTACTATTATGTGAGTGAGACAGATTATATCGAGCAATAATGATAGATACTGTGAACAAATCTAATATCACACCAACACATGTAAGTAATTTATACATATACGCTGTTTTGTTTAGATAGGCATTGCTTTTAAACTTAACGCAATATAAATGTCATTCACCATTATCATACCTATATATAATTATGCATATAACCACCAGGTACCAGGAAGATGTCCGCTTCAGCTGGACCCAATTATGTGACCACTGCCTTTCCCTGTACATGGATCGCAGACATAAGGTAATTATAGTGTAAGAGTTTGTTTTTATGTTCATAATTTTTTTAAAGGTTTATAAGTAAATTGTAAATTAGATAAAAATTATAAATGTTTATTAGAATATAGTTAAATAAAAGTTATTGGGCCCAATAGATATTCATAGGTCACTTGACCTTAATTCTTTATATGAGTAAAGAGTGATTAACTACGCAACTAGACATTGGGATTAAATAATAGTTTTTTGACTTTCTATTAATTGTTTTTTTAGGTGCGATTTAAAGTTTGTGACTGTTTTCAGAGATCTTAATGGAGGAGGCAAGTCGTTCCAGCAGCGGGTGGCGGCGTATTTGAAACATCCTCTAAAGGCCACGGTTTTGAACTTGGGCACACGGAGTGGTGCCATCGCTGAGCGTAACGAGGAGCCGTAGTTATGCTGTCTCCAATTGAATTTATTGAAGAGGTACTCAGGTTTTTCCGTGTTTATGACGCCAAACAATAAGCAGGCAAAGTGTAGTTTCCTTCGCGCAGACATTTTGAGTATGTTATGTTTATTTAAGAAAGGTGTAATGTGACTTCTTCGGGGTATGTTGAAACAAAAGCGGGCACACGCATTCTGCACGCGCTGGATCAGTCTCTCTGTACGGGATAACAAACACGGTCCATATACAACGTCGCAGTAGTTAAATTTCGATAAAATTAACGAATCTACTAACTTTTGCCTCATGGGCACACTTAGAAAGTTTCTTATCCTGTACAGAATTTTCAACCTATAAAAGCAGTTTTTTACTACATTATTGATGTGACTTTCAAATCGGAGATCCTGATCTGTGATTAGACCTAAGTTGTTGGCTGTTTCAACCCTCTGTAAAGATTTTCCCGCAATTTTTATGTCTGGTTTTGCACTTATTATAGTATTGACTTGCTTTCTACTACCCATGATTAAAAATTTAGATTTTTCCGAGTTTAATACTAGTGCGTTGTTTCTGGACCACAGAGCGACCCGATTCAACTCTTCGTTTATTTTTTGAACGGCGGACATAGTATCACGAGGATTAAACGAGTAATACAACTGTGTATCGTCAGCGTATATGTGGTATTTACAGTCTTGAAAGCAATTGGTCATGTCTGCGCTGTACAATATAAATAAAATCGGCCCCAGAAGCGAACCCTGTGGAATTCCCCTTGATACCCTTAGTGGTGATGAGGCGACAGTGGAACCGTCCTCTCTTCTGATCTCGACTATCTGTGACCTATCTGCGAGGTAACTATCGAACCATGCAATAGTGCCTCGAGAAAAGCCATAATAGGACAGCTTGGATAGTAGAAGGGGTATGTTTAAAGCGTCAAATGCCCTGGAATAGTCGAGAAGGGCCAAAATAGACCCTTCCCCACGGTCCCGGGCCTCCAAGATATTGCCAACAACATCCGCCAGTGCCGAAGCTGTCCCGCGACCCTTTCTAAAGCCAGATTGCAAATCAGGCAAGATCCCATTTGCCTCCAGAAACTCAGTCAGCTGCATATATACTACCCTCTCCAATATCTTGGACAGATAGGGCAGCAAGCTGATAGGGCGGAGGTCTTTACAGCTCTGTGGGTTGTTATTTTTTGGCAGTGGCCTCACAATTGCTGTATGCCACAGCGCAGGGAACGATTTTGTTGTTAAAGACCGGTTAACTATATCTGTTATTGCCGTAAGTGATTGGGGGAGAGTAAGAGTTATCATCTCTTTTGAAATACCGTCAATACCCTGCGCGTTACTGGATATGGATCTAATTATTTTTGAAATATCTTCGAGGCTCGTAGGTTTCAATGAAAAAGTACTTGAGTTATAACGATGGAATTCAAAGAAAGTTAATTGCGAGATGCTAACATCCGGATTTCCTGGAACATTCAAAAACTCTGTGTTTATTTTCTCTGGATCTTCAAGCCGACCCAAGCTTACATGGTCATCAGTGACAGGAAGTGCATACTTTTTTAGATTCGACCACAACGTCTTAGTGTCCCGTATATTGTCGTTGATGTTTTTTTGGAAGAACGCCTTTTTTTCATTGTTTAAAGAGGTTGTAGCTAAATGTTTTAGGTCTAAATAATATTGTTTATGGGCTGCTGCTTTAGTTCCGTGCCATCTGTGACGAGCCTCGTTTCGGAGTTTAAATAATAATTTCATATTATCAGTTATCCATGGTGTCGGGGCGTGTTTAAATGACTTGGTTTTGTATGGGGCGTGGGTATTAAATAAACATAATATATATGAGTTAAAAGTGCTCACCATATCGTCGACGTCACGCAGGTCGGCTATAGAGTGCCACGGGATTAGATTTAAGTCTTTTTGAAATTGTTCACTTACTATGTCTTTAATTGGTCTATATGAAACTATTCTACGCGATGTTTCTCTCTTTCGGTAAACAATTTCGCAAGTCACAAATGCATGGCTTCCGAGGTCACTTATGTGGTCGACTACAACATCTCCATATTTGGCGTCCGTGCAAATCACATCAATAAGTGTAGCACTCTCGCCTACAAAATGCGTGGGCTCGTTAACGAGTTGTTCCAAGCTAGTATATTTAAAAAAATCCAGTAGTTTTTGCGATGCCCGACTGTCATTACACATATTTATATTAAAGTCCCCTAAAAGTATCATATTGTCGTAGGGGGCCAACGCGCTAATGCTTTCTGTCAGCGCGTCGAAGAAGTCATCCAGCTCCAGCCACGGTGGACGATAAGCCGTACCTACCAAAAGTCTTTTTTTGTTACTTTGCATGCTTAGCCACATCTGCTCGACCGTGGGATGATGAGGGTGCGTTCTTACCCGTACGTTAATGCCCGTTTTAATGTAAAAACCAACCCCACCACCGCGCCCCTCGCGAACGTTCATGGGTCGTGGAATGTGGCGGAGTCTATATCCCGGAACGGTCGGAGCTCGACCCTCCTCCCCTTTGCGCAGCCATGTTTCATTGATGGCCATAATATCCGCTGAGTGATGGTTCATGGCCATCAGAAACTCATCATGGTTCGATGCCAAGGATCCAGCGTTATGTAGCCCAAACTTGATCTTTTTATTGGTATTCACTTAAAAAATTATAAATAAAAACTACATTACGACGACTAGATATGTTTGAAATATGGAGATAATTGCATAAAATAAATACGATATAAGTATAGATAATAATTACTACATGAGCAAACAGTCCAATGGTCGATAAACAAGCAATGTTCTTATTAAAATGTAGCTGGCTAATTTTATTACTTAAAACATAACTATAATAGTGCGAAGTATTCACTCGGCCCGCCCCGGCCCTGCCACCCTCACTCTCACCTCTACGATATGCGATCACAATACCCATAAAATATGTTATCCACATGAACACAATACAAAGTCTAATAGCAAAACAACGATATAAGACAAAAATAAAACTAATAGAATCCACTCTAACCCCCAAAATCACTGGTATACAAAAGATGAAAAAGTTATTTATCACTATCGAATGAGCCGACTCCAAACGTGCGGTGCAAATCGTCTTCACTACGAATGAAGTGCATGCGGTCCCCTGGTTTTTGACGAGCAAAAATACGACCGTGCTTTGTCCAAACAAACTGCCAGCCAAGACGCTGCCCCGCATCCCGCGCCTTACGAAACAACTGTCTGTTTAGTTTAGTTAGCCGCTCATTTAGGTACAGACGTCGCGGCGGGCCGGCTATGTTGAGACTCGTAGTTGTTATATCCCTTCGAACTCGTGCGCTGCGAAGTAACTCGTCGCGGACGTCTCGGCGCGCCAGCCTGACAACAACAGGGCGCGAGCGGGTAATTACGGGACCCGATGCGTTTGCTGCATTCAACTGCCGTCCCCCGACGCGGTCCACGCTCACAAGGTCACGCTGATCGATTTCTACGCCTAGGGTAACTGCTAAGTCTTTTATCATACGGCTTAGATTTTCACCGCTTTGCTCGGGCAAGTTAGTGATTTCCAGCTCAGTTGCCAGTAGCTGCTGGTCACGATCATTTAGGTCTTGTTTAAGCTCGAGTATCTTCTTGTCCACAAGGTTCACAGTTTCCACCTTCAGCTTATTCTCCATAGCACCCACACGCTGCTCCATGTTATCTAATCTTGTATTGCACGTTGCTAAGGTTTCTTTTAGAAGCTTATTTTCTGCCTGGAGCTCTGCCATACCCTTATGAAGTTTTTGAAATTCATTGTAAAATTCCTTTTTCATATTCAGCAACTCCTCCCGCAACAATGTACCTAGGTCTTTGTGAAGTTCATCTTTAAAGTTACGGAATACAACGGGCAAATCCGGGTAGATGTCCTGTGTGTCGTCCTGAAAAGTGCAGCTCATTACACTGTTGTCAAGCTGTTCTGTCCTAGACTGCATATTAGACGATATTCCCCTAACAGGCGTCTCCGAGCTATTTTTTGTAGCTAGGTTTTTGTTGCATTCAGGGCAGGTCCATTCATTACTTATCGCACCCGAAGATGGTAAGCTAACGCATCCCCGGTGATATTGAGCAGGACAAGAGGTACAAGTAGCGCCCTCTGTCGATGACAGGAATCTAGCGCAGGCCCCACATTTAACCGGCATACTGCTGCGTGTGCGCTGCTGTCTCGGTAAGCGGTACCTCGGTGTTATGATAGATGGCGCTTTATACAGATCTTATGTTTACGGGGTTTCAGTGGCGTTTAATGGTGGGAAAACCCCATAGACATGTATACTACTTATCTTGTACGGTTGAGTATCCACAGTAAACGCGACACTGTTATTTTTTCTTTGTGAAAGTCAATTTATAAATTTATCTTCGATAGTTAAGGTAGTTTTAAGTCACTTTTCAATTGTATATTTTAATTTATTCTATTATTGTTTTAAAACTACACATTAGCTCTTAATAACGTTTGCACTTGACACTGACACTGAGTTTATTTATTTGTAAATAAATGTTTGTAAACATGTCTTTTATTTTATTTTTAATCCAATAAGACAACTGACACAGCTAGTGATAGCTCCGCGTCCGTGACGTCACGCGTCCGTCCGTCATTGAAAGCTATTGACGTAATTTAAAATGTTAGACGCAGATAAAATAAAGGATCTAATGAATAAACGTAGTTCTATTAAAGGACGCCTAACCAAATTTAAGAACAGCTTAGATATATTAATTACTTTGGAAAAAATATCAGAATTTGAAATAAGTAAACTTTCAATGAAGTTAACCAAGTTCGAAGCCTTGTTTGTTGAGTTTGACGAGTTGCAGACTCAAATAGAGGTCTATAGTGTGTGCGATCAAGCCGCCGAATTAAGTAACAGAGAATTTATTGAACAAAATTTTTACGATTGTATAGCACTGGCGAAAGGTTTAATTAAGAAAAATTCATGTTCTAATGACGACGATAACAGATCGAGCGTATCTAACAATTGTAACTCTTGTTGTCACAACAAATCCCTTGGGTTTAAACTGCCCACTATAACCATTCCCAAATTCGATGGTACTTATTTTAAATGGTTGGAGTTCAAAGAAACCTTCATTTCTCTGATCCATAATAACGACAGTATTGAAAACGTTCACAAATTCTATTATTTGAATTCTTATCTGGAAGGCGAAGCCTCCAGAGTGGTCACTAATTTAGAGGTTTCCGGTCAAAATTATTCTGAGGCTTGGCGTTTGTTATGCGAGCGTTTTGACAACAAACGGCAACTTATAAACAACCATTTGAAATCGCTCTTTAGCATGGAGTCAGTTCGAGAAACTGACAGGTCACTTCGTTACACTATTGATCATGTGACGAAGAACCTGCGGGCTCTCGCCTCACTCGGACTGCCTACCGATAAGTGGGATGTTTTAATTATTTATATTGTGGCCGCAAAATTGGACAGTGGCACTTATTTCAAGTGGGAGGAACATAGGAATACGCTGGGCGACATACCTACACTCGACGATTTCTTTAACTTTCTAAAGTGTAGGGCCGATGTCTTAGAAACCGTCAACCGGCACAAATGTGACAAGGACAAAGCTAACAAAGGGTTTTCCTTTCCTCAAAGGCCATCCGCGTCAAAGACTTTGATGGCTACTAACATATCAAACTCCAAACAACATAGGAGTCATACAAAATTTAGTTCTCGTGTCTGTACTCTTTGCAACGCTAATCACTGGCTACACGAGTGTGCTGATTTTAAATCTAAAACTCCAGAAGAACGTTTATCGTTCGTTTCTAATCACAACCTGTGTCAAAACTGCTTCAAGAGTGGTCATAATATACAGCGTTGTCAACTTTTGGGTTCATGTCGTTACTGTAAAATGCGACACAACAGCCTACTTCATATTGACCAGTCTAGACCGGATAATAATGTAAACAATTCCGTCACAATGTCAGTTACATCTTCTACTCAAGTTCTCCTTTCAACAGCGCGAGTTAAAATTACCAATCCAGTTACCAATGATTGTATGGTTGTTCGAGCCTTACTCGACAGTGGGAGTCAGTCTTCTTTTATCACTGAAAAAGTAAGGCACAAACTTGATTTGTCTTCCCAACCTTCTAGTACCAATATCATCGGCATCGGTGATAATAAAATTAATTTAAGTACAGAACAATGTGTTCTTCATCTCCATTCTCAAACTACTTCTTATAATGCAACTATTTGTTGCCTAGTGTTACCTACTATTACAGGCAATATACCTAAGTTTTCGTTCGATATTAGTCACCTAAATCTATCTCAATTCGAATTAGCAGACCCCAGCTTTAACGAGTCATCGCCTATTGAAATGCTGATCGGTGCTGAATTATTTTGGGACATTATAGGATCCCACCAGCATCACCTAGGGCCTAAATATCCTAGACTACAAAGCTCAGCTTTCGGATGGCTCGTCGCAGGTCCACTTCCCAGCCTTCCTAAATATAGGTCTAAAAATTCTAAAAATATAATTTGTAATTTTCTTCTGAAGGAAGAAAACTTAAGCAATCTAAATCAAGAACTATCTAGATTTTGGGAGCTTGAAAGCTTTCCTAGTACTAATCCCCTTACGAAGGAAGAAAATTTATGTCAGCAGCATTTTGCCACTAACACTACGCGCACTAGGGATGGTCGTTTTTGTGTAGGGTTGCCTCTTCGTCAAAGCGCTAATTGTTTAGGCAATTCACACAATATGGCCTACAAACGGTTCCTAAATTTAGAGTCTCGGTTCAAACGGCAACCACAGCTAAAAGCTTTATATGTAGATTTTATACATGAATATGAGGCTCTCGGTCACTTGACCGAGTGTACCACGCCTAAATCAGATAGTTCCGTTTATTATCTTCCCCATCACCCCGTATTTAGGGAGCAAAGCGAATCTACTAAATTGCGTGTAGTGTTCGACGCGTCTGCTCGCACTACTTCAGGGTTATCAGTCAATGATCTTCAAATGATAGGTCCCGTAATACAAGATTCCCTTTTCAATATCCTTGTACGTTTTCGAAAACATAAATATGTCTTATCGGGAGATATTGAAAAAATGTTTCGTCAAGTACTCCTACGCAACTCTGATCGAGACTTACAATTAATTTTATGGCGAGACGAGGAGTACAAGCCCATAAGAACATTGCGACTAAATACGGTGACCTATGGTTTTGCTAGTGCCAGTTTTCTCACTACTCGCTGTCTCTGGCAATTGGGCGAAGAATGCGGCGACAACACTATTAAAAACATAATTCAAAGGGACCTGTACTGTGATGATTTACTGACAGGTGCTGATACGAAGGAGCAGTTGTGTCGCATTCAATCTACAGTTTCTAAGGTGTTACATGGCGGTGGTTTTCATTTACGTAAATACCGATCTAATTTGCCACAACTTTTATTTTCGCAAACAGATAATTTAGAAGAGAATAATTTGATGATTAGCAATGCTACCAGTACCCTAGGTATCGGATGGATCCCATCTAAAGATGAATTTCACTTTCCCCATGTTTACGAGCCCACTGAAACAATAACAAAGAGATCCATACTCTCATCTACTTTCAAAGTGTTCGACCCACTTGGTTTATTAGCATTATGCACCATTAAACCCAAAATTCTACTCCAGCAACTATGGAGTCAAAAAATTTACTGGGATGAACCAGTTCCACCCGAGATCAAAACTTCTTGGTTAAAATTTGTTGAAGGTTCTTCTAAAATTTCAAATTTAACAATTCCTAGACGTATTCTGTTAAATAATCCTATATCTATAGAACTGCACTGTTTTTGCGACGCATCACAGCGTGCCTATGGCAGTTGTATTTATTTAAAATCGGTTGACAACGATGGTAATGTTTTCGTTAGTCTAGTGTGTGCTAAATCGCGCGTTGCACCTATTAAGCCCACTACAATTCCCAGGCTGGAACTCTGTGCTGCTTTGTTTGGAGTACAACTAGCATCTACAGTTTCCAGTGCCTTGCATTGCCATATTGACCGATCAATATACTGGACAGACTCAAGTGTCGTGCTTGGGTGGCTGCGTACTAAAAACCAAGCAAAAACCTTTGTAGCGAATAGGGTAGCAGCCATTCAAGAACTGAGTGACAGTTCATCGTGGCGCTACGTCCCTACTAACAGTAATCCCGCCGATTTAGTGTCCCGTGGCGTCAATCCCGAACAGATTAGTGACTTAGCTATTTGGTGGAATGGACCACCTTTCCTTACTGAGTCTGAGTCATCTTGGCCACAGTTACCTCACACTAGTGTTGATTTACCCGAATTAAAAGCTCACCCAGCTTTAGTGGGGGACACTGCATCTGACATGCATGATAATTATAATATTTTTGATTTTAATAAATTTTCAAAACTATCTATTTTCGTAAGAATAGCTGCCCGAGTTTTACGATTTATTCACAATTGTAAAAACCCTACATTTAAATATTCTGGGCCTTTTCAAGCTTTGGAGCTAGAAACAGCCTTAAGCTTACTAATAAAACAAACTCAAAAAGAATCTTTTGCAAATGAGTTGATTCTATTAAAAAACAGTAAAAATTTAAAACCGCAGGCTACTCTTACGTCTCTTAATCCATTCATTGACACCAACGGGATTTTGCGCGTTGGTGGTCGTCTTGAAGCATCTGCGTTTCCTTTCGAAAAGAAACACCCTATTGTTATTAAGGCTGACCACAATTTTACCAAATTATTATTTCGACAAGAACACCAGCGCCTATTACACGCCGGCCCTCAACACCTCCTCGCCTCTATTAGGGAAAGCTACTGGCCTATAGGGGGTAGAAACCTAGCTAGGCGTACATCTCGCGAGTGTGTGGTATGTCGTCGTTTACAGGGTAGAACTCTAAAAAATATAATGGGAAATTTGCCTCCCGAACGTATCGTACCAGATTTTCCATTTTCTACCGTCGGTACCGATTTTGCCGGCCCATTTTTAATTACCGATCGAAAGGGACGTGGCTGCAAGATTACAAAATGTTACTTATGTATTTTTATCTGTTTTCGTTATAAGTGTGTTCATCTTGAAGTCGTAAGTGACCTCTCGATGGATGCATTTATTCTTAGTCTAAAGCGTTTTATCTCTCGTAGGGGAAAGCCTAAAACTATATGGTGCGACAATGGCAGAAATTTTGTGGCAGCGTCTAAAGAAATCAATAAATTCTTAAAAACTAATACGAACTCTATAGTTGATTCTGCATCTCGTGAGGGCATCGACTTTCGTTTTTCACCGGTATACGCTCCTCACTTTGGAGGTCTATGGGAAGCTGGGGTCAAATCGGCCAAATTTCATTTGTACCGAGTATTAAAAAATGCTCACTTAACATTTGAGGAATTGTGCTCACTGTTCTCTCAAATCGAAGCTATCCTCAACAGCCGCCCCTCTGTCCCTTGAGTCCCTCACCCAATGATTTTTCTCCTCTCACCCCGGGCCACTTTTTGATTGGTAGGCCACTCACTGCATTGCCATCATCGTGTCTGCTTGACTACAATCCCAATCGGCTCAACAGATACCAGCGCTTGGAGCAGGCGCGGCAACACTTCTGGCGGAGATGGTCTACAGAGTATGTAGGCGAGCTACAGCAACGAACTAAGTGGCGCGTCAAATGTCAAGATCTCCAAATTGATGATCTGGTTATTGTCAAGGAAGACCACCTACCACCATTATGCTGGAAACTCGGACGAGTCTCCAAGATTTTCCCTGGACCTGACGGTGTACCGCGAGTAGCTGACATATCAACAAGCAAAGGCACTATTCGTCGAGCAATCACAAAGCTGTGCCTATTGCCTGCACCTGAATCTTGAAAGCAGGAGCTTTCAAGGCCCGGGAGGATGTTCAAGACCAATCACAGATGACCACATATGTCCACGGTCCCCCCTCGACCCCCCAACCCTCTCGTATATAAAAGCTGCCCCACACATGTCATCGACCCCACTCACTCATTTTCTAGTGATCTATTACCTATTTTATTATTGTAACTAAGTACCAATAAACGACTAATATCGTAAGCCTATCTTTCTTTGTTCCGTCGTGAACAATTATATACATCAAGAATAGTACACTTACTATCATTTCATGCCATATTCCATGTAGATAAAGCAGCCTAATTAACTTTCTTCATGTTTCTAGAAATTGTGATTTTTTTGTAATGTACCCACTTAAAATTATAAATTTTTCATTTTATTCAAATTAATGTTTCTACAATCAAATAATTCAGTATTAATTGTATATAATCGTTTTATATTATGAATTACGCAATTGCATGATTTTAATTATGTACATTTCTAATATTTCAGCAAATAAGTTAATGTTAATCATTCTTTTTCCATAGAATGAATTAATCCATTATAATCAAACAATTACAATACCTTATACTATTATTATTTACAATTAGAATTCTTAAACATAATAAAATAATTGTTATTTAACTATTGTACAATATTTTGATTAAGTCAAATTATTCAGTACGAAACAAGTTATTGTCTTTCTTTTAATTAATTTAATCAATTGATTTATCATTGCATTGCAACATCATCGATCACTACTTAATGTTTATGGTAGCCACTCTGCTAGTTAGTGCTTATGCTTTCATCTTCAACGGAATGTTGCAGTCAGTTCAACAAATTCGGACATTTTCTAAAATGACTACTTTCCGGAATTCCAGGGTTCCACTCTACGGATAAATCTGACATACAATACTGATGTCAAGGATAATTATACGGACGGACTTAGAGGACTGTATGCGGCTGTCAACGCGCACCTGAAGAGCACATGGCAGATAAGTGGTTTTCCATAAGGACAGTGTTAAGTGGAAGTGGCTCAATAGAATCATAGACTCACCCACAGTGTTTAGTATTAATAAATCTGTTTGTTATTACTGTTCACTTGCTTTACTTACTGAGCTAACCTTTCCTACGTACTATACTTAGAACCCCAAACGTTACAATGGCGCCTGATCAATAGGAATTTCACTGAGCCGTTTTCGCTTGCATTGCTTCCTTGCATTTTGTAGTTATCCTTGGTGCTTGGTTTATCTTTGTAATTTGTAAACTAGCATTTATTTTTATTTAATTTAGTCTTTTAAATTGTGTTTACTACTGATTCTATACAATCTATTAACGCGTCTATACACAATAAAAAAAAATCGATGAAATTCTATTACTAAGATATTAAATTCTATTATATTTATCATTTTATTAAATTATTATTAATTATTATTTTACAATTTTATATACACAATTTGAAAGTCTATTGTTATTAGTCTGTAGTTGTAGTTTTTAATCACTTCTCGCTTATTTTTTAATGTAGTTTACCTGCTGTTGATTTGTATATTGCAACACACATCCATTGCGGTACTAAGCACAATGTCATATCAAATCAAATATCTATCATTGCAAAAAAATGAGCTAGAGTATGAGGTTGGTGTTAGAGGTGGTTCTACGGGAGAATCAGTACAAGATCTTAGGAAACAAATTGTTAAATTAGGTCCACTGTTACCTCCCGAAGATATCTTAGAATCGCATTTAGAACCAACTATTGATATAGCTCAGGTACAAGAAACTTTGGTCAAAATAAAAGATAATTTAGAAAACTTAAAAATAAAATTTGATAAAAATGTCTACTCTAGAACGGAAACTTTACTTCACCACATTTACTTTAGACTAATTAGAATAAATAGAACAGTTGATATAAATGCCAGGTATATGGAATGTTCACAACTTTATAAACAATATTATAATGAATTAAAAAAATTAAAAATTGAACCTGCTCAAATTCCAACAAATTCAGAACCCATTTCTGATTTGATTACTGTTACTTGCGAAAAAAAAGTTGTTTCTGAAGTTGTAGGAAAACTTAAATATTCTGGTAAAACATGCGTTAGATTGTTATACCACCTCATACTTCTGACTTCCTGTCCTATTCCTTTTCTGTTCATGCAGTCCGATTGTGGAATGCTCTGCCTATGAGTATTAGAAGTGCTCGCACGTTGGACTCCTTTAAAAGTCAAGTTTGGAGTCATTTTCTTTCCACCCGTCCTTAGCTGTGTTACCGTCACCTTATTCTATGCTGTTCGTTTATTTCTTATTTTTTTTTTTATACAATGCCTATATACTTAGCTTAAGTGATTTTGTATTATTTGCTTTTTTGTAATTAGCTTAATTTCATTTTTAAGTAATTTGTTTTTGCCTGCACCCTATATTCTTCTCTATTTGTTTTCCTGCAACACAAGGTTGCCTGGAAGAAATTGCTTATTAGCAATAAGGCCGCCTACCTTGTACATACATTTGTGTTTACCTGTATTGTTCTTTTTTTTTTCTATTTATCTTTTTGTGTGCATTAAAAGCGTTTATTATTATTATTATTATTAGATCATTTATTCAAAAGGCAGAGGAATTGGCTTTATCTCGGGGAATGTCTAATGACAAGCTGCTGACATTTGCTTTTGAAATTTTTACCGACGATGCTTTACACTGGTTTAGATGCATTCAAGACAAAGTTCACTCCTGGGATGATCTCGTAATACTTCTCAAGCAAGATTTCAGCCATAGTGATTATGACTACCGTCTATTGTCTGAAATTAGAACGCGTACTCAGGGTGAACAAGAGAATATAGCAATATACATTTCTATAATGCACGGGATGTTTTCTCGCCTTACTAAGCAGTTATCAGAGGAGGACAAACTGGAAATTCTCTTACATAATATTAGACCTATATATGCTAGTACTTTGGCAGCTTCACCTAATATTTCTAGTATTGATGCTCTCAAGGACTTGTGTCGTAGTTATGAAAATATTCAGTCGCGTACTGCACGTTTTCACGAACCTCCGAAGGTAAATTCTGAGACACTTGCCAAGGAATTTGCTTACAATCGCCAATCTCCTTGTACATCATTCAATAAAAATTATAGTTACAATACACATACTATTGATTCGTCTAGGAATAATTTTAATAAATTTAAATATAGTAAAAATTATCAAAATAATTATAACAATCAGAAACCTGGTGAACATTCGAAACAATATAATTTAAATACTGTTAGTACTTCTAGCAACTTATATAATAAGCGTTTGTATTGCCCAAGATGTCGTGTTAATACTCATTCCCTTGGTCAATGTCAGCAACCGCATTTTCCGATTTGCTTCAAATGTGGAAAAGAGGGTGTTCGTTATCCAGACTGTTTGGACTGCAAACCTAAATCAAAAAACTAACTAATGTGGATTGTAGTAACAGTAAATGTGAGAGTTTGGTAAAAAAATTTGATCGATCGGATTGGTCAAACTGGCTTAAATTTATCTCAAATTTCTCTTCTTGCTACTCTGTTTCTTCAATCCACAACTCAGTAACACACTATCCACGTCCTTATGTCTCTGTCGAATTGCATGATAAGATTTTAGTAGGTTTATTAGATACTGGGTCTTCCGTATCTATCTTAGGTAACAATAGTCATAAATATTTTATAGACATAGGTTTTACGTTGCAAAATATTGACCCCTTACAATTTATAGCTGCCGGTGGTCAGAAGCTAAAAAGTATTGGTCTCATTCATCTACCCGTGAAATTTTTAGACCAACTTCATATTTTGGATATATACGTTGTCCCAGAAATTCAAAATTCCTTAATTCTTGGTATGGACTTTTGGAAATATTTCGATTTGTTCCCAAAAAAAATTGATTCTGTAGTTTTAAGTTCAGAGTCAGATATCACGCTGAACGATTTAGCGCTGGCTAAAAATACTAATCTTTGTGGATATAACCATTTAACTGAAGATCAGAAAATCACAGCTGACCATATTATTTCCCAGTTTCGTAATATCTCATACGAAGTACGTGGCTTGGGAAGAACTTCTTTGATTACCCATTCGATTGACACTGGAGATGCTGCCCCCATTCGTCAACGTTACTATAGGATGCCGTTGGAAAAGCAACGAGTTTTAGTTCAACAGCTTGATGACATGCTCAAAGAAGATGTTGTTGAACCATGCGAGAGTGAATGGTCTTCCCCAGTACTACTCACGCCTAAGAAAAATGGCGAACTAAGATTTTGTTTGGATAGCCGTAAGCTAAATTCGGTTACCAAAAAAGACGCCTATAGCCTACCATATATTGCCGAAATTTTGGATAACCTTCGCGATGCCAAGTATCTTACAAGTTTAGATTTATCTAAAAGTTTTTGGCAAATTTTAATAAAAAAGGAAGACAGATGTAAGACAGCTTTTTATATTCCAACGCGTGGTACATATCAATTTAAGTCCATGGCCTTTGGCTTGACAAATGCCCCAGCTACCCAACAACGGTTGGTGGATAAGTTGTTCTACGGCCCTGAATTCGAGCATAGAGTTTTTGTTTTCATTGATGATATCATTATAGTTTCGTCCACTTTTGATCAACATATTTCACTTCTCGTGCGCGTAATGGAAAAACTAATATCGGATAACCTTACTATCAACTTTGAAAAAAGTAAATTTTTTAGAAATCAGTTAAAATACTTAGGATATGTCGTAGATTCTAAGGGACTGCACGCTGATCCTGAAAAAATTGAAGCTATTGTAAATTATCCCACACCTAAAAATCGTAAAGAAGTTCGGAGATTTTTAGGAACAGCATCCTGGTACCGTAGGTTTATACCTAATTTTAGTGCTCTAGCTTCACCATTAAATAAATTAACATCTCAGGCTAAAAACGCACCTCCGTTTAAGTGGTCTACGCAAGCAGATGAGGCATTTAAAGCACTAAAAAAATGTCTTATTTCTACCCCTGTATTATCATGTCCTGACTATTCCAAACCTTTTCAAGTACATACTGATGCTAGTGATGTTGGTATTGGTGCTGTATTAACTCAAACGCTAGACGGCTCTGAAAGAGTAATCGCATACATGAGCAAATCTTTGTCTAAGCAAGAACAAAACTACAGCGCTACAGAACGCGAAGCATTAGCTGTACTGACCGCAATCGAACACTGGCGATGTTATCTCGAGAATGGCCAAAAATTCATCGTCTATACGGATCATTCGGCACTAAAATGGTTTTTAAATTTAAATAACCCTACAGGCCGTTTAGCTCGATGGGGTGTTAGACTTTCCGCCTTCGATTGCGAGATTAGACATCGTCGTGGCTCAGATAATGTGGTTCCTGATAGTCTCTCGCGTATAAATAATTCTGCGATTTCAGCTTTAAATAGTTTTCCTATTACTACATCTCAAAATATAAATGACAGTTGGTATTTAAATATTTTTAATGGTTGTCAAAATAGTCCTCAATCATTTCTAGACTACCAAGTAAAAAACAACAAACTATATCGTTTTAAAAAGAGTTTAAATCCTCTTGCTAAGGAGTTTGAGTGGAAGGAAGTTATTCCCAGCGAAAATAGATCACAGGTCATTGAGAATAATCATTCGTGTCCTACCGCGGGTCATTTTGGTATTTTAAAAACTTATAGACGTGTTGCACTTAAATATTTTTGGCCAAATATGCACCGGGATGTGGCAGACTTTGTGGCTAATTGTGATATCTGTAAATCTTATAAGCATTCTAATCACACTACGCTAGGTACTATGGGTCGTCCTAAGGATTGTAGTCGACCTTTCCAAATGATTAGCATGGATTTGGTTGGTCCATTGCCACCAAGTAGACAGCAAAATACTTTTCTGTTTGTGATAACTTGTTGTTTCTCCAAGTACTGCCTTTTATTTCCCGTAAGACGCGCAACTGCTGAAATCCTGTCAAAAATTATTGAAGAAAAAGTTTTCCTTGTTCACGGTATTCCTAGTACAGTTATCATGGATAACGGTAGACAATTTACTAGCAACACTCTCAAACAATTGTTTCAGAAATATAATATACCTAATGTTCAATATACTCCTAAATATACTCCACAAGTAAATACAGTAGAACGCTACAACAAAACTATTGTGACAGCTATTTCTTCTTTCATCGAAAATGACGATCATAGATCTTGGGATGCAAATGTTTCAAAAATTCAGTTTGCTATTAATTCTTCTACAAACGACGTGACTGGTTTCACGCCGTCATTCTTAGTTTACGGTCGTGAACTAGTTACCTGTGGTTCTCATTATTGTGACGTAGATACCACTAGTGACCTAATATTTTCACCTAGAGACGAATACGCAGAAAATCTCGGCGTTCTACGTAAAACATTTGATCAAGTACAATCTTCATTAATGAAAGCTCATTCTAGAAATAGTTACAATTACAATCTGCGCAGAAAGAATGTTGAATTTAATTTGGGAGATTATGTTTGGAAGCGCACATATTACCAAATTGACAAAGATAACAAATTTGCTAAAAAACTAGCTCCAAAGTTTATTAAATGTCGTGTAATGGGAAAGAAATCACCACTAGTTTATATTCTTGAAGATATGCAGGGTAATAATATTGGTGAATGGCATATAAAAGATATAAAATTAACTAATTACAAAATATAACTTAAAACTAAATAATTATTAAAAAAAAGGGTTGTGGTAATTTTTTACATGATTACTACGCATTTTCTACCAGAAGTTGTTATATCTAGAGTACTACCTACTAAAGATAGCAAATTCTAATTTCATTTTCGTTTTACTTGTCCCTATTTAAATAAAATAACATCCATCTTTAGCTATTTTGAGTAAGTTGCAGAGCAAGCAAATACTCTATTTGTCTGAGGCTGTCTCACAAAGGTTATATGTGACTAGCAAATATGATTGTAAATTATGAGTGTGTGATGTATGATAGTAATGATTGAATTTAAATGTTGCAAATAGCTATTGAGTGTAATTAAACTGTAGAGAATTTTACTTAGGCAAAATTCTAACCAAAAAAGGGGGGTATGTAACGGAACGTTCTTGGAGTAGATAATGGGGAAGAAAACACAAAACTTTTTTACAGATGGCGCTGTGTGTTTGTTACCTGTCAAAGTCTGTTGTGAACAACAACATCAGTGATTTAAACACAGTTCACTTAAAAATTAATGTTTTTAAAATTATTGTATGTATTGTACACACATTAAATGTCTTTTGAAATAATTATATGTCACTTGTGTGCTGAACATTTTTTTTCTATTTCATTCTAAAAATATTAATATAGGTATAAATGTGTTTACTGGAACACACCTGTTTGTCTGGAAGTAGTTTCAAAATCAGATTCTTTGAAATGCTTGCTGTATGTTCTGGAGTACTTAGTAGCTTTAAAATTTACCCTTCTCAAAGCCTTTTCCCACTTTTTCCTGAGAAACAAATCTGTAGAAAACTTGTGTGTACCGGTTTCTACGCACTGGAAAGCTACACATCGTCCCATATTTCTGTTTATCTAGAAATACTAAGAAATCCCTATGAAATGTACTGAGTTTGACACATCCTTTGGAACAAACACTCAGCGCCACCTAGGAGAAACTAGTTGACAGTTGTCTTCCCCATTTTATTTGAATTTACAAAATTATACTACATGAATACAATTACAAAACTTAACTTAATTTAAACTTTATATTTTTACTTGTGTTTACTAAAAACAAGTATTATAACTAGCAATCAACCTAAGTACCGAGCTATACGTACACCTGTGGTGTTTGATTATAACAAGACGTTTGACGGGTGGCTACGTCACGCACGGCGAACAAAAGGATGTGACCGGCTGCGTGAATGCGTGAGGTGTCGCTCGATTCACTTAACCGCCGACCGCTGATAGCTAACAGCAATCTCAAATACTGCTCGAGATTTTAAATCTAATTTAATAATTGCTACCATTTTATTGATAATACAATTAAGGAGTGAATTATCGAAATACTGCTATAATATTTATTACTTAGTTGGTGAATTGTGTTGACCCCAATACGGGTGAGTGTTGCAAAATAAATTATTTAGATTAAGGAAGTAGAATTCACAATGTGGGATTAATATGCGTTTTGTTTTAATGCTTACTATCATTTCATGCCATATTCCATGTAGATAAAGCAGCCTAATTAACTTTCTTCATGTTTCTAGAAATTGTGATTTTTTTGTAATGTACCCACTTAAAATTATAAATTTTTCATTTTATTCAAATTAATGTTTCTACAATCAAATAATTCAGTATTAATTGTATATAATCGTTTTATATTATGAATTACGCAATTGCATGATTTTAATTATGTACATTTCTAATATTTCAGCAAATAAGTTAATGTTAATCATTCTTTTTCCATAGAATGAATTAATCCATTATAATCAAACAATTACAATACCTTATACTATTATTATTTACAATTAGAATTCTTAAACATAATAAAATAATTGTTATTTAACTATTGTACAATATTTTGATTAAGTCAAATTATTCAGTACGAAACAAGTTATTGTCTTTCTTTTAATTAATTTAATCAATTGATTTATCATTTCATTGCAACATCATCGATCACTACTTAATGTTTATGGTAGCCACTCTGCTAGTTAGTGCTTATGCTTTCATCTTCAACGGAATGTTGCAGTCAGTTCAACAAATTCGGACATTTTCTAAAATGACTACTTTCCGGAATTCCAGGGTTCCACTCTACGGATAAATCTGACATACAATACTGATGTCAAGGATAATTATACGGACGGACTTAGAGGACTGTATGCGGCTGTCAACGCGCACCTGAAGAGCACATGGCAGATAAGTGGTTTTCCATAAGGACAGTGTTAAGTGGAAGTGGCTCAATAGAATCATAGACTCACCCCCAGTGTTTAGTATTAATAAAGCTGTTTGTTATTACTGTTCACTTGCTTTACTTACTGAGCTAACCTTTCCTACGTACTATACTTAGAACCCTAAACGTTACAGAACCCTAAACGTTACAGAACCCTAAACGGACATACATCAGTTGCCAATGTGCTGAATCTGGATGATCACAAGGGCCACTTAAGTAAAGGCGAAGCCATCGGAGGATGTAAGGAAGTTGTGTGGATAAAGAAATGGAGTTCAACGCCAAGCTCAAAGGATTGCAAGCATTGCGTTAAACAAGAGTCCGAAGAGCAAACTCTGAAGCTCACTCGGACAACTCCTTTGGAATCCTGAGAAGAGGGTGCTTTTAGAATGGCCCAAGAAAATGATAAGGACCTTCGTAACATCGTCAGGTGGAAGAAACGAGGAGACGTAAAACCAACACGGAACGAGGTGGCACGTAAGAGTGCTATAACTAAAGCGTACTGGGCGCAATGGGACAGCATTATTATATAAAATGGAATACTTTACCGGAGATGGGAAAAGACTACCGGCAGAGAGTTCCACCTGCAAGTAGTTGTTCCAAAAATCAAAGTTCCAGAGGTTCTCCGTATGATACACGATGGTGTTTCGGGAGGTCATCTCGGCTTTAGGAGGACACTAATAAAAGCACGACAGAGGTTTTGTTGGCTCCACTGTCGTGAAGATGTGCGGAATTGGTGCCGCAAGTGCACTACATGCGCTGCAGTAAAAGGGCCGCATACGCAGACGAGGAAACTTGAAACTGTACAACGTTGCACCCTGGGAACGCATTGCAGTAGATGTCGACGGGCCATTCCCCGTGACTGAGTTGCGGAACAAGCAATGATGATGCTCGAGACGAGCATCTGTAAGGGGGCAGTGTTACGAATACGTATATTGTCGTAGAAATCACGAGAAAACAATAGAATGTTCGAGAAAGTAATCGAAGCTTCCAGAAGGACCTATACGAATTACACGAGAAACTTCTAAGAACGATGGGAACGTTCGAGCAAAAATGAACCTACAATCCTATGACATAAGGTTTATATTCGTCCTATGACATAAGGTTTATATTCGTCACATGAACTTAGTGGTTTGTTCAAGATAATAGTGGAACATTCTAGTATTTGCGCGATTTTGTTTTGCGTAGTATAAAAGGACTGTTGATTGCAGTGTATGGACATTCTAAGTTTAGTTTAGAAGCGAACAAGTGCGGATCAAAGCGATATTCTCTAATCTAAGTGATCTAGTGTGATATACCGACTAAGGCGAATACTACGGATTAAGTTAGCATTGTGATTGGACCTTGTTGCTTGGTTATTGTAAACTTTAGAGTGGTGTACGGAATAAAGTCTCATCAGTGTCACCAGGTATTTCTATATAAATTTACGAACCCCTAGCTCGTAACATTACGAATCTTTAAAAAACTATTGTGAAGCCACTTAAAGTGCTACAGAAAATAAAATAACTTCATAGTTGAAATGTCTATATTTGAAAAAAAAATACTGTTCAAACCTTCATTTTGTATGCAAGCAAGCCGCGAGCAGGCGTACGTACGTACACCAAGCGTCTAATGACGAATACGCGCCTATGAAACTACGAACAATAAATTAATCAGGTCAGGGTCAGTCAGTACGTGATTCACGTATGTAAATGATCTTGGATACTCACCTCGAAGGAACCGGGGAGTCGCGCCGTTTATGATTTAGCTCAAAATTGCTCAATTGTAGCGCTGATGATGAATATGAAGACGTGTCAAGTCATTTCAACGATAACACAATAATGTAAGTATATATAAGTTTTCCTAAAACAAGGAAAGAAAAGTTATTTAATACTTATTCAAAAACGATGTCAAAAAGGGTCCATTATAACATCAAAAACTCATAACTTAACATAAATGATGCAGCGGGTTAGGCGTCACATAATTGGTGTCCCTTTTTGACATCGTTTTTGATAGACCCTTCTAATAGACCCTACCCTTTCCCCATCCGGTTCGCACGCCCTAAAGACGCTAGATTCCCTCGAGGGAGATGCTTGATCGTTTAGTAGTCTCCTAGGTGTTAAGTTAAGAAGCATATGGCAAAACTGTTAAAAATATATTAAAAAAATGTATTTGAGGCAAGTTGAAATTTTAACAGAATATTTTAAAAAAATATTATAAAAACAGCTATTTCGGTGGGACATTTTACCTGCCAGGTGATCGAGAAAGTTACGTATTCGTGTGCTACTGAAGTCTTATTAATTATGAAAGTTGAAGTGTGACTTTATCTGAAGAGAAGAGCCATTCCATGTATTTTAGGTTTTTTAAGGCATTCTGGAATATTTTCTTCACTTTCTCAAATTTCACTTGTTTTACAGAATTTGCGATATAATATCAATATTCGTGTTTCTTGACGACATGGTAATAACTTAAACCTATATGAATTGTGGAGTATTTATTATATTTTTAATTCCCGCGACCCTTACCAGATCGTCATTCCACAAAGTGGAATCTGGTAAGGTTACCGTACCAACGCTTCCCGGTACGTGGTCGCCACGGTTACGGGCGCCCGTCAGTCCTCCTAGCTATGTGCCCTGCGTCTTGCCCACTGCCACTTACGGTGGTGCCATATTTTTAACTATCATTTAATTTTTTTTATTTAAAGTGTTAAATAAAAATATGGCAAGTTACTCCAATTAACCTCTTAAAGGGAGTAATTACTCCAAAATTCATATGATAGGTTCAAGTTATTGTGATATCGTCAAGGAACACGAACACTGAATTATATCGCAAGTTCTGTAAAACAAGTGAAAATCGCAAAAGTGAGGTAAACATTCTAGAATCCTTTAAAAAACAACCCAAAATACATGAAATAACTCTTCAGATAAACGCTCTCTCTCACACAATAGAACCACAGTGAAAATACATCCATTGATCCTTTGAAGTTGGGGAAAATGCCGTTTTTTTCTGGACACAAAAGGTTATCACATTTTTAATTTAAGTCTAATTCTACATTTGATTTTGATAGTTGGTGTGGTTTATATAGTGTAGGGTAAGTATAAGGAATATAATGTAAAAAGAAAAAAATGTTGTTAAAAAAAATTGTTTTTTATGTTTGATGTAAATCTGTTACGTAAAATGGCAATGACGAGATCCAACACAGCAGACGCGACTTTTAAATAAAATATATAAAAATAACCATTAAAATAACCTGAAAATAACCACGAAAATTATACCCATATCGACATTTTGTAAAAAAAAGTCGCGTCCGCTATCATGGATATGATACACATGCACACACACACCCACACACACACACACACACACACACACACACACACACACACACACACCCACACACACACACCCACACTAACACACCAACCCACGCACGCACGCACGCACGCACGCACGCACGCACACACACACGATATCCCACCGAAATTATCTGTATTTTTTATAACATATATTTTTTTATCATAATAATAATACCCTGTTAAAACTTCAATTTGCCTCAAACACATTTTTTCCAATATTTTTTTAAACACTTGCAAGCATCTGGCAAAGTGAAGAAACCACCTAAATGGACTAGCTTATTTATTTTATTATTCTTTACCAATATAATGATAAAAACAAATTGTTTTCCTCAAGGACTTTGGATGTCTATGGGTTGTAGCGCCACTACTTTAACTAATTCTCAGCCAGGTCTGCAGCTCTATGTTACAGTATTATAGGAGAGTTATATGACAGGTTTTCAGCTTGCCTCAAGTTCCTACTACATTATTCCTACCATCACCATCCTACTATAACAGCGTTTATAATTCGATCTACTGCTAGGATATGAGGCATCTACTTGTCATCGAAGGAGGTTTAGGTAAAAGTCCACTACGCTTGCCAAATGCGGATTGGTGGATGGAGTATAAGGTGATCAATAACCATTTTCTGATCCATTAGTCAGCTTCTATGACACCCATTGGAGGATATGGGGTGATGCTACTTCTCCTATCTAGCTACAATTGATGATTCAGTGTATTACCAATAAGAAAATGTGGAAAAGATTAAATGAACAACCCAAGTTGTCTAGACAAAAACCATTGTAAGTTTTTACACTGTGGTATCGGTAAGAAATAAATGAATGTGTTGATAGTCAAGTGTGTACTGCTAATTGAGCTGACTGACACTCCCAAACATTATGCTATGAAACGAATAAATACTTAGGTTTAACAAACAAATGTATGCAGTTGAGGGGGACGGATACTGGGTAGGAGCTGATACCAGTGACACTCTCTTGATAAGGGAGTAGTTACACTCTGTGTTACACTGTGGGTAATCTTTTCACAGTGAGTCTATAGAAGACGAACAATTAGGCTGAGTGAAAGCAGAGGAGAGCCCCTGCTATTTAGTCACACAATGCCTGGGGGCCGACCTATGCAGTCATCTTGGTAACCATCGATTTTCTAACAAGAAAACGTAAAAAGGGTTATGGGGAACGACTAAATCTATCTATACATTATTAAAATACATCAACATTCAACAACTTCCAAAAGTTCTTTACTAGAATGTATATTTAAAGTCACTCCTGCAGAATCTTACTAAATATGGCCAGGCTGAGACAGAAGAGTGAGTGGGTGAGTGAGTAATGCATCATAAGGGGCTTGTTAATACAATATTTTGGAGTTGGCCATTGTCCTGTCAGATAGAACTAAGAAGAAGTTTGCTTCATTTAGAGCTGAAGTTGTGGCTATTTTATCATTAACTGTTGGAACACAATATCGCTGTTCTAACAAAAAATGCAGTAAGGAGCTTTGAACTGAAGGCGTTTATATCCAACATTCAAGAACTTTCCAGATAACTGACTACATTCTGCTCAATCAAAACTTCACATACTTGAGCTCAATTAAGTGATTCCAAGAAATCTTATAAAATTAAGTCACTTCATCAAGTGTCCTTACTGCATTCTTCATTAGGATGGCAGAATAATGTTCTTAACTTTCTTAATTCATCAATAGTAGCTAGATGAGAAGATAGGAGAAGACAAGGTTTTGGAAAATTGACTAAATAATGTAAATCTTATCAATTCATGCCATCACTATAAGTTGTTACTTTTTGTTCCTATCTTCTCTATCTAGCTACTATTGATGAATCAGTGTAAATTAAAAGATAGACTTACATACATATTAAGAAATGAACATAATAATTATGTTGTTTCTTATTATGTAAGTCATTTTTAAATTATCAAAAACAATATTGTTGTTTTTGCTAATCAATTGTAACTGAAATGTATTGCCATTTCTAACCCAAAGAAATTAATTAGTTACTATGTCTTACATTCCTGCCAGATTTTGTCCAAACTGATGGACTAGGGCTTCAATTATAAAAAAATACATTAATTACCTATGGTATAGTAGGTATCACCCATTTAATTTATGTGCTTTCGGAGGCATATTAAGTATGTAAATGGTATGGATTGTTTATTACTGGAAGTGCTATTACATACATTGAGCAACTATGCAAGTATTTCTACTACATAGGAAGAGTTGATAGCATTAGTTGGTCATTGTAAGTTGAAAATGAACATTGTGCTAAGTTAACCTACAAAATAATTTCACTAGCTGTGCCCGCAACTTTGTTCACGTGTTATGATGTTATATAGCTTTGCTCGATAAATGGACTATTCAACACAAAACGAATTTTTCAATTTGAATCAGTAGTTCACATTCAAACGAACAAACTCCTTACCTTTATAATATTGCACATGCATGAATAATTTTCAGCTTTTAGGCTAATAGTCGTCTAATTAGTCTTCTATGTTATAATACACACAAGTCTAGCTTGTCACACAATACACAGACAAGACAAGCTTATTATAGTATACTTATGAACCCAAAATGAACTGAAGTATGAAATGTAAAGTAAACTACGAAAGATGCAGTTTGTTACAACTAAACATTAAATATATTTATATCACTCTGGAGATCCTAGCATTTACTTGTCTTGATAGTTTCCTTTTTGTTAATTTTTGAAAATTAACTACAAGGTAATTGATGAAGTTTAATAATATACTTTGAAAGAAGTAGATAGTTTTTTGTGACTTCTAAAATATAACCTATGAATAATATGTATGAGAACATTTAATTTTTTTTTTATACAAATAGAGTTGAAATAAGTTTTATATCATTAGAGGAAATAATTTTATGATTGTTACATTGTTGATACAGCGTATAAGGTTTTGTTTATTGTGTGTAGTAGTGGTGAATGCTTTGTGAAAGTGAAACTAGACAAACATCAAAAATTATCGATATCTCACCTTGAATTGATATTAGTGCCTGCCTGATGTCACAATCAATACCACAACACAGAGCTTGTCCCGACTTGATCATAATTATTTTTGCTAGATCTTGTTTACTATTACGTTGCAACAATAAAAGTCGACAACGAAATCGACTTAAAACTACTCATCTTCGGCCACCTTTTATACATGTTTTCCTCATAGAAGGTTGTAAAGTGTTTTAGAAATATTATAAGAGTATTTCCACTGTATATTTCGATCTGCGACGCTGTCTTTTATTAAAATTATTAGGTAAACAAAGTATTATGACGCCATTAAATTTTCAAACCACAGATTAGAAAGATTATGTCTAAAGAGATGTCACAATGACAGTTGTCAATTAGCTGTCAATTTAGCCCAAAAGCCTCACTATTGGTCGTTATAAGGAGCGCTCTCACCATTGGTTAGTTTTGTTAAACTATAGTTATTTTACACCAATTAGAAAAAAAAATCTTTCTTTCTAACGATGTCTACTATACAGTAGCTATAGATATGTATAATGGGTATCCGCACGTGCTGCCGGCTGTACATAGTGAATTACGTAATTATATTTGTCATATAAATTAGGAATTAATTTTTTATGTTTAGAGCCAGGTAGTATAAAATTTTGTGCACAAAATGGAAGGTCATTATGTAAGTTATGTAAACTTTCAGGATATTCAAGATCTACTTCTAGAATATAACCATAGTCATTATTGTTGGGAATGCTCATTATATTAAGTTTGTTAAATTGGTTTTCATCAAGTAATTTAAAATCAGCATATGGCAAATAACTACACATAGCATAACCGTACAGATTGTTGCAATCCAAGTATATTTAATAATTATTAGGTTTTGTCGAATCGAAATTGGGCTCATATTTATTATTACACCGAGAATATCTTTTGGAACATAAACAAATACCTCTACGAATGCCCTGTTGGATCATGCGGATTATTTCCAAGTCAGATAATAATGCTAATTTTACTCTTGTCTTTAAAAGCATCGCATCGAAACTAAGACTAGGTGCTGTAACATAGAAAGCAGGATCTAAATCATAATTTTGTTTACATGTTTTGCGGAACTTTTGAAATATATCAGCTAGTAATAGAACATCAGTTTTGACATACAAGTCAGTGTATTCTCCTAAATTTTTTATTTCAAACGTTTTTCAAACATTGACTGCATGTTCATAATCACTTAAGCTAATAGACTCATTCGTGAGACTACTATAAAATTTATCTATATCTGGTAGACTTCTTTCTTTGTAGACATCCCACGAAGACATATATTCGTATGGATATATACCTTTCCTACACAACAATGAAAACTGATCTTCACTCATACAGTTATCACGTAAATGAATAAAATCGTGTTTATTAAGAGTTTTAGCTAATTTTTCTAAGCTTGTTCCTAAAAATTTCAAAGAATCTACAAAACGTATCGCGACAAAGTCTTGTTCTGAGAGTTGGATAAATTTGGTAAATGAAATATAGTTTTCTTTGCTTTTAGGAATAACTTTAATATGCCCCGGAATAGTGCTTAGTTCACGTATAAATAAATGGCAATCGTAACCTGATAAATTGTGAAAAAAAATTGGAATGAATTTAGGAACTCGAAAATTAAGATTACAAAATGAATGGGCAGCACCTCTGTATTTGCCTGTGAAATGACAATGATCTCTTACTTTATCGAAGATTAATAAGTTAGAACATAAATGACAATACTCTGCACTGCGGCACTTGGGCGGTTGTAGGTTACCCAGCTCGCCACAGATAGGTAGGTGGGTTCTAATTAAACAATTGAAATTAGATAGATTGTTTATTCCTAACTTCCGTGGCCATCACACGTCCTGGTCTTGAGGTAGGTAGTCAAGGGAACACTGGCCTGAACCGTAGATCGTAGCGGTGTAGCTCCTCTTCAACCAACAGCCCTCCAGGTCTCCAATTATTCTAGCCGTCTAGACAGCCTGTAGCATCAGCGTATAGTCAGCTGCCAATTAGCTTAGCCAATGGTAATTAGGGTAAGGCGTAGGTAGTTCCTGGAATGGCAGAGAAGAAGAGGCTTAGGGAATGTTCTCGAACCTAGGCGTACGGTCAAAAGGTCACAGTGTCCCAGAAAGTAGGAAAGCGGACAGTACTAGCGCTAGACAGTAATTTACATTGAATAGACACACCTTACAATTTTAAGCACTTCTAATAAAATATATGGAAACTTACCCCAGCGGGATTTCACTATAATTACGAACTGTTTAAGCAGTTTTAGAGTATGTATGTATTAAGATATAAAGAGCGCTTGACACGGCCACCTCTTTCGATGCGATTATCTGGTCTGGTCTGCGAAGAAATCGAAGACGCCCGAACCCGAACCGGTTTAGCCAGAGGTGAATCGACGAACTCAAGTTTAGAGATGCGCAAGCTCAATAGAACTTACAATAACACGTACTGAGAATTCCGTATATTAATAAGTTAATTATAGTTTAAGTATAAGTATTAGATTTAAGTTCGTAGTTATTTAATTATTTTTATTGTAATATTTATTGTATTAGAATTAAGTGTAGTTAATAATAGAAATGTAAGGTTTATTTAGATATTAGTACAAAAAAAAGGAAATAAACAATTGCCTTTTTTTTTAATTAACCTATAGTGCATATTAAGGTACAACGTTACAGTACCCCGCCACAAAACCAAGGATTTTGCGTGCTAACATGCAAAATCCGCTAACATTACCAAAACTTAATATTATAACGAGCTTACTGTTCTTTCATACCTCACGCAGTCATTAATTCAAGCAAAACGTCTTTAATCTAATACTAATTTTGATTTAAGACCCTTACAAAGAGAGATAACAATTAAATAGCTAATTGCACTCAAATACTAAGTATGTGTAATATTGGTTGTAGCAGTACATATGCAATAGAAGTAAACTAGGTTAATTAAGCTAAAGTTTTTATATTTTGTAGTTTATAAGTTTAATGTCTTTTATATGATATGAGCCTAATGGTTTTCCAGACATATCAGCTAATTCATAAACAAGGGGAGAACGTTTTCCAATGATTTTACATTTTATAAATTTAGGAGCTAGTTTTTTATTAAAATTTTTATCTTTATCGCTTTGGTAAAACGTCTTTCGCCACACAATATCACCAATATTAAATTCAGCAGGTTTTCTTCTTAAGTTATATTGTTGACAATTCCTACTGTGAGCCTGTAGTAGTAAAGCTTGGACTTTGTTAAAAATACTAGATAAAGTTCCTATGTTCTCAGCATATACATCGCGAGGTAGAAAAATTAGTCCATCATCAGTCTCGGTATTGACATAGTGTGAACCGCAAGTAACTAGTTAACGCCCATACACAAGAAAGGCAGGAGTGTAGCCAGTTACTTCGTTAACAGAACTATTTACTGCGAATTGTATTTTAGGTACTAATAGATCCCACACACGTTGATCGTTAGAGATGAAAGTCGATATAGCAGTCATAATTGTTTTATTGTATCTCTCGACTGAGTTAACATGTGGTGAATATTTGGGAGTGTAGTGTAGATTAGGAACTTTATATTTTTCGAGCATAGTTTTTAATGTAGCACTAACAAATTGTTTACCATTGTCCAGAATGACTGTAGAAGGTACGCCATGTATTAAGAATACATGTTCCTCTAGCAGTTTAGTAACAATGTCAGCAGTTGCGCGCTTGATTGGAAATAATAAGCAGTACTTACTAAAACAACAAGTTACGACAAGAATATAAGAATTTTGTTTCCTAGTGGGCGGTAGAGGTCCTACTAGATCTATACTGATAGTTTGGAATGGTCGTGAGCAGTGTTTAGGTTTTCCCATTTCACCTAAAGGAGCATGATTTTGGTGCTTATGTACAATGCATGTGTCGCATGAAGTGATAGTTTTTACCACATCTGCGTGCATACCCGGCCAATAGTAAGACAGACTTAAACGTTTATACGTCTTAAAAATGCCAAAATGACCAGCTGTTGGATCAGAATGGTTTTTTAGAATTATTTCTTGCCTAGATTCACAAAGAACAACTTCTTTCCACTCAAACTCTTTATGTAATGGTTGGTTAGTTTTCATAAAGCGAAATAAGCGACCGTTTTTGATAAGGTAGTTAGGAAACGACGTAGGAGAATTTTGACAGCCATGCCATATATTTAAATACCACTGATCAGTTGTAGTAGGCATAATATCAGGTGTAGTAGGTGTAGTGTCTATAGCATTAATTTGGCAAGCCCGAGACAATGCGTCAGGAATAATGTTATCAACGCCGCGACGGTGTTTGACCTCAAAATTGAAGGCTGAAAGTCTAACACCCCAACGTGCTAAACGTCCAGTTGGATTATTAAGTTTTAGAAACCAGGCGAGAGCTGAATGGTCCGTGTAGACTATAAATTTCTGGCCATTATCTAGGTAGCATCTCCAGTGCTCTAAAGCTACTAAGACTGCGAGAGCCTCCCTTTCGGTTATGCTGTAGTTCCTTTCAGCACCGGTCAAGGTTCGACTAGTATAGGCGATAGGGTGTTCAACTCCGTCTTTTGTCTGAGTTAGCAAGCCTCCCACACCGTAGTCGCTAGCATCAGTGTGGACTTCAAAGGGTAAGTCAAAATTAGGGCATGAAAGAATAGGAGCTGATACTAATAGTTCTTTAAGCTTAGTGATAGACTCGTCAGCTTCCTTAGACCAAACAAAAGGATTTAGTTTTTTATTTGTAGACGTAAGCTTATTTAAAGGTCCAGCTATTGTACTAAATTGAGGTACAAATTTACGATACCAAGATGCTATTCCTAAAAATCTTTTGACTTCTTTTTTATTAGTAGGTATAGGGTAATTAATAATAGTGTCAATTTTAGTAGGATCTACATGTAAACCTTTAGAATCGATTACATATCCTAAATATTTAAGCTTGGGACGAAAAAACACAGATTTTTCAAAATTAATAGTTAGATTAGCCATGGACAGTTTTTTATGTACTTTTAGAAGAAGAGAAATATGGTTTTCAAAATCTGAACTAGCTATTACTATATCATCAACATAGCAAAACACAGAATTCTCAAATTCAGGGCCGTAGAACAATGTATCTACCAGTCTTTGTTGCGTAGCTGGAGAGTTGGTCAAACCAAAGGGCATAGTGACGAATCTGAACGTTCCCCGACGTGGAATATAGAATGCAGTCTTGTTACGATCGTTTTCAGCTATAGGGATCTGCCAGAATGCCTTAGATAAATCTAGACTACTTAGGTATTTAGCATTCTTTAGGTTGTCTAGAATTTTAGAAATGTAAGGTAGTTTATACGCGTCTTTTTTGGTAACTGAGTTAAGTTTTCGACTGTCTAGACAGAATCTTAGTTTACCATCTTTTTTAGGGGTAAGCAAAACTGGTGAGGACCAGGGACTCTCACATTCTTCAACAACACCTAAAGCTAGCATTTCATCTAGTTGTTCAGATAGAATTCGCTGTTTATCAGGAGAGACTCGATAATATCGTTGCCTAATAGGTAAGGAGTCGGCAGTATCAATGTAGTGTGTAATTAGATTTGTTCTACCTAAACCAACTTTTTCAGTAGATATGTTTCTAAATTGGTCTATAATGTTATCGGCAGTTACACGTTGTGCCTCGGAAAGTTCCTGATAAGAATGCAAAAATTTCATCGGTTCGTCTATAGTTGAAACTTCACTAACATTGTTTGAGTTAGTACCCAAAGAAATAGAGTTATGAAATTTTGGAAATAGATTAAATTTAGTCCAAAAGTCTATGCCTAGAATTAAATTTATTTTTACAGAAGGTACGACGTATGCTTTTAGTATGTAGAATTGTTTCTCAAAATTAATTGGCAGATAAACATAACCAATAGCAGGTAATTGTTCACCTCCAGCAGCAGTAAATGTTTTAGTGACATCTTTATGTAGTGTAAGTCCTAAGGATTTGAAATTTTCATGAAAGTTATTTCCTAGAATAGTTACTGTAGAACCAGAGTCCAGCAACCCATAAAGTTTAGTGTTAGCTATCTGAATAGTAGCATAAGGACGTACGTCATCAACAAAGTTCTTATTGTAGACTGTTGTTATGAAATAACTAGAAAAGAAAGTTTTTAACGTAGAAAGCCAATCTTTCCAATCCTTTTCATCAAAATTTTTAGATTTATTTGTAGTAGTATTAACAGTAATTTTATTAGTGTCTTCATTACAGCAGTCTTTCCTAATTAGTTTTTTGGCTCAGTCTGGTAGTGACATTTAGGACAGTCAGGATAATATTTTACATTCTTTGTTCCACATTTGAAACAAATAGGAAATCTGTCAGCTTTGCATTGACTCAGCGAATGATCAGATTTGCGACAACGTGGACAATAAATCCTGTTTGGTGTAGTAGTAGTAGTTGAACTCACAGTAGCTATGTTCAGTTTATTATTATTATTATTAGGGCAGTTACTAGAATAAGAATTATTAAAATACTATGGAATAATTTTATTTTTGCGTTTACAAACGCGTAAATATAATACTAGAAAAATGCACTGAAAAAAATCGACTTGCCTCAGGCGGGACTCGAACCCGCACCTTCCACAATCCGGGTGGACGCGTTGACCAATTTCGCCACCGAGGCACTGCTTTTCGCTGTCGAAATTTGTCAGTGCTTGGTGCTTATGTTTTTATGGTAAACATCGTTTCATCAAATCTTTGAAATTTGCACTTCCAAGACCCGAACGAAATATTTTTGCAAATATTTGACGCCCAGCTAAGATGAAACTACCTTACATTATGGAATAATTTTATTTTTGCGTTTACAAACGCGTAAATATAATACTAGAAAAATGCACTGAAAAAAATCGACTTGCCTCAGGCGGGACTCGAACCCGCACCTTCCACAATCCGGGTGGACGCGTTGACCAATTTCAAATGTGCAAATTGCAAAGATTTGATGAAACGATGTTTACCATAAAAACATAAGCACCAAGCACTGACAAATTTCGACAGCGAAAAGCAGTGCCTCGGTGGCGAAATTGGTCAACGCGTCCACCCGGATTGTGGAAGGTGCGGGTTCGAGTCCCGCCTGAGGCAAGTCGATTTTTTTCAGTGCATTTTTCTAGTATTATATTTACGCGTTTGTAAACGCAAAAATAAAATTATTCCATAATGTAAGGTAGTTTCATCTTAGCTGGGCGTCAAATATTTGCAAAAATATTTCGTTCGGGTCTTGGAAGTGCAAATTTCAAAGATTTGATGAAACGATGTTTACCATAAAAACATAAGCACCAAGCACTGACAAATTTCGACAGCGAAAAGCAGTGCCTCGGTGGCGAAATTGGTCAACGCGTCCACCCGGATTGTGGAAGGTGCGGGTTCGAGTCCCGCCTGAGGCAAGTCGATTTTTCAGTGCATTTTTCTAGTATTAAAATACTGATTTTTGTAATTATATTTAGGGTTAAATGAATTATTGTTATTTTTAAAATTATTATTATTCCTATAGTTATTATTATATAATTTAGGACGACTCGAAGATGGTTCAGAATATCGAGAATAAGCTAGATCGGGTGCTAAGGTATCCATAGAAACTTTAGGTGGTTCCTTGAATTGAGAAGTAAGAGATTGAATTTTCTCAAAGTTTCGACACATCTTTTTTAAATTTTCTATAGATGTAATTGAAGAAGAATTAGAAGCTAAGACACTAGAATAGCAAGGTCTGATGTTATGCATTAGGATGCCTAATTTTTCCTGTTCCGGTAGCTTGATAGTAAGTCTAGAAAATAATTTACTCATTTTAGCAAAATAAATAGTAATGTTCTCTGAATCTCCTTGCGTTCTATTACGAATCTCAGTCAGCAACCGGTAGTCATAATCGAACTGACTAAAATCTTCAATTAGTAAGGCGATTAATTCTTCCCAAGTATTCACCGAATCGCGAACACTACGATACCAGTGTAACGCGTCCCCAGTAAACATTTCCGTAGCGTAAGATAACAACTTGGCAGATGTTATGCCCCTGGCTAGTCGAAACTCATCAACTCTTTGTATAAAGGCGTGAACACAAGATTTACCACTAAATTTTATTTTTTGTAATTCATTAATATGAGAGCGGTCACAGCTAACCGGTATATTAGTACATTGGTCAAGTAAAGACGATGATTGCCCTACCTCAACAACAGACTCACAACTAGGATTAGCAGATTTATTTAGATTATTTAATTTGTTCATTAAAATTGTTAAATTCTTCGATGTATTCTTAACTTTATCGGAAATTTTAGAATCGGAACAATCTATACGTTTTATGCGATGATACAAGTGGTTAGATAATGCTTTAGTACGATCATAAAGATTATTATCATATTTTTCCTCAAGTGATTTCACGCGCGCTATTAGTTCGCTTAAGGATGTGATGACACCGGCAAGATCATCCTCAGGTTCTAAACCCGATTCACAAATATCCGACGTAGGTATGATAGGTGCAAGATTATTTATTTGTTTACGGAGTTCCAGTACGGTTGAAGCAGGTTCTTCGCCTCTAATGAGCACCTCATAGGTTAATTCGTTTTTATTTAGTAAAAAGAATTTAATAGGATAAGTTTCCATATTCGTTATCAGAAGTTTAGCGTAAAAAAAAACAACAAAGATGAACAATGAGTGATCAATAGTTAGTATGTGGTGTTCTTTACAAAAAGCAACTAACTACTTTTACTAACTACGCGTAGGTGATATTCGAATTGAGCATAAAATAAATAAAATCTAAAAGCGCAACAAAAAAATAAAAATATGTAGGTAGTTAACAAAAAGTTTTAGAAAAAATATAATATGCGAACTGTTACGCATTACAAAGATATAATTTGTAACAATACAACACAATAAAGAACAATAGAATATTTATGAATTAGTTTTCCTGTTTCGTAAACGACAACTTACTCACAAAAAAAATTAAAGTTCAATAATTTTCAACGCAACAATTTTTATGACAACCCTAGAATTAAATACGTAACAGTTAACAAATATGTAATATTTAGTTAATATATAAAGCAGTAAAAGCACGAATATAAACTTTAAAAAAATAGTAGGTAGGTACGTACCAGTTCGCAACGTTTGCAATCACCTTCACGTTCACATCAGCCAGGTAGACTTGACTAAGCGCTAGACTTGGGAATGAGAAACCAAGACGTGATTAGGCCACAAGAAACACACGTTGTAGGCGCCACTGCGGCACTTGGGCGGTTGTAGGTTACCCAGCTCGCCACAGATAGGTAGGTGGGTTCTAATTAAACAATTGAAATTAGATAGATTGTTTATTCCTAACTTCCGTGGCCATCACACGTCCTGGTCTTGAGGTAGGTAGTCAAGGGAACACTGGTCTGAACCGTAGATCGTAGCGGTGTAGCTCCTCTTCAACCAACAGCCCTCCAGGTCTCCAATTATTCTAGCCGTCTAGACAGCCTGTAGCATCAGCGTATAGTCAGCTGCCAATTAGCTTAGCCAATGGTAATTAGGGTAAGGCGTAGGTAGTTCCTGGAATGGCAGAGAAGAAGAGGCTTAGGGAATGTTCTCGAACCTAGGCGTACGGTCAAAAGGTCACAGTGTCCCAGAAAGTAGGAAAGCGGACAGTACTAGCGCTAGACAGTAATTTACATTGAATAGACACACCTTACAATTTTAAGCACTTCTAATAAAATATATGGAAACTTACCCCAGCGGGATTTCACTATAATTACGAACTGTTTAAGCAGTTTTAGAGTATGTATGTATTAAGATATAAAGAGCGCTTGACACGGCCACCTCTTTCGATGCGATTATCTGGTCTGGTCTGCGAAGAAATCGAAGACGCCCGAACCCGAACCGGTTTAGCCAGAGGTGAATCGACGAACTCAAGTTTAGAGATGCGCAAGCTCAATAGAACTTACAATAACACGTACTGAGAATTCCGTATATTAATAAGTTAATTATAGTTTAAGTATAAGTATTAGATTTAAGTTCGTAGTTATTTAATTATTTTTATTGTAATATTTATTGTATTAGAATTAAGTGTAGTTAATAATAGAAATGTAAGGTTTATTTAGATATTAGTACAAAAAAAAGGCAATAAACAATTGCCTTTTTTTTTAATTAACCTATAGTGCATATTAAGGTACAACGTTACAGCACTTTCAAAATTTTTTGAGTCAGTTTCACTAAATAATATTGGCATGGGACTTTTGGATGCTGATTGAATAATACCGTAAATTCTCTTTACATCTAATTGTAAATAATTTACAAACTTTGAAGGGCAGTCCGGACGGCGATAAGATTTTAAACAGTTAAAAGAACTATCATAATTACAAACAATATAGTATGCAAATGAAGCGGGAATATGTTGATGCGTATGTTTTGTATGAATAATTGTAATCGCTCAATATCAATCTATCAATAAATATAACTGGACCATTGTAACTATTTTACCAGAAAAAAACACTATATTACAATTTAAAAATTTTCAATTTAAACAGTATATGCCATTTGTTATATATGCAGATTTTGAAACCTTATTAGAAACATGTATTGATAATCAGGGTGATTATCAATACATGTTTCTAATAAGGTTTCAAAATCTGCATATATAACAAATGGCATATACTGTTTAAATTGAAAATTTTTAAATTGTAATATAGTGTTTTTTTCTGGTAAAATAGTTACGACTCCACCACAATCATGATTTTCATATTTTTCTCTAGTTTTGAAAAATATCAAACAATCATCACAGAAAAATATTTTACCATGATGACTAGTTACTTGACTTCTAACTAATTTTGACATATCTTTTATAAGACAGTAATGAGATTTAAAACCATTCTGTAAAAAAAGCATGTTCACATGAAATTTTTTTCGCAATTTAGTTTTATACAATGGTCCAGTTATATTTATTTTGCTATCTAATCCGTATATGTTAACACTAATATTTAGATTATTATTTTCAAATATTTTTATATCTTTGAACGAAACAGGAAATGACATGTCCCCTAGGTTTAACACAGTACTAAAATGAGGGTACGATGATACTCTTTCGCTATTTTTTTTAACTGGATATAAAGCAGCAATAACAGTCCACACGAAGCAATAGTCATCGTTATTTTTTATGTTAACACAAGCATGTTTTGATTGTATTTTGGTTGGCAATTTCAAATAGCTTGACCCTTTCAGTGGAGTATATTTATTAATGTTAGTTTCGAGATATAAAATATTCAAAAGAGACCATCCGCTACCTTTTTCCTGAAATTCCTAAATCTTTTTAGTTATGATATCGGAAACAGTATCTACTAAATCATCAAAACTAAAGTTTTGATGTAGTGAAATATTTTCAGTAGCAAAGGACTTGATTTCCATTGTATCATCCTTGGGTAAAATTACTTTGACAAAGAGTTCAAAATTTACTTTGATATTAATGTGATTATTAATTGCCGTCTCAAGTAGCACACGTATATCCGAGGCAACACACCGCAAATATTGGTCTGCAGATGTAGCAGCTACGTTGCTACCGTCTATACGATGCTCTCGCTCAGCACTTATACGATATGAACCTATACGACCTGGTGCAGCCATTCGCTGAATTATGTAAACAATTAAGTGGACTGTATAGTTTAAAGATTTTTACGACAACAGCGTCAATCTGAGGTTTGTAATGAGGGAAGATGGGGAGCGATTACAATAGGGGAGGTAGAACGCACTGACACTGACCTGATAGCTGGCGCTCGGCGATTTTCTCCGGCATCCAAATATGACACTGCTTCCTTGGGTTAAGTGCACAGAACAAATGGTCACCACAAAAGTGTTAATTATTATAAATTAGGTAAATTTCACTACCACAAACATACGCGGGCCCGGTATTGTCTATTTCGCGGAGTAATTATTAGTAAGTAGTTGTTATTACGACGCTTCTTCCGTCCGTACTCGCTTTCGTATGCATCGCTGTTAACGCAGCCGGCCATCCACCTTTTTGCATGTCACGTGTCTTCTCACGCTCGGCTTCTCATTGGTCGATTCGCTACTCGAGTCGTAGATGTCAGTGCAAAGGAAATACGAGAGGATTTGGGATAATCAAATGGAAGCTATTTTATTAATTTCGTTCGTTGAATGGCGACACCATTTCCCCCGGCCTTAAAGCATCGACTTTAACAAACCATAACCATACCTAGGTTATATTGTGTTCAGATATATATATATATAATTTGTACTACAAATACCTAATAAAATTAAATAATTTTTCCTACAACTTTAACGCGGAATTACTTGACTACAATAACGTTATTATTACTAAGCTAAATCTAAATTGGAAATTATAATTAGAAACGCTATTGATTGGGAAGCGGGCATAAACGAATGGCGGGGCGAACGAAAGATCCTCTAGAAGTTTTAACTGTAACCACTCGGATAGTTCCATCTTTCGATGGGTGAACCAGTTCTACAATACCCAACGGCCATGACAACGGCGGGGCATTGTCCACGCGTAATACTACGACAGTACCTACAGTTATAGGTGCCGTACCTGCGTTCCATTTCGCCCTAACCTGAAGACTGTGCAGGTACTCAACGCTCCAGCGCCTCCAGAACGACTGCACTAAACTGTCAACAAGGCTATGCCTATCTCTCAGCGAAATGCCATTATCAACTGCAGGCGCGGGAAGGGAATTAAGAGGCGCAGTGTGCAGAAAATGGCTTGGAGTAATAGCCGAAGGTTCCGAAGGGTCTGAACTCAGCGCGGTCAACGGTCGCGAATTTAACAAACATTCGATTTGGGCAAGGACAGTGTTGAGCTCTTCGAGACACAGCAACTGCTGTCCGATCACGCGGAAAAGATGAGATTTAACCTGCTTCACTATAGACTCCCAGCACCCGCCGAAGTGGGGTGCAGTTGGAGGTATAAGTTTCCACTCGATGCGGCTTTCCGCGAGTTCAATTTCAACTTTATTATGGAATTCCTTATCTAAAAATTTATACAATTCTCCTAGATATCTGCGGGCCCCTACGAAATTCGTGCCGTGGTCCGAATACATTACTTGTACCGGGCCACGGCGTGACAGGAATCGTTTCAACGCGGACAAAAAACTAGGGGTGCTCAAATCACCCGCCACCTCGATGTGGGTTGCCCTAGTCGTAAGGCACGTGAAAATACATAAATGGGCTTTGACACTCCTTGCGCCACGCTTGCGAACCGGAACATACTGTATCGGGCCGGCGTAATCGCAACCTGTATAAGCGAAAGCTTTGACTGCGGGGACGACGCGCATGTCCGGAAGGTCAGCCATCATTGGCGAAGAAAACTTCGGTCTATGCCTAAAACACGTGTTGCATTTATGTACTTCACGCCTGATCACGTTACGCGCTCCTAAAATCCAAAACTTCTGTCGAAGCAGTGACAACAACAGCTCGGGGCCAGCGTGTAAATACTTTATGTGATAATAACTTATCAATAAATTAACTACAGGATCGTTGCGGGGTATTACTACGGGATGTTTATGACAATAATTTAACGTAGAATTACTTAAACGCCCACCGACGCGAATAAGACCACCCGAAATGAACGGGTTGAGTTTCAGAAGTAACAAAGAACATCGTTTACCATTTTGTAAATTACTTAGATCTTCCTTGAAATGTTTGAATTGAATAACCGTTAATAATTTATTTTCCGCGTAGTCAAAATCGGTAACTGAAACTACTCCCCCTTCACGTCGCGGTAACAATTTAATAAAACGATAAGTATACACAATCACACGAAGAAGCCTTGTCCATGAGGACACGCGGGACGTTATAGAATAAATTATGTTTTCATCTTCGGGAGATGACGTGATTGTGAAAACCAACTCTCTTCGTTCCGGGATATCATGATCGTTAAAATCTAATTCACTAATCGGCCACTGTGATGGGTCACTAATGAGCCACGGAGGACCATGTAGCCACAACGGATGGTCAATTAGGTTAGCAGGAGTAAGACCGCGGGATAAGCAATCGGCAGGGTTCTCGACGCCTGCCACGTGAAAGAATCTGTCGGGTGACATTTTATCGCAAATTTTAACCACCCTATTGGCAACAAAAGTTTGCCAACGATGCGGAGACCCCTTTATCCAATAAAGTACGACTTTAGAGTCAGAAAACGCGAATAAATTAACCTTGAGATGACATGACAAGTGGTCATAAACTAACTTTAATAACTGTGCAAGCAAACCGGCAGCGCATAGCTCTAGTCGAGCTATCGACAACTGCTTCATCGGCGCAACCTTTGACTTAGCACAGACGAGATTTACTGTATTACCGGACACGGACGATACATGTACGTAAATTACCGCTCCGTATGCCGATTCGCTGGCATCCGCGAAACCGACCAAAGTGACATTCGAGTTCTCCACGATCCCTAAGTGACGCGGAATTTTAAAATTATTTAGCGACGGCAACTCAATGCAGAACCGCTCCCATGCTTTCGCGATGTCACTAGGTACCTCGTCGTCCCAGTCAATCTGCCGAAGCCAGAGCTGTTTTATTTGAAGCTTAGCGTACAGAATCACTGGTGCGACGAATCCCATCACATCCCATAAACGAGCTATGGTGCTGAGAATACTCCGCTTCGTCCACCTCTCCTGCGTCAGAGGGGAGATTTTGAAATGAAAAACATCTGAGTCAGTGGCCCACCGTAAACCTAACACCTTATGATCACTACTCTTGTCGAAATTCACGTCAGCGGGAAGTTTGTGAGATTCCGGAATGCTATCTAAAACCCTCATTGAATTAGAGCTCCACTTTACCAAGTCCAGTTGAGCGCCTTTAAATAAATGAATTAAATCATTCGCTATACCGACAGCCTCCTTCTCGGAAGATACACTGAAGACAATATCGTCCATATATAAAGATGTCGATGCTACGTCAGCAGCGCGAGGGTATTTAACGCCATCGTCTGCTATTAGCTGCCGAACAACGCGGAGGGCATGAAAAGGACTAGACTTAAGTCCGAAGCAAACTCTATTAAATTCATACAAAATTAGCGGATCATGCGGATTAAAGCGGTATAAAATACTTTGGAAGCGTCGATCGCAGTCTCGAACGACGAGCTGCAAAAACATTTGCCGACAATCTGCCGAAAGCGCAACACGAAAATATCTAAAATTTAAAATTATAGCAAACAAATCTCCCTGTAGGTTTTCACCGCTATGTAAAATATCATTTAATGAAATACGGGAAGTAGTTTTAGAACTCGCGTCTAAAACCATTCGACATTTAGTCGAAACCTTATCTTCGCGGATAACACCGTGGTGTGGCAGTGGCGTGCATTAATTTATACATTAGGTAGGCATTTAGATCGAAGTCTCTAAAACTCAATCTGAAACGCTACGCGGAAATCTTTACCTAACTAGTATAAAATAAAGTCGCACCCGCGTCCTGTATCAACCTACGCTTATATATTTTCTACGCAACAGATGTTAATGTAATTTTCAATACTTATAGATAGAGTGATTTAATAACAAGGTTTACATGTATAGTACCATGCATAGTTATTACAGGATGGTATAAAATTATAAAGTCCTCGCGAACGAACTCGCGGGCAGCCGTTAGTAGAAAATAAAATCTTAAAAACAATTAAGTACTTATAACCTTACAACAATATATTTCAGGTTGTTATATGTATAATAGTTATTTGTAAATAAATAAAATTAACTACCTATCTTTAAATAAAAAAATCTTACCTATGAAATCTGGGTTTCTTACGCAGTTTTTCTAAGCAAATTGAATATCAGGACATTGGGAACACTGCAATTTTTCCATCGTCGTAAATGCGATACAACACAACACCATAAAAACACTTTTAAGTAGATAAATATTGTAAAGAAATTAAGATTTGCACTAAAAAAGTATTTAACATTCGCGCGCTTGAGTGACGAAAAGAAACGAGTGAGTCATAAAGATTTGGATTATAAAAAATGGCTGGCGCTGGCGTATTCATTCATTTTAAAACTATTTCCTTACTTTTATAAGTGAATCACGTTAAGGTGTGTTTTATAACAGTGAAGTAAAATAAAAATATATAAAAAGAATTTTACAATTAAAATTAGTTAAAAAGATCTTAAGTAAATATTAAGATTAAAACTACTTGCTTTGCTCTTATTCATATACGCTAGCGCCACCTAGGGAGTACTGGAGAATAATCTTGCGAATACTTTTATTTAATAAAATTTATTCCTAGTATTTTATGCGACGAAAGGTTACTTAAACTTCGTATTTCATTATTTATTGATGAAAGTATTTTAAAATAATCCTATAAATTAAACGGCATCCTAAACAATATCAAATTGATAATCACAGTCGGTCGAGTAGGCCAGCCTACTTAATACGGCTAAATTGAGAATGTCAGTTTCCTAGTTATAATACCTGCTAGTTATAATATTTCAATATTGTCGTTTAATACTGTCAATCGTTGTGTGTTTCTGAACAAGTAAAAAATATTGTAGTGTGTGTGATTTTTACAAGCAGATGAAACTAGTGCTTACCGCGCATATTGGCGCGTAGGTGTAGGTATGTATACGTTATACGCAGGCCGCCTGAAGCCCATAGGTTGCATTATTTTGTTGGTAGGAAGGACGTACAGTCTATAGCAGTGTATGAGTAATATATTGAGGTAGGCAGTGCTTAAATGCCTTTACTATGAGACCGCCCCTGTGGTGTGGTATGATATACCGCGGCGGCAGTAGTTTACTGTCGCCAACAGTCGACGCGGGTGACAAATAATTTTTTGCTAAGTATTCGCGTATAATATTATCATAAGCTACTCTTAACGCGGGTGAGGCTTCTAATTTCCTCTCTAAACAAAGAAAACGTCTAAACGCGGTATTATAAGAATCACCTAGTAAGTAGGGATCCTCGCGAAATGGCAAGCCTACAACGTACCTCCCAGTGGTTCGGTCACGTTTGGTTGTCGCACAAAAGAAAACCTCATTCTCATAATCAGCAGGATTTTGAACCTTAACATCGCAGGGTACTTCCTCGATCTCCCAAATTTTTTTAATTAAATTATCAATCAACGGCTCCTCAATTAAAGCACAACAAGACGTAACCGTAGAAGTATTATAATTAATATTTAAAGCGGGTACGGTACCCATAATAATATATCCAAACACCGTCTGTATCGCGAGCGGACCCGAGCTGTCCCCGCGGACAACACCCGACAACAATAGGTGTGGAAACAAAGAAGCACCAATCAAAACGTCGATTTGCTTTGGCACACCAAACGCGGGATCTGCGAGCGGGAGATCATAAATGTAGCTTAACTTCGACGTGTCCACCTCAGCGGTGGGCAAACAATCGGTGATGCGATCAACTATTAACGAAGAAATCTCAAATTTATGGGTTTTATCGAAACGCGAAATAAGATTAAGATACGCCAAACCCTGTGTCCTTTTTTCCAACCCCCCGATCCCCTTCACAGTCGTAATTGACTGTCCGCGCGCGTGAATACCTAAGCGGCTACATAAATCCGTTGTTACAAAGTTACATTGCGACGCCGTATCCAGTAAACATCTAACTAAATGTTCCTGTCCCGATTCATCGCAAACAACAACTTGCGCGGTCGCTAGTAGTACCGTACTACGCTGCTGTTTATTCCCTACGCGTGATAAGGCAATGTCATTCTGCGCAGGCGAAACTGAAGTGTTACAAAGAGCGACGCTCGAACGCTCAGTGACAACAAAAGCACCCCCGGCCGAGGCAGACTGCGGTCTGGAGCGGGATGGCGCGCTGTCGTCGGCAGCGGCGCCGCGGGCGCCGACGGAGGCACCGCGGGCGGGGAGGGGCGTGGTACCAGCCGAGCTCGATTGCGATTGCTTAATAAAATGTAGGGCCGTATGATGCTTTAAATCACAAGCCTTACAGCTCATATTTGTGTTGTGATTTTATACATAAGTATATTAAATTATTTTTACTATTGCACCCTTGGTTGATTTAAACACTCTTTTGATTTGAAATTTCCTTTCCGTGTTAAATGTATACAGTACTTGATTTGACTTATGAGTCTTTTAACGATTCGATGTGGTATAAACTGTTCCGTTGTTTGATTATCTTTATTTAAAATGTTTATCTGGTTAGTTCATTCAAATGTTACTAAAATTATAATAATCCATTTATAAAATATTGTTTTAGTTTTATAGTTACATTTTTAAGATATTATTAGCTAAGATGTGATTGTATTGATTTGTGCTATAACTGGTGGGGAAAAACGTTTAAAAGAAAATGATTTGAAAGCGGAGAGTTAGTGTGATTGTGACGGTGATACTGTAAAGTGGAGGTGTACAATAAATGACTGAGTTTGAATTGAGGCGTTTTCATTACAACTCAGAAGTGGGATTCTGCACGCAGCTATGCCGGATAAAAACCGTAAGTAAATTTATTTTTTTATTTGAATCAAGTTTTTGATGGTGCTATGCGATGAGAGTTCTAATAGAAATAATTCACTATCAAGAAGTTGTGGGTAGTATACTGAAAGTATTTGAATATGAACCAAAGGCAAGATTATTATGAAGTTTATTACAACATTATTTTTTTTTTTCTTTCTCTTTCGAAGATTTAATATTGATTCGTTTTTATACTCGGCTGTCTGTAGGCTCACATTGAAAAGATAGCCATGTAGGTGCGCTAATGTTTTATATTAGTCGTCAGCCATGTAGGTGTGCTAAAGTTTTATATTAGTCGTCAGCCATGTAGTTGCGCTGACATATTAGGACATAGCCATGTAGGTGCGCTAATGTTTTATATTAGTCGTCGGCCATGTAGGTGCGCTGACATCAAGAGCATAGCCATGTAGATGTGCTAATGTTTTATGTTAGTCGTCAGCCATGTAGGTGCGCTGACATCTAGAACATAGCCATGTAGGTGCGCTAATGTTTTATATTAGTAGTCAGCCATGTAACATAGCCATGTAGGTGCGCTATATTAGTCGTCAGCCATGTAGGTGCGCTGACATCAAGAGCATAGCCATGTAGATGTGCTAATGTTAGTCGTCAGCCATGTAGGTGCGCTGACATCTAGAACATACCCATGTAGGTGTGCTAATGTTTAATATTAGTCGTCAGCCATGTAGGTGTTGACATCAAGAGCATAGCCATGTATGTGTGCTGATTATACTAAATATAGTTGCGCATTATTTTATTTCACGACTATTTGAGTCGTGTAGGTACATTGTTGCTTTATATCAGTATGTTTAGGGTACATGCTAAAAATTGTATTGAATTATTGTATTATTATGCATTTCTAAACATTCATTGGCAAGCAGCTGTCCACCCAATGAGTAGCGTAGCTATTATTCTTTCAAAATTTACTTGTCTTAATACGGCAAAAGATATGAAGCGGGTAAAAATATATTTTACAGGATCTGGAGAGAGAAGGCGATCCAATCGTAGACGAACGAGATCGAGGTCAGATGATCGGGAAGGCGAAACCCCGAAGAGAAGAAGGAGTTCCAGAGGATTAACGGCAGAGGACTTATTGACGATTGTATCCGCATTGCAAAGCGGTGCAAGTAAGGCTAATATAAGTACTAATGTTTTACCAGAGTTTAATCCTGACAATCGGAATCAGGACATAGACCGATGGTTAAAAAAGGTGAATGAGTGTGCAGTTATATATAGCTGGGATAGTAAGCAAACCATTCATTACGCGTTACAAAAATTGACCGGACTAGCTAAAAGCTGGTATGAGTCACTACCATCCCTTGACTATTCCTGGGATTTGTGGCAATCTAAATTAAAGAAAGCTTTCCCTAACGATGTTAATTTTGGTAAATTACTGGAAGAAATGCTTAATCGAAAATCTCGTAACGACGAAACACTTAGAGATTATTTCTATGATAAGTTGTCATTATTAAGTCGGTGCGAGATTGTCGGTCGAAAGGCAGTTGATTGCATTGTTTACGGAATTACCGATAATTCAATAAGAAATGGAGCTCAGGCTCTTAAGTGTGAGGAACCAGAAGATATTTTGAACTATTTGGCTTCTCAACAATCTTCACAAACAAAAGAACCCTTAAGGGGACCATCGGTTAGCCAGTTTAAGAAAAGAGATATTCGTTATAATAATAATTTCAATAGTAACAGAATGTCCACCCCTACTAGAATCGGCGATTTCATTTGTTTTAACTGTAACGAACGAGGTCATACTTACCATACTTGCACAAAACCAATAGTAAAGTGTGCCAAATGTAGTAGAATAGGGCACAATTTAGATAATTGCAATAGGAAACCATTACAGTCGCATCAAAATAACATTCAATCTTCAGATAAAAGGGTGTTAAAAGTTTCATCGGAAAAAAATATGGAATTCGACATTTCTGTAACTGGTGAAGACGATCTAACAAACATAGGGGCATTCCTAACTAGTGATAATGCAAACTCTGATAATTTAAAGTTTCATAAAAGTGTTTGTGTTAATGGAATTATGCTAAAAGCATTCGTAGATTTTGGTAGTGATTGTAGTATGATAAAATGTTCAGTGGCAAAAAGACTCGAGCTTTCAGGATGTACTCAAGGATTACCATTAATAAGAGGTTTTGGATATTCCAGTGTGAATCCAAAGTTTAAGACTAATATCAAAATTAAATTAGATGAAATAGAAACTGATTTGATTGTTTTGGCCGTTGAAGACTCCTATCTGCAGTTAGATATGTTAGTGGGGCAGAACTTCACGGAATTACCATCAGTTACTGTACTAAAAGATAAGGATAGCCTATTCTTTTATCATACCCCCTCGGACGTTTCCATAGAACAAAACAAAAATATCAATTTGTATGTTGCCAACGATGTTATTATTAAAAAGGGTGGTTTAATAGAAGTATATACTAAAGAAGCATACACTGGAGACGTCTATTCAGATGGTAGCACGCGAATGAGTCCTAATCAAGAGTATCACCTGCACCAAGGATGTTATAGTATACATGATAGTAAAGCAGTGGTATTCGTCACTTCATTGACTAAGACCTCACTAACTTTCAGAGCGGACAGTTTAATCGCAAGAGTTAATACTATTAAAGAGACTAGAACATTTGTCGTTAACACTGATAATAACAAGACTCCTTTAGACAAAGTTGAGGTTAAAATAGGCTATAGCGTTAATGCCGAAACTAGGAATAGATTGTATGAACTTTTACAGGAATATCGAGACTGTTTCGCTACCAATCTTAAAGAGTTAGGATGTGCTACAGGAACCGAGATGAACATAGAGTTACACGATAAAACCCCGGTTATATATAGACCGTATCGGTTATCACATAGCGAACGTCAGAAGGTTAGGAAAATTGTAGATGAATTGGTTGAGAATGATATCGTTCAGGAGTCCGACTCTAGTTATGCAAGTCCTATACTACTTGTTAGTAAAAAGGATGGAGAATCACGCCTTTGTATTGATTATAGGGCCCTGAATAACAAAACGGTAAAAGATAAATACCCACTGCCACTGATTGATGATCAGCTTTCTAATTTGAGTGGTAATAAATTTTTCATTACCTTGGACCTTGCCTCTGGATATTATCAGATCAAGGTGGGAAAAGCTAGTCAACACTTGACAGCGTTTATCACCCCGGACGGCCATTACGAATTTAAGCGTATGCCGTTCGGGCTGGCAAATGCGCCCGCGGTATTTCAGAAAATGATGAATCGCTTATTAGGTGCTCGTAGATTTAGCACTGCTTTAGCTTATATGGATGATCTGCTCATCCTGTTGGTATCAATAGATGAAGGGTTCGATAGATTAGAAGATGTATTAAAGGTCATTCGAGATGCTGGTCTAACACTGAAATTAGCTAAATGTAGTTTCTTTGATACAACTATTGAATATTTGGGTTACGAGATTTCGGCTGACGGACTAAAACCTAGCAATAGGAAAATCACTGCCGTGCGTGATTTTCCGATTCCAGGTAATGTTCACGAAGTGCGTCAGTTTTTGGGCCTTGCAAGCTATTTCCGCCGATTTGTAAGGGGATTTGGAGAAATTGCGAGGCCCTTAACTGCATTACTTAAGAAAAATTCATCGTGGCAGTGGCGTGACAGTGAATTAGAGTCTTTCAACACATTAAGGGATCGTCTGGTAGACCGCCCTCTCTTGGCTCTGTACAACCCAAGTCTAGAAACTGAAGTACACACTGATGCCAGTGCTTTAGGGTTGGGCGGAATATTGATGCAATGGCAAACTTACCCAAAGGTATTGAAACCTGTGGCCAATTTCAGCCGACAGACCACACCAGAAGAAAGATATTTTCATTCATACGAGTTAGAGACTTTGGCTGTGGTCTGTTCGCTGAAAAAGTTTAGATCCTATCTTTTAGGGCTCAAATTTCGCGTTTTTACTGACTGCAGTGCATTAAAGACTACTTTGACAAAAAGGGATTTGCTTCCTCGTATCGCTCGCTGGTGGTTGACAATTACTGAATATGATTTTAGTATTGAGTATCGACCTGGCTGTCGTATGAATCATGTCGATGCTTTGAGTAGAAACCCACCAGCAAGAGTTACGACTTCAGTAGTAAATACTTTAAATATTAGCGCTGAGAATTGGATACTAACTCTACAATTGGCTGACCCAAAACTAGAACACATATTTAAAGCTCTAAAACCTAATCTTGATTCTGATGTTTTAGATATTAAAAAGAATTTCGTTATTAAGAATCACACTCTTTATAGAAAAGTTGGAGAAGAGGTACGTCTAGTGGTTCCTAAGGACGCCAGGTGGCAAATCTGTAAGGCCAATCATGACGATGTGGGACATTTTGGGTACGCCAAAACATTGGAGTTGGTACAAGGTCGATATTGGTTCCCTAAAATGCGACGCTTCACAAAGAAGTACGTCACAGCCTGTATAGATTGCGCTTATAACAAAGATAGCGCGCCGCGAACACGAACTGGTTATTTGTATCCTATCGAAAAAGTAGCTAAACCATTTCACACACTTCACCTAGACCACTTAGGGCCATTTGTAAAAAGCAAATGTGGTAAATGCTATATCTTAACAATTGTGGATGGCTTTACAAAATATCTATTTGCTAGAGCTGTAAAAGACACTAAAACTAAAACAGTTATCAAAGTTTTAGATGATCTATGCTATGATTTTGGTGCACCGACTAGAATCATTTCCGATAGAGGGACTGCGTTCACTTCAAGTGCTTTTAAAGATTATTGTTGTAGGAAAGGTATAAAACATGTACTCAACGCAGTTGCTTGTCCAAGAGCAAACGGTCAAGCCGAAAGGTTTAACCAGACTATTTTAACAGCTTTATCTACACAAAACTTTAATAATGACGAACGTATCTGGGACGAGCAACTGGGTAAAGTACAATGGGGAATAAATAATACTGTAAATGCCACAACGAAAACCAGCGCATCCGAAATGTTATTTGGTATTAAAATGAACGGTCCCATAGATAACATGCTAACAGGTGATAATATTATGGAAGACACTAATTCTTCTTCGACAGTAGTGTCAAGAGACTTTGTCCCCGATGAATCACTTAATCAGCCTGAAACCTTCTCGCAATCCTCTTCCTTCCCCTCTTCCGAAATAGTTAATGGACAAGTCCCTGAAACCATAACACTTGTTAATGAACCTCTAACAAATATTGATAAAATCAGGCAACTAGCATCAGCAAATATAAAAGACAACCAGTTACGTCAAAAGGCAGCATACGATTTTAAAAGGCTCCCTGCTGTGCAATATTCTGAGGGTGACTTGGTAAAAATTACTAAAACGAGTTTTAAGAACGATGGTAAGAGTAAGAAACTTTTACCCAAATTTGTTGGTCCCTATAAAATCATAAAATGCTTAGGTAACGACAGGTATAAGATCTCAAACATACCAGGGTTTAAAAATACTAAGTATGAGAGTGTTATTGCGTCTGATAGGATGAGACCGTGGATCAATGTCCCGGCCTTGGAAATTAATAGATCATCTGGTTCTGAATCTTCTAGTTCTGAGTCTGACAATATATCAGATGTATGTACATAAATTATTTAGGGGAGTCCTCTATCATCGTTGTTTTAATTATAAGTCACTAAAAATGTATAATTGTTTCAATTGCTCAAGCAATACATTTATATTGGAATCCATGAATTTTTTTTGTTAGAAATCCCTTTTTTTTATTTAATATATAAATATTAAATACAATATTGTTAAGTCGTATCATAACGTGTTGTGATTGCGTGCTTCGGAGTTAGCACGCTGTCGGATGGCCGAGTGTTGTGATTTTATACATAAGTATATTAAATTATTTTTACTATTGCACCCTTGGTTGATTTAAACACTCTTTTGATTTGAAATTTCCTTTCCGTGTTAAATGTATACAGTACTTGATTTGACTTATGAGTCTTTTAACGATTCGATGTGGTATAAACTGTTCCGTTGTTTGATTATCTTTATTTAAAATGTTTATCTGGTTAGTTCATTCAAATGTTACTAAAATTATAATAATCCATTTATAAAATATTGTTTTAGTTTTATAGTTACATTTTTAAGATATTATTAGCTAAGATGTGATTGTATTGATTTGTGCTATAACTGGTGGGGAAAAACGTTTAAAAGAAAATGATTTGAAAGCGGAGAGTTAGTGTGATTGTGACGGTGATACTGTAAAGTGGAGGTGTACAATAAATGACTGAGTTTGAATTGAGGCGTTTTCATTACATTTGAATTACAGAGCGACACTTTGTGTGATAGACTAAGACAATTCACACAAGAATTAAGTTCCTTAACGCATTTAAATCTATCTTCAGGGGTCAACTTATCAAAGGTGGGACACTTATACAAATGCGTATGCACAATATTATTGCATAAACACTTACGCGGGTTTTTACTATTATTATTATTACTAGCTAATGTAAGAAACGACTGGTAATTGGGCGGATTAGACTTCGGCACCACGCGATCCGTTTTTTTATTACTGATATTAGATATATTTGCAGTACGCTGCAATAAATTACACTGATTGTTCACAAACTGAACCAAATCTTCGAACGCGGGAAATCGAGAACTATTATTGTTCTCAAACGAACGAACGGTATCAGCGTCTAGTTTCCTGAGCGCGATGTGTAATAGAATTAAATCACTTAAATTATCAAATTTTAAATTATTTAAGGCTTTAACTGCAGCAATAAACTTGCCACTAAACGACTCGAAGTTATTCACAGACGCACCCGATATAGGCTTGAAATCTAACAGCTGGTTTAGGTAGGAACAGGCGAGCATACGTTTATCTTCGAACTTATCAATCAAAGTCTGAAACAGAAGGTTGTAGTTTTCAGCGCAAGGTGTAATACCTGCGCAAGCTGTCTTAGCCCTGCCTGTAATTTTGCCCACTAAATAATATAATTTCTCGGAATCGGAAAGTGACGAGTTCTCGTGAACAGTCGATTTAAAGCTGGCATAGAACAATGGCCATGACTGAACGTCCCCATCAAACGAGATAAGCTCGATTGGTGGTGGCCGGACTAGAAAGACGCTGACTTACACGCTTGATACATCCATATGGCCGAAATTAAAAAGCTATCGCAACAAATAACAGCTCTGTCATCTTTGGCACAGGATATAAAATCAATCAAAGAAGATATACAACAATTGAAAAACTCCGTCGAATATGCTCATGAGTCATCGAAGATCTGCGATGGGAAAATATCCGATCTTGAGCAAAGACTGACGATAGTTGAGGACACTCAAGGGGAGGTAACATCTCATAGCCTAAGGATTTCAAACCTGGAAGATTTAATTAAGCAAAAAGACCAAGCGGATCGCTTAAATAATGCTGAGGTGAAAGGGATCCCCTTCAAAGACTCTGAAAACTTATTGGACTTAGTGTCTAAGCTTGGCTCGGTGATTGGCTGTAAGGTGGCAAAAACGGATATCAATTATGTAGTTCGAGTGCCGACGCGAAATGATCCAAAAAATAAAAATATTATTATATCTTTTAGCAATAGATACCAAAAAGAAAACTTTGTTGCTTGCTCCAGATCTCGCAAAGACTTATCCACAGCTGATATTGGGTTTGATTCTGATACAAAAATATTTATTAATGATCATCTAACTTTAGAAAATAAAAAATTATTGAATAAAACTAAACAAATTGCTAGAGAACACGGGTACTCCTTCATATGGGTTAAAAATTGTAAAATTTTTTTAAGGAAAAATCCGACTTCTCCATTAAAGATTATAAAATCGGAATTAGACCTAAAAAAACTTTAAAATATTTTTTGTGTTATAAAAATCATATAATTATTAAATTAAGTAACAAGCTTATAAGCTACTATACCTTTATAGTATTATTAATATTTTCGAATATGTTGTTGAATCTGCGCAAACACAAAAGTTTGAGAACCATAGGTACTAAGAAATATGCTATTGTTCAAGTAAACAGGTTGGGAGCGAGCAATCCGTGTGACGATTGCAGTAGTGGTTCCGGCGGGCCCAGTCACAGTCGGACTACCGGTCACTATGCACGCTACGCTCATTTAGTAGGCATTTGTGTTTTTATTGAAACAATATTGCGTCGTTTGTTTCTTTTGGTTATTTTTGTATATTTTCTTCGTTGCTGTGATATTAGTATGTTGCGTTCGTTCCGTTGCATGCCCTCGGACGTTTTTTCGATTAGAAAAATCTATTCAATTTCTGTTCCATTATTTGCGGTGAAGCCATTTGTAGCACTTTTTAAATTATGCTGTCAAAAATGGCGTTCTTAAATATATTTTACCAAAATGTCAGGGGTTTACGCACGAAAACAACCACTTTCTATAGAAACATTTTGTGTAACTCATACGACATCGTAGTTATCACTGAAACCTGGTTGACAGACGGTATACTAGATAGTGAACTCTTTGATAATCGGTATTTAGTATGGAGACGTGATAGAAATTATGCAATCACGGGTCAGTCAATGGGCGGTGGTGTGTTAGTGGCGATAAAACGTGAGTTGACGGTGGTTGGACAAAATGATTGGTGTTCGTCAGCCGAGGATGTATGGGTCACTATCACTATGCGTGACTTTAGACTGCATTTATGCTGTGTTTATATTTGTATGCAAGGACTAGGAAACTCAATAACGACACAGCTTAATAATTTTTCAGAAAAATGTACAGATATAATTTTAAACCACCCAAACGATCGCTTTTTAGTTTGTGGCGATTTCAACTTGACTAATATAGCATGGCTTCCATCTTCCGATGGTGTAAGTCTTATACCTACCAATATTATGGGCATAAATCAATCTATATTTTTCGATAATATTAATACTTGTAATTTACTACAATATAATTGTATTCATAACGCAAATAATAGAATTTTAGATTTATTTTTTTCTGATATTGCCTTACGCGTTTCAAAATGTCAGGAATCTTTAGTACCTATTGATTCCCATCACCCAGCTATCAATATTGTTTTAGAAATAAAAAAGGAAATCCCACTTAAAACACGTCCTCGTACTATTTATTTATATAAACAAGGTGATTATAATTCCATTCGGAATAAACTTGCTGAAATCGATTGGAAGCAATTTTTTTCTGGGCTTTCTTTAGAAGATTGTGTAACAAAATTTTACAGCTTACTTAGTTCACTTCGAGCTGAACATATTCCAACAAAATTAAGCACATTTGGGTACAAATACCCAATATGGTACAATACTGCTCTCGTAAAAATTTTAAAAGAAAAATCTAAATATCATAAAAAGTATAAAAAATACAAAAATTATGCCGACTATCTATCTTTCACAACTTTAAGAAATCGTGCAAAATGCTTAGAAGTAGAGTGTTATAAAAATTACATTACAAACGTTGAACATAATATCAAAGATAACCCTAAGTATTTCTGGACGTTTGTGAAAAATAAAAGAACTTCTAACTCTCTGCCTTCAACGATGTCATATAATAATCACACTTCGAGTTGTGGTGAGGAGATTTGTAACCTCTTCGCTGAATTCTTTCACTCAACTTTCCAGTCCACTAATACCCAAACGCCCTCATCAATACGGCACACTAACACACTTGCTAGTATTAGTTCCATAGAAATCGATGAGGACACTGTGCTCAAACTTTTGAAGCAACTGGACGTTAATAAAACTGCAGGTCCAGACAATGTATCTCCCATATTTATAGTAAACTGTGCAGGCAGTTTGGTGACGCCGCTTGTATTTTTGTATAGATACTCTTTTGACTCAGGACATATGCCCGCCATTTGGAAATCGTGTCTTGTTACCCCTATTTATAAAAGTGGGTGTAAAGAACATGTTAGTAACTATAGGCCCATCTCAAAACTTTGCATATTTGCAAAAATACTCGAAAAAATTGTATACCAACAAGTTTACTCATCATTGCGGCATTCATTCAATGATTTTCAGCACGGGTTTCTTAATGGTAGGTCCACGACTACCAACTTATTACTATGTCAAGAAATAATAACCAAGCACATGTCCTCACGTAGACAGGTGGATGTCGTGTACACCGACTATAGTAAATGTTTCGACAGAATAGATCATAAACTACTTCTATACAAGCTTCAAATGATCGGTGTACGCGGCAATCTCTTCAGGTGGTTCAGTTCTTACGTTGATAATCGTTGTTTGACGGTGGCTCTTAATGGTTATACATCTTCCACTTTATTTATACCATCAGGGGTTCCGCAAGGATCACTTTTAGGCCCCTTGTTATTTACAATTTTTGTAAATGATATAAAAGCATGCTTCATCTATAGTGAAATCTTGCTATATGCCGATGACATGAAGATACTTTTTCCCATAGAGGCTGAGTCAGATTGCATGAAACTTCAGGGAGATTTGGATAGATTTCAAGCTTACTGTTTGGAAAACAAGCTAGATTTAAATATCACAAAATGCTACATTTGTTCTTTCAGCAGAAAATCAAATTCTTACTCCTTTGATTACACCATATGTAATCAATCACTCAAACGAATCAGCTCAATAAAAGATTTAGGGGTCATATTTGATTCAAAGCTTATTTTCGATAGCCACATTGATTCGATAGTAACAAAAGCCACAAAAAGCCTCGGTTTTGTCCTGCGTATGTCGTCTGAGTTCCACGATATCAAGACCGTAAAAATGTTATACTGTGCTTTCGTGCGTACCCACCTAGAGTACGCCTCGCAAGTATGGAACCCACAATACAACTGTTATGTGCTACGGCTGGAAGCCATACAGAAAAAGTTTCTTCGTCACCTACAGTTCAAATGCCGCAGATTTTTTCAGACCTATGAGAAAAGATGTAAACATTTTCATATCTTACCTTTACATAAGCGACGTGAAATGGCTGATGTAGCCTTTGTCCTTAAAATATTTCAGGGTCATATAAATTCACCGGAATTGTTAGGTAAATTTAATATTAATACACCAAGGAAAATAACGCGACATACCAATTTATTGAATGTACCATTGGCATCTACTAATTATCGCCAAAATTCATTTATTGTCAGATCTTCAAAATTATCTAATAATCTTATTAACAACATAGATTTCGACTTGTTTTGTACTTCTTTGTCTAAATTTAAAAAAAAATATTATGATTCCTTTTTTAAATAATTAATTCATCTGTGCAGCATTTGACACCTAAAGATTTTTTTCTTTCATTTTAGGAAACATATGTGAAAACTTGTAATTGGCTCTAATTTATTCATTTACTGTTACCTATACTTTGTATTAGCTGTAAGTTTTCCTCAAAAGTGTAAAATAAAATAAAATAAAATAAAATATAACTGCTCAACCGCTGCCATGGCGTTAAAGTTGGGTTTTGCATTTTGATCGATAAACAATAAGCGCTCGTTATATTGATCTAAAAGGTCATTGAACTGTTTGTACAAAGCATCGATGTTAGTACACGAATCAAGAAATCTTTCTCTCGCCTCCTCGCTCGCGTCGACTTATTTGGAATAGTCGTATGCCAACTGTATACTCTGGAAAATAACCGTTCGCTAAGATTCCAAAATAGACAATTTAGCATCAATGGTTTGCTGAGCATCGTGCATTTTTTCCGCTTCATCTACTTTTTTACTTCGAGTGCTCATATTGAATAGATAATAACAAACGCGAGTTACGAAAGCAAATAATTAATCAATTTATATATTTTATTTTATTTTTCAATAGGGAATGCGAACAAATATGGCGGTTTGTATATATACCTAAAAGCCAGCCACTAACTAATCGTGTATTATCTTATACGATGCTTATGTATTTCAATCAATTTAAGACTATACTCGTAGTAAAATATATTCTTTCACCGCAATATTTTAATATTTAGGTAACAACAACACTATTCGATGTATTTTAGTGATTATGTGTTGCAACGAAGGCTTCACAGCACGCGGGCTATGACGCGACCTACAGAATTGATGGACGCACGCAACGCGGAACGATATAAATGTACCTATGTAACTAATTAGTAGGTACATAAGCTAATTACTAATTAAGACGCGGGGGAAGATTCATCCGGTTCGAATTGGACCAATTTTATGGTGCAGCCATTCGCTGAATTATGTAAACAATTAGGTGGACTGTATAGTTTAAAGATTTTTACGACAACAGCGTCAATCTGAGGTTTGTAATGAGGGAAGATGGGGAGCGATTACAATAGGGGAGGTAGAACGCACTGACACTGACCTGATAGCTGGCGCTCGGCGATTTTCTCCGGCATCCAAATATGACACTGCTTCCTTGGGTTAAGTGCACAGAACAAATGGTCACCACAAAAGTGTTAATTATTATAAATTAGGTAAATTTCACTACCACAAACATACGCGGGCCCGGTATTGTCTATTTCGCGGAGTAATTATTAGTAAGTAGTTGTTATTACGACGCTTCTTCCGTCCGTACTCGCTTTCGTATGCATCGCTGTTAACGCAGCCGGCCATCCACCTTTTTGCATGTCACGTGTCTTCTCACGCTCGGCTTCTCATTGGTCGATTCGCTACTCGAGTCGTAGATGTCAGTGCAAAGGAAATACGAGAGGATTTGGGATAATCAAATGGAAGCTATTTTATTAATTTCGTTCGTTGAATGGCGACACCACGACCTTTGAATGCTAAAGAAATTTTTGTAATTCTCGTATTAATAAATACTGCACTATTGCTTTTATGTCTAATACTGCGCAAGTGACCTGGAAAAGCCTTATTTCGAATAGACTGATGACAAACTGAACAATAAATAGTTTCACCCATAGCAAAAGAACTAGTTATCTACCACATAGATTAGTTATTTTATGATTTTAAAAAACTACGAAATATTATTTAATTTCTCATGCCTGTTTATCAGGGTAAAAAATTGCTTCTTTTTAAATCTTTTCTTAGCTTCGCCGCACAATCTTTATCAGGTTCAACCCTTAGACGTAGCTGAGCACTCCACTTATTTGTTCTATTAATAGATTGTGTCTTCTATTTTACACGTATTGTACACCTTCACGTCAAATATAGTTATGACACCGTTATCGATTTACACTTTGTCGTTATTTTAGAAATATTTACCCATAGCAGAAGAACTATAGTTTTCTACCGCTTAGATTAATTATTTGATATTAACAGAAAATGTACCTACTGAGCAAAACCGGAAAAATATTATTTAATTTGTAATGTACTACACTACTAAATACTGCACTATATCATTACTAAATAGTCTGAACAGATAGTTTCACCCATAGCAGAAAAAGTAGTTGTCTACCAACCACCTAGATTAGTTATTATAAGATTTTTTTAAAATACGAGTTGTTATTTTATTTCTTACGCCTGTTTATCAGGATAAAAAATTGCTTCTTTTTTAAATATTTTCTTAGCTTCGCCGCATAGTCTTTTTAATTGCTCCCAGAGTGGATCATCCGGCTCAACCCTTAGACGGAGCTGAGCACTCCACTTATTTGCTCTATTAATGGGTTCAATGTCTTCTATTTCGCCCGTATTGTACACCTTCACGTCAAAAAATATGTCACCTGTATCATGCACCTCGAGATGCCGCAGCACACCGCCCGGGACACGACGCGCCAGTGACGACCACAGAGGTGTTGCTGAACGATTAGCAGCCTTTGTTTCGGCGGAGGCTCCAAACAAGGACGATGCTAGATCGTCGTTCGATTTTCTGTAACAATCAGAATTTATTAATGTGAATTCATTATTAGCTACCAATAATTATTGAATTCTAAACACAAACAATATACCATCAAGAGCTTGTGACATAATTTGATGTCTATAAAAGTAGATTTAGAATATATAATTTCCCATTTACTCTATAACTTTAGAACGACTTTACCTATTTCATTTCAGATGGTTCTTAGGGAAAGAAATTGGATATTTTCAAAAACTTGAAAGACTACTTGAACTTCACACATTTGGCAGCTCGCGCGATTGATTGGTTTATTCGTAGCCTTATATTACAAACACAATGTCAGGACCACGTCTCTAAAGTCAGCTCCTTAATTATACAATAGTGGTTAAAATCAGAATTAGCACGGGTCTCCCAAAAAAAATGTTATAGCACTACCAATAAGCAATAGCACTACCATTTCAACCACTTCGCCTCTTTGTAACGAGAATGGTAAGTACCTATAACAGCTAACGTCAACCTATAATATGTACAGTTACGTGTGATGTGAAGTACCTACGATCCGTCCGATCCGTTTAACCAGATGAGATTTACATATCTGTACATTGTGTACATTTGGACGTAACGAGAGTTAACCTACAGCACTGCACATGCAACGCAATGGATGTATTGATTGTTATCCTGCTACAATTTATAGCTCCTTGCAACGCGATTGATGTAACGAGCGTGAACCTATACTGTAATTTTTACGTTCATAGAACCCGACGGATTTATTGATAGCTAACCATTTTCAGCTATGTACAAAGTGAGCAGCGTAAATGTCGAACGAGTGTAATGCGACTTACGGTTAAAAATAAAGTGCAGAGTGATACCACGCAACGTAAGCAATTACGAATCGTATAAAAAACTGTATAGTTTGTTGGATAAAATAACTAAAACTAAAAATATTTTTGATAAGTATACATACTTGGATAACTTTTTGGACGCCCTTGATTTCGATTCTTTGTAGGAGGTCTTCTTGGAACTTTTTGGTTTTTTCGGCGCTTCAACAACGTAGTCTTCTTCTACGTCCGATGTTTGCTGCTCCGAGTCGGAGTATAGAGCACGTGCGTTGCGTTTAAGCTTTGAGTCTGACCTGTAGGATAAAAAACAAAGATAAGGAATTATTTTAAGTTCATGTTGTCTCATACAATCACTAAAACCATAAGAATTATTAAATAATTCTAATGGTAAAGCGCATTGTACAAATAAAGTAAGACGACAACAAGTCAAGATATATTTCCATAGTGAAGTATGTTGCGGAAATTATCCTAATTTGTTGTAAGTAATAAAAATAAGAAAATTAGACTTACGCACATTTCGATGCAGTTGAGGCAGAATAAGTTTCAGCGAGAGAATTAAAATCACTTAACAATTCACTATTAAGTATTTAGCGAATCCTCCGATGACTGTGACTGAAATTGGTTAGAAGGAAGTTTTATACCCAATTTCGCTATAGATTTTACACACTACATGTAAATAATAACACACATGCGTATGCCACCATTCAGCAATTATTTTGTGAATAAACAGTTTTATTGAATTACAAATATTTTGCAATAACATAATATTGGAGCAACTTATAGCATATCAGTTTAGGGATCCGTAAACTAAATAAGTAGGTAACTGATTTTACCAATTATTACATTTTATAAAACACATTTCACAAATAATTATTAGTTATCATATTGCAAATATGATCCGTGTGATGCTGGCAGAGTAAAAGAACATCAACCCATATCCTCCTAAGGGTGTCGTAGAAGGCAACCGTTGGTTTAGCAAAGGGGTATTGATCACCTTATACTCCAACGTAGGTACTGTTGACTGTAGATAAATCAACAGTGCGATAAGGGCAGAGTAGCATAGCATCGACCCATATCCTCCAATGGGTGTCATAGAAGGCCACCGTTGGTTTAGCAAAGGGGTATTGATCACCTTATCACCTCCGTCTACCAAACTGTACTGGGCAAGCATGGTGAATTACATTTCACATAAATTAACATACTACCTTCAGCAACTATCATTTAAAATAAATAAAATATTAATACCGAACCCACACTTTAATAATTTATTAAAATTGCATTCGCTTTAGATTTGCATGCGATGCATTAAATATGTTTATCAATATAATTAATAATTTATTTCATATTTCCATCAATTGCACTAATTTTGACGATTTAGGACTTCTGACTAATATTTTGTGTACACACACATTACAATATTAATATTGTGATCAGCATATTGTTTGTATAAAACTAGCAGATTTTTCATGTTCAAACCAGTCTCTGTTTGATTTGCCTAATTGCTGCCCAACTACGGACCTGGTTTCGGCCTGCCGGTTGGCTTCAGCAAGGAAGCTCTGAGATCAGGGACTGTTGAGCTATTTCTAAACTACTCTATTTTTGAGTAGTTTAAGTTGTAAGTGGTATTCAATAACTTTTTATTAAGTAGATATCAAACTTATAAAGTCAGTGTGGAACGTGAAAAGAATTCAGGTGAGTTTTTTTTCCCCTTCAACATTAACAGTTTTCGTTCTTTTCAACAAGATTCGGTTCAGTACCTTGTTTTTTTAGTATCATGAAAATACACAGTCTCAATAACGATTTTTTCCAACAGTTGCAACTTTATGCGTTGATACTTTCGAAATTTGTTAAAAAATTTGATGATACTTTTTTCGTCATAAAAATCATAGTCTCGAGATAGCATTCGTACAATTTTCGTAAATTAAATTTCACAACTTCTCGCGACCCCGTTGATGTGTCCATCCATAGCAAGAGCTGTCTGCACTGACCCACCGAAACGGTATAAAATCAAATCTGAATTAAATCAATATCGACCGACTTCCATAAAAATAAATTGGGAAGGCTGGCTCACATCGTTTCATCCGACGGCGCACGAAGTGCGACGTAGCGAGCTTGCGAGCGGTGAGGATGAAATGATGTGAGCCAGACTTCCCAATTTATTTACTACTGATCTAATATGCATGTATGATATAGTAAGTGTTGTTATTTTCACCTTTTGGCGGGGCCTACAAATTATGTGTTAATTATGGGACATCATTTTAAAATATTTATGCCTTGGTGAAGTGGAATAAAGAATTAATAATGTAGAATAGATATCAGTTTGCTGTTGACTTCTAGTATATATATACATAATCGCTAACCTTCACTTACTTAATTATTACTCTCCATAGAAGCATTAGAGTATCGATTTGCAGCAAATTTTATAACTTTAGTTTCGATAATAAAATCCATCTATGGCTTCGTATTTAATAGGAATAACGAAGACTGTTCAGTACGCAGCCGGTCGCATGTAGGGCAGAAACCACGTTGCCCTGATCAAAAGCAAACACGCCGGGGCGTACTTAGGTCCGCGATTACGCGGCTCTTAGGAAGGCACGTTGAATATGCCTAACCCTACCAAAAAAAAGTCTAAGGACTTACTGGTAAGTGTCCCATCAGCAACTCCTGGACCACGGCGACGGGAGGAGCGCTCCCCCGTTATGTAGACTACGCCGGTCAAAGCCAACCAATTTAGCTTTGGTTCTCCTGGGTTTTTGGGAACACTTACACAGACTACCACACTAAATAACCACATACACAGGGACCCTAATAGGCTACCAAGAAACACCTGATTTAGGCAAAAACAAGGCAACAATTCACTTCGCGTGCCGGGAGCACTTCCTCGTGCGCACTGTCACCGACCAACCGATTCGCGTGTTGCTATGCGACTAACTATCAATCGGGAGGGAATCTGGCGCTTGTCCTTAGATTCCGTACATCCCCCCGTCCCGGACCGTTACTAACGGTACGCTAATCTACGGGCAAACGAGAGAGGCTGGTAACCGCTCTCTTTAGGACCGAATCTCCAACCAAGACCTCAGCAAAGCGGGGAACACCATCTGTACCGCAAATTAATTTAAGTATACGACCTCGACGCCAGAACAAGGGCGGAAGGTTAGTATCCTTCACCAAAACGAGGTCCCCGTTCTTGGGTGGAGTGGTCTTGTCAGTCCACTTAACGCGCTGCTGTAAGATGTGCAAATACTCGAGCGACCAGCGTGCCCAAAAACTCCGTGACAACTGTTGCAACAGCTGGAATCGCGACAATCGACTACATCTTACGTCTTTCAGCGGATATTCCGGCAGGGCGTTAAGTGGCTGCCCAATCAAAAAATGGCCTGGTGTCAACGCCTCCAGATCATTTGGGTCGGAAGACAGTGGGCACAAGGGTCGCGAATTGAGGACGGCTTCAATTTTACAGAACACCGTGTCAAGCTCTTCAAAGGTAAGGACGGTTTCGCCAATAACGCGACGCAGGTGAGTCTTGGCCGCCTTTACAACTGCCTCAAATATTCCACCCCAGTGCGGACAAGCTGGAGGACTAAACTTCCAGATTATCCCACGTCGAGAGAGGGTGGTTCCAATGTCTACCTGGTTTTCCGTTAGAAATTTATACACATCTTTCATGTAATTATTTGCACCCTGATAATTGGTGCCACAATCGGAACGAATTAATGTCGGCAGTCCCCTGCGGGATACAAATCTGCTGAGCGTAGCTATGAAAGCTTCCGTCGACAATTCCGACACTACTTCTAAATGCACAGCCTTGGTGGATAGACAAACAAAGACACACAAATACGCTTTATAGCACTTGGCATTTCGCAGTCGCGATGTCTTTACTCGGAAGGGACCAGCAAAATCAGTGCCAACTCCAGCAAAGGGTCTACTCTCCGTAACTCGATCCACAGGCAGATCTCCCATATGGGGTTGCATCGTAGTAGCTTTCAACCTATAGCACGGCATACAACGAAAGACAATGCTGCGAATAACCCTTCTAGCGGATAAAATCCAAAACTCACGCTGTAGAATCGCTAACAGAGCATTGATACCGGCGTGTGAGTTTTTAACATGGCGATCTGTCACTAGCAATTGCACCAAATGCCCATCTTTAGGTAGCAACAGGGGATGGCGAGCTCCAAAAGTTAAGCTAGCATTTTTAAGCCTCCCCCCTACTCTGACGAGGCCATCTTCGTCAAGGAATGGATTCAGTCGTGAGATAGCGCCTTTTAATTTACAACTACCGCGCAATGCGGCTATCTCTGACTTCAAGGCGTCAGACTGTATAACTCGAACCCAATACAACAACGCTTCCTGACGTTCCTCAGGGGTAACATTCGGCGATACTGATTTTTGTTGAGGTCGCTTGCAATTATTATAGAAGCGTCGAATCCAAGCGGTAACTCCCAACAGCTTGTCAAGTGTGCTGTACCGATTCAACAAAAATCCTAAATCGAAAACTGGCTTCTCCAAAACCAAACATCGTAATCCCGGAAGCGATATAGCTGCCAAAGTTTGGCCTGACGGCCAATTCGACTCTTGTCGTGTCAGCCACTCCGGACCCCACCACAGGGGGTGATACAAAAGCTGCGAAGCCCTACATCCTCGAGAGGTACAGTCAGCCGGATTCAACTCGCCGGGAACATGACGCCAAACCAAATCAACGGTCGAGTTGTGAATCTGTGCCACTCGGTTTGCAACAAACACCTCCAAAGTATGAATTGGAGCTTTCAACCAACAAAGAACAATTTGACTATCCGTCCAAGAGTATGTACCACTTAATTCTACAGAACGCCCCAAGGTAGAATTTACGTGGTTCAATAGACGAGCCAGAAGCACTGCTCCACACAATTCCATCTTCGGAATGGTAAGACGTGTCCGAAGGGGAGCGACCTTGCTCTTAGCCAAGACCAGATGCACGGCAATCTTTCCGGTAACAGTCACGGTGCGGAGAAATACAACCGCAGCACATCCACGTTCGGAAGCATCTGAAAACCCGTGGAGACTAGCTTTATACTTCCCAGTCGGAAGAAATAGTCTCGGCAACGATACCATATTGAGGTCAGGAAGAGATGACACAAAATCTACCCAATCGGAAAGCAACTCTCCCGAGAGGGGCTCATCCCATGACACTCCAAGAACCCATAGACGCTGCAAAAAACATTTAGCCAAAAAGGTAACTGGGCTTATCCATCCATTAGGATCAAACGTTCGCGCTATGGTTGACAAAACTAGACGCTTAGTCCAGATTTTCCGAACCCTCAAATCTATAGAATACGTGAAGATATCCGGGACAGGCCTATATTGGACTCCAAGAACAGTAACCATATTAGGATTGTCAGCATTCTCAAAAAGATGAGGGTCTTGTTGGTGCTCCTCAGGCAGACCAACGAGGACTTCAGGCGAATTGGACAACCATTTCCTCAACTCGTATCCTCCTGCCTTCATAATAGCCACCAGTTCATCTCGCAAGACCAATGCTTCATCTATGCTGGACGCCCCTGAGCAGATGTCATCAACATACACGTCGTTAATCAAAATCTCAGCCGCACGAGGATAATTCAAACGCTCTCTCTCCGCTAACTCGCACAACGAACGAATGGCTACAAACGGACTTGAAGCTAACCCATACGTATTCGTGTTGAGCTCGTATACTATAACGGGAGCATTTGAACATTCTCGCCACAAGATTAGCTGGTAACGACGGTCATCTGGGTGGATAACGGTCTGCCTGAACATCATACGAATATCCGTCATAAACACAATCTGGTGTCTGCGAAAGTTGGTAAGAATGTCTGAGATCTCCTTATGCATCTTGGGACCCACATGCAGACATTGATTAAGGGAGACACCAGAAGACGTGGGTGCGGAACCATCAAATACCACACGAATTTTACCTCCTTTCAAAACAGCATGATGCGGAAGGAAGTAATGCTCCACCGAGCGCCAGTCCAAATCCGATACCGACATATGGCCCAACTCCTCATACTCCCGCATGAAGTCAATGTACTTCTTGCGGAAGACCGGGTCTTTGCTCATGCGGCGTTCCATCGACACTAGCCTCCTTTCCGCTAGCATTCGGGATTCGCCCAGAGGAGGTCGACCGGCACGAAAGGGCAATCGAGTCAGAAGGCGACCAGAGTGGAGACGACCAGTATTATTCTGATAGAATAATTCGCATTCCTCTTGCTCTGGGTTAACTCGTGGTTCGGATGGGGGTTCCTCCACTTCCCAAAACTTCTGAAGGGTATCAGAGAGAGAGGACCCGACAACAATAGCGCCATCATCAGTAGGTGGGGGAGAAACATGGTGTACGGGACCCATTACTACAAATCCGAGGACCGTCTCTACGGCAACCAAACCACCCGGTTGTAGTACCCGCTTGTTCCTTAACAACAATCGCCCTAGGACGTCTGCTCCCAGCAGTACATCAATCGCCTTTCACGTGCTTTCTCTCGCAGACCGTCGACAGATGCTTGACATGTGTTTACTTTTTGACATACTTGGAGATCATTTCGACTGTCCGGAGCTTATTGAACACATACATTTTTATGTACCAAGGCGTCGTTTGAGGCACACCTCTCTATTTAGTATACCCTTTCATAATACCAACTATGGTAAGAACGCTGTCTTCACTCGAATTGTGAGATTATTCAATAAGTCATTCCCTGAAATAGATCCTTTTGTGGGATCTAAACAATCTCTTAAAAAAGAAATTAAATGTTTGTTGGACCATAAGGAGTAGGGGGGTGTCATAGATTGTTCGCTTTACTCTTTGACTACTTGTGAATGGCTTGAGTTTAACATAATGTATTGAATTCTAGGTATTCAAATCTTACTATAAACACGAACTTTCGGATTGCTTACTGGTATAAACATTCCCTGTAACTTTTTATTATACATGGTTTATTTTATCTCTGATAACTGAGTAATATCAAGCAATCTCAGGGCCTAATAGGTGAGGCTCAGTAGATTCCTTTTCTCCCTTTTTGTATTAGTTTTTTTTTTTTTTGATGATATGTTGTGGATTTTGTGGCCGTAACTATACAACTTAATCAATGTCTCTGTGGAAGCATAGCTTTCTGACACAACAGAAGGTGATCTTTTCGACCACTTAATTAAATTAGTTAACTCAAGTGTCTATAAAAAAAAAATATTATATATTTACTATAATTATTATTTTTACAGTATCGGTATCTTATCTCCATATTATATATTATTGTATCTTTGATATAACTATTATCTAAGTAAGTGTAATTATATATTTTCATTCAATAAATTTATCATATTATTAAATATTACTATATTATAATTTTGTTATCTTATCTCTCAATGTACAGGTATAGGTTTGTTTGCACCTCTTACGGTGCGCTTAAAAAAAATGCATTGTAAACTCAAATAACTATATTATAACAAATACTTAAGCTTAGGGCGTTTAAGTTTATATAAGTACTCATTAAATTAAGTATGTGGATAACTGTAATTGGCTTAAATTGTATTGAAACCATGTATGTATAGACTATATATATGTAAAAGCTGTTGTTGTCCCGAATAAATAAATAAAATAAATAAAAAAAAAAAAAAAATCGGACCTGGGGCGTAGAACCTTGGATCTGCCAGTACTAGTCCCGACGTCAAAGCAAAAATGTAGGGATCTATATGGAACGACGGCTGCCTGCCTACTACCGTATTTAAAACAATAGCTGACGTAGTGATGCTCGGGTATGAACAAGACACGGGGGTGAAAGTGAACTGAACTTCTCCGACTAATGTAGGCACTTTCACGTCACCAATACCCCTGATCCCCTCATAATGAGGTTGTATCTCAAGGCCTAACTGGCCAACCAACGAAGAAGACAAAACACAACCCTGAGCACCCGAATCTAACAAAGCCCGTGCTTTAACAATTTTACCCCTCAGCCCTCTAACAGACACAGAGGCCGTCGGCAAAAGAACAGTCTCTGGAGAAAGCTGGGGCGATATTAATTGTTAATAATTAAGAGGGATGTCATCGGACGGAAACGGTCGCTCGTAGCGATCAAGCACGTTCCATATTGGTTGATACCCACGACGTTCTAAACGTGGGCGGTCAGCAAATGGGGGCGAGACTCGGCCATTCTCGGTAGTGACACCAATATGCGTAGATTTTCTCTGGTCTCTGGGTGGTGGGTGATCACTAGGGCCCCCGCCCTTAGGGGGATCTCGTCGAACCTGGGATCTTCTAGACCCAACTGACTCACCATCAGAGTTACGCGGATATTCATTCGGCACAACGCCCCCGCCCGTGCGGGGTGCCTGACTAACTCTCGAAACGGCAACATTACGCCTACGGTCTCGTTCACAATCAACACCATTAATATTCATGCACAAAGACGCATGATGCTTGCCACCACAATACTTGCAAGGATGTGCCTGGGAACATTCTCGCTGGTGGTGCGAGCCCAAACATGAGTAGCACCATCCTCTTTGGCGAGCTATAGCCCTACGACCCTGTATACGCTGACCTAGGAACTTCCGACAGCTGGGCGTCTGATGCCCAGACTCCTTGCAGTACGTACAACTCATGGTTCCCTGAACCACAGAGTACCGTTTGGGCTGTCTAGGTTCCTGCCGTCCCGAACGAGGAAGTCTACTCGAGGACGCTGGAGCCTCTCTAGTCCTCACCCAGGATGGGCCAGCCACATCGGAGTTATCCGCTAGCCGACATTCATCCTCCATAAATTTTAAGAGGTCCTTAAAGGGGGGCAAGTAGGTGGAGCTATCCCCACCAAATCTCTGCTCAAACCGCACTTTCAAATTATCGGGCAACTTAGCCAGCACAATATGTAGCAATAAAAAAGATCATTCCTCGACAGGCAGGTTCAAACTGCGTAAAGCGTTAACGGCCACTAGGAGCGGGTTCAAAATATCAACCCGTAAACGCAACATACTAGTAACCCGTGGGAGTCCCAAAATACTAGCAACATGAGCGTCGGCTAGTCTCCTCACATTTTGATACCGTCGGGTAATAATATCCATCGCCACCTTATAATTCTCATCGGTGGGGGCCAGGTGCTGAACCTGTTCGCGGGCCTCCCCTTCCAAAACAGTGAGAAGATGGGCGAGTTTTTGTCCCGGGGTCAAATCCTCCCTTGCGTCGACGAGACTATTAAATAAATTTGAGAAGCCTTCCCATTCGTCGAGCCTACCAGAGAAGTGCCTCAAATCAAGGGGTGGTAGCCGCGACCACAAAGCGGGCATCGATTTCGACAAAGGTTTTGTCGCGTCCGAATCTGCTTCCCTACCCTGGAGAAGGGGCCGAGCCACCTCCGCAATACGGTCAGAGAGATCGTAGCACTGGTCGACATCATTTTCGACCTCCTTGCGGACAACGTCATCAATATTGCCGGACTTTTCCAAAAACAGAGCATATTGCTCGTCAACAACTGCCATACGAATCGGAAGATCGACGAATCTATTCAATAAAGCTTCCTGTCTATCCGGTCTATCCAACAAGGCTGCGGCTGTTACTAACCATCGCAACTCAGCCCGAATTTTCGCTTTGCTAGAAAGCGCCGACATTATTTCGAGCTATTACAATACAATATAATCCAAGTTAATTTTAAGTTAAAGTGGAAGCGTGAAAATACTAATTTTTATATCACAATAACAATCGCAAAACAATATTCAAAATAAATATATTGTTAAGTTTTTTCTAAGCCAAACTAAACCTTATTGCTTTGATAAACTCAATAGAAAAACTTATTTCTTTACAAATAAACTCGATACAAAAAAAATCCTACGTTACAATGTTGCAGTATAAATTTTGCTAAATGGAACAAATCATATTCCCTACAGCGTACGGTCGAAAACCGCTTGAATGCAATTCGCTGGCCGGCTTGTCGTAAACAAGTAGCACCTGGCAACAGGGAACAAAAGGAACTATCATTCACCGAGCGCGTGAATGGTTACTGACCTAATTATGATTTTAAATTCCTATTACATATTTTAAATATTCTAATTAACAATAAGCATAGGTAGACACTGGAACAATTGAACCTACACGACCTATTATTAGGCAAATCGAACGTGCAGTCCAGTACAAAAAAAAAAACAACAATTAAATTTAATTACCGTAAAGTGGGGTATTTTGGAATCCATGGGGTTAATTAAAACTTCGAACATAAAAGATTTGATAGCTGACATTTTATTTTTTCCTACCAATAGAATATATTTTTTATCACCTGGCAACACTTATACTAAGGCAGTAGTGCGTGACAAAATTTTGAGGTTATAAACGCATTGCGTGTGCCGCAAAATTATTGTTTAAAAAAAACGAAAATTGTGCTAAATTTTTGCGTGGCGTACTTTTGCTTGCTTACGAGAATATTTTGGAGGTAAGTTGAATATAAGATTTGTCATTTAACATGTGTTTTATTGTAATTTTATTGGTTCCTGACAACTTTTTCTAAAGAGGTTAGAAACGCTTTATTTGTTTCGTTCATTCCAATGGGGCTTTTTGAAACAGTTTTGAGGCTATTTGGAACAGAAATCCAAATAGCCCCTTCTATGCCTGGTGATTGATTCGTTAAGAATATAAAATATGTGTCAAATAGCCCCAAATAGGTTTTTTTATACATTTAAGGGTATGTTCTACATTTATGTTTCAGTTTCATAATCATGGTGCGAACATATACTAGAAAATATACGAATACAAGAAATGGTAAGTCACATCTGCCGTATCAAAATTACCACTCGGAAAAATTACAGGACGCCATCAATAGTGTAAAGGAAGGAAGAATGAGTTTAACCCATGCAGCAAGTATGTATGGTGTGCCAAAGAGTACATTGAGTAGAAAGACTAGAAACATTAACTGCACCCAAGAGAAGGCTGGTCACCCTACTTTATTTTCACCTGAAGAAGAGAGAATTTTCCTTAAATTTATTTTATTAGTGGGCGAGTGGGGCTTCCCTTTTGATTCTACTGATCTTCGTATTTTTGCCCAGAAATATCTCAACAAAATTGGTAAAAAAATATATGGGCTTAAAGACAATATGCCTGGGGTTGATTGGGCCCGTAACTTTCTTCTGAGACACAGATCACAAATTTCAAACCGGAAATCTGCAAACATTTCAAGTGACCGAGCAAGATTTACGCTGGAAGATATAGATGCTTTTTTTGAAAATTATGCAAAAACAGTTGAGGGGGTTTCTGCAGATTGTATTATAAATTACGACGAAACTAATTTGACGGATGATCCGGGAAATAAAAATTACATTTATAAAAGAGGATGCAAGTATCCAGAGCGAATAATAAACACCTCAAAAACAGCAATTTCGCTCATGTTTTCTGGGACCGCATCAGGGCATCTGTTAAATATATATGTAGTTTATAAATCAGAAAATCTATGGGACACATGGATGGAGTCAGGACCAGAGGGGACAAGATATAATCGTTCCAAAAGTGGATGGTTTGATTCTGTCTGCTTTGAAGACTGGTTTCATACCATTATTGTCCCATATGTGCGAAATAAGTCTGGCCCAAAGGTGTTAATTGGTGACAACTTATCATCGCACTTTTCAGAAAGCGTATTGAAGACTTGTGAAGAATTAAATATTGCATTTGTGTGTCTACCACCTAAAACGACGCATCTTCTTCAACCTTTGGACGTCGCGTTTTTTGCTCCACTAAAGGCTTACTGGAGAGATGTTCTCACCAAATGGAAACTTACTGAGGGTAGAAAACATAAAACATTAATAAAAAGTGCATTTCCTAGACTACTATGTAAATTAAAAAACAAATTAACTGAAAATGATGCCGAATTGATTAATTTAAAAGCTGGTTTCAATAAATCCGGACTGTACCCTGTTGATCCTAATCGCCCTAAATCTAGATTACCTCAATCCCAGATTCCCAATTCAGAAACAGAAATAGAAAGTACTGCGTCCTCGGTGATACGTGATATTTTAATGGATATAAGATGCCCTGAGGTTCCAGTGGGAATTCGAAGGAAAAAAAGATTTATTGTTGAACCGGGTAAGAGCGTAACTGCAGAAGATTTAGTCAAATGTCAGCCAAAAAGAACGCCAAGGTCAAAGCCATCAAAAAATAAATTAAAGTCCACTTCAAAAATAATATCAGACCCATTAATTGATCCCATTCCCGGTCCATCTGGACTATGCAACATAAACAACATGGTACAAAGCTATGACAGTGACACTTCCAACGAACAAAGTGCCCCTATTGCTATGCCTGTATTAAGACAAATAAAACACTACAAGGGTAAAGGTAAAGGGATTGGAAAAAAAACGAAACCTTGTGAAAAATTGATTATTAAGAAAAAACAAAGGGAGAATTCAACGGAAATACTTGAAGATGATATAGTTCTTAAAAAAATAATTAACAATACTACCATTACTAAAATTTTGAACAAAAAACGGGTAAGAAAATCGAAGGATTCTTCCACGAGCAATTCAGATTGTGATATTATGAGTACCCATAGTGACTCTGACATAGGAGAGTGTGGTAGCGACGCTACCATAGAGGCTGATGACTTTTATTCTGTTGCTGAGTCATTTTCAAAGTCTGATAAAACATATTTTACTGGTCATAAGACTGATTTAGATAATGCAACTAAAAAGACTGACTTAAATAATAAAAGTGAAAACTTGGTTTTAAGTGAAATAACAAATATAATAGAAGACTGTAGAGATAATAATAAAAATGAGTTATTTTTAGCTCAGCATAATCAAGACCCTTTATATTATGTTAATGATTTCGTTTTGGTGCGTTACCTTAGTAGAAAAAATTGGAAATATTATGTTGGTATTATTCAAGAAATTAACAAAGAAATTTGCGGGCAACATAAATACACAGTAGTTTTTTTTAAAACTGTAAAAAAACCTGTTCTGTTGTTCCGTAAGACCAGATTAATCGATCGTGATATTGTTAACGATTTATCTATTGTAAAACAAATTTCATTAAAAGAATCTCCAAATAATCCAAATGATCTATTTCTAGCTGAGGAGAGTGATATGATATATTTTAACTAAGTATGACTTCATGTTACTTATTTTTAGTATTTTACATATACGTACCTATTTAATTATGTCATTGAACTGTGATTTAATGCAGATTGTTTAACCAAGTTTACTTTATAATTTGTTACATACTTACATTTGAGTATTTTACCGTTGTTATTCAGAAAACCTAATAGAGTTTACTGTTTTATGATGATAACTTTATTACTTTAGACGTCTAATACTAGGTACTTTAGTCTTGAGCATAATGTTAAATGCTTAATGTTCATATTTCTATGGTAATTGTCATACAAGTTAATATTAATTTATGGCCATAACATAGACATTTATTTAATAAAGAAAAGCTACCCTAAAAGCAAAGGAATATTGTAATTATCTAGTTTGTTTTCTTTAGAATCGCTGTTAATTGCATGTGCCACACATTAACTAGGTAGTTATATAGGTAAACTAGATTACTATTCAGACTGAGTAAACTATAGTGACCTGATTATATAATAAGTAGGTATTGTAATGAGAGACTTGTTAATTTTTTTTTGGGAATTTTCAAAGCCAGAAAAATGTTTTCACTATCCTAGGTAAATATACTTGTTAGATAGGTATACCAAAGCGCACCCGGCCCGCGTGGTGGACATATCCCGTACTCTTATAAGGGACCTTCCAAAAGTTTTTGATTTTTATGTTTGATTTTTGGTTAATATTTTTATTAATTGTGTTTTAATAAACCCTATAAGATTATGTTTTTAATAATTTCAAGTAAATAAGTATATAAAAGTACATCAAGTTATTTATTCATTATTTTCCCTTTTTTGATTACTTCCCCTTAAATTGTTCCAAATATATCCTACATTCGCCAACTAAAGGTTCCAACGAATGACTATACTAATTCCAAATATCCCCAAATATAGTGACACTCTATTTATAAGGTAAACTTTTATTCGGATATATCCAGGTTTTTAGAACACAAAAGAACGAGTGCATCATGTTATCATTCCGAATATCGCCTAACTTGCCCAATTTAAAACGCACTAAAAACTTTTAAAAAAATAGAACATTTAGTATCAAATTCCGAACAGCCCCAAAGTTGCGATAATTGGAACAGCAACTTTGAAAAATTATATCTTTGAAATTTCAATCAATATACGGTTGACATTACCAGTCGCTGGTTTGTCACGGTAGAATCTGTCAAATACAACTATCAACACATGATTAGATATCTAAACTTCGTTACAATACACTTTTTTCGCCATATTTTGTACCAAATAACCCCAAACGACGGTACTTTATATTTATATTTAACAACTAGCTCAATGGCTAAACAAACAATAAGTGGTCTACCAAATGTAGCTAACCACGCTCTGCTACCAGAATGTTCAGTACGCAGCCGGTCGCATGTAGGGCAGAAACCACGTTGCCCTAATCAAAAACAAACACGCCGGGGCGTACTTAGCTCCGCGATTACGCGGCTCTTAGGAAGGCACGTTGAATATGCCTAACCCTACCAAAAAAAGTCTAAGGACTTACTGGTAAGTGTCCCATCAGCAACTCCTGGACCACGGCGACGGGAGGAGCGCTCCCCCGTTATGTAGACTACACCGGTCAAAGCCAACCAATTTAGCTTTGGTTCTCCTGGGTTTTTGGGAACACTTACACAGACTACCACACTAAATAACCACATACACAGGGACCCTAATAGGCTACCAAGAAACACCTGATTTAGGCAAAAACAAGGCAACAATTCACTTCGCGTGCCGGGAGCACTTCCTCGTGCGCACTGTCACCGACCAACCGATTCGCGTGTTGCTATGCGACTAACTATCAATCGGGAGGGAATCTGGCGCTTGTCCTTAGATTCCGTACAAAGACTGTTCTGAAACTGTTGTAGATGAAGAAAGTGAATTAAATGTTCTGTTTACTTGGGTTATGGTCATTCGTATTAACATGCTAGTAATGTTATTTCAGTTGCACTCGAGAACGAGATTTTGTAGAGAATGATGTGGATACATAGAGGTCACAATGGTTAAGTTTTACCTATTAGGAAGAATATAAATGGTGGACTTAAGTCGGCTATGGATATAAGATAAGATAAAATTTACTTGTTTATATACTTTGTCTAAATAAACATAGTAAAATCTAAGTTAATTACAAAAATATAGTGATGCAGAAAATAATAATGAATTAATGCTAAGTATAAGAACTACATAATAAAAATTGAGGTCGAAGAGTTCTTAATTAATTTGTTCTAAAATTGAAGAGGCCCTAATACATATTTTTGTCAAACGCTTTAAGGAAGTAATGGTTATAAAATTTATTAGTAGGTATTTATTGCATTTCACAAAAGTCTGTGAAAGATAGTGGTCACAATGGTTGGTGTGAAATGAAATTTATGATTCCATATTAGTCAAGAGAACTGTTAATATAATAAGAGGTCATAAAATGATATAATGACAGTTATAAAATGACATTGTTTCAGATGAGAATAAAATACTTTACTTATGACATCGAATTAACAGTTTATTATGTGTAGAATGGTATCTATTGTTACAGAACAAGCACGCGAGAATCGATCGGTTCGCAGCTTGATCTAACAAGTGTAAAACAAGCTTTTCGGCTGCCTAACGAGTGTATATCGATTGGCTCGTGCAGGCCTCGAGAACAAGACCGCGAGAATCGATCAGTTCGCGGCTTGATCCAACAAGTGTCAAAGCAAGCCTTTTGGCTGCCTCACGAGTATAAATCGATTGGCTCGTGTAGGCGTCGAGAACAAGCCCTTTGGCGGCCTCACGAGTATAAATCGATCGGCTCGTGTCTAGGCATCCTGATAAATCGATTGTTCAGGAGAACAAGCACGCGAGAATCGATCGGTTCGCGGCTTGATCAAAAAGTACTAAAGCAAGTCCTTCGACTGTCTCGCGAGCTTAAATCGATCGGTTCGTGCAGGCGTCGCTAGGCACCCTGATTAATCGATCGTTCAGGGATTAAGTTCGTTCACTATGAAATCGATCGATAGTGAACTTATTCGAAGATATTTTACACCCGATTAATTGATCGTTCGGGCTTACGTTGTTTTGATTTTGATCTGAGATTTAGTTCGTTCGCGATAGATTTGATAGGTCGTGAACTACTCTCAGATATTTTACCCGTAATAGGTCAACAATCGAAATGACGTTGATGGGGTCGAGTCGGGTAGACGTACAGTAAGCGAAAGAAAGATATTTAGTTCTACACTGTCGTACTATTTTATATTAATTCATACCTACATCGTATCGTATCGTATTTGTATATTGTATCGTGACAGAATTACCTAAGTTCGAAAGTTAAAAAGTTAATAATCTATGTTTTAATCCAAAAAAATGTATTTTCAATATAATAGGTGTGTTTCTCAAGTAAGTGATTTTGTAAATCTTTTGAGAAAATAATAAAGATCTTATATTTTAGACCCGATTAATCGATCGTTCGGGCTTATATAATAATAAAATAAAAACGTTTATTTATCAGACTACATAAAGGTCCATTATGTTAGTAACAAAAATAAACTTATCACCTATGTTAGTACTCAACTTAATATATAATTTTTAAAACAGAGCGCGTAATTTGGCACATGTGCTCGAGTAGTAGACAGTCCCCACTATCGGCTATGGCTTGCAGGACGTTGTTGCTGCTGCCGCGAACTCGGCGTAAAAGTGAGCCAGATTTTTTGCGTATTATGGTTTGGAAACTGTCAACTCCTAAGTACGCAAACATGCTGGAAGCGCTGCAGAATCGCGGCAGCCCCAACAACGCCCTGAGAGCATTATTGTACTGCACACGCAAGGCGTTGTACGACTTTTGGGTACAGTTAACCCACAGACTGCACGAGTAAAAAGAGGTACAATAAGCTTTGAAAAGTGTTACCTTTACAGGCGCAGAACATCGAGCAAATCTGCGAGCCAACATGTTCGCCCTAACCGATAGCGCCCTGCGCTCCCGCTCCATATCAACATCATCTTTTAGATCGTCTGTTACTATGTGTCCTAAGTACTTAAACTGTCTCACTCTTTCAAGAGGTGACCCATATAGCCTGATTTCAAGTCCGGTAATAGACTTCCTGAATTTGTACCCCCCCAAATTCAGGAAGTCTATTACCGGACTTGAAAACCATGTACTCGCTCTTCTTACAGTTATAGACTAAGCCATGGGCAGTTGCATAGGTTTCACAGAGACCTAACATTTTTCTAAGGGCGCTGACTGAGGGGGCCAGCAGGACCATATCATCCGCGTAGCTAATATTGTTGACGCATACGTTATCAACATGACACCCGATCTTCATACTACTGAGCCCCTCAATCAGCGCATTCACATAGAGATTAAAAAGCTTGGGGGAGCTCAACCCCCCCTGCCTGACACCACATTCTAGCTTATATGGGTCAGAGTACTCATTTGCCCATTTCACCCTGTTCAACTGATTGTTATACCAAAAACGGAACAGCGATATGGTTTCAGAGGGCAAGCCCATCTGTTTCAGCTTTTCCCATAGGATTTCATAAACGACCAGGTCGAAAGCCTTGGAAAGATCTAAGTAACAGGCGTAAACAGGTGTGTTCCTATCTGTGTAATACCTTACAGTGCGCTTCAGGCTCAGGATTGCACTTTCAGTTGATAACTGTGGCCTAAAGCCAAATTGAAGCTCATGAATTTTTAAGTGACAATCCAACTGAGAATTCAGCACACTGTCAAGCACTTTGGCGATAGTTGTTGCCAACGAGATTGGTCGGTAGTTCGACCTGGTCGATACATCACCCGTTTTACATTTAGTAATAGGAACTACAATGGTCTTAATTAGGTTTTGTGGCAGGTATGAGTGTACCAAGAATATGTTTTTTTTTTTTATGTTACGAGATGGCAAACAAGCTTGCGGCCCACCTGATGTTAAGTGGTCACCGCCGCCTATAGACACTTGCAATATTAAGTGTAAATCACTTAACACCGCATGTGCGTTTGCCATCCTGGGGACTAAGATGATATGCCCTCCATGCCCAGTAATTACACTGGCTACCTTTCCCTTCAATCCGAAACACAGCGAACTGCTTCACGGCAGAAATGAGAAAGGCGGTGGTACCTACCCAGACGACCCACATATGGGTCTACCACCTAGTATAAAGTATAAAAAGCATTGCAAGTACCCTAGAAATGTGTGGCCCCGCGTTCTGAAGGTGCTCGATGCTGAGACTATCGTGGCCGGGGGATTTTCCCCTGGTCATTGACTTAATTATTTTGGCAACATCCTTGGATGTAACCAATTTACTAATTTGCTCACAATTAGTCCCAGCATCGGTCACCCCCCCCAAACGGCCCTAGCAGAGACCTAACAGTGAAATGCTCTTTAAATAGATTTGCTATCTCCCTGGGTTCACTGACACCCTCTATGACCGTAGGCAGGCCAGGTTGAGAGTTCAGTTTATTAGTTGATTTCCAAAAACACCCTTACTATGACAAGTAGCTAGCGCGTCCATTTTTAATTGTTCCTGGTGATTTTGACACCATTTCAATCTTGCCTTAAAAATTTTACGACTAGCCACCATATCCTCATAAAAAGTTCCACATTTAGGCCGACCGTACCATACCCACAAGAGGAACTTAGACCTGGCCTCCCTATGAGCATCCCTTACATGTATATTCCACCCTCTCAGCCCTTTACGCGTTTTACTACATTTCATTTCATACGTTACAGTTGCCGCGTGAGATAACACTGAAACTACTCGATTATACATATCATCGATTAAAAGTCTATGTTCACTATTGTTCCTACAGGTCCCTTTACAACAAACTTGAAATTCACCGGGGAAGTCAATTCTCCTTAATTCATCATTACATATTTTATAATAACTATCAGTTTGAGATCGGGACCTATCCCCCCATTTTATTTTATTTAACATAGAACTGCTTATTGAAAAATTTGTCTGCAATAGATTTAAATTACAGGTAATCAACAACGGAAGGTGATCAGACCAGTATGAGTCATACTTGACAGCAGCACTGGTAACGCACTGCCAAGCTGCCCAGTGGCGTGCATTAATTTATACATTAGGTAGGCATTTAGATCGAAGTCTCTAAAACTCAATCTGAAACGCTACGCGGAAATCTTTACCTAACTAGTATAAAATAAAGTCGCACCCGCGTCCTGTATCAACCTACGCTTATATATTTTCTACGCAACAGATGTTAATGTAATTTTCAATACTTATAGATAGAGTGATTTAATAACAAGGTTTACATGTATAGTACCATGCATAGTTATTACAGGATGGTATAAAATTATAAAGTCCTCGCGAACGAACTCGCGGGCAGCCGTTAGTAGAAAATAAAATCTTAAAAACAATTAAGTACTTATAACCTTACAACAATATATTTCAGGTTGTTATATGTATAATAGTTATTTGTAAATAAATAAAATTAACTACCTATCTTTAAATAAAAAAATCTTACCTATGAAATCTGGGTTTCTTACGCAGTTTTTCTAAGCAAATTGAATATCAGGACATTGGGAACACTGCAATTTTTCCATCGTCGTAAATGCGATACAACACAACACCATAAAAACACTTTTAAGTAGATAAATATTGTAAAGAAATTAAGATTTGCACTAAAAAAGTATTTAACATTCGCGCGCTTGAGTGACGAAAAGAAACGAGTGAGTCATAAAGATTTGGATTATAAAAAATGGCTGGCGCTGGCGTATTCATTCATTTTAAAACTATTTCCTTACTTTTATAAGTGAATCACGTTAAGGTGTGTTTTATAACAGTGAAGTAAAATAAAAATATATAAAAAGAATTTTACAATTAAAATTAGTTAAAAAGATCTTAAGTAAATATTAAGATTAAAACTACTTGCTTTGCTCTTATTCATATACGCTAGCGCCACCTAGGGAGTACTGGAGAATAATCTTGCGAATACTTTTATTTAATAAAATTTATTCCTAGTATTTTATGCGACGAAAGGTTACTTAAACTTCGTATTTCATTATTTATTGATGAAAGTATTTTAAAATAATCCTATAAATTAAACGGCATCCTAAACAATATCAAATTGATAATCACAGTCGGTCGAGTAGGCCAGCCTACTTAATACGGCTAAATTGAGAATGTCAGTTTCCTAGTTATAATACCTGCTAGTTATAATATTTCAATATTGTCGTTTAATACTGTCAATCGTTGTGTGTTTCTGAACAAGTAAAAAATATTGTAGTGTGTGTGATTTTTACAAGCAGATGAAACTAGTGCTTACCGCGCATATTGGCGCGTAGGTGTAGGTATGTATACGTTATACGCAGGCCGCCTGAAGCCCATAGGTTGCATTATTTTGTTGGTAGGAAGGACGTACAGTCTATAGCAGTGTATGAGTAATATATTGAGGTAGGCAGTGCTTAAATGCCTTTACTATGAGACCGCCCCTGAAGCTGCCTCCGCAACTAAGCAATGGTCTAACCACCTCCTACTGCCATGCGCTTCACTAACAAAAGTAAAAGTTTGAGAATCAATGCCCAGTTTACTCACGTCCGCACAAGTCCATGACTGATCCGTACAAAAGTTGCCCATCTCGTTATAAAATAACTCATTTGGGTGCGAATTAAAATCACCCAACAAGAACACTGATTGCACACCACATTCCTCAATTATCGCACTTAACGCACTAAGGCAGTCTGTAAACTCCGGTAGATTTTCGCGACAGTCGTAAGGCATATAAACACTACACACCATAATAGGCGCGTCGCTAAGCGTTATCTGTATAGCACAAATACGCGGATTTGAGCACTCGATCACTTTAACACAAGGAAACGAACTTCTTCTCCACAACAAAGCCACTCCGCCGTAAGGCCGGCCCGTAATCATGCCGTTGGTTGTATCAATGGCGGAAGTGCCCGTACTGCCGAACTCGTTGTCCACTGTTCCAAGGAATGATAGGTCGTGCGGGAAAAGCCACGTCTCCTGTAGCGCCACAATATTCGCATCTTGACACAGTCTTCTTACATCATCGATGGATCTTTTTATCGATTTACAGTTAAATGTAAACATATTTATAGATGTTAACTCGTTAATGTTATTTGTTTTTGTTGTGTCTCCCATTATCGATATGTTTAAATACAACAAATTTTCTGAAAGTTATACCCTCAGGCCAAAAACTGTTTTCCATAAAAAGCGCCACTTTGGTCTTAGGTACCTCGATTTTAAAAGAATTATATTGTCTAGGCGTTTTGGCGTTAATTTTCGACAGAATGACTTTAACCTGCGTTTTGTCATATATGTACCTAGATATATCATCTTCCGACGTTATTAATAAACAAGGACACATTCACTTCAGCCGCTCTAAATTTATCGTCTGCTTTAATCGTCCCCTTTCCCTGTGAGGCACTAAAACGATTTCGTAGTCTCTTTCGCTGCACAGTAATCCATTCATCGTCTTGTTTTTCATTTTTCCATTTGCGATCTGTATCTAAAACGCGCGCAAAAGTCTCATTGCCGCCCGGCGTAGATGCAGCCCGATTATTTATACGATCGCTTTCCGCACTAAGGCCACCCTGCCTCTCAAGGTCCAAGATGTTATCGTCGTCCGGAACCTCCACACGAGCCGTCACACGCCCACCATCCTCAGCGCTGCTGGCCTGTGCAAACGAGACAGCGTTATCGGTGCCGATTCGCGGCAGACACAACGATGATTCTATACAGTCATTTTCTTGTGAAATACTCTTGTTCGTATCTATGTCACACTTACTGGAATTTCCATTTTGTTCCGTAATGTGAGGTAGGCCCGTGGGTCCACTGTCCATAAAATAACTGTTTGTTAAACCACCGCCTCGTATTTTGTTAACATAACTGTCATAATTCTGTTGTGATGGTAGTTTAATATGAAGTGTATTTTTAAATTCTTGAAATTGGTCGACAATATCTATATTGTTTTGATATTGGGATTTAGTTCGTTCACGATAGAATCGATCGGTCGTGAACGTACTCGCAGAAATTTTATTCATAATTAATAGCTATTCGTAAAATTATTCATTAATCGAGATGACGTTGATGGGGTCGAGTCGGGTAGACGCACAGTAAGCGAAAGGAAGATATTTAGTTCTACCCTGTCGTAGTATTTTATATTAATTCATACTTTGTATTGTATTTGCATTTTGTATGGTGACAAAATTACCTAAAAAGTTAATAATCTATGTTTTAATCCAACAAAATGTATTTTCATTATAATAAGTGTGTTGCTCAAGTAAAGTGATATTGTAAATCTCTTGAGAAAATAATAAAGATTGTAGGTATATTTTAGACTGATTAATCGATCGTTCGGGCTTACGTTGTTTTGTTTTTGAGATTTGTTCCATCATAAAAAGTCGATTAATAGTTTAATTTTGACCTTGAGCTAGCAGATCGACTGTTCATCTCCTAATTTGTTTTAAAGTGTTTTGATCTAAAAGATCGACTGTTGACGTATTGTGTTCAAGTAAAGTGATATTGTAAATCTCTTGAGAAAATAATAAAGATTGTAGGTATATTTTAGACTTGTTTTTGAGATTTTTTCCATCATAATAGAGTCGATTAATAGTTTAATTTTGGCCTTGAGCTAGCAGATCGACTGTTAATCTCCTAATTCGTTTTAAAGTGTTTTGACCTAAAAGATCGACTGTTGACGTATTGTGTTATTAAAAATCCATGTGTTCAACGTTGCATTTATATAAATAGTTCAAACATAGGTAATTGACCATCATTGACTAGAGCGGACTTGTCCTGCAGTGTAAAATAGTTATTTAAAGTTACCTTCTAAGTGTAAAAGTGTTGTTCGTTACCAACAAGTTTATAAGAATAAATGTGTAATGAAGAGGATCTGGAGTGTTTTATTACACTTCAGTATAAAACCGAGCGCCCGCCGTTGTCTCGCCCATTTTTTCTCCAGCCGCCTTCAGAGTCGTATCGCTGCCCGATTTGTTAATTCGGTTTTGTAATTTTGTTATTAAAATCTAGGTCAAATTGTGTTCTTTTTTTTAAAATAATTTTGTATTAGATTTCCTATATCAGAAGTGGGATAGGATCTACGTTTCCTATTCTATTTTTGTGGGTATAGCGAGAAATTTTTTAAACAATAATTTTGTTGGAAAATAAATTAACTGAAAATGTCGGGCCGCGAACGTCCCCGTAGCCGTAGCGACCGCTCTAGCAACCGTTCCCGAGATCGCAGTTCCAAGAGGAAGATGAGACGAAAGATGGAGGCGATGCGATCCCGACTCCACGCCTTGGAGAGGCGGACACTCGCCATGGACGCCAACCGTACCACCTGCTTGGGATCCAGTAATTAAAATTATTAAAACTCAGGCAAACCACCACACAGCAAGACCTAATGACACCGTGAGCTCCGTTTGCGTGAAACGGAACACTCCAAATTAATAATTAAAGTGACGGTAGATTTAACTATTTCATAAAGTTTGACAACCTACATCTTTAGTCATCCCGTGACCACGAACGCTGAAAAGTGTTACGAAACGTCGGGCAATAATATCATCATGTAAAATCTAATTACACGCGAGTTAAATCCGTAAAAGTTGTTTTATTTATATATTAAAAAATGTTTTGAATTTTCTTAAAAAATGCGAAGAAACTTTTTCCCCAACCTATTATTTCTAGTTTCGATCCTAATTTGCATAATTTTGAAGATTGGTGTGAAGAAGTCGATCGTGCCAAGTCGATAAATAACTGGAACGGTCACGAATGTCTTTCCGGTCACGAATGTCCTTCCTAGGCAACTGTCTAAAGGGGGACGCTCGAACGTGGTTGACCGAGTGGGTAACGAATGACCGTACGTGGAGTAACTTTAAGAAGGAGTAAAGAGAAATCATTGTGCCCTAAGACCCCTGATATTGCAAATATTTTGTTCGAGGTAATGCAAACAAAGTCAGACAATTACCCCACGTACGCTGATTACACCCGGCGTTCTTTACTACGGCTACGTATTATAGGACTAGGTCAGGATAAATGAAGCACGATATATCTTTCCATACACTTCACAATTTATTAATAATTTAACAGCACTTTCACACTATTCGTTTACACTATTTTACACTTCTTCACTCGCTCCGAGCTCCGGCTCGACTGCCAGCCGCTCCGAATGCGCCTGATCACCCCACCACATCGTACCTGGCTGTGATTGGTCGACGCCTCGGATTGGCTTTCGTAAAAACTAGTCAACTTAGCAACTAAAAGCGGATGTAGACATGAAAACAATTATGATTATTTCTATCTAGCAAGCCTATTATATTCAAACTTAACAATACATTAAATAAGAATAAACAATTATTCAACACGTGAATTAAGTAAAACAAGCTAAGAATTCATTAATAAAGACATTTGACCTAACAACTCGGCCATCCTACATAAAGCGAGTCCCATCGCTTTTTTAAATTGATACACTATTTAATTGTAAAATAATAATTAAAAAAAATGTAATAAAAAAGAAATCATAGTACAAGTGAAATCAACCATCAATAATTACATATAATTTAAAATCACAAATTATTTCGTATTATTAACATGCTTATAACATACATGTCGTGGATGTCGTCAGGATTTAGATCGAATCACGATCTCACATACGAATGCCGAGTCAATTTATCAACACACATCACAAAGAGGAGAACCAGAGTAGTGCCTGGGACTTGTGACCCAGTGTGTAGGTTTACCTAGGCACTCACCTTCACTTCTCTCTAACTATTATCACACAACCGTCGGACATAGCTTCCACAAGCATTCCTAATACAACCATAGAAACGACCGCACTCAGCGACGGCTCGAACTAGACTGAGCTCTGTCGAGCGCGCACCGCTGCAACAAAGGCGCGCCCCACCACTATTACGTCGCATCGTACGACAGCTCTAGCGGCGCTGACGTCACTCGCAATCCCACGTGGACTATTTCCAATGAAACTAACAAATTCAATTACAATTGAACCTAATAATGTCATAGCGCCGTCACGGCCATCCTGCATCATCACACGTCCTCGTGTGTCTTACTTGTGGTTATAATCTGCAAAAGATAAGATTACGTTCGATTGCTGTACTCGAGCTCGGCCAATCTGACATCAAATAACACAATACTAGATGAACTAAACGGCATACATAGTCACACAAACGGCTTCTCACACAGACGACCTTTCACACAAACGGTTTATCACACAGACGGCTTGTCACACAGACGGCCTGTCACACAGACGGCTTGTCACACAGACCACTAGTCACACAGACTACACTAGTCACACAGACTACACGTCACACAGACTATCCGTCACACAGACTATCCGTCACACAGACTATCCGTCACACAGACTATCCGTCACACAAACCACTTTTCATACAGACTACCTTTCACATTGACTACTGACACACAGACTATTTATTTACACACTTATTGGAGTATAAACACACATAAATTTCCATTTTGTTTGAAATTTACTTACTTTTGCCGTCATCGGCACATCCTGCGGTACTTCTAAGATAGCACTTAACTTCCAAAGGATCAATACAATTTGGCATAGCATGAACTGAACATGGTCATGATCGTATTTGTATGTTCTATTGTAATTGACATTGAAGAAAAACAAGTTCAATCACGAAACCATTTGGAGCCTTTGTCATCCAGAATACTATTTTTCATTTGCAGATTTTTTTATTGCAGATTGAAAAAATTGTTGATTGCGGTAGCGGAACTAACGACAACTAATAAAGTCGTTAAACATCACAAATCATTCAGTTCATTTGACTGTACTGTAAAACTACATGCCACGATGTATCCCAACTTCAACAATCCACTTCGCCGTTGGCTCGACTTGATCCTGTTGCTATCAACAAAAGTCTCTGAAATCTTTGCTAGAAAACGTCTATCCTGATCAGCCATGACGCGAGTTGAGGCACCAAACAACGGAGCTATGTATTGAAAACTCCTTATAGCATTGATTGGGTCGATAAGTAAAGTGTGATACAAATATAGTGTATTTTCTAAACGCGTCAAACTAACGCAAAAAAAATAATCTACATGCTCCATTCGATATCAAAACTTCCAATGTACACGAGGCGTTAGATTAATTTTATTCTTAGATGCTTTTTAGGCATTACAATCGAAAGTGGCTCTACACGTGACTAACATAGGGACTCTTCCCAAGACTTTACCTTAGACTCTACCCAAGACTCTACGTAATACTCTACGTAAGACTCTACCTTAGACTCTACCTTAGACTTTACCTTAGACTCTACCTTAGACTCGTAGCAGAATACGTGTCACTATTCTGAAATAAGACCGATCGTCAAGTTCCCACTATCACCCGCTCTATCAACATGACAACACATCACCGTCACACACGCAAAATCGCAAATATGTCTTATCAGAATTGTAAACCGGTCCTTCAGTTAGCTACTCTCATAGCTAGTCCTTTTGGCCCAATGGAAACACAGTCCTTTGGTTTCCAACAACACAGTATTTCGGCTGCACCAGAAACACTGTCAGTTGGTTTTTGATTCCATATCAAACGGTCAATGGTGTCAAATAGTCACTAGGTAAAAAAATGCATGTCGTGAGTAGCCACTAAATTCCAATTGACATCTCACAATAAAAAAACACGATATCAAGTTCGTTAGGTACTTGGTGGTCCGGGGCCTTACAGATTTGAGTACTGCAATACTACCAGTAACTTTACAGGTGACTATAGTCTATACACACACATGAGGTCAGATCAGTCACGTTTTTTTTACTTCACTAATAAGACTAGGCCAGCAAAAGATGAAAAAAGGTCTAATTATTTTAGCTTTCTCTTATACCTACTTTATGTGGCATTACTCGTGTTGTGGGCAAACCATTATTAAAATTAAGAATATAATTCATTCATAATTTCATCTAATCTATTGGCACATTGATACGACAGAATAAAAAAAAATTACAGACTGCAATACACGTATTTACAAACCTATTTCTCACCAAGATAAAATATGCCGCTGTTACAGTGGCACAAAACCATCAGTTATCTACAATTACACTACCTAACAAAATATACCACGCAAATAGGCAACCTCAAGCCTAGGCCTTGACTAGAATTTCAGGCGTCCAATCATTAATTTCTTGATGTCGGGTAGACATAAAATCTTTCCACGATTGAGTAATTTGAATTACAAAGCAATGCAGCAAAATTAACAATTACGATTCTATTGAACTACAATAATTTCAATTACCCTTCATCTAACTAAAAATTAAGTTCGAAATAAATAATTCACTACGCTCAACACTACGCAACTTTCTTTGAAATAAACAGCTCCAAACTTAAAATCATTATTTAAACACTCACCAAAGCTATCCAATGCAACAGACGGCGGCGGGCGGCGCGACCGTACTCGTCCAAAGTGGGCATGGTGGGTACGAATCCCGCTTCTGATGTCGTGGATGTCGTCAGGATTTAGATCGAATCACGATCTCACATACGAATGCCGAGTCAATTTATCAACACACATCACAAAGAGGAGAACCAGAGTAGTGCCTGGGACTTGTGACCCAGTGTGTAGGTTTACCTAGGCACTCACCTTCACTTCTCTCTAACTATTATCACACAACCGTCGGACATAGCTTCCACAAGCATTCCTAATACAACCATAGAAACGACCGCACTCAGCGACGGCTCGAACTAGACTGAGCTCTGTCGAGCGCGCACCGCTGCAACAAAGGCGCGCCCCACCACTATTACGTCGCATCGTACGACAGCTCTAGCGGCGCTGACGTCACTCGCAATCCCACGTGGACTATTTCCAATGAAACTAACAAATTCAATTACAATTGAACCTAATAATGTCATAGCGCCGTCATACATAATATATTACGCATATTCGTAGTGTACACATTTAATTAGTAATTACTGTTACATTGAGTGAAGACACACCTAAACATACCTGCTTGGTTTATTAACTACTACTACTGATCATATTTTTCAAATTTGTCAAAGTCAAAGTCAAAATTTCTTTATTCATTTATGAAAGAGTCATAATTCACATTGTCAAGTCTTTAATCATTAATCATAATAATATAATAAAATAAAGACTCATAATTAAACTTACAATAAATAATGATAATAATATATATATAAAAAAATGTGATTTAAGACATTAAAATGGAGAATCGAGCACATTTGGATGTGTCCACACATTTTTGTAGTCTATATATTCCTGAATTTTATAATACGCTTTCTTCATTAAAATTTGTTTAATGTGAAGCTTAAATTTATGTGACGGAAGTTCAGTTGCATAATGTGGGGGTTTATTATATATTTGTATACATTTCCCCATGAATGAGTGACTAGTTTTATGAAGTCTGAAACTTGGTACAGAAAGTTAATTTCTATATCTTGTGTTTAAATTGTGATAATCACTTTTCTTCAAAAATGTATGTTAATTTTTATGAACATACATAATGTTGTCATATATATATTGGGAAGCAACCGTCAATATATTGATTTCTTTAAATAACTCTCTAAGCGAGTCACGAGGTCTTAGTTTATAAATGGCGCGTACGGTTCTCTTTTGTAATACAAAAATGTCTTGAATATCAGCTGCTGATCCCCACAGCAATATACCATATGACATAACACTATGGAAGTAACTGAAATATACAAGTCTTGCCGTCTCAACAACAATTTTAACAGCAAAAGCAGCAGAGCTAAGTCTTCCTGATAGGGTAGTAATATGAGGATTCCATTGTAGACGTGAATCTAAAGTTATTCCTAAAAATACTGTTGAGTCAACACATTGTATAATTACCTCGTTAATTTTAATATTTGTACTGACCTGCTTGACATTTGGTATCGAAAATTTAATACATTTAGTTTTATTTGAATTAAGTAACAAGTTATTATTAGTAAACCAACACATTACTTTGGAAAGGGCATTATTCACATCGTCAACGTTTTCTGATTGTCTATTCAGTTTGAAAATAAGGGAAGTATCATCTGCAAATAATACCGTCTCACATAAGTTGTTTACATAGTAAGGCAGGTCATTTACATAAATCAAAAAAAGTAACGGACCTAATATCGAGCCCTGCGGCACGCCCATGAGAATAGGGGCCCCTGTAGACTTCGCTTTATTTATAACTACTGTTTGTAATCGGTCACTCAAGTATGATTTAATTATTTTTATTGAGTTCATTGAGACGCCGTAATGTTGTAATTTGCCCAATAAGGTTTTATGTTCTACACAGTCGAAGGCTTTGGACAAGTCACAAAAGACACCTAGAGCATCTTGTTTGTTTTCCCAAGCATCAAATATATGTTTCATTCTACCCTTAGTAAAACCAAATTGTCTGTTATGAAACAGTTTATTCAATGTAAAATGTGAAAGCAATTGATTATAGATAACTTTCTCAAATACTTTACTTAACGTTGGTAAAATGGATATGGGACGAAAATTAGTGGGATCACATTTATCTCCGGACTTAAACAAAGGTATAATTTTACTACATTTTATTAAATCGGGAAAGATGGGGTCTTTCCCGATTTAATAAAATAAAGTAAAATTCAATGCATTTATTAAAAATAATCGTTAAATATGGGGAAATTACTTCAATTATTGATGTTATAACTGTAACCGATAAACCCTATAGATCTTCCGTCTTTTTCTTATTTAAAGATTTAAACGTTTTTATAATGTAATTGTCATTAATTTCATGAAAGTTAAAAGAAATATCACATTTATTAACACTAGATTCTAAAAAGGAAACCGCATAATCAGTAGATGAATTCAGTTTACTAGTGATTTTCATGGGAATGTCTGAGAAAAAGGACTCCATTGCATTTGCCATCGCTTCATCCGTTTTTACCATTTTACCATTAATATTAATTTCAAAAGACTTATCTTTAAATGACATTTTACCAGTTTCATGGTTTATAATTTTCCAGATGGTCTTAATTTTGTTAGCAGAATTTTTAATTTTATTACTAAGGAAGTTTGCTTTTGCAACATTACAGACCCTTTTAAATATTTTAGAATATTTTCTGACATAATTTATAAAGGACTGGTCTATGGACATGGACTTTTCATAATATAAATCATATAATTTTCTTCTACTAACGTATATACCTGGGCCCAGTCACTAAATTTCTTTTTTGAGTTAAGGGAAACAGTTTTTTGTTTAAATATGTTATTAAATTCTAAATTTATTTGATTAAATAAATTCGTATACATTTCATTTGAATCATCACAATATTGTACGAAATTAAGTCTATGTTCAATATTATTTTCGAAAATCTTCATGCGACTGCCCGTTATTGGTTTAAAAGTAATTTTTGTTACTAGATTAACATTACGGCGCTCAATAGTGATTTTCTGTCCACTATGATCTGAGTTTACACAGTTGAGTATAGATTTTTCAAGTATATTACAATTACAGAAAATGTTATTCAAGCAAGTAGCTGTAGTAGGGGTGATTCTGGTAGGTTCAAAGAAAGCATAATAAAGATTAAAAGATCTAAATTAATTAATGAACCTATTTGTGTATGGACTTGATACTAGAATATTTAAATTGAAGTCCCCACAGACAACTATCTTCTTGTTGTTGCTACAAATAATATTTAGAACATTTTCCATTGCAGTTTCAAACAGATCATAGTTTCCAGAAGGGGGTCTGTATACACATACAATTATAAATTGCTCAAATTCTGCACATGAAATTTCAATAATTCTTCAATTGAGTGCTTAATCACATCCGATCGTTCTTTATATTTAATATTGTTCTGTAACAAAATCAAGGAACCGTCCTTTGTACCTATCGGACTGTGTACTGTCGCGCCTTGAGTACTCTACACGTCTATCCTCCTCAGTTGTATTACCTTGATCACTTTCCTCAGGTTCCCCTACGAACCCTAACCTTAACCCTCCACCTAGGGTTTTTCTCCTTTTGACCTTGATCACTTTCCTCAGGTTCCCCTGCGAACCTTAACCTTAACCCTCCACCTAGGGTTTTCCTCCTTTTACGTCCTCCACCTGGACCATTCCTTAACCCTCCACCTAGGGTTTTCCTCCTTTTAAGTCCTCCACCTGGACCATTCCTTTTCCTTAGCCCTCCACCTAGGGCTTCACTCTCATTGGGCCCCCCACCTGGGGCATAATCTTTCTCTTCCATTAATCTGAAACTTACAGTAACAAGCTTAGAATATGCCAATTATATTCCTATAATGTAAGTGTAGCGTAGTATATGATCACTAGTCTTTGATCACCACAATTTCTAAATGTAATGTAAATAAAAATTCTGCCCGCAACTTCATCTGCGCAATATCAGTACAAATCATAGCCTCTAGGTTATTCTGATTTATAAGCTATATTATTGTAAAATTTCACTGAAATTCTTTCATCTATTCAAACATTCGCGTTTATAATATTAGTAGTATGTATTTTAATTCAAATAAAATGTCCGATTCAAATTAGCTAGCTAGCTATCTTTATCATCTTGAAGTATCCAATTTATTGTGTTTCAACTTGAATCACACTATAAAAACTATATCTTCATTTAAATGTTTACATATTATAATCATTCTATCATTATAAGAAAATCCTAAATAAACCCTCAACCTAGTCACCATAGACTCTCACAAATACTCTACCCCGCTCGGTCATAAAATAATAAAAATTAGCACTCAACCTAACGATCACAAATTTTTGCAAGTATGTATGTACGCACATAGACAAAAACTCGTTTTTTTTTAAGTTCGTCGTGTGTCTCTCAATTGTTTCCGGGGTGTATAAGGGGGTCAGAAAATTTGTTATTTTTCTGCTCCGATGCACAGTTTTCGAGATATAAGCGTTTATGTAAGTAATTTTTATGAATTTATAATACAAGTCGAAGTACAGAAAAAAAACCGGACAAGTGCGAGTCGGACTCGCCCACCGAGGGTTCCGTAGAAATTTGTAGTTACAACATTTTAAAAAAATGTTGTTTTTTTCTTAAATCTCAAATTTAATCCCGATTTGCAAGTGGTGATTACAAAAAGCATGAATAGTATCAATCACAGAACACAGAAAGAGATGTATCAATTGTACATCAAAGTGCCATGTAGAATTGTCGTGTTAGGTTCAGCGCAATCTGTGAGCGACGTTAAGAACCTAACACCTTGCGAGTGTAGAAATATTATAAGTTTTTCGTATCTTTTTTTGCGTTAACTTAGAAGTTTGATTTTTTCACAGCTTCAAGGGACTGTAGAATTAAAAACGTATACTCATTTACGTTTTTAATTTCAACTCGATACCTCCGCTCGTTCCCGAGATAAAGGGTCTTGACAGACAGACGGACAACAAAGTGATCCTGTAATGGTTCCGTTTTTTTCCTTTCGAGGTACGGAACCCTAAAAAACACTCAAGTCCTGGCTCTATACAGAATTAGCTTAAGTTTTGCTCTGCCTTTACCACACCTTACACCCTAAGTCCCCCAGAAAAAAAAATCTAATAAAACTAATGTTACTTTAAAATTAACTTTCAACTCTTCGTTTAACTTTCATTATAGTATTTAATGTTATCTATAATTAAGGTTCCACATTAAAGACACAACATATGCTTATTAGAATAAGAAATTTGTTAAATCCACAGGATTTACCTCACCAAGTAGGGAGAAAAAAAAAAAATATTTGATCTTCATTTACCAGTGCATTAAAGTTAAAGTTTTTTTTTTTACGTATTCATAACGGTTGAAATTTATTTTCAATAAATAACTAGTATCTTAATCGTGATATTTAAAGACAAAGGGAAGAAAAACCAACGTGTGTATGCTATGAAATGACTATTTAACGTTTCTCTCAGGTGAAAATAAACATAAAAAAAATTATGTCTACTTACGTTTTTCCGAGCCGTGGACGTAAGAAAATGTAGAATTTTCACGGTAATCCCACTTCTGACCTATAGGACTAGGTCAGGATAAATGAAGCACGATATATCTTTCCATACACTTCACAATTTATTAATAATTTAACAGCACTTTCACACTATTCGTTTACACTATTTTACACTTCTTCACTCGCTCCGAGCTCCGGCTCGACTGCCAGCCGCTCCGAATGCGCCTGATCACCCCACCACATCGTACCTGGCTGTGATTGGTCGACGCCTCGGATTGGCTTTCGTAAAAACTAGTCAACTTAGCAACTAAAAGCGGATGTAGACATGAAAACAATTATGATTATTTCTATCTAGCAAGCCTATTATATTCAAACTTAACAATACATTAAATAAGAATAAACAATTATTCAACACGTGAATTAAGTAAAACAAGCTAAGTATTCATTAATAAAGACATTTGACCTAACAGTATATTGAAAGGATTGAGTGACGAGTTGATAACTGCAATCATAATTCGCGGTATCACCGATCCTCACATTCGAGCCTCCGCCACGAACGCTAAATTGCTACCCACCAATTTAGTTGAGTTTTTATCAATTTATGTTAAGCCTAGTGTGCCTAAAACGAATAGTGTTCGTCAGCCGTACATACAAACTTTTCCCAATAAAAATAAAAATAACGATACCTTCGTCGTACGAAAACGTAGGTTAGATATGGGAAAATGTTTTTCGTGTGGTTTACTAGGTCACAGGCAGGCCTCTTGCAAAAGAACTATGTTAAATTCAAAACTACCCTCTACTGATAAAAAGATAATTTCTCATTCGGTGGTAACGACCTCGAAACCTGAATCATGTTTTTATTGCAAGAAGCCCGGCCACAAAATAGATACATGTTTCGCGAAACAAAAGGCCGAGTCCCGAAACAAAGATAACGTTAATTTTTGTCGCGGGAATGAAAATACCCACAGTCGTGATGTCATTGTGGCTGTCATACAGGGTATTCCAGTTGATATCCTCATTGATAGTGGATCAAGTATATCGTTGATTTCATTAAATTTGATAAAATATTTTCAATGTTCACGTAAACCTACTTTTAGAATTTTCAAGGGATTAGGCAGTCAAGAAATAGAGAGCACTTCATTTGTCACATTACCGGTTGAGTTCGAAAGTATTACGATTGAAGTTGATTTATTTGTAGTTTCGTCTGAATTTATGAATACACTGCCATTCGTAATCACTGCAATAAGGTGTGTAGGAATGCTTAGCGCCGTTTCTTTCATAGTTCTATTGAAAATGAAGATCCAGCCACGGTCTGGAAATTCCTCAGATCAATGGGGATTGGAAAACAACGTTCCTTAACTCCTTCTAGAACATTAGATATTAATTCTTTAAATCAACATTTCGTATCTGTACCCAATTATGACGGTGCCATTAAATCTAATACATTAAAGTATCTTTCGTCAATACCCAACCCCGATCACTCTCAATTTTTGTTTAATCAATTCTCCGACAGTGATGTTAAAAAGAGCGCAATGTCGATATCCTCTTACGCAGTGGGCTGTGACTCACTAAGTCGGAAAATGATAGTGCCTGTCCTGGACGATATTCTTCCTGTCCTCTCCCATATCCTGAATTCTTCTATCACAAGTGGTGTCTTTCCAACTGCATGGAAGGATGCTCAAATCATACCCCTGCCTAAAAAATCCCATCCAACAGCTTTTTCCGAGTACCGACCAATTTCTATTCTTCCATTCCTTTCCAAGATCCTCGAGCGACTTGTTCATAATCAAGTAAGTGGATTCCTTTGTCGCAATAATCTCCTCAATCCCTTCCAATCAGGGTTTCGTCCAGGTCACAGCACTACGACAGCATTGATAAAATTTACTGATGACATTAAAGCTGGCTTGGAAATCGGAAATGCAACAGTGCTGACGTTATTAGATTTCAGCAATGCTTTCAATACTGTTGATTATGACATCTTAGTTGGCATTCTCGGCTCTATTAACATATCTCCTTCGGCAATTGATTGGTTTCGTAGTTACCTGACTGGACGCCGACAGCGGATACGTATCGAAGATTCCTTTTCTTGGTGGTGTAATACGACCGCTGGGGTACCTCAGGGCGGCGTTTTATCTCCTCTACTTTTCACCATTTTTATAAAATCCATCACGAACCATTTAAATTCCTCCTACCATCTTTATGCAGATGATTTGCAGATTTACTCCCAAGTGCCAGTGAACCAACTTATTATTGCTATATTAAATATTAACTCAGATTTGGCTCGAATTTGTGAATGGGGAAAATCCTATGGCCTCACTATTAATTCTAATAAGACACAAGTAATTGTAATAAGCAGCACCAGAACTTGCACTAAAATTGATTGGTCATTAGTTCCAAAAGTTTGTTTTGATGGTGTACCCCTAAATTTCTGCAACCAGGTCAGAAACCTTGGACTACATATAGACGGTAACCTATCCTGGACAGTACAGTTGCAGGAATTAAGTCGTAAACTGTTTGCATCGGCTGGTTCCTTAAAAAGGCTTCGAAATTTTCTACCGATAACTACCAAAATTGCGCTAGCACAGTCCCTACTCTTACCTATCCTAGACTATGCCGACATCTGTTACCTTGACATCACAGAAGAGCAACTTGATAAGCTTGAACGACTTCAAAATTTTTGTATTCGATTCATATTTGGATTACGTAAATATGATCATGTATCTGATTTCCGTCGTAGACTCAAGTGGTTGCCTATTCGCCTTCGCCGGAATGTTCACGTCCTTTTCCTTCTTTTTAATATCCTATTTAACCCCACAGCTCCCTCTTACCTCAAAGAGCGTTTTACATACGTGAATGACACTCATTCACGACTGTTGAGATCATCGGAGAACCTAAGGCTGAGTGTCCCAATGCATTCCACCAAATACTATGCCAAATCTTATACGGTTCAAGCGGTTCTTTTGTGGAATGAATTGCCGACGTCAGTAAGAAAAGCTCAGTCTCGAGAAAGATTTGTAAATCTAGTAAAAGAGCACTATCTCCCAATCTCAACATAATTTTAGTATCTAAGTATTTCTTTATTCATCCATAAATATGAATGTATGTATTAATAGTATATATATTTTACGTATATGTTGATATATACTATTTATAGATAAATATATATGTATTTGTTGCAATATGCGATATTTATGTATTAGTAGGTATGTGTAGGTAATATGTATGTTATATGTATAGGTTGGTATTTAATATTTATGTATTAATATTTTGTTTTAGGAAATATACTAACAACTTGGTAACGGTACACCTACAACTTCCCTTATTATTATAACATGTCTATCCTGTCCATCCAAAGGTTGTCTGGAAGAAATCGCTTCTACAGTGATAAGACCGCCCATTGTACATTGTCTTTATATGTGTTGTTTTCATCTTTTGTATTTTATACTTTACATTTCGCACGCTAATTAAGTTGGGCTGCAGCCAAAGACTTAAAAAAAAACAAAATTATTTTAATTAAATTTATTAAAAATTAAAATTACAAAATTAATCCTAACGATAGTGTCCACTGTTCGATGTGTGAACAAGAAGTGACGTGCCATTGCTTGAGCGGGGGCTTCGTTGTTCGGCGCCACGAGGTGCTGACTTCGCAAATGGTGCCGTGTGCACGAGTTGTTTACTTCATTGTGGAAAACTTTATCTAGGGCGAGCTTGGTCATCAATTATGGTGAGGGCTGCGTGTATAACACCTCCCTCCACAAGCAGTCAATCAGCATCTTTTTGAAGGTTAGGTTCGAGAATAATGCTGAGCAAGAAGGTTTGGATTCACAGTTCTTCTTTCCGTAATCTCAGAATATACTGCCGGAGAAGTATTCTCCATTGTTTCAGGTCCGGATGCTGGTTGTTTCATCTGCAATTTACATCTCGTTGCATAACGTTTAATCAAGAAGATTGCTATGGAAGTGATAAGTGTAATGATTATAATTATATACACTGGTATCGTCGTGTGGTACAGGCTGTCCAAATGGAGTGTCGGAGCTTCAAGTAAATGCTGTATGCTTATTTTATTGTTAGCAGTGTGCATGGTGCTCAGATCTATTGAGTTTAGTTGCACGATTTTCTCGGATACGTTGTAGGTTATATGAGGTAGGTCAGTAATTTTTAAACTTTGTCCTTGTATTCTGGCATGTATATTGTTAATTGTGAAGTCAGGAGTTTGCATGAAGCATCCCTTTGGGATTGTAACGAGATAACTTCCTAATAGCTGTAGGTATTGTTTCTGACCGCAAGACAGATAGACCTTCGTAGAGTTTGGGAAGCTGGTTACGTAGTGCCTTTCATCTAATTGTTCCATTGCTGAATTACTAAGTATGATAGAGCTGAATTGGCATGAGTGATCTATCTTCTGTTTGATTATTAATTGATGGATACACTCTAGTTGTCTTCTGGAATTATACAGCAGATTCTCGCAAAGATGCCCTGTGCTGATCTTCGGACATTCTGTCTCCGAGTACATAAAATCATCTCTGTGGATTGCCAGATAAGGGTAGGAAGGGATTAGGATTTTATTGTCTCTATTTGGGGCTACTGATAATTTATAAAGATTATATGTTGAGGGATGGACAATTGGAAACTTATATACTAAGTTTAAGTTTTTATCGCTATAATAGTATCCTGCTTTTATAATGTCGAAATGTTCTCGGTAGTTAATTTCCAATATAAACTCTTGTTAAAATTAATTGTATAATAATCTAAGCTTTCTTAACATATCCATAAAGGTTTCGTAATTAAACATTGAATTATGGGTATGCTGAGTTCTTATAAAGGCCAATAGGTTTTCTAATCTATTAAGTTCATTACTTAGTTTATCAATATTATCGCTTAAAATCATAAGGAGTTGAGTTAATTTCCTGTCATCATTTTTTATGATGTCGTTTATGATTTGTTCTAACTTAGTTTGATTTTCGACTAATTTGGTAATGACTCCGGAATTTTGGGATACCCATTGTTTGCTAAGGCTAATTTGGTAGTTGATCTGATCGATAATTTTATGGTCGTTCTCTTCCAAAGTTCTTATGGCATTATCATAACGTATTGCATCTGTATAATATAGGTTTCCTGATATGCTTTTTATAACGGATCCTAAACCATCTATGAGACCTCTTTTTACACGATTCGGCTCAAAAGATTGTAATTGATCTGAGATGTCATCTAATTTACGGATAAGGTAATTAATATGAGATCTATAAAGAGATAATGTGCTACTATTTAGTGAAGATGTAAAATTACTTATTTGCTGTTTGACCTTTATTACATCAATTTGGATATTATCAATATTTATTGTCTGCAAAAACGAGTGATAATGAGTTACGATCCTCGTAGGGCCTAAATCAAACTGTAGTATACCTGGTCCGTTTTGTAAATTATTAAGTGTTATCTCCTCCGCTCCTGTCAGGTGGGTTATCAGAAGCAGCATCAGAGTCCTGCAACAATCGATTGCTATTAGGGACTCTTTTCAATCGGGATTTAGCTACGGGGCCTCTTTTCTTTTTAGTATAAATATGAATAGGTAGATCAGCAAGTACAGTATCCTGCGTATACCTTGGGGCTAATTTCTGTCTGTTGGCACTAGGATTCTTAATGAAGACTTGCTGTTCAGGGGAGTAACTAAGTTCTGGTTCCCTATCTTCATTAATATTTTCTGTTATCTCAGTCCTACGGTGAAGGGCAGACTCATTAATGAGATCATACACCTTGATCATCCGGTCGCGATGTTCTTGTGCGTACTGTTGAAGCAAGTGTTCCGTAATATTTATGTGTAAGGGATCTCTGGGATCAAAGTGACCAGTAATTATATCGATAGGTCTACATTTGGTAAAACTATGAATTGAACTATTGTAGCCTAGGATGGCATATGGCATAATGTTGATAACCGGCTCATTCTTATGTTCTAATTTTAAGATACGAAGATGTTCTAACAATGTAAGATGAAGTCTCTCTACCATGCCGTTTTCATTAGGGGTGTACGGTAAGATTTTATGATGCTGGATGTTATGGAGTCTTATAAATTCTAAGAATACCTGATTCGTGAATTCGGGTCCTCTATCGGTTACTACGGTTAGTGGGACACCATGATGCGTAAAGAACTTTAATAGCGCTTGGACAACGCTAACTGCGGTTGCATCTCTCAAATAGTAGGCTTGTGCGTACTTTGAGAATGCGTCTATTATAGTGAGGTACTTCTGAGTTTCAACGCTAAACAGGTCTAGGTGTACTATTTCGAATGGTTTTGATGGTGGGGGAACAACGTGAAACTGTTGTTTTATAGGGTTGCGGTCATACTTGGCTTGACCACATATGCTGCACTCGTTAATATATTTCGTGATATGATCCTTCATCTTTGGCCAATAGTATTTGCATGATAGTGCTAAATAGCACTCATTTATTCCACGATGGTTGGTTTTACCTTCGTGATAATTTTTTATAATATTCTGCTGGTTCAAATAATCTTTGACATTTTCTACTTCGTATTTTGAAAGCATTAAATTCATGGCTGAGTTTTTAAAATTACGTTGAATAATGGGGATAATTGAGTACATTTCTAAAGGAGGGTCGATTATAATTCCTGTCTTTACTTTGGGGTTGACATATTCCTTAATAGCGTCAATGACGTCTTGTTCGAGATTGGATTTAGAAAGTTGGATGTTAGTTCTCATGTGAGTTTCAAAAGGTTTCGACACGGTCGTCTTTCTTTTTAAGTCTCCTACGACCGTAAACCGAATTTGCTTATAAAATTTATTGATAGGGTCATCTGATATGGGAACTTCTAAAATAGGATTTTCGGCAGCTGTGTGTGCGGTATCTGTACGTGAGTTAGACACACTAGGCGCGTGTTCGGAGGGGTTAGCAATTATAGAACTAGCTTCTTCGTTGTGAATTTCAATTCTGGACAAGGCATCAGCATTTGTGTTGCTTTTGCCCTGCTTGTAAATTACAGAAAAGTCGTACTCGCTTAATCTCAATCTCCATCGAGTGAGACGCGAGTTAGGCTCTTTAATGTTCATGACCCATTGCAAGGGTCGGTGGTCAGTAACAATTTTGAATTTGCGACCGAAAAGGTAAGGGCGGAAATATTTAGTTGCCCACACTATTGCCAAAAGTTCCTATTCTATTGTGCTGTAGTTCATTTCACTAGAATTTAGTGTACGAGAAGCGTATGCCACGGGTCTGTCAGAGCCTATAGGGCCTTGGGAAAGAACTGCTCCTATAGCTACTTTAGACGCATCCGTAGTAAGTATGAACTCTTTATTAAAGTCTGGGTATTGAAGGATGGGATCATTAATAAGTAATGTTTTACATTTCTCGAAGCAATTAACATATTCTGGATCTAAAGTGATTTTTGAACCTTTTTTGAGACACTGTGTCATTGGTTTTGCAATGCGTGCAAAATTCGGAATGAATTTCCTATAGTACCCTAAGAGTCCTAGGAACCTCTTAATCTCAGTCGACGTCTTAGGTACAGGATAATTTTGAATAGCAGATATTTTGTCCGGGTTGGGTTTGATTCCATCTCTACTAATTATATGGCCTAAATACGCAGTTTCCAATTTAAGGAATTCTGACTTGTCCATTTGTATTTTAAAGTTGGACTCCCTTAGTTTTTGAAATACCTTTTCTAGATTCGACATGTGTTCTTGTAATGAAGTACTGAATACGATGATATCATCGAGATAGACTAGACATATTGTATTCTGCAGCTCTCTCAATAAATTGTCCATTACCCTTTGAAAGGTTGATGGACTATTTTTCAAACCCATGGGCATTCTTAAGAATTCGAAATGTCCATGTTCAACGTTAAAAGCGGTCTTATGTATGTCTTCAGGATTTATTTCCACCTGATGAAAACCACTTGCTAAATCAAGGGTAGTAAAATATTGGCAATTACCCAGCTTATCTAAGACATCAGAAATATTGGGGATCGGATACTTATCATCCATTGTTTTCTCATTAAGTTTCCTAAAGTCTACTACAATTCGCCATTTAGGTTTTCCTGAGGCGTCTGCTTTCTTTGGAACTACTCATATTGGAGAGCTCCATGCAGAGTTAGATGGTCTACTAATAATTACTACATAGGGTTTCTAAGTTAGCCTTTTCTTCGGGGTTCAAATGATCGGTTCGTAAATGCGAGAGTACCTGCGAGACTCTGAGTGATTGTGTGTCACGGCGACTTATTTGATAATTATGTAGCTCTGCAGTGACGGCCCGGTCCATTGAGAAAATAAGATCATTACGAGTAGGGTTGCGGACCTCTACTATCCCTCGGCTATTTTTCACTGTAGTTAGGCACTCGCCTATAATACAGTTGGAAATTATTTGCTCGTTAACTAGAGCGTCACCGTCGTGCACATTAACAGGAATCCTAATTAATCTAGAGGAACCGGCGGGTATGATATCTTCATACAAATTAGAATTACGAGAGTCATGAACATGTATTGGGTTAGTACTGCATCGGGTGGTTAGTATCTTGTTCTTATAATCTATTGTACCTTCCCACTTATCTAATAAATCTGAACCTATGAGGCCGTCGAAATAGTCATGGAACTTATACACAAAGAAAGTTACTTTATCGTCATCTTGGAACTGTTTGAAATTTGGCAAAGTTATTGAATGATTACTTCGGCTTACAGCATGAATGTTACATACTTCAAAAGGATCGTAATTCAAAGGTATGTTACTATAATATCTGTTTACTGTGTCAGGACTCAAGAAGGATTGATTGGCACCAGTATCGATTAAAAGCTTTATAGGAGGTTCATGGATCTGAATGTAAGGAAGTTGACGTTGTGTTTGAAGATTAACTTCTATTTTGACTTGTCTAAGTTTTGACCGTTCCGAAAATCCTCGTTAATTTCCGGTTGATTTGGCTGCCCTTCGTTTAGTTCGAGAGCATTGGGTGCGGGGTATGTATATTCGGGGTAGTTCACAGGGGTCTCAGCGGGGTTAAACACGTCATAATTGTACTCGGGATATTCCCCACAATTATAGAATCCCTCGTCATAGACAGGGTAACATTCCTCTGAATAAGGTCTAAATAATTGTAACAATCATTGAAATTAACTTGCTTGGTTTTAAAATAATTACCTGGGGGTGGATTGCCAAACTTACTCCAGTCATGACCAGATAATTGCCGAGAAGGTGGTAGGTTTTTAGTCACAGAGTGGCTAACACCGCTCATAGGTCGGGGTTGGCTGTTCATTCCAAATTGCATTGGGGGATTACGAGGAGGAATTTTGAAAGGGTTGTTAGGGTTGTAATTCGGCGGTGGGGTTGCGAACATTTGCTGGGTCCTTGATGGTCCCATGTGGTGTAATTGACTAAAATTTTGTTTCCATTGCCCTGGTTGTTGTGAGAATTGAGGACGTGATGGTCTAGGAAGGTTGGGGGCAAAAGGTCTGCTTGAAGGTAAGGCAAATGCAGGATTGGTTGGCCACTTAAATCCTTGTTGCTGATAGGTTGCTGGGGGATGGAATGAGGGCTTTCTTTCATGCATGGGTTCGTTTCTTTGTTGCATATACATAATATTCATTTCTTCGTGTACAAATTCTAATGCTTTTTCTATAGTAGGGGGGCGCATGCACCTTATGCGTGACCCTAACGGTGCCCTTAGGCCTCTTAGAAAAGATTGCAGCGTTAATTTCTTATATAGATCTCTTTTTGCATAAATTGTAGTTTGTATCGTTTCGTGCAAGGAAACGTACGTCATGATTGTACTAAATATATTCTGGCAACGCTCATAAAATTCCTGGGGTGTACCAGATCCTTGGGTTAATAGAGCCAAATCATTGTACAAAGCAGTCTCATCACGTTGGTCAGAAAAATTATTTATAAGCGCCTTACGTATGCCGGTCCAGTCGTCTGGAATACCATTGGCGTTTATCAGACGCGCAGCCGACCCTACTACCTTATTAAGAATGCCGTTTAACAAGGCTATATTGTTTAGGCTTTGTCCTTCTACAGCGTATTCCGCTACTAATTGGTCACATAGGCTAATAAAGCGAGTCAATACGTTTGGATTCCCATCAAATTCAGGGAGCAAACGGAGAGCCTTATATATGGTGTCTAAATCCGCCATTTTACTATTACAATTTAGTACTCTTTATTGCATATAAAAATTTACAGAAATATTACACTAAAACATAGTTAGCAAGGGCGAACTTATCTCTAGAAGAGATCTCTTCCAGTCAACCCATGAATGTGTGTTATAACGTTAATAAAGTAGGCAGCATAAATGCAAAATAAAGGTTATAAATAGACAGCAGTATTACACTATAATAATAAATATTATACTTATATAAATATCTTCATAACACATATACATATATACTTACATATGTTTATATATATAATAAATAAATAAATAATAAAATACTATAATACACATGATGAGATAAGCTTGCAATGATTAATTTGAAATTTGTGATAGATAGAACTTCTTTATTCTACTTTTGAAAGAAGTAATGGATGGGCTGTCTTGTACAACGGCGGGAAGATGGTTCCACATTTGAGCAGCACGAAATGAAAAGGAGTGGAGAAAGAAATTAGTATTGGTCTTAGGCAATTCCAGCATCTTAGTGACACATTGACGCCTGGGACGAGGGGGAGTTTGAGATATTTGGAAACGAGAGCGAAGGTAGGAAGGGGCATTAGGATCGTAGAGGATCTTATAAAGAAAGGAAAGGATGTGCACATTACGCCGGTCCCGAACGGGAAGCCACTCAAGCTCGGAGCGAAAAGTAGATACATGATCATATTTACGCAGACCGAAAATGAACCGAATGGCCATATTCTGAAGTCGTTCGAGCTTGTTTAGCAGTTCCTCGGTCACATCCAAGTAGCAGATATCAGCGTAGTCGAGAATAGGAAGAAGGAGAGATTGCACTAGCATAATTTTGGTTTTAAAAGGGAGAAAGTATTGAAGCCGCTTGAGAGAATGGTATGAGTAATGCATTCGCCTACTAATTTCGTTAATGTGAGGATTCCACGACATATGGCAGTCCATTATTAAGCCAAGATTCTTCACTTTGTCAGAGTATGGGATGGTGGTACCGTTGTAAACAAGTGAAGGCAATAAGTTGAAATCAAGTTTATTTCTTAATCTACTGCTGCCTACTATCATTGCCTGCGATTTTACTGGGTTAACAAGTAATCCGAAAGAATTGGCCCAAGCAAGAATAGCCGATAAATCCTTATTTAGTTCACGAATAGTCTCAGTGATCTCAGATAGTCCCGAATGCCGATAAATCTGAAGATCATCGGCATATAAATGGAAGGAGGAAGAAATAGTATCGCATATTCTATTTATAAATATTGAAAATAACAAAGGTGAAAGTACGCCACCTTGAGGCACACCAGCTGTCAACTGGCACCAACCAGACTTATTATAGTCCATTTTAACACATTGTTGGCGGCCATAAAGGTATGAATGGAACCACTGAATGGTTGGAAGTGAGATGTTTGCCGAGCGAAGAGTACCGAGCAGTATATCAAAATCAACCGAGTTGAATGCGCTACTAAAGTCCAACAGACAGATAACTGTCAGTTTGGTATTATCCATCGCTAGACGGATATCCTCAGTCACATTCAGCAGCGCACCAACCGTACTATGAGATGGCCGAAAGCCAGATTGGAGAGGACATAATAAGGAGTTGGACGCGAAGAAGGAATATAATTGTTGGTGTGCGACGGACTCAAGGACCTTGGATAGGAGAGGCAAAATGGAGATGGGGCGATAATCTGTTAAGGACGAAGGATTCGAGGATTTAGGCAAAGGGATAACATTGGCTTTCTTCCACGATGTCGGATATACATTATTCATCAAAGAGAAGTTTAAGATGTGGGTGACAATTGAGATAATGTCATCCAGCACGGGAAGAACCATTTCAAGGCTGAGGCCATCATCTCCAACGGCTTTGGTACTAATACCTCTGATACTCTTCGCCACGGCGTCCTCGGTAACAGGACTAAAAGAAAAAGGAGAGCAGGCAGGAGGGGCAAGACTTGCAAGATAGGAAAGGGATACTGATTTAGAATGCACATTAAGAATTGTAGGTGGTGATGAAAAGTGATTATTTAAAGTATTAAGATCCACGGAACACTGAAATGAGTCCGTGGGCTTGCCCACCCCTAAAGTCCTTAGAAATTTCCATGTCAGATTGGTGTTCAGGTTGCTAATTTTGTCATGGATGTAGTTGCGCTTAGCATCCCTACACATTCTATTACAGCGATTGCGTAAAATTATGTAGGCTTCGAAATTAATTTGAGTAGGGTTTTCCTTATTACGCCTTTTAGCTCTGTCTCGTAAAACCATCACTTTCCTAATGTGTTGTGTAAGCCAAGGAGCTGGCACATGCCTGACACGAACTGGGCGTACAGGCGCGTGCGTATCGTAAATACTGATCAGGTCGGCGGTAAATTGTTCAACCATGAAGTCCAAGTTATCGGAAGCGAGTAAACGTGACCAGTCAATACGTCTCACGTCTTCTCTCAAGCGGTTTAAATCCATATGCTTGAAATTGCGCTGCAGAAGTACCTTACGTTTAGTTTTGGGAGGTCGCACTCTAAAAGCGAGGTAAAGTAGATCGTGGTGAGAGAAAGGGGCTGCTGTTTGGCCATAAGAAGGAGCCATATCAGGGTTGGAGACTATTATCAGATCGATAAGAGATGGCTTACAATTAGGGTAGAAATGAGTGGGAGAAGACCTAGAGAGCACATGCAAGTTCATTGATGAAAGTATGTTAGATAGTTTATTTGCTCTTGCGTCGTTTTTTAATAAACATGTGTTTAGGTCTCCCATTATTATCGTATGGTCAAACAAGGGTGTAAGGTTTTCGAGTAAGTTCTCCAGTGTGTCAAAATAGTCCACCTTGTCGTTTGGACTGTACAAACAACCTAGGAGGACCTTTTTATGGTGTAAGATTATTTCAATAAAAATGAATTCTAAAGAACCGGCACAAATAGATGTTGAGCATTTAATAACATTGGCGGGAATGTGACCTCGAAGGTATATACCCACTCCGCCACCACCCCCGCCAATGCGATCATTGCGAAGAAGTTTGTATCCAGGAATAGAGCATCCAGTAGATGGAAGAGAAGGCTTTAACCACGTCTCAGAAACAAGAATGCAATCGACTACGTTATTGCTAAATGATGTAACAAGATCATTATAATGACCAGGAATGCTCTGCGCGTTAATGTGCACAAGGGACAGGAATTTTGAGTTTTTGTCAAAAATTGTCAGAAGTTTGTTATCCAAAAGGTCGCAAACCGATATATCATCACAACTTTCAGCACTATCATATTCTTCGGAGGAGCAAGAAAAGTATTCATCATGTATAGACATTATAAATAAATACAATAATAATATATAACGTATTAACTTAACTACTAATAAATAAATTATACTAATACAATAACTAACGATAAGCAAGAAAGGGTCAATTATCACATGCATAGGTTGACAGAGAATATACAATTTTACACTAAAACAATTAACACTAACAAGAAAAAAAAAGAATCATAACTCAACAACTTAAAAAACACACATCAAATAAAAATAAAAAATAAAACATGTTATTTCACTTGGCAGTATGAACTGATTATAAGATCATAAGTAAACATAGATCGGGCTGACAATAAGAAAAGAAATAAACGGAGTTTCTCCCGAGTTCTTGTTGTAAAAACACGTGTTGAGAGACTTCATTTTTAACCTAAATCAACCGTACAATTTTTGTTACTACTTTAGTTACATTTTCACTTGACATTGGCAAAATGCGCACGCCCAAAGCGACGCGACGCCATTAATTAAGAATAGAAAAGAAAAGAAATAAACACTCAAGACATGGCTGTATGGGCTAGATCCCTTTGCCTTTCCGTAACAAGGAGAATTTAAAAACACCTAAAAATTGTTTGACAGATTTTAGAGTAAAGTGCAAGTAAAGTGTCATGAGAAAACAAAACGATCGAGCAAACAAAAGTTCAGTTTCACTACCTACAAATAAACAGTTGAACTAATTATTAAGCAAGGCCAGTAAATAGTTAATAATAAAAAGAAGCAATTACCCCACAAGATATTTACGACAGATGTAACTAAAATAACACTCACGTACTTATTAAAGTTCAAAATAGTCAATCATCACTGGGGCCTGAGGAATGAGATGGATACTGTGCAGTCAATTTCTTGAGTTCAGGCATGGAGACAATCTTCCTACGGCTCTTGTCTGGAAGTAGAACCACAATCGAGCCCTCCATTGACCAACATTTCTTAACCCCGAAATGATTACGAGCAGCTATAAATACTTCCTGCCTAGTCTTCGTAAGGAATTCTGTGACAGTCACCTTTGAACCCTTCAATGATGTTTTGGTATTCCACACCTGGGCACGGTGCTGCATGGAGACGAAGCGGATCAGCACAGGACGAGCATTTGACGAGTCTTTTTTAGGCCCTAACCTATGGCACGACTCAATTGCGTCAATATTAATTGACGGTAGATGCATCCGATCATGAACCACATCCAAGAACTTTCTGAGCACGTCATCCTCTTTGTCTTCTTTCATCCCATGGAAGAGAAGCACTTTCCTACGCGTATGTGTATCAAGGCGATCCAGACTTAATGCGAGAATTTCGATTTGAGCTTTAATGATCTCAAGCGATTTCCAGACAAAGCTCTTAAATGAAGAATACTCTGCTGCTAACGACTTCACAGTAGTATTTGACTCCTTGGCGGTGGGCAGTGGAAGGTTCCTCTCAAAATCAGCCATCCTGGTGTTGAACATTGTTGACAACTCATCTATGCTCTTCATAAGTTTCTCAGCTGAAGTGTCCATGATTGTTAAGTGTTGAAAGTTTGTGAGAGTTAAGTGGTAGTCAACCTAAGCAATGTTGCAATTGATATTAACTCATGTAAGTTTATAATATATTAAAAATATCTGTACTTTCTAAACTAATATTTAAGTTCCTATTAGCGTCTAAGCGCGTGGACCTATCTCTAACTATTCTAGGTTTCCTGGATTGTCCGGGACGGAAAATCTTGAAAGTTTAAAAGGGCTTAGGTGAAATTAAGGGAGCAAGCAACCACTAGAAGATTCTAATGTACTTACATGCACATTTCGGCTTCTTCTCTTATCGATGTTCGGATAATCTTCAGCTGCAACACGCGACCCGTAGATTCAGGATACTCTAGACGCGACTTTATAGCCACACGGGCGGCTCGAACGGAAATCTTCTTAACAGGAGACCGAAAGCGCGAAACCGACCCGTTGAGTATCCTACCGACTGCGCCAATTAAGTTGGGCTGCAGCCAAAGACTTAAAAAAAACCAAAATTATTTTAATTAAATTTATTAAAAATTAAAATTACAAAATTAATCCTAACGATAGTGTCCACTGTTCGATGTGTGAACAAGAAGTGACGTGCCATTGCTTGAGCGGGGCTTCGTTGTTCGGCGCCACGAGGTGCTGACTTCGCAAATGGTGCCGTGTGCACGAGTTGTTTACTTCATTGTGGAAAACTTTATCTAGGGCGAGCTTGGTCATCAATTATGGTGAGGGCTGCGTGTATAACACGCTTAATAATAAACCGGAATAAGTCAAAATTTCACTTTTTTGGGAAATCGCTGTCAAAGTCTACCTTGTTGTGAATATTTTGATGTTTTTATCGTGTTTATGGTGCGATTTTTATATTCTTAGTCTTAAATTGTAGAGAGATGTATAGCAAATTTAACTGACGTAATAGTTTAATTATATCATTTATATAAAATTAATAAATGTAGTTTCTTTTTGAAGTTTCGACTTATGTCAGTTTAGTATAAAAATTAATGATAAATTATCAAAATTTTTGCAAAATAATATTTAATAATTCAGTTTAGTATTAATAAATAATATAATCTATTTAGACCTTTATAACTTATTACACTTTAAAAGTAAAACGGAAATAAAGGTACAGAAATATTTTGTAAAACATCTTTATATTTGTCAATGTAAGTTAACAGTTTACATTTGAGTTTTTATTAAACTGCTTTCTTAACCTGATAACAATTATAGTTATAGTAAACAGTCGTAATAGGAACTTCTTATAATTTGTACTTAATAATGAACGTAATTTCTTAACAATCACAGAAAACATATTAAAGTTAAGTTGTCATTAAAGTTTCAGTCCTCAACAAATGCTTTTAGTTTAAGATTTAGCTTTACGTAATATGTTACACAACAACAAAAATGTAATACAAAATATAAAAAAAAACACTATGTGCCATCTTGGCTTGGGTCGAATGTGGGTTCGGTAAAGTGACAACGTAATTAAAAAATCTATGGGACTTTATAGATTTATTTGTAGAATTTAAGAAATAATATTGTCAAATTGTAATTAGTCTTACAGTTATTCAATAACTTATCTACAGTTATAGGCTTCTTACAGTAACCAGGCAACCACTGTTATTTTTTTATGACAAGGTCCAACAAATGACTCCATCCCACCAGGTAAGCAGAAGTGGAGTCCAACCAAATGCGAAGACACCTAGAGAGAAATAAATAGCCGCGCTAGCTACCCTAGCATTTCCGACCTGAAAGATGCTTCTTCATGCCTCTTTTGAATCGCCCAGGATTGTAAAAAGGAGAACACAAGTATGCTGGCAGTGAATTCCATTTCTTGATTGTGCGACATAGAAATGAGTTGTCAAATTTCATAGTTCACGCGTTGACCAATTTCGCCACCGAGGCACTGCTTTTCGCTGTCGAAATTTGTCAGTGCTTGGTGCTTTACCATAAGCAGAAGTTCGGGTCATGGAAATTTGCTCTTCGTTATTAATTATATTTAATTAAAAACTAACAAAGTTTTAGTACTTTTTATGACTCCAAGTCAATGATAAAGTAGGTTTCTCACCCCCGTTGTGTTATCTCCTTTACTATTTTTTTTTATCACAAACTACAAAAACTACATTAAGATATGGAACATGTTCAAGAGTCACTTTCAAACTTGGCGGAAGTCTTCACAGCACGGATGGCTAAGTTTGAATCAGAAGTGAAGTCAACGGCTGCATCTAAAACTGAATCATCGCTTCTTCCAAGTGATTATGCTGCCTTCAAAAGCTTCATTATGGACTCACTGAAGGCTATTCAACGCCAAATTGATCTGCTGGCTAATGATATTGACCGACTGGAGACACACAGCCGCCGCAAAATACTGTTGTTACACGGTGTACAGGAGAATAAGTCTGAAGACATTCCAAATGTGGTCACTAGTGTCATCACAGATCACCTCAAACCGGTTGATTTTACTTCAGTTCATATAGAAAGGTGTCACAGAATGGGCCGAACAGCTGGTCCGGATAAGCCACGGCCAATCCTTATCAAATTTAGTGATGCTGCCATTCGGGATAAGGTCTGGATTTCAAAAACCAAACTAAAAGGGTCTGGCATAACACTGTCTGAATTTCTGACACGCCGTCGACATGAGGCTTTTATGGCTGCCCGTGAACGTTTCGGAGTCAGCAAATGTTGGACGAGAGGTGGTTATGTTCACATATTAAGTCCGGATGGTGTTCGTCATCGCATCGTCAGTGTCGCTGAACTCGGTGGGATCGCGCATGAGCCGGTGAAGACTGCGGCAATGACCAAACAAACAAAAACTAAACGTCCGGTAGTTAAAAAGTAAAATCTCTTCCAGGTCATATTTCATTGAAAGTATCTCGATTATTATGTAAGTAGCTTGTATAATGTATGTAAGCAATCACTTAAGTAACTTCTTAGGTAGGTACCGTCTTTTAAATTATTGGTTATTTAATCATTAACTACCTCAAACAAAATTGTTATCACAGATTAGAAAGAATATGTCTAAAGAATTGTTATCGATTGTCAATTATTGTCATGTCAATGTCATTCAATTTTTTTTTTCTTAATAAAGGGGTTCATCCCGTACAGCCATGACATTTAATTTTTATTTTTTTTTATTTATTGTTATCGTTTTTTTTTCTGTTTATGTGATTGCTTTTGTAATATTATCTTCTTTTTTTATTTTTATCTATTATTATTTTATTTGTGTTCTACACAAATATAGTTTTATAGTGTATCACAACTGGTGGGTGGACAGTAATGTTAATAATTTAATTTACTATTTAATTGGATTTAGGTAATATCATTATTATTTTATTATTATATTTGTATATTTATTAGGTATATTATACTTATCATATTTATATAAAACTGCCTATGGATGATCATCATAATATAGATTATTATTCAGTTAGTGATAGTAGCACAGATGACAGTTTTGTTAGTATCCCAACACTAAGAGACACCCTTGAGACTCATTTTTCCGACGTTCCAAAAAACTTTAACATCGTTCATATTAATGCACAAAGCATTCCGGCACATTTTTCTGATTTCTTATCCACCTTTGACTGTAAGAATATCCACGCCATACTTATTTCTGAATCCTGGCTGAAACCTGTCCTTCCTTCAACTTCCTACTCTTTACCCGGATTTGTACTAATAAGAAATGATCGTTCGGTTGGCGGCGGTGGCGGTGTTGCTATATATCTACGTGCAAATATTCCTTTCTCTGTTGTAAATATGTCAGCACAACCACCGCCGTCAAATGCTGGTGAGCATATCTTTTTAGAAGTCACCCTGCATAGTACTAAAACTCTGCTTGGTGTGTACTACTCTCCGTCCTGCCGAATAGACTTCTTCTCCTCCTTCGAAACTATCCTAGAAAACCTTATCCCTTCTTACAGTCACACTATTATCATGGGGGATTTTAATACATGTCTCCTTAAACACGATTCCCGTTCCTTATCTATGCACGCTGTCCTTCGTTCCACAAACTTATTTACTCTTCCGTTAAATGCTACCCACCATTTCCCGAATTGTTCTCCTTCTCTTCTTGACCTCATTATTGTTTCTTCCCTGGATCATGTCGCCAGTCATGGTCAATGTCCTGCCGATTCCTTTTCCTATCATGATGCTATATACATGTCTTATAAAATCCGTCCTCCCAAAACCAAACCCAAAATCCTACAGCTCCGCAATTTTAGTAGAATGGATATTGGAAAGCTTCGCGAAGATGCGAGCCGCATCGATTGGTCTCTGCTGATCAATAGTGAATCAGTTGATACGAAGGTCAACCAACTTGCTGCAAAAATTACGGCCTTATATAATGTTCACGCTCCTATCCGCAACATAAAAATGAAGCATACACCTTCGCCCTGGCTTACACCAGAGATCAAACTGATGATAGATAAAAAAGCTGCTTCTAAAACGAGGTATAAACATCGGCCAAATCTCGCAAATTGGGAAAAATATGTCAGTATCCGAAATCACTGCAACAAGGTATGTAGGAATGCTCAACGCCAATATTTCCACAGTTCTGTTGAAAACGAAGATCCGGCTAAGGTCTGGAAATTTCTTCGATCTATGGGCATTGGGAAGTCACGCCAAGCGGTGACGTCTGGCGGTCTTGATTTAGATTCTTTAAATGCACATTTCTCATCAACTTCTGATTTTAATATATCTACAAAAACCTCTTCTTTAGACTATTTGTCATCACTTCCCACCCCCAATCACCCTTCATTTTTCTTTAGTCGATTTACGGATTGTGGTGTTAAGAAGAGCATATTATCTATTACATCGTCTGCAGTGGGCTGTGATTCGTTAAGTCGTAAAATGATAATACCTATCCTTGATGATATCCTTCCTGTTATTTCTCATATCCTCAATTATTCCATCCAAAGCGGTGTTTTTCCTTCGGCTTGGAAAGACGCCCAAATAACCCCTTTACCCAAGAAACCAAATCCTGCGTCCCATTCAGACTACCGCCCTATCTCTATCCTTCCATTTCTCTCAAAAGTTTTAGAGCGGTTAGTTCATGAGCAACTTACTACATTCCTATGTCGTAATCACCTCCTTAATCCTTTCCAATCCGGTTTCCGTTCGGGTCACAGTACTACCACTGCTCTTATTAAAATTACAGATGATATTAGATGGGGCATGGAGAATGGCATGTTAACGATACTGGCACTACTTGATTTTAGCAATGCCTTTAACACAGTAGATTTTGATGTGCTCCTAGGTGTACTACGCTATTAACATATCTCCAACGGCAATTGACTGGTTTCAAAGTTACCTGTTTGGACGCCGGCAGAGAATTTGCATTGAAGATTCCATATCTTCATGGTGCTACACTACTGCTGGAGTGCCACAGGGTGGCGTTTTATCTCCTTTGCTTTTCGCAATTTTCATAAATTCTATATCTAAACAGTTATCTTCGTCCTACCACCTTTATGCAGATGATTTGCAAATTTACTGTCAAGCACCTCCGGATCAATTAACGGATGCTGTTAGCACATTAAATCGCGATCTCGCCCATGTTTGTGAGTGGAGCAATTCTTACGGCCTGAAAGTCAATCCCAGCAAAACACAAGTAATTATGATCAGCAGTCCTCGCATGACTTCAAAAATCGACTTATATTTAGTGCCTAAAGTTATTTTTGATGGAGCCAATATTGAATTTAGCAAAACTGTTAAAAACTTGGGGTTAATTTTTGACACGAACTTGTCTTGGACTTCTCACATTGAAGAACTAAGTAGGAAACTTTTTGCTTCAGCAGGTATACTAAGGAGACTTCGTAATTTTCTTCCTACATCTACTAAAATTGCGCTTGCTCAATCTCTCCTTCTTCCAATCCTTGATTATGCCGATTCCAGTTTTCCTAATATTACCGAAGAGCAACTAAATAAACTTGAGCGACTTCAAAATTTTTGTATACGGTTTATATTTGGTTTACGCAAATATGACCACGTTTCCGATTTTCGCAATAAACTCAAGTGGTTGCCTATTCGCCTTCGCCGGAATGCGCATATTGTTTCCCTCCTATATACAGTGCTGTTTCATCCAAACACTCCTTCTTACCTAAAAACTCGCTTCAAGTTCCTCCATGACACCCACACACGAGTTTTAAGATCGTCGGAAAATCTGAGACTAGAGACACCGTCTCACTTTACCGGATTTTATAATAAGTCTTTCTCAGTACAGGCAGTTTTATTGTGGAACGCTCTACCAGTGTACATAAGGCAAGCGCAAACCCTGAACAGTTTTAAGAAGCAAGTGGAACAACACTATCTGTCACTGTGATTATTGGATCATTATATATTAATAAGTATTTTAATATAGTTATATAATATTCATATGTAAGTTTATGTATTAGTATTTATTATTATTAGTATTAGTGTATAATAAGTATGTATATATTAGTATTTGTGTATGTGTATTGTTCTCTTATAATATAATTATATAGTACCTATGATGTGTATTGATACGTCGCCAACTTCCCTCAAATTCTGTATTTTTAAATCCTGTCCATCCTAAGGTTACCTGGAAGAGATCGCTTTTAGCGATAAGGTCGCCCTTTGTACAAAACTGTTGTTTTAGTGTTATCTACTGTATTTTTTTATAACTGGTTGATGTACAATAAAGTAATATTCTATTCTATTCTAACATAAGCACCAAGCACTGACAAATTTCGACAGCGAAAAGCAGTGCCTCGGTGGCGAAATTGGTCAACGCGTCCACCCGGATTGTGGAAGGTGCGGGTTCGAGTCCCGCCTGAGGCAAGTCAATTTTTTTCAGTGCATTTTTCTAGTATGTATTATATTTACGCGTTTGTAAACGCAAAAATAAAATTATTCCATAATGTAAGGTAGTTTCATCTTAGCTGGGCGTCAAATATTTGCAAAAATATTTCGTTCGGGTCTTGGAAGTGCAAATTTCAAAGATTTGATGAAACGGTGTTTACCATAAAAACATAAGCACCAAGCACTGACAAATTTCGACAGCGAAAAGCAGTGCCTCGGTGGCGAAATTGGTCAACGCGTCCACCCGGATTGTGGAAGGTGCGGGTTCGAGTCCCGCCTGAGGCAAGTCGATTTTTTTCAGTGCATTTTTCTAGTATGAATTTATTTCTCATAAAAAACATAGTTCACTTAGAATGAGAATATACACTTTAAGTTTTACATAAGTGGTCACCTCTAATGCTATCTTATTGTAATTATAATATGTGTTTAAGTCAATACTCATAGAACATGTACATAGTCTCTAAGTCTTGACTTGAGATAATGTTCTCTTAGATTTGCGCGAGCACTACACATTATAAATAAAACAACTTTTACGGATTTAACTCGCGTGTAATTAGATTTTATATGATGTTATTATTGCCCGACGTTTCGTAACACTTTTCAGCGTTCGTGGTCACGGGATGACTAAAGATGTAGGTTGTCAAATTTTATGAAATAGTGTGTATGTATGTAATGTATTTGGAGTGTTCCGTTTCACGCAAACGGAGCTCACGGTGTCATTAGGTCTTGCTGTGTGGTGGTTTGCCTGAGTTTTAATAATTTTAATTACTGGATCCCTGGGGTGGGAAGCTGAGGTCCGGTCTTGGTGGGAACACGGGGTGGTGAGCCCTGTTTTACCTACAAAATGCTAAGAAACCATCTGCTGTGTCAATGGCGGGACACTGAAGAAGCAGAGCCTCAGCAAGTCCGAGTCATCCACGTCCACGTCGGCCACCCTGGGACCTTCTACAACCGCGCAACTATGCGACCGCCATCGCAGAGGTGTAGATGCCAACGGATGCAGGGCATAAGGCGAGTTCTCTGCGCCTTAAAACAGAGTCTACTCACCAGGGAGGATACCTGTAATAAACCGAGTGAGTTCGCGCGCTGTAAGGTGGCAGCCCCACCTGTGGACTAGGGTACTATGGGCCAATAACCTGTATACCCGAAACTTAACCTATTAAAGAAACTCGAAAGAAAGCAAAACGGACCGATCTTACAACAACGACCTTTGGCATGAAACAACGGACACTGATTGGATGCTGGAATGTTAGGACACTAAAGGAAGAGAGTCGGCTGCATCAGCTTGCAAGAGTAATGAGCAGATACGACCTTGAAATTCTTGGCGTTTCAGAGACCAGATGGAAGGGCTTTGGTGAGCACCGGGTGGATGGGATGACCTTTATTTACTCAGGAAAGGACGAGAACGAAAAGCACGAGAGCGGTGTGGGATTTCTTTTGTCACCTAAGGCTAGGGGCAGTCTTCTAGATTGGCAGCCTGTTTCGGACCGTATAGTCACTGCACGCTTCGCATCGAGAGTAAGGAACATTACTATTGTCCAGTGCTATGTACCAACTAAGGCGGCAGACGCCTCTACTAAAGATGTGTTTTACAGGCAACTTCAAGCTACCTTACAAAAGATAAAGCGCCAGGATATAATAATCTGTATGGGAGACTTCAACGCCCAAATAGGAGCTAGCAATCAGCACATTGAGTCATGGATTGGTGGGCATGCTGAGGGTGTGCGAACTGAGAATGGGGACATGCTCATAGACTTCTGCTGTCAGAACGACTTGGTGGTGGGAGGATCAATTTTTCCACACAAACGGTGCCATAAAGTAACATGGGTTTCGCCCGATCGCCGTACTGAAAACCAAATTGACCATATCATCATAGCTCGTAAGTGGAGACACTCCCTACTAGACGTGCGGAACAAAAGAGGAGCGGATATTAATAGCGATCATCATCTTATTGTCGCTAAGATAAGGCTCAAAGTTGCAAAAGTTCAGGAGAAGACCAACCGTGCCACCCGGAGATTTGACATCGACAAGCTGAAGGTCCCGCATGTTGAAAGTGCATTTGTAAAAGAACTGCGAAGAAGAGTCGAAAGCTCTAGTCCCGAAGGTCTGTCTTTGGAAAATCATTGGGACAGCATAAAGAATAACATCCAGGAGTGCTCGAAGAAAAAGAAAGGTTGGCGTACGATTACTTCTTGTGTGAGTCTGACATCAAACGTAACCTCAAGGCAGATAAACGTATCTGGTCTGACAGTATAGCACAGAGAGCGGAGTCTGCGGCGCTGGTTGGCAATGCACGAGATTTGTACATGGCAGCTAAGGAGCTGTGCAGTAAACCATTTCACGAGAGACCCCTGAAAGACCAGTCTGGAAACCTCTTGACAAGCACAGAACAACAGCTAGACCGATGGTACCAGCACTTCACTGAAGTCTTTAGAGCCCAACACCTTGACTCTGAGAGCACCATCCCTCTTACACAAATGCGGCTTAATATCGACGACGATCCCCCCAGCTTAACGGAAACGATCAAAGCTATATCTTCTCTAAAGAATGGCAAAGCCCCAGGGAACGATGGTATATCAGCAGAAGTTCTGAAGGCCAATGTGGATCTGTCGGCCCATTTGCTACAGCCACTACTCGCAAAGGCATGGGAAGAGGAACGAGTACCAACTTCGTGGAAAGAAGGGCTAATCGTTAAACTACCAAAAAAGGGTGACTTATCGAAATGCTCTAACTGGCGAGGTATAAATTTACTGCCATTGTGCCTGAAAGTATTGTGCAAGATTATACTAAAAGAATGGCTACGGCGGTAGATAACGAACTGCGGGAAGAGCAAGGCGGATTTAGACCGGGGCGCTCGTGTGCAGACCAAATCAACCTGCTACGCATGGTGCTTGAGCAGTGCCGAGAAATGCAGAGCGAAGTTTTCGCACTTTTCGTGGACTTTGAGAAGGCATTCGACACAGTAAAGTGGTCTAGTATGTGGAGGATTATGTCGGAGAAGGGAGTACCCCCTAAGATTATAGGTATAATTAAGGCGATGTATGTGGGCTCAACCTGCAGAGTTCTTCATAGGGGTCAACTGTCGGACCCTATTGAGGTTGCAGCCGGAGTCAAACAAGGTTGCCTGCTTTCCCCACTGCTGTTCCTGATGGTGCTGGATGACGTTATGTGCAAAGTAACGTGCAAATGTCGCAGAAGGCTGCCATGGACGCTTGAAGGGGATTTGGAGGACATTGATTTTGCTGACGATCTCTGTATCTTAGCCAAAACTCGTCAAGACTTACAATCCAAAACGACGGACCTTTGCACGGAAGCTGGAAAAGTAGGGATGCGCATAAACACCTTAAAGACCAAAGGCATGCCTCTCAACACCTCTGATTCAACGCCATTGGAAATTACGGGCGAAGTGGTGGAGACTGTTGATCGATTCTGTTACTTGGGTAGCATAGTGGACGCTAGTGGAGGTACAGAGGCAGATGTTGAGAATCGCATCAATAAAGCTAGAGCTGCATTTTGCCAATTAAAACCAGTTTGGAAATCGTGCACTATATCCAGGAGAACAAAACTGCGCATCTTCAACTCCAATGTCAAGTCGGTGTTGCTGTATGGTTGCGAGACATGGTTTGTCCGGAAAGACCTGACCAATAAGCTACAAGTGTTTGTGAACAAAAGTCTAAGGCATATATTGAAGATCTTTTGGCCTAAAACTATCACAAACAGTGAGCTCTGGAGGCTGTGTGGTCAGTCCAGTATAGAGGATGAAATTCGCATACGTAAATGGCGGTGGATTGGTCATGTCCTAAGGAGACCCGAGAATCATCCTTCACGACAAGCTCTCACCTGGTGTATCAGTGGTAAACGAAAGAGGGGACGTCCCAAGGAGACCTGGCGACGCTCAGTTAACTGTGAGCTACGAGCACTGGGAATGTCGTGGCAACAGGCGTGTACAGCTGCACAGGATCGGAAAACATGGAAAGCTGTCCTTCGAGCCCTACATCCCAGCGGGGGATAACAGGAATTTAAGAAGAAGAAGAAGAAGACTGGATCCCAAGCAGGTGGTACGGCCCAACCATCCTCTCTATTGAAATTTGGGTGTTTCTTTATTTCAATAGCCTCGCGCAACATCCTTGGGATGTATCGACGTTCCTTTGCGAGAATGTGTGGTTTATCGAACCTTATATAATGATTGGGCACTTCTTGCGTATGTTCACACACTGCAGACTTCGTTTCGCGCCTATGTTTTATGTCAGCTATATGCTCCTTCACCCGGGTGCCTATGCTTCTCTTTGTTTGACCTATATACGAGAGCCCGCAGTCGCAGTCCAACTTGTATATACCTGCATCTTGAAAGGGTATATTACACTTGACGGGGCGTAGAAATTGGTTAATCTTCTTTAGCGGCTTAAAGTAAGTATACATGAAAGGAGTCACGGACAAGATTGGGAACATCTTGAAGCGAGCTTCAATTAAGACTTACTTTAAGCTGCTAAAGAAGATTAACCAATTTCTACGACCCGTCAAGTGTAATAAACCCTTTCAAGATTAGGCCCAATCATTATATAAGGTTCGATAAACCACACATTCTCGCCAAGGAACGTCGATACATCCCAAGGATGTTGCGCGAGGCTATTGAAATAAAGAAACACCCAAATTTCAATAGAGAGGATGGTTGGGCCGTACCACCTGCTTGGGATCCAGTAATTAAAATTATTAAAACTCAGGCAAACCACCACACAGCAAGACCTAATGACACCGTGAGCTCCGTTTGCGTGAAACGGAATACTCCAAATTAATAATTAAAGTGACGGTAGATTTAACTATTTCATAAAATTTGACAACCTACATCTTTAGTCATCCCGTGACCACGAACGCTGAAAAGTGTTACGAAATGTCGGGCAATAATAACATCATGTAAAATCTAATTACACGCGAGTTAAATCCGTAAAAGTTGTTTTATTAATAATCTTGACTTGAGAGTTTTTATATTAACAGTATTTATTATATCGCTGGGCAAACTGTCTTCTTACCTCAATACTGAAACTATCAGAGACACAGGACCTTCATGACGATTCAGATGGTGGAATAAATAAGTTATTTGATTTTTGTATCTGTTGTCGCTAGTGTACACATAACTACGATCGTCTTCACTCAAATGGACTTCGCTCTCATCGGTAAATAACGGATAAAACACATAATTTGGCATGGACTTAATATTTTTTCGTGAGCTAGATGGATCCAAAAAACAATAATAAATAATACTGTTTCAATGCTGATTGATGACATTATATTACACTTATATTTATTTATTAGAGTAATTTAAAATATATTTAATTACTTTACGAAATTTCCAGGTGTTCCGGATTCACAATTCTTTCTTTCAATGTCATTTACCTCTTTATTAGGAAAATTAACAGTTTTCTGGCTAACTAGTTTTAGTCACACTTCAGATTCTTGAGAATAAGAATCAGAATATGAAACTAGCAAATTCTTGGTGATAGCATTTTCAGGCAAGTGTGATAATAATTCCTGCGTGGTGGCGAGCTGGACTTTCAGAATGGTGGTGCCCTGGATTTACTACTTGTTGATTTTGACTCCCTGTATGGTGAGACACGGATCGTCAGTTGGTTCATTCGTCGTCAGATATTTTTCGTGAATTAAACTCTAAAATAAATAACATCCAAACAAAAATAAAAACCCTCAATTAATTAAGATTTCACATCTATGATTTAATAATAAAATCGAAACATCTAATGTCCAACATCTATCTAATACTATACATAACCTACTTACTGAGACCATTCCAATGAGCCCAAACACGATATCTCTGCTGATAGTTGTTGAGGTATTGGTTTTGTTAGTAATGCTGCAGCATCAGGTAAACTTACCATGTTTTCGGGACATCATTGAAGTAACTGTACACCAATTTTCTGTCAAACATGACTGTGAAAATGTTTAAGGGTATATTTAACTACGAAAATACGATGCTATTTACTTACTTTTATTTCGACTGAATTACAATTTATTTCTTAACGTGAATCCGTATATGTAAGTACGTACATCCAGTATCAATACTCACCATAAGAAGTTTTTAGGCAACGCAGCTTCCTATTTGCAGACGTAATATTCAGGTCAAAACCATGGAACAGGTAATTTATTACTTTTAATGAATAGATAATTAAAAGATTTTTTTAATAAACTGTAGCAATTGCTAAAGTACATTGAGACTTTAGGATAATTTAAAATATAAACCGAAATAAATACAAGTATTTTTTAAATGTGCTGATAGTTTTGGTAATAAAGTGATATAAGATGAATTGCTTCCCGAATTTAAGTTATAATTTTATACTAAAACGCACTAAAAGGCAATCTTTTATAACTATTTAAAAATAATTTAATGATAAACCGCAACAAGTCTAAATAGTACATGCTGTATTTTATCACCGTTTTCAACTTAAGTGAAATAAAAAGAAAACATGCTAGATTAGAAAAAAAAATGTGAAATAATCTCACCTGCGTTTGCAAATAAACCGAATTATCTCACCTTACTCCTTGGTTGTAATAAAACTATCACCATCGCTTTGAACTGTTTGTGAATTTACTTTATTAATTATACACAATAATTTACTTAAGCAAGTTGAATTTAACCATACGGCACACACTGACTGACGTCTATAATGGCGGTAAAAAAACTCTTGACGTATAACGCCCTCTATGGTAACTCTTAGAAAGATAGAACGATTCACAAAGTTAGTTAATTATTTAACAATATAGACCCAAAATGTATATGAACTCTAAGCATTTTCCCCCCCAAAGGGCGTTAGGCCCTTTAAGACTAAAATAACAAATCTAACAACTCTAATGCTCACAAACGACGGATAGAATTATGGAGACTCCACAGGCAGAAGGCAAAGTTTATGAATTGGTCTTTTTATTACATTATTTTTACATCTAACACTGACCACTCTGATTAATCCATCTGCACCTGGGTGAGTCTCTACAATCCTACCAATAAGCCACTTTGCAGGAGGCAAATTTTCATCCTTAATGAGAACTATATTATCTTTAACAATATTATTTTTAACACTCGTCCACTTACTCCTATTTTGTAAATTTAACAAATATTCATGACTCCACCATTTCCAAAAGTATTGTAATTTTTGTTGAAGATACAGCCATCGCTGTAAATAAGGAACCTTAACACTTATTAGATTTTCTTCTAAGTTAACTATGGGTGTTTCTCCAATCAAGAAATGTCCTGGAGTTAGTGCAACAGTGTCGGAATCATCGTTCATAGGAATCAATGGACGAGAGTTCAAACATGACTCTATTTGACATAACAATGTATAGTATTCCTCAAAGGTAAGTTTAGCATCATTCAGTACGCGTGACAAGTGTCTCTTTACAGACTTAATATTAGCTTCCCATAGGCCACCCATATGAGGAGCTCCTGGAGGATTAAACTGCCACTCAGTGCCATTCTGAGCTAGCAACTCAGCAGTTTCCTGAGGTAAGCTTTTAAAGAAGTTACTATGCAATTGCTTAAGTTGCTTACTAGCTCCAATAAAATTAGTACCACAATCACTTACTAGTTTATGACAATGACCTCTGCGTGCCGTGAAACGCCTGAATGACGCTAGAAATGCTTCTGCACTTAAACTAGTAATTAATTCTAGATGTATTGCTTTTACTGCTGTACAAATAAAGAGAACAATATATGCTTTTTGTGATCTATTTGAACCTCTACCATTATACAATTTCAATATTACAGGTCCTGCAAGGTCCACACCACTGATGCTGAATGGACGTTGAGGAGTGACTCTATACTTGGGTAAGTCCCCCATTAATTGTACATTCAATTTGCCAGAATGTCTGCAACAAGGAACACATTCTCTAATAATTTGCTTAATTAAACATTTTAGACTTATTATGTGATATTTACTTTTAATAAAATTTAACATCAATTGAACTCCCACCATGTAAAGTTTTAAAGTGTGCATCTTTAACAATTAGGTAAGAGAGCTTACAATCTTTAGTTAAAATGATAGGGTGCTTAGTATCAAAATGTAGTTCAGAATTAGCAATTCTACCTTTTGCTCTTAACAAGTTTTGATTATCAAGAAATGGATTTAATTTTATTATTTTAGATCCATTTTTTAATGTACTTAATTTATTACACTTTTTAATATTTTCTACATTTTTTATTATCTCAATTTCTTTTATAAAATTATTATTTTGTGACATTTTTATTAATGCTTGTAGTGAGGTTCTTAATTCAATTGTAGTTAAATAATTTGTACATTGTAAGAAAGTTTTGTTGCTAACCTTGTATTTTACACAATTGAAAAATCTTAAAATTACTGCCGTTACTCTAACAAGTTTACTTAAACTAGAATATCTATGAAGTAGATTAGTGTCTGTTAAATTATCACTTTTCTCACTATTTTCACTAATTTTATGCACTGTATTAACACTCACTGACACATTCCTTTCTTCTAAGGTTGTAGGTTCTACTAGGTTGGAGAGTGTCGTCGCTTGCGGCAACGCGCAACGAGCACGCAGCCAGGGCGGCCCATACCACCACAGCTGATGATCAGGTAAGTAGTCAGGATCGATACCACGAGAAGCTACATCGGCAGGGTTCTCTTGTGAAGTAATGTGAAACCATCTCTCTTTATCAACAAGGTTTGTAATTTCTGTGACTCTATTTGCTACGAATGTAGTCCAGTGGCTTGGTGATATTTGTAACCATGCTAGCACTATTGTTGCATCTGTCCAAGCGTAGGTATCTTGGATTGAAATACATAAGGTTTTTTGAATCTTGTGTAATAATTTTGCTAATAATACAGCTCCACAGAGCTCTAACCTCGGTAGAGATATCTGTTTGACTGGTGCAACTCTAGTTTTTGCTTCAATTATAGTGACAGTAATTTCTTCTGGTGTGATGACTCTACAGTACACAACTGCGGAGTAAGCAATAGTGGAAGCGTCTGAGAATCCATGCAGCTCTACTTTAATACAATCATCAGTGTAGCCAATCCATCTATCTAGCTCAATTACTGGCATGTTGATTAGTTGGTTGCGAAAGGTTAACCACTCCTGAAGCAATAAATCTGGTAGGTCATCATCCCAGTCTACTTTGTCTATCCACAATTTCTGAAGCATGCCCTTAGCTCTTATAACAACAGGTGCTAACCACCCAGCGGGATCATAAATCTTAGCAATGTCACCTAACACTGTTCTCTTAGTAAATTTTGTAGTGATTGGAGAGAGTTCTATCTTGAGCTCAAATTTATCATTATATCCATTCCAGTTAATACCGAGAATTTTGCGGGTTGTTTGTTCAGCACCTTCTATATCTATGCTATTGGATGCCCATTTGTGTAAAGTAAAGCCTCCCTTTAGTAGTAACATTGTGATTTCATTTTTTAGTTCTAAAACCTTATCTGTATTGTACCCTCCACTTAAAAAATCATCCATGTAAAAATCTAACAGTAATGAATCGATAATATACTCGGGAAAGTTTCCTTTTTCATCCTCAGCCAGTTGTCTTAATGTTTTGATTGCTAGGTATGGAGCACAAGATGTACCGTAGCTTACGGTTGTTAGGCGAAAGTGATTTATATCTTCATTAGTATTAAATCGCCAAAGAATACGTAAATAATCTCTATCTCGTTCATCCAATGTGATTCTCCGGAACATTTGTCTAATGTCTCCAACCAAAGCTATGCGGTGCCTACGCCATCGCAAAAAAACATCTCTTAAATCATTTTGTAAAGAAGGTCCTATTAGTAAGTTGTCATTATGAGATTTTCTATTTGTAGTCTTAGCCGAACTGTCAAAAACTACTCGCAGCTTAGTTGTGAGGTGTTGCTCATTTATAACTGGTTGATGAGGAATGTAGCATAAGTTATTGTCTGTTTCTCTAGGTAATACAAGTTCCATATGACCCTGTTGTAAGTAATCGTCCATAAACTCATTGTATCTCTTTCGTAGGTCTGGATTTTTTTCAAGCTTGTTTTCTAATAAAATTAATCTTCTCTTTCCGTTTAATAGTGAATTTCCCAGATCTGGTGGATAGATTTTGAAAGGCATTCGAACTCTGTAAGTACCATCCCCTAATCTGACATGTGTCTTATCATAGTGTGCTTCACATTGCTTCTCTAATTTGGTAAGAATTTTATTATCAGTGTTCTCTTCAATTTCCCAAAAACGACGAAGCATTGAATCTATCTCAACTTTACAATGATGTATGTGCACTTCATTTGATTTATTGTTAGCTCTGTTTGTGTGGTTTCCAGATATCAACCAACCCAATGATGTTTGCTGAGCGACGAGTGTGTTAGTTTTGGTTTTTAGTATCTTAACTCCTTCCTGCAAAATCTCTGCAAATACGTCTGCTCCTAATATGAGGTCTATTTTCCCCGGTCTCTGAAATGTTGGGTCAGCTAATTCCAGCTCTTTAAGTTGAGGCCAAACAACCGAATGCGAGTGTTGAGGTATGTAAGATGTAAGTGCTTTTAATACATAAGCTCTAATCTTTATTACTGTTAAATCTCTAGTGTGTATGTAAAATTGTACTGCAGCTTTAGTAGTTGAAGTAGACGAACCCACTCCTAGTACTGTGCCTTGAATAGGTGATTTTTCAAAGCCCAAAAACTGACATGCTGCCTCTGTAATAAGGCTGGCCTGTGAGCCTTGGTCAATAAGTGCTCGTAGTGTGTGTGTATGACTATGGTCTCTTTGTGACTGCACATTAACTAATGCAGTTGCTAGTATGACTTGGCGACTCTTTATGGTATTCTCTGTGAATGTACTCAGCGTGTTAATAGTTTCAGGTTCAATTTGAGTGGCTTGATTGGTGACTATAAATCCATGGAGTAAGGTGTGGTGTCTGCGGCCACATTTACGGCAACTAGTGGACTGTATACATGATTTTACATCGTAGCCCTTTCTTAAACAATTAAAGCACATGTTGTTGTTCTGTATGAAGTTTTTCCTGTCAGCTACCTCTAATTTGCAGAAATCCTTACAACTATATATGTGATGATGATCACCCTTACAAAATCCACAGGTAATTTTATGTGTTTTTACATCAGTGGCGAAACTTCTTGTAGGTGGTACGACTCTGGGCTGTGTGTGTTGACTATTACAAGGTTTTATTGACTCGAGAGTACGGAATCTAAATTCTAAAAACTTTGAAAGCTCCTTCCAATCAGGTAAGTGGTCTGAAGACTCGATTCTTTGCTCGAACATTTTGTGTGACTCGGCATCAAGTTTTTGTATCACAATGTATACTACTAAATCATCCCATGTTTCTGTTGGTAGCCCTAAACTCTTTAGGACAGCTAGACACTCTGTAGTGATATCGAGAAGCTCACGTATGTGTTTTGCAGACTCTGATGTTACGCGCTTCTGATTAAATAACTTGCCTATATATGTGTTTACAATGCTTCTTTTATTATTGTACCGCTTATTAAGTAAATTCCAAATTATATTGTAGTTGTCTTCAGAAACTTGTATTTGTTTAACTAAGGACTCCGCTTCTCCACGTAGACTAGACTTTAAATATTGGCATTTATTAACATTACTAAGTGCGCTATTATCATGAACTAAGGACTTAAATAAATCACGGAATGATAACCAATCTCTATAGTCTCCAGAAAATGTGGTCAATTGGATAGGTGGAAGCTTTGAAGCTGCTGGAAGTAGATCACCTTGTGTATTAAATGCATGTTTAGCTGCTGAATCATGGTTACTTGTTACTAATTCATTTAATTTATCTTTCATTCGCGTTTTTAATTCAAGATATTTCTCAAAACAAATATCAAATATGTCACTTTTGAAATACTCAGAAGATTCCTTATATTCGAGGTTAGAAGTCACTAGGATGTTATGGTGTTCTTCAAACTTAGTCCAATATTTGTCAACTATTTCTGACCTGGCTTCTATGAACCCCTGAGTGAGCCGATCCTTACCAGTCTTTTTGAAATTAATTAAAAGTTTCTCTAATTGACTGAAAGTAGTCATCTGAGCTTCCTCAATTTTATTCATTTTCAAGCTTACCTACTTGTTACTATTGTGAACAAGACAGTGTTGATGTCTTAAAACTAATAACTCACGAAAACCAAGTAATCCAGCAATTAGGTAGGTATCGCTTTCACGTATGCCACTTATTAGCACGTTTTTTAACACTTTTATTGCCTTTTGCACTTATTGTTTTACGGATAACCTCTTTATAGCACGTGTAAAGGTCACAATTAACCTGAAGCTACTTGTAATCCGGCGCGATTTGGACCAAATGGTTGTAATAAAACTATCACCATCGCTTTGAACTGTTTGTGAATTTACTTTATTAATTATACACAATAATTTACTTAAGCAAGTTGAATTTAACCATACGGCACACACTGACTGACGTCTATAATGGCGGTAAAAAAACTCTTGACGTACAACGCCCTCTATGGTAACTCTTAGAAAGATAGAACGATTCACAAAGTTAGTTAATTATTTAACAATATAGACCCAAAATGTATATGAACTCTAAGCACTCCTCCTTAGTCACAAAAACAATAACTCCTATCTCACATCGTGGTCGCCGCATTACTGAATAGATCACTATCGCATGAAATGCATTGTCGCGCGCTTTACTAATAAAAAGAAGAATGATCTAACAAATCGGCCATTTTGGTTTGTTTCACACGGTGATAGGATTGTACCTCTTCTTCATTCGGAGTTAGTTCGTTTTATTAACAAAAGTGGAAATCCTGATTTTTTGACTTATTCCGGTTTATTATTAAGCGTGCGATTTATTTAGATAGAATTTAAATAAAGAATATTCTATCTATCTATCTATCTATGAACACGCCCATAAGTACGGATGTTTTAAATAGAGAAGGTGTTCAATATGTTCGTACTCGTGACTATCAGTTACTTCCTCGTAAATTAGTAAATTCTAGTGAGGTTATGACTATTCAATCTGATCCGTCTGTTTCAATAAAAACTACGTTAGTAAATGATAAATTACAACAATTACATGAAATTATAAAGAAGTTTTCACAGCATTTTATTTCCGGGACGGCAATGTCCACTGTAAATACTGGTAGTATGTCAATTAAGTTCCAATACGCCTATTAATTATAGACTGTACAGTCTTACACTGCACATTTATATTTTGCTGACATATCGACATTAATTTGTCGGTTGCGTATTACATAGTTTTCTTTTAATATTAAATTAATTAATTACTTAGAGTGTAAACAACTAACAAAGAGTAAGGATCGGCCAAATTATTGTTCTGTAACGCAGTCAATAAACGTAACTTATACCTCGGCTGATTGTTTCTCTGCACTCCAACAACATCATCTTAAAGGTGTACAAACTGTACATTTTATGGTCCTTCGAGCTACGGGAGTTGAGTGTTTTTTTTTTGTCTTTTGCTACAGTAGCGAATCGGTGCATCTGACCTCCCACAAGCGGGTCTCACCAGGTGTATTGAGAAGGCGCATATACTGTGCAAAGAGCATAAGGACACTTGACCGTTAAACAGCAGCAGTTAGAAGTCTACGCTTGAGTGAGTAGTCGTCGTGTTGCTGGTCTACCATCTTCGTGTCTGTCAACGTTAACGACGTGCCGGACCGCGATCTATCGATTGAACAAAGAAAAAACAACTGATCAACATGAACCAATTGGAACTACAACAAATCTGTTTCGATAACATCAAGTCGCTATGCGTCAACTACAATAAGGATTCTTCAACGAGGAAAACCGAAGAATATCTAAACAAACGTTTGTCGTCTTTGGAAGATCAATGGAAAGATTTTGACGACAGGCACACAACATTGCTCAAAGAAATAGAAAACAAAAACATAAACTATTTCTTAGACGATATCTATAACAAAACAAACGAGATATACTTGAAAACTAAGACTGATATCATCAACAGGCTGGAGAATATAAAAGAACACAAGAAAGAGATAACTTTTAACCTAACAGGAGATGAATTATCAGAATTTGAAAAGGATGATTGCCAACAACTGCTTAACAAACAGCAATGTAACTTTAATGCCATCAATCGGGTCATGAGGAAAATCAACATCGAGCTGTTCAGGGAAAATGGGAGCTGGAAGAAAATTTATCTACTTTAAAATCGAAATGGGAGCCTATTGACAAACTGCACTGGGAAATAGATTTTCTATTGAAAGGAACCAATGAGAAATATTATGAAAAGTTTGCGAACGTGGAACAAAAATACGACGAGCTACGGAAAGGTATTAACAACAAGATATGGTCAACCGTTCATTACCAGCAATCAGCAGTAGTAAATAAATTGGGAAGTCTGGCTCACATCATTTCATCCTCACCGCTCGCAAGCTCGCTACGTCGCACTTCGTGCGCCGTCGGATGAAACGATGTGAGCCAGCCTTCCCAATTTATTTTTATGGAAGTCGGTCGATATTGATTTAATTCAGATTTGATTTTATACAGTTTCGGTGGGTCAGTGCAGACAGCTCTTGCTATGGATGGACACATCAACGGGGTCGCGAGAAGTTGTGAAATTTAATTTACGAAAATTGTACGAATGCTATCTCGAGACTATGATTTTTATGACGAAAAAAGTATCATCAAATTTTTTAACAAATTTCGAAAGTATCAACGCATAAAGTTGCAACTGTTGGAAAAAAGCGTTATTGAGACTGTGTATTTTCACGATACTAAAAAAACAAGGTACTGAACCGAATCTTGTTGAAAAGAACGAAAACTGTTAATGTTGAAGGGGAAAAAAAACTCACCTGAATTCTTTTCACGTTCCACACTGACTTTATAAGTTTGATATCTACTTAATAAAAAGTTATTGAATACCACTTACAACTTAAACTACTCAAAAATAGAGTAGTTTAGAAATAGCTCAACAGTCCCTGATCTCAGAGCTTCCTTGCTGAAGCCAACCGGCAGGCCGAAACCAGGTCCGTAGTTGGGCAGCAATTAGGCAAATCAAACAGAGACTGGTTTGAACATGAAAAATCTGCTAGTTTTATACAAACAATATGCTGATCACAATATCAATATTGTAATGTGTGTGTACACAAAATATTAGTCAGAAGTCCTAAATCGTCAAAATTAGTGCAATTGATGGAAATATGAAATAAATTATTAATTATATTGATAAACATATTTAATGCATCGCATGCAAATCTAAAGCGAATGCAATTTTAATAAATTATTAAAGTGTGGGTTCGGTATTAATATTTTATTTATTTTAAATGATAGTTGCTGAAGGTAGTATGTTAATTTATGTGAAATGTAATTCACCATGCTTGCCCAGTACAGTTTGGTAGACGGAGGTGATAAGGTGATCAATACCCCTTTGCTAAACCAACGGTGGCCTTCTATGACACCCATTGGAGGATATGGGTCGATGCTATGCTACTCTGCCATTACTTATTTAGTTTACGGATCCCTAAACTGATATGCTATAAGTTGCTCCAATATTATGTTATTGCAAAATATTTGTAATTCAATAAAACTGTTTATTCACAAAATAATTGCTGAATGGTGGCATACGCATGTGTGTTATTATTTACATGTAGTGTGTAAAATCTATAGCGAAATTGGGTATAAAACTTCCTTCTAACCAATTTCAGTCACAGTCATCGGAGGATTCGCTAAATACTTAATAGTGAATTGTTAAGTGATTTTAATTCTCTCGCTGAAACTTATTCTGCCTCAACTGCATCGAAATGTGCGTAAGTCTAATTTTCTTATTTTTATTACTTACAACAAATTAGGATAATTTCCGCAACATACTTCACTATGGAAATATATCTTGACTTGATGTCGTCTTACTTTATTTGTACAATGCGCTTTACCATTAGAATTATTTAATAATTCTTATGGTTTTAGTGATTGTATGAGACAACATGAACTTAAAATAATTCCTTATCTTTGTTTTTTATCCTACAGGTCAGACTCAAAGCTTAAACGCAACGCACATGCTCTATACTCCGACTCGGAGCAGCAAACATCGGACGTAGAAGAAGACTACGTTGTTGAAGCGCCGAAAAAACCAAAAAGTTCCAAGAAGACCTCCTACAAAGAATCGAAATCAAGGGCGTCCAAAAAGTTATCCAAGTATGTATACTTATCAAAAATATTTTTAGTTTTAGTTATTTTATCCAACAAACTATACAGTTTTTTATACGATTCGTAATTGCTTGCGTTGCGAGGTATCACTCTGCACTTTATTTTTAACCGTAAGGCGCATTACACTCGTTCGACATTTACGCTGCTCACTTTGTACATAGCTGAAAATGGTTAGCTATCAATAAATCCGTCGGGTTCTATGAACGTAAAAATTACAGTATAGGTTCACGCTCGTTACATCAATCGCGTTGCAAGGAGCTATAAATTGTAGCAGGATAACAATCAATACATCCATTGCGTTGCATGTGCAGTGCTGTAGGTTAACTCTCGTTACGTCCAAATGTACACAATGTACAGATATGTAAATCTCATCTGGTTAAACGGATCGGACGGATCGTAGGTACTTCACATCACACGTAACTGTAGATATTATAGGTTGACGTTAGCTGTTATAGGTACTTACCATTCTCGTTACAAAGAGGCGAAGTGGTTGAAATGGTAGTGCTATTGCTTATTGGTAGTGCTATAACATTTTTCTTGGGAGACCCGTGCTAATTCTGATTTTAACCACTATTGTATAATTAAGGAGCTGACTTTAGAGACGTGGTCCTGACATTGTGTTTGTAATATAAGGCTACGAATAAACCAATCAATCGCGCGAGCTGCCAAATGTGTGAAGTTCAAGTAGTCTTTCAAGTTTTTGAAAATATCCAATTTCTTTCCCTAAGAACCATCTGAAATGAAATAGGTAAAGTCGTTCTAAAGTTATAGAGTAAATGGGAAATTATATATTCTAAATCTACTTATATAGACATCAAATTATGTCACAAGCTCTTGATGGTATATTGTTTGTGTTTAGAATTCAATAATTATTGGTAGCTAATAATGAATTCACATTAATAAATTCTGATTGTTACAGAAAATCGAACGACGATCTAGCATCGTCCTTGTTTGGAGCCTCCGCCGAAACAAAGGCTGCTAATCGTTCAGCAACACCTCTGTGGTCGTCACTGGCGCGTCGTCAGGGGCGGTCTCATAGTAAAGGCATTTAAGCACTGCCTACCTCAATATATTACTCATACACTGCTATAGACTGTACGTCCTTCCTACCAACAAAATAATGCAACCTATGGGCTTCAGGCGGCCTGCGTATAACGTATACATACCTACACCTACGCGCCAATATGCGCGGTAAGCACTAGTTTCATCTGCTTGTAAAAATCACACACACTACAATATTTTTTACTTGTTCAGAAACACACAACGATTGACAGTATTAAACGACAATATTGAAATATTATAACTAGCAGGTATTATAACTAGGAAACTGACATTCTCAATTTAGCCGTATTAAGTAGGCTGGCCTACTCGACCGACTGTGATTATCAATTTGATATTGTTTAGGATGCCGTTTAATTTATAGGATTATTTTAAAATACTTTCATCAATAAATAATGAAATACGAAGTTTAAGTAACCTTTCGTCGCATAAAATACTAGGAATAAATTTTATTAAATAAAAGTATTCGCAAGATTATTCTCCAGTACTCCCTAGGTGGCGCTAGCGTATATGAATAAGAGCAAAGCAAGTAGTTTTAATCTTAATATTTACTTAAGATCTTTTTAACTAATTTTAATTGTAAAATTCTTTTTATATATTTTTATTTTACTTCACTGTTATAAAACACACCTTAACGTGATTCACTTATAAAAGTAAGGAAATAGTTTTAAAATGAATGAATACGCCAGCGCCAGCCATTTTTTATAATCCAAATCTTTATGACTCACTCGTTTCTTTTCGTCACTCAAGCGCGCGAATGTTAAATACTTTTTTAGTGCAAATCTTAATTTCTTTACAATATTTATCTACTTAAAAGTGTTTTTATGGTGTTGTGTTGTATCGCATTTACGACGATGGAAAAATTGCAGTGTTCCCAATGTCCTGATATTCAATTTGCTTAGAAAAACTGCGTAAGAAACCCAGATTTCATAGGTAAGATTTTTTTATTTAAAGATAGGTAGTTAATTTTATTTATTTACAAATAACTATTATACATATAACAACCTGAAATATATTGTTGTAAGGTTATAAGTACTTAATTGTTTTTAAGATTTTATTTTCTACTAACGGCTGCCCGCGAGTTCGTTCGCGAGGACTTTATAATTTTATACCATCCTGTAATAACTATGCATGGTACTATACATGTAAACCTTGTTATTAAATCACTCTATCTATAAGTATTGAAAATTACATTAACATCTGTTGCGTAGAAAATATATAAGCGTAGGTTGATACAGGACGCGGGTGCGACTTTATTTTATACTAGTTAGGTAAAGATTTCCGCGTAGCGTTTCAGATTGAGTTTTAGAGACTTCGATCTAAATGCCTACCTAATGTATAAATTAATGCACGCCACTGCGCGTCGTGTCCCCTGCATGATACAGGTGACATATTTTTTGACGTGAAGGTGTACAATACGGGCGAAATAGAAGACATTGAACCCATTAATAGAGCAAATAAGTGGAGTGCTCAGCTCCGTCTAAGGGTTGAGCCGGATGATCCACTCTGGGAGCAATTAAAAAGACTATGCGGCGAAGCTAAGAAAAGATTTAAAAAAGAAGCAATTTTTTATCCTGATAAACAGGCGTAAGAAATGAAATAACAACTCGTATTTTAAAAAAATCTTATAATAACTAATCTAGGTGGTTGGTAGACAACTACTTTTTCTGCTATGGGTGAAACTATCTGTTCAGACTATTTCAGGCTTTTCCAGGTCACTTGCGCAGTATTAGACATAAAAGCAATAGTGCAGTATTTATTAATACGAGAATTACAAAAATTTCTTTAGCATTCAAAGGTCGTGGTGTCGCCATTCAACGAACGAAATTAATAAAATAGCTTCCATTTGATTATCCCAAATCCTCTCGTATTTCCTTTGCACTGACATCTACGACTCGAGTAGCGAATCGACCAATGAGAAGCCGAGCGTGAGAAGACACGTGACATGCAAAAAGGTGGATGGCCGGCTGCGTTAACAGCGATGCATACGAAAGCGAGTACGGACGGAAGAAGCGTCGTAATAACAACTACTTACTAATAATTACTCCGCGAAATAGACAATACCGGGCCCGCGTATGTTTGTGGTAGTGAAATTTACCTAATTTATAATAATTAACACTTTTGTGGTGACCATTTGTTCTGTGCACTTAACCCAAGGAAGCAGTGTCATATTTGGATGCCGGAGAAAATCGCCGAGCGCCAGCTATCAGGGCGTCTATTACGAAACATGACTTCATACGCAACTGCTTATTCCGAAGTCGGAACGCGAGTCGTCTGAAGTTGAACAGTCAAACCGCTGTCGGTGACCATAAACAATTTCAGACCGATATCGTGAATGGAAGAGTGAATGGAAGTGTGCTATAAGGTCTATTTTGCAAAGTAAAATTCGAGACACGCAATTGCGTACGCTATCGTTTGGTTTAACTCCTATTTTGAAATTCCGGTTTCGGAATGAAATATAACCGATTTCGGTGACGGATGTTAATTTCTATTACGAAACGCCGTTTGACAGCAACGATATCGTTATTTGCTATCGTAAATACGATACAACTCCTGTCAAATCCACGGTACCTTTTTCAACTTCGTTGGCTTTCGTTTGCTTTCGTTTTAGGGATATAAAGTCAAATAGATATGTGATAGGGTGATTAGATATGGAGTTAGTGAAACCTAGTCATTATTTTACTTGTGAATAACGGCATGGGCTTTTGTAACTACATCTTATTTTTTCCTGTACCTGAGTAATAGATACTAAATATACAAGGATCTTCAACGAAATGCGCAAAAAGAAAAAAAATGTTGGAGAAAAAAAATGGGCATTTAAGTGAGAACTTAGATAGACCTAAATTATAGTAGGGCATGTAGGTAAGTAGATATTATCTATATGCCCTACTATAATTTAGGTACATATTACTTACCTTTACTATCTGTAGGTATGCATGCTAACTTGGCAGGTAAGTAATATGCATCTAGTATATCTGGTCATATAATAAAGGCCTGCTGAAGTTTAAGACATCACCATATAAGCATGTGCCTATGTATTGTATTATAGATATAAATAAATGCTTATGGTAATAGACCTATCTACTTACCTATATAAATAACATATTATAAGTAATATGTATTACCTTAATAGTATTCTAATGGTGAAAGAATTTTTGCAATATGTCTAGTAGCTTTTGAGTTTATTATTTACAAACACAAATCCTGCCTTTTTATAGGTAGTATAGAAAACAAACTGTGATAATACATTGCTTGCATAATTTACTTTGCAAACTTGAAGATTTACCTGGTCACACCACATTAAAACAAAGCGAACAGAAGCAAATCTAAAGCTTAAAACTTTTATTCGGCTAATCGATACAAACCTACCGATATCAATCAACAATAAACTCTTGGTTTATGAATAGAATAGAATAGCCTTTATTCAGACAATTTACATTAGATTTCATATACAATAATAATATAATGATGCAAATAATAATATTATGATGCCATCAAAGGCTAGTGAGTTATAGTAATCAGCAGGCAAGGAAATTTCTTATTGCTCAAACATTTTATCTTAGGAAGACCAACAGCTTATAAACTAAAAAGACATATTAGTAACAACTGAAGCCAATTAGAGGTCCCCACTAGTAGACAATTACTTAACTTGATACCAGAAGCTAATTTTAGTATGTAGTAATAATTAATTGTGGTACTCTTGCTGGAGAGTGAGCATTCAAAACATCTAATTATGGCTTGGGAGCCGTTTCAAAATTTAATTTTTTTGTACAAGGTTTGCTGGTTAGGGTCTGTGGGGCCCCTCTGAGCTTGGGAGCCCCGTTTCACTGCACCAGTTTGCCCCTGTGTAGGTCTGCCACTGCTACCTATAGTATCTGTAAATACTTCCATTTACTTAATCATAAATTGTCAGTATCTAAAGATTTCTCAACTTTACATAGCTCCAGAAACTAATAGTATGTAGGCATTTATGGCAAATAATAAAATAAATTACATTTTATATATATTTCCATGCTCACACCAATTAAGTATATAGTAGCTCAAGTTAAGTACCAAGACCATTTTAATATACATAATCATTTTTAGATATTTATATAAATAAACTTAAATAAATGTATCTATATACCTATATACAATTAAGACTTGCCAACAAATGTTTGTGTTTGTCACACAAATATTTGCAGCTACCAGGACTAAAAACCCGGACCGCCTGATGTGTAGGAATGTATATCCACTCCACCAAGATGGCATCTGAACAAATATAAACTTATAGGCTATACAAACAATTATTTCTATACCACACGGACGTCTCATGTTTGTTTACTAAAGGGTTGTTAATTTTTGGGTGTTTGGTTTGGTGACCCTTTTATGCAGGCGTCAGGCTGGCAACCTATCACTATTTGGAGGCACTGCATGGTTATACTGCCAGATGTGGCTTTGTGTTACGAAATGTTGCCTAAGGCTCTGCTCAACCACTCTTGGGATTATTGAGCGTGATCGTATGTATGCATATCTATATACCTATAAACTGTTTTGACTACATTGTCGTTGAGTGGTAATGAATGTTGGATACATGTCAAGAGGTACAGCTTTGATTTCCGGCAGAGGCAATTGTTTGCGTGATCAAAACAATCATTTGCTTTTGAATTACGGTTGTTCATACATTTACAATAAAGTTCTTAATGATACATCATTTCGGGTAGATAATTGGTGTGTGTGTGTCAAAATACATATTATTATTACTCACACAATATATGTATATTGTAATAGTTTGATAGCATATATTGAGCGCTGTAGTAGGTAAATAATAAGAAAAGATGGTCATTAAAGTAATTTTATTCACATTTACATATTAAACTAACTAAAATGTGAACACCCATTTATAGATAAATTAATGACATATTAGATTATAGCAATAAATAAAATAAGATTTAATTGTAAACTATTTCTATCTGTAACTGGATAACATTACAATTTTATTCATCGCTTATATATATATATAAATGAATTCCATATTCTTATTCAACTTTGAGAAAAACTTAATGTGAACTTTATATAGAAATTTGATGTATAATTTGCTTGACATTATAACTCAATTTTAACGACTGAAAATAATAAATACCTCGGCATTTGAGTGGTGAGAAGTGAGATTTCCATTTATTGACAATACACTAGACAGTTTAATTGCACTCGATTGATTTTATGTTTCTTTACTATTGCAAACTTTCATTACAATTTTTTATGAAAACGAATCTCATAATCCACCAACTGATATAATTTAAAGCAAATTTGCTTTGATAGTAAACAGCATTATTTATTATTTTTGCAAGACATGTAGATGTTTAAACTTTATTGAACTTTAATACATCTTCTGTGTATACCTACCTCTATCTTCAATGGTTTATTTTGGACAGAATGTAGTTTAATTGCATTGTTATGAGCTGTCAGTGATGATATATGAACTTATAAACCCTTTTTTTTTGCTTTATTCTATATGACGATGACGATAATCCCAACGGAGAATTCAGATATAATTAATCATAGAATAAGTTGATGCACCACACTATTTAGTTTAGTTCTTTTACACTTGATTAACAGATGTTAGATGCCCAACATATTACACGAAGTTATCAGCACCATCGTCTTTAAACGGATACTTGTAAGATCTGTAAAAAAAATAAAGTTTATTACAATGATATTGGTTAATTGTAATTTGTTGACAAACATAACCTATATTTATTGATGAAATATAAAGTTAACCCATCTCCCAGTTAATTTAAGATTAGTTTCGTAACTTCCGCAGATTAGTTACCTGTTTTTAAGTTTATTGTATAACTCCTTGTTTTTACTATTTGACTTTAAATTGCAGTTACAGAACTAATTAATATTTTTTTTTTCTTTTTTTTTTTTTTTTGTTTTTTTTTTTTTTGGTTTAATTTTCCCTGTTACGGGACGGCAAAGGGATCTAGCCCATACAGCCAAGTCTTTAGTTTCATCTTCTTTCTTGATTTTTGCATTAAAATGTGGGTGCCACACTTTTTAATGCATCTAGGGAGTGCTTGGCGAGAAATGCATGGTACAGACCTCATGATGGTGACTGATGAGAATTGTATAGTGGGATTTCCAACCACTATACAATTCTCAACGCCACATACACAAAACCTTTATTTCAATGATTCCTCATAACTGTTAGTCAACACGGATGCTTATGCAACAAAACGACACCACTTTCACTGCACAAAATCCACTCCGAAGCAATTTTGAATTATCGAAATAAAGATCGACATCCAGACGCCATGATTACCCGCCAAACACTCCTTTTTTTTTTGTTAAATTTTCCCTGTTACGGGACGGCAAAGGGATCTAGCCCATACAGCCAAGTCTTTAGTTTCATCTTCTTTCTTGATTTTTGCTTTAAAATGTGGGTGCCACACTTTTTAATGCATCTAGGGAGTGCTTGGCGAGAAATGCATGGTACAGACCTCATGATGGTGACTGATGAGAATTGTATAGTGGGATTTCCAACCACTATACAATTCTCAACGCCACATACACAAAACCTTTATTTCAATGATTCCTCATAACTGTTCGTCAACACGGATGCTTATGCAACAAAACGACACCACTTTCACTGCACAAAATCCACTCCGAAGCAATTTTGAATTATCGAAATAAAGATCGACATCCAGACGCCATGATTTCCCGCCAAACACTCCTTTTTTTTCTTAAATTTCCATGTACGGCAAAGAGATCTAGCCCATACAACCAAGTCTTCAGTTTCATATTTTCTTTCTTGATTTCTTGCAATAACATGTGGGTGCCACACATATTAATGCATCTAGGGAGTGCTTGGCGAGAAATACATGGTACAGACCTAATAATGATGACTGATGAGAATTGTATATTGGGATTTACAACAATACAATTCTCAACGTCATATACACAAAACCTTTTTTTCAATGACTCCTCATAACTGTTCGTCAACACTGGATGCATAAGCAACGAAACGACACCACTTTCACTGCACAAAATCCACTCCGAAGCAATTTAGAATTATCGAAATAAAGATCGACATCAGTGTTGCCAATGCAAATTTTTAGGTGGCTGTGTACACTAAGTAAAAAAGCCGTGTTTATATGAAAATAGATTAATGGTGGGCCGTTTTACTGCTAAAAGCAAACAATTTTTAAAATAAGCCAAATGCAATAAATTTAAAGAGAAAACTGGAAGCCACACTACCAATAAAAAGTGAAGACAAAAAAATCGGTTGTCTGTAAAGTCGGTTTACTGACGATAGTTGAACGTGACAACCTCTTAAGAAAATACTGATGGAATGGTAGCATTTTTCAAAAGAAAAATTTAATTTTATTTGTTTAATAGATTTCGCATTATACTATGAATAAACTTGTAATAAAATCTCTTTGGCTATACTATTTGTATCTGGCTGGTTTTGGTATCATTGAAAGTTTAAATTTTAAAGAACATAATTCCAAATTCAAATTAGAGAATTAGATTCAGAGCGAGGTAACGCCGCATGACGTCATGTTTTTTCGTGCGTGCAGCCGACTCTATCGAATTATAAGACGTTGTCACGTCAAAAATGTGTCCTTGAAACTTTTGTCTCTTTCTAACCACTTACAGTACCAGTACACGTATTAGTTAGACGGTCTCGTGGCAGTTTAATACGTCATACATAGTCGTACGTAAGCATAGGTATTACTTGTGCGGAGAGTTAGAAAGTGCAGGTAGGAAACGGAAACATTCAAAGGTTACTTGGGGTCAAAAAAGTTATCTTCACTTCTTTATCGATAGTGTGGCTTCTTTTACCTATAAATTTCTTAGCCAAATAGAACTGTTGTAATGTTTTTATCATTAATTAAATGTTTGCAAATTTTGCCTATTTTTTGGAATAAATAATAATAATATATTTTCACGCTCACACCAATTATCTAGCCCGAGGTAAGTATCATTAAGAACTTGTGTTACGGGATACAAGATAATGGACATTTTTTTTTAATATACTTTAATTTTAGATATTTTTATAAATAAACTTAAATAAATATATAAACAACCATGACTCGCAAACAAACATTCGTGTTCGTCACACAAACATTTGCCGCTGCCAGGATTCGAACCCGGACCGCTTGATGTGTAGCCAGCTATACTGACCACTCCACCACGACGGCGTCAATAAAAACAATAATTTTTAATACTATTGGAAGAAGTGAGTGAGTGTAGTTGATCCCTTGCGCTATGTTTTATAGCTTCCTCTGGCGAAAGGTTCGGAATCGGATACATACTCAAACCATATACTTAAAAGTATCAGTCAAACACTCTAAAAGTAAATTTGATAAAAAAGAATAAATTAATTACCTCAGAATTTGCGAAAAGCCATAGAATTTGCTACGGCCACAGGGTTGCAGCCGTAGGCCGTGGATTTTGAGTTTATTTGCGCTGAAAGGCGTAAATCACGATAATTGCCGTAGCATTGGCAACACTGATCGACGTCGAGCCTATTCTATTCTATTCTTAATTAATGGCATTCGCAAATCTTAAAGATTATGCATTTTGCCAATGTCAAGTGAAAACTTAAGTATGTATAGTTTTAAAAAATTGTACGGTAGATTTTGGTTAAAACTGGAGTCTCTCAACACGTGTTTTTGCAACACGAACTCGGGAGAAACTTCGACGTCGAGCCTGTTTAACACAGACTACCAGGATACAGTTTAATAAACGCGACAATGACAGGTGACAATTTGACAATTTGTTGTTTATTAAAATTATTACTGACAAATGTGTCACAGTGGAAAATCTACAAATATGTCGACTTGTCGTGACATGTTTGTAAAGGAGAATGGCAGAAACCCGTGTGTTTTCAGAACCACATAAAAACTTAGCGTTCCATGAAGCGAGTATTATAATCTTAATAGTCATAAAAAACTTAACAAAATATGTAATGGCAATATGTAGTTGGGGATAAAAAGTTATAAAACATAACCTCAAAATAATTTCGTTCCTGTCTACATACCTACCAACATATTTCAATAAAAAACAGATGTTTTTTTATTACCTATGACCACAGAGCATATAATACTACGTTTCCTATGACATAAGATTTAATTTCACAATATATTTTTATTAATATCGGCTTTATTGTTCAAAGGTCACCTTAGCATTAACTTGGTAACTATCATTGAAGATCAACATGTCTTTGTGGTCATGGTAGGTAGGTATTCTTTCTTTTTTCGGCCAACGATTATAAATGATATATATAATTTTAAATGATTGAAAAAACTATACCTATGTAAGGTAAAATAATATCCTGGCAACCAAACATCTAGCCCATAGTATCTTTGAGATCTTTAAGAATACCTACTGACCTATAATATTATCAATTTTTGTTGTACTGTTGGTTAAATTCAAGACTAGTGGTCGCCCGCACTTTCCTTCGCGTTTTAATATACTTACCTACTGTAGTGTACGTCGGATGTATGGCTGTCGTCTCCTTTGCGCACTGTGGTGGAATAAAGAAGTGACGTTTGGGAAGAGATACTACGTATGGGGGACCTGACGAACACGGTGCACGAAGGAGCCGATAATTGTAGTTTAATATTATATACATCAGGAATAGTACATTTTGGCGACGAGATTGTAAGTACTATTCGCAAATATCAATAGTAATGATTAAATATAGACACAAAATCAATGGATTTTCTTAGTTGCAGAAGTCAAATCTGTAACAGCTTGAAATTTTTTTTTGTCGGGGTAATATGAAGTGTCCAACAAAATTACATACTTACCAGCAAATTTTTGGTGTACCTACCTGGAAAGAGAAGTTTGTTGTTTTTGTTCATCATGATTAATTTGTATCAGGCTGCAGGAATAACACAGTATTTAACAACAGTTAATGATGAAGTTGGAAATAATTTATTACAAAGTTAAAATATGATATTTAGTATCGAATAGTTTTTCGTTACTATTTATCTATATAGGTACTATTTATGTGACGTTTTTCATAATTTTGTTTACATTTTGATGGTATTTGATTGGACCTTTTAATTAATGTCATGTATAATTGTTCTCTATTGCAAGGAGAAAAATGTAGTTCTTATTAGCTATGGTAAAGCCTGGGTCCTGTGTTCAATTCCTGGTTGGGTCCTGATTGTTGATTGTGAAATTGGTATTTGAATATGTTTTAGACAATTAATAAATTGATCAGTTAGTAGATTATAATCTAAAAAGTAGCATATACAAAAATATACTAAAAAAGATTTTACTATCTACTTGCTTATATTAATTTAAACTGAAAAAATTGGGAGTGGTCTCCCTTTTGACTTTCTCGTGTGCCGGAGACGACTCGGGGCTTGATGGAGGCTGGGCTTCCTCTATCCATGCTGCGTATACAGGAAAGTGGGAGTGACATGCTAGCCACTGCCTCGCTAGTAATAAATAAGCGCGGTTTTAAAATTATTATTTTTTTTACAATATCATATTTGTACAGATTTATTATTTCCATTAAATTTGGCTTTATAATGAAGAAATGAATGATTAGGCAAGTGGGGTAAAAATTGGGTAAGTGAAGTAATGATGTTGTGGTTAGACGATGGGAGTCATAAATAGGTGACGCCTATTTGTTGGCTTGATTGGAAGTTGATGACTTCTAATGATGTTAAAATTGAAAATTGGAAGCTAATGATGTTAAAACAGAATATGAGAAGAATGACGGACGAAAATGTGGCTAGACGATAAAAGTCATAAATAGGTGACGCCTATTTATTGGCTTGATTGGAAGTTGATGACTTCTAATGATGTTAAAATTGTAAATTGGAAGCTAATGATGTTAAAACAGAATATGGGAAGGATGACGGACGAAAAGGTGGCTGAGCGATAAGAGTCATAAATAGGTGACGCCTATTTATTGGCTTGATTGGAAGTTGATGACTTCTAATGACGTTAAAATTGTAAATTGGAAGTTATGGGAAGGATGACGGACGAAAATGTGGTTAGACGAGAGGAGTCATAAAGAGATGACGCCTATTTATTGGCTTGATTGGAAGCTGATGACTTCTAATGACGCTAAAATTGTAAATTGGAAGTTATGGGAAGGATGACGGACGAAAAGGTGGTTAGACGAGAAGAGTTATAAATAGGTGACGCCTATTTATTGGCTTGATTGGAAGTTGATGACTTCTAATGACGTTAAAATTGTAAATTGGAAGTTATGGGAAGGATGACGGACGAAAAGGTGGTTAGACGAGAGGAGTCATAAAGAGATGACGCCTATTTATTGGCTTGATTGGAAGCTGATGACTTCTAATGACGCTAAAATTGTAAATTGGAAGTTAATGATGTTAAAATAGGATATGGGAAGCATGGCGAATGGAAAGTTTGTTGGATGATATGGGTCATAAATAGGTGGTGCCTATTTATTGGCTTGTATTTAAATATCATCTTTCTTTGTGAACAGGCTAAATAATGACACATTTGACGTGTAGCATAGATGTTAATTCAATACTTATGTAGTTACCAGGCGAGAACGTTGGAAAAGAAGTTGGAACCCCATATATTCAGAAGCAGTTTATATGGGTATTTGTCAGAAGCGTTCTAGTTTATTGCATTGGGGTGGACCCGAACTGCAAGAAGTAGGTTTTTATTCAGATGTTTCTACTGATGAAAGGAGGGTTTTAAATTAGCTCTGTATAAGATAGGTTATTATTCCGCACCTAAGCAAGGTAAGAGAGTTGAAGGACGAAGGACATATTTTTAGGATATTAAGATAAGAAAAGTTTCAAAGGTTTCTACTGCGTCTAAACGCAGTAAGCTCATTTACTAAATTTGTGTAAGTCGAGAGTCAAATATCTGCTCGACCAAGTAGAAGAATTTGATGATAATATTGCAAAGGCAAACACTTAGAACTACAATAATAGAAAAAAAAATACAAAAGAAGAACGAATAAGTTAATGATATAGATAGCAGATCTTAAGGACATAAGTCAATAAGAATTGCCCTCCAAAAGGGACGACGTGTATGAAGTGCGGACAAGCAGGTTATTTCTAAAAAACAAGACAAAAAGTACCTACTTAAAATAAATTTAGGGATGCAGAATTTAGGAAGGAAGAATGTTGAGACAAGCGCATAGCTTAAGAAAATATTGATAAGGAACATTAATGAACAGCATACTGATATTAATATTTACTACCTATGTTTTTCAACCTAGATAGTGATGAGATTTTGGTAATTTGCTTTGTAAGACGAAGTAAAGTGAAAACGTTTAATGATTAGGGTTGCAAATATCAATTAAATATATGACAAAGTATGGCTTAATTGTACACAAAACAAGCTGGCGGCGGAATGGAGTAATTTATTTGACCTTTGTATATAGAAAAAGCTAGAGAGAAATCCCTGGCGATTATATGTAGGTAGTGGACGGTGGTACGAGGCATTTATTAGGCAAAATCACCATAGCTGTGACTTTCAGGGTTTTTTCTAATCGAATTGGAAACGGCGAAAATCTTTAATGTAAGGACATTCCCAAAATTAAAAAACTAGCTGGCACCGGCTCCAAATATATCGGAGTATGAATTATAAATAAAGAATTATAAATGTGTATCGATGCTTTCCTTGGTTTTCTATGACGCTCTTTTCAACTTCTTCATAAAAATTGGTTGTCTGTAGAGTCGGTTTGCTGACGATGGTTGAACGTGACAACGTCTTGAGAAGGTGCTGATGGAGTGGTAGCATTTTTCAAAAGAAAAATTTAATTTCATTTGTTTTGCCGGCCTTACATGGAACGCCTCAGAGCGAGGTAGCGCCGCATGCGTCATGTTTTTCGTGCGTGCGGCCGGCTCTGTCGAGTTGTGAGACGTTGTCACGTCAAAAAATCTAGATAGATATCGATGACATTCTAGATCCCGATGGTTTGTTACATAGCTATAGATGAATGAAATTTGTAAACAATGTTGCTCAATTTGAAAGGATTCCTATGGGTGCTAAGGCCAAATAAAGGAGTTTAAAAATAAAATAATGGCAAAATAAAATAATAAAAGGCTTCTGATTGAGCGCCACCATTCATGTCAGTACTGCAAGAATGTGGGGAATTATTTATTGACACTTTATTGTACACCTACAATGAGATACAATATCTAAAATGTAACATTATGTTCATTTAAAAGAATGGCTTCGTTGGAAATTTTGGTGTAACATCTCATAACTGTAGAGTGAAAGTTAGGAAAATTTTTCATTCAATAAAAAATGCCTTTAATTATTTAACAGGCGTTTATGATGAGAACATTAAAGAAAATGTTTTGTGGATCCAAGTCTGCCTTAGATGATGTCTTAGTTAAAATTCAAGGTAAAAAAAAAAAAATTGTGTTTGAAAACGTAACTATCGGAATGTGAGCGCCATTACTGTTACCAATAAAAAAGAAGTATTAGAATTTAGTAGGTGGGTTAGATAAAATGCGCCGCATTTTAACTTTGGTATGGTGAAGATATTTTTTCAACTGCTGTATGGCCCATGCCACCAGATGTGGTTTTGTGTGTGACCGAGTGTTACTTGAGGCTCTGACCGGCCGGCCCCTTTTGGGGCTATGAGCGTGATTTTATGTACCTATAGCAGATAGCTATAGTAAAGATTACAGCGCCACTGAAGGATATTGAAGAAAATTCTCTACAGGATCATGATATTCAGAAAGTAAAAAGTTGTATCTATGAAAGTTAAATTTGATGTTTAAATATACAAATATTTTTGTTTCGTGGGATGTTTCACTCATTGGGCACAGACCAAATCACAGGGATAAACATATAATTCCTGAAAACTTAAAAAGATGTTACATGACATGTAAAATACAATAAATGATTTGAATTTGAAGCCTAAGATAGATCCTGTTCATGCGTTAGCGGTTGGTATAAAAGGATCTATGAGATCTAAGGTTCAGTGCTCTAAATAAAACGTGAAGAAAATCTGGAATATCTTGCAAAGTTTACGGAAGGAAGTTAGGGATAAGATTCTTATGATCAATAATTATAAAACAGTAAACGTCTACAGCACAAAAATAAAGTATAAAGAAAAAATAGTGAATATACGTACAAGAGAAAGGGAGTAGCAAGTTTTAGTTTGACGAGAGACCAAAACTAACTAAATAATAGGTATTTTGATTTTTGAACTTATAAGTTAAATTAACTTTCAAGGAGTGTCATTACAATATAGAATGACGAAACTAGATAAAATCTGCGACGTAATATTGTACGTTTTAAAAAAGGTAGAAAGGGAATGGCAAGTAATGAAGGATGATTTAGAAAATTAATAAGAAGTATTGGACGAAAAAGATATTATGGGAAATAGTTAATAGAGTTTGTCCCAAATTTCTGTGTTGTAAAATTTAACAAATAGAATAATATTGTTAGTGAAGTGATGAAAGTTTGTGACGGTTTTAATAAGCTAAAAGTATAAATTGAAAATAAAGATGTATTGATTTAAATTTGTAATTATTGTTGTTGTTAGTGTTGATCATAGAAGGAAGCGTAAAATATTAATAAAAGGTTGAAAATAGGGAAGCGAAGTAAGAACTGATTTCAGTTTGTAATTATTGTTGTTGATATTGTTGATAAGAGACGGAAGTTTAAAATACCAATGAAGTTGTGTAAAATAAATTGTTTTATTTGAAAACTACTGACTGGTTGAAAATAAAATATTAAAACAAGGAAGAGATGTAGTGTACGTCGGATGTATGGCTGTCGTCTCCTTTGCGCACTGTGGTGGAATAAAGAAGTGACGTTTGGGAAGAGATACTACGTATGGGGGACCTGACGAACACGGTGCACGAAGGAGCCGATAATTGTAGTTTAATATTATATACATCAGGAATAGTACACCTACTACAGCCTATAAACCTTCCTCGATATATGGACTATACGACACGAAAGTACTTTTTCAATTTGAATCAGTAGTTCTGGAGATTAGCGTATTCAACCTGACAAACAAACTTTTCAGCAATAAAATATTATTGTGTATAGTACCTTTAGTTATGGGAGGATTGTTCAGTAGTGTTCGTTAGATAGTACTTACCTATTTTTATTGAATATTTATGTAGCTTTTTTTTACTCTTGACAAATATGCTCTTGACCTTCATCTGACCTGATGGTAAGTGACAACAAGACCTAAGCTTGGGAAAATAAAACAATGTTTGTAATTGGTTTTTATTTTGGTTTATTCCAGTGTTAATAAAATACTATCAAGGAATTCAGCAGGAGGTGTTGTTCCCTTGTGTCGAGCAAGTGATAGGTACCATATCATGATGCGGACTCGCACTATTAAAATATTCTTGTCTAAAAGTCTAAAAACTCTTTTTATGTGGCCATTCACTGCTTCCAAAACCCATCTATTAATTGTCACACAATGTGACAGATTCCTTTCCAAAGTTGTGAATTATGAATGACCAGAAGAAGACAAAGTTTCCGGCATATGTCCTAATAGTCCTCTGCTGTGCATGAAGTCCCTGAAACCACAGTCCAAAATGAAAACATTGTCATTATTAAAAAAATTGAGAAAATAATCTTGATCTAATAAATCATTCAATATAGTGGCATCATTTGTGGTGGCAGCATAGGGGCCAAACACATCTAATAAACATATATCCATCACGGCCAACAATCGGAAATAGTTTAACTAGGCTCATGTACTTGTGGAGAGAATTGGTACGTATTCTTTTGAAATAGGTAATTGACTTTTTTGTGTGTATATGTAGGTGCCATCAGCAATTACAATTGCATTTTTAATATTGTTGGGTAAATCTGGATTGCCAAATAATCCCTTTGCAATGGTAGAATTTTTCCTCACAACTTCCTATCGAGATATATGCCCCATCCCTAAACACAAAATCTGACACCAAAATCTCCCTAGCCACGTTCATTAATATTTCTAAGGTTCGTTTAGGTATCTGGAACAATGCTGACAGTCTCTCATTGGAGTCTCCAGTTCGCAATTTGCTTAATGAAGCAAGACTTCCTCTGTGCATATTGTGAAGTCTTGGGAATTATGTTGCTGTTTATTAATCCTAATCCAATAATGCACCTAATGGTCCAGAAGTATCTCAATATCATCAAATTGAAAATAGTTACCATTGTCCGTCAAAATATAGATCATGTCTTCAATTTGGTTGGGATTAAAGAAATCCAATGAATAATCAGCAGTATATAAATCTGCGTAGAGATTGCAGCCTAAATGATAGGCACTGCGAGACTCCCTCGGTATTAAAACATTGTACTCAATTAGCACTCGTTGATGTGTGCTGTCTCTGACATGATCTGGCTTATTCTGACACTCTTTTTAAATTGGGCAGAGTAATTTTTTGATCACGGAGTAGTCTTTCTTGTCCCCTTGCTAGAACCTCTTGCGCTTCTTCCCAACATGTTGCACAAATAGGTTTAATTGGTGTTACCTGTTAAAAAGTTAACTTTAATTTACTATAATGCCTTTGCAGTTAAAACTTATTATTTATTTAGAGATTGTGTCAATATACTATTAAAAAGAACACAGATGGGCTCTATGACCACAGACTTTGTTCATTCTGTTATTGCAGTAGGTATCAATATAGATCAGCTACTGATAAGACTACTAAAGAAAGTGTAGGTACATAAGTGATAATAAAGCATTTATGTTCTACTACTTAAATAGAAATATTATTATAGAAACTGAAATATAATTTATTATTTTTTAGAAATATCATTATATGATATTATTATAGAAACAATACAAAAATAAATGAGTTCAATATATTATACAGGTATATATATACACTTCAGACATAAAATCATAACCTAGGTATCTACTGGTGGCAATATTTCTTAGCTTTATTGATACTAATAGGGTGAAATGGACATACAATCAAATGTTCCTCACTTGCATTTGGTTTCATTACTTGTAGTTTATTAGCTCGTAATATTGACCAACCACAATTAATGCACAACTGATGGTGGCCAACTTGTTGGTATGAATGTACTTGTCCATTTCCATGCATTAATTGATATGTCGCCAATTCCCAGCATGCATAACAAATGCAGTTGCTCATCAGTCCTCTGTAAAACAAAGTGTTCATATAACATAATCTTTTACTCATGCCATTAAAACATAGGTACCTACTGTATTTTTTTTTGCAATCTTGGTTGATCTTTTTACTTACGTCTCGATCACAGATCTACGCAGGAGCAAAGTGCTCAACTGACCGCAAATCGTATCACAATCACAACAACACTAAAATATGTACTGTGTGATATTTTACTTCTTCTAGCAAGGCAGATTAGGAAGATGTAGAACACATGTAGAATAAAATAAACACAAGATGTATCGAAACAAAACAGAGCAAGCGCTGTTA